>JAOTQP010001286.1:70056130-70083006 GCA_026413545.1 Cichladusa arquata | reverse complement strand
CGTGTTTCGGTCGCAAAATAAATATCGCTTATTTTAATCATATTTAATTCGGCTTGATCTCGTTTTTATCTATAACACTTGATACTTCTTTGCTGAATCCAGAACCCAAAAACCAAGTTATTCAGAGTGAATTGACTTATTATTGCTAATATTCTATCCTTTGTTTACTACTGTTTGTAATACTGATTGTGATTTTTCAGTATTTTCTTAGTATTTATTCTATAAAGAATATTGAAGACTATTTTTCTATTTTTTTTTCTAGTTTTCTAGTGCAGATGAAGGTATAGGAAGACAGAGTTATGAAAGTATAGAAAGATCTCTTAAAGATATTTCCATACCTAGCCCAGTTTTCTGAGTGAATCTTGTATGTATTCAAACTAGAAAAATGTCTCCCCGGATAACACAGTACAATAAACCTCAGACTCAACTCATAGAGCCAGTTGGCTGGCTTGGAAAAAGTTTGGGGGCAGTACAAGAAAATTACACAGTACTATTAAAAAAAAAGAGCATGCATACTTAGTAACCTCAACAGAACAATTAAATATATACACATAATTTTTCTCATCATGTTATTATATAGTCTGTAGCATATTTTGCTAGTACGAGAAAACATTTTCTTCTGAAAATAGATATTTTTTCATGAATCATAGCTGATCTGGGGGCCAAAATCAGTATTTTAGATGAAACAAAAAAACATGTCATAAATACAGAAAATGCCATGAAACCAAAGTATGTGCTAAAGCTAAAATACAAAAACCCCATTTAATATATAAATTGCATTTCCTTTAGAAACTGTCGTCTTTCATATCCATAAACAAATCAGACTGAGATGCAATTTGTAGCAATAACTGGACAGTATTTTCTCAGTGCATCACTCAGCCATTTCATAGCTAAACAAAAATAAGAAGATTATTTTAAAGGATAAACAGATCATTAAAATGAGCTAGTGATGACTGTTCATCTTACAACCACATTTTCATACTTAATTTGGTGTTCTAAGTGTATCTGGAAATAATTTGAAGGAACAGAGTAGCATATGAAAGACAGCAATGAAATAATCCTGTGACTTCATTCACTAAAGGAGACTGCAATAAAGAAGGTTTCTCAATGACAAGTTATAGGAGAAATTCAGAAGTATAGACACGCAGTAATTCAATATGAGTTATTAATGAAATTTAATTACTGGACTTGACTGAGACCCATTCATTTTTATATACATTGTACCCACATTCTTATATATTACCCTGTTAATGTTAAGCTGGTGAGAAGAAAAATATGATAAGTAAATCAGATGCTAGACAAGACTCCTGGATAAACTAGCTAACAGGGAAACACCACGAACACAATCACACATTTACCAGGATCTGTTTCCAAGGCTCAGTGTCTTGTTCTGTGTAAACAATGGGAATCTTCCACTACCATGCACTGACAGCCCAGAAGCATCCAAGTCATAGAACCAAAAGTACCTGCAAAAGTAGTGTGCATACATATTTAGGCTTTTTGGGAGTGAACTACCATCTAAGGGTTAGGGATAACCATATATGCAGAATGCTATGAATTAAAAAAAATTATTCCATTTCTACCATGCTATGTCTATCTCCTGAAGTACAGTTACTCCCCATGCCTGTCATTTGAGGGTTTCTGACCACTTCTGGACTACCATGGACTGCTGTTTGCAGTCACTTCAGCACACTGGGGTCTGGAGGGATCATCCCAGGATAGTGGGAAGTATTCAGACAACTTTAACAGCAGTGAAAGTGAAAGGCCCTTCCACATAATTATTTCAGACAGAAATCTCAGCTACAGCTCTTAGGAAAATTTCTTTCTCATCTAAATAGGCAGACTAAGATAACTGACTAACTATCTAAGTTGATTATCTAACTTAGAACTAGTAAATATTAATCCACCCCTCTCCTTTTTGTACATCACGAAGTTTTTATGATGAGCCTGTTCCATAGTCAAGTGGTGATTTAAAACAAGACAAAGCATTACATGCTGTCCTTGGGTGCTTGCCTCTCAGAGCAAGCTGTACAGCTTTCTTTGTTTGATCTTTCCATTTACACTGCTTCCTTGATACACAGCCTTCTCAGTACACCAGGTCTACACTGTGCAAGTGGGTGATGGCCTTATTAGCTCTGACTGGAAGACTTGGGGATACTGCACTGAAGTAAAGACCTGCTGAAAGGAAGGCATATCACTCAGGACAGGCTGCTACTGCACTGGGTGGTACTAGACATTGAGACCAGGACCACAACAGCATCACCACGACATGGGAACATGTGTGTTTCTATCAGTGCTAGCTTTGAAACCTAGATCACTCTCTAGTGCACAGGTAATACCAGATCCTGCTCTCCTGAAACCCAGCTGACAGTCTGCTGCGTGTGGGTGGACACAGACACAACTCAGGCATCCACCACGTATAAACTTCCAGGCTTGCTCTCCAAGGTTGAAAGACAAGTGTCAAAAACTTCAGAAATCACTAACTGGAGCAAAACATTTTGTATAGGTGAATTTCAATTTTTTCTACCAGACAACTGTGATCTTAGAGCCTAGTTTAATATATCACTGCAAAACAACTCATGTAATTTTCATTTTTGACTGCTCCAGTACGTGAGTTTTGCATCAGCTTTTGGCACTGAAAGTGGGTTTGGATGACAAAGTAATGTCTGCAGTGAAACATGTTTCCCTTCCAGTATGTCATTTTTTTAATGTGAATAAAACCTTTGCTATCAGATGCTGAAGTGCTCCGTGTTTAAGGTAGCAATGCTGTAAGCAAGAGTGAATGGAAGCATACGGAGATCAATTGAGTTATTCATAAGGTGCCACCACAACAAACTAAGCAGGCCACCTGCTGTTTCACTGCCTCAAGAGGCTTTTCTCTACAACTCATTCTAAAATAATTTGGTGGCAAGGCTGCCACTGAAGTCAGATTATAAACTGGAAATTCAGCAAAAAGCTCACCAGGGTTGTGCAGGCAGGGGTGTTTACTTACACACATTCCTCTGAGTCTTTTCTGCATACATGTTGCCTGCACAATTCAGCAACACTGCATTGGTGCTTTATAGAAATACAGCATGTAAAAATAAAATAATTCAGCAATTAGGGCTCCCACAGCAAATTTATCTATCACTTTGCAAATCCTTCACGTTACAATAAATGTTAGACAATAAGCACTACAGTTAACAGAGAACAGAACTTATCTAACAGGAAAGCAGTAATAGAGTGTGTTGCATTACATAGGACAGGTTTCCTTTAGTATTTTCACCTAAGCTCCATATTCCATGTATTATCATCCTCTGCCTTCTGTGGGCTAACTTTACCTCGTGCTTGCTTTTGGACTGCTCAGCTGATGTAAGACATTTCCCATAACTTGAGTCTCTTTGTGGCTGGGCTAAGGACTTGGAGCAGAGAATAATTTAGGTTGGTAAGTACCTTTATGAAAGGCCAACCATTAACTCAGCAGTACCAAGCCCACCACTAAACCATGTCCCTAAGTGCCAAATCTATACGTGTTTTAAATACCTCCAGGGATGATGATTCAACCATTTCCCTGAGCAGCTCTTCCAGTACTTGAGAACTGTGAATCTGACAGATTTTTGGGTTTCCTTATTCCCCTTCAACACCGTGCTGGTTTCCTCTAAGCTCTCAAACGCCAGGTCTGAACACCTTCTCACAGACTTCCAGATCCATCACCTCAAATGGACACCTAGATGGAAAATCCTGCTCTGCCATATGCATCAGTCTCTCAAAATTTAGCAGAGGCTTTCAGACAAACTTAGGGCATGGCTTACCTTCAGATGTGGTTCACTAAGATGCCAAGGTATTCACCAGTTTTAGGCTTTTGTTTAAGGGAGTCCCCAGTCCTTCATCGTGAACTTAAGACTTGAGCATAAAAGTCAGCAGCACTAGGGTGACCTGTCATATTTCTAACCACACCAGTGAAGTCAGCCTCTTCTCTGCTTCCTCAGCTACTCTCTATCCCCACCGATCCTGCCACCCTCATGGCACAAACGTGCTCCACACACCACACACATCTCCCACCTCTTGAATGCTTCCTTGTCTTTCACTTCCCACCTCTTCCTCCAAGAACCTGCTCCTCATTCTTATTTATTCTCCCCAGCTTCTCTGCTGCTTAGGAACCTGTAAAAGAGGGGGGGAAATGAAGTGGATGAAGTGTATGTGAGAGCAGTTGTCTCTGCTTTCAAGCTGTGCCAGCGCTGCAGTCCTGTCCCACTCAGCATGGACAGCCTAGAGAGAAACAGGCTTTTAGAGGGGGGGAAATTAGCTGCTAAATTCTCTCAAATCTGCAGGAAGCACACAAACTGCAGGCTTCAAAAGAGCTCAAACAGAGCAATGGTGTGACTGAACTCCTAACTAGTGTACTGTAAGGGTATTTTTCATCTTAATTGTTATCAGCCTATAGAATAACACTGCTGCGTTCACAGTTGTACCTGTAAAGGCTGCCCAAATCATCCAAATCCAACCCCCAAATCCTCCCTTATTTATTCTGGAGTGTGTTGTGTTGTTCAGGGTGGTTATCACTGTCCAAGGAAATGTTTTATTTTCTGCTGCGTGTTGTATTTTTCAGCTCTTTAGCCGGACTATTACAGTCTCATGCTGGGCTGTCAAAACAACTCAATCTATGCTGACTAGCTGGAGAGAAACATATAGTTTCCAGGCAGTGCCTCCAGAGTAGCAGTTCAAATAGGGAAGCATCAGGGACTGTGATCTGAATATCAGTGGATCACCACGACTAGAAGCTTTAAAAAAGACTTCTGTGGGTAATAAATTATTCATAGCTTCAAACTATCTTAGATAATTAAAATTGCCTGCTTTCAGCAGATATGCCATCTACTATGCTCCCCCCTTCTCACAGATCTGATTGACACTATCTCTTTCAGATAGCTGTATCCACTCTGTGTTTATACCTTTGACAGGTGCACTGTGCATACCCTGTGCTGTATTATTCACTTGTGCGTGTCTGTGCATGCATGCACATAAAAACTCTTACAAGAGAACTCTGCCATTGAGCTGGGAGGATGACAGCAAGTATCCTAAAATACAACAGGTTAGGCTTAACCTAATATGCCACAGAAACAGCATATCATGCAGATAAAGGCCCAGAGAAGCCAAGATGCAGGGAATAAATAGCAAATGCTATGATGGGAAGAAAGGCAAGTGAAATTCTCTGTCCCATAAAGAAGCTGACACCAAGAATGTTACACTACCTATTGACAGAACATGAAGCTGCATTTCTTCATCAAGGTGATGTCAACTTGCAGTGAGATTTGGCTTGATGTTCCCTGAAGTCTGTTGAAGTATACATACAGTTGTTTTGGTTTCCCCCACATTCTCTTTGCAAACCACACACAGAAGACATAGTCTTTGGAAATTACTGTGTGCCAAGGGTAACAATACTGTATTACATTGCTCCTCAGCAATTTAAGACCTCATTTACTAACCCATGAAAATGCAAGGAGAGAACATATTTCCCCAAATCACGGTCCTGAGCTTTTGACTTGAAGAAAATTTTAAAAATTAGGAAGACTTCTCAATTCCTAAGAGAATTCAAGTCCTAAGTACAGCAATTTCAGTTTGGAAGACTGAAACTTTCCTACAGTTAAGAAATAGAAAAACATTTTAATATCATTCTGTACTATGTAACCTTCCAAACTCATACTACTTTCATTCTTAAGCATCTATGAAAAGAGAGGCCCTACAATAAAATTAAATCACTGCATGTAAACTAATGATAGTATTGGTTAAAATGTGTAGGTTATGAGGCGTTTGTAGACAGGAAGAATCATTAATAAATTAAATTACATGCTTACCTGGACTAAAATTACCATTTACACCATATATGCTGTTTTTCCTATCTCAAGCAGCTTGCAAAAGAGGGGATTGTCTTTAATTTATTGTATTACTTTTAATTGAAGTAAACCTCTTCCATTTGTGGTTTATTAGCTTAACCTGGCTTCTCCTACAATACAATATGATGATGTGATAGCTCTAAAAATAGTAACTTATTCTGTTTTGTTGACTTCTTCTACCAATTTAAGCAGGGTGACAAACCAAAAACTCAAAAAAGGCAAAATAGAGCATGGTTTTCAAAAACTCAGATGTATTTAGCGTCTATAAAATTCTTCCTTAATTCTGAGCCATTTTTTTTCCTCCACAAAGGGGAAATAGCCATTACTCCTAAGGTTATGAGTAGGCTCTACTGCTTATTTCTATTTTTTTTTTCACTTCCTCCCTCTGTAAGTGAATGGAAAAAAGACTATTCATTAAGAAGGGAGCAAGGGGCATTGAGAACTACCTTCCAACATAATAGAAAGAAAACCCAAACTAGATAAAGCATTACTGTCTTGATAAAAATAAGTCACATCAACAAACTAGTAGAGGGAAGAAGAGAGGTTGGATTTAACTTAAGGAGCCACAGGCAAAACATATCAAACATATGAAAGCCTATAGCAGCCAGGGACTAGGAAATAAATATCAAAATGCTACAATGAGGAGAAAGAAACAAGATATTTTCTTCGTACTTGAATACAGGACTGGAGAACTGAATTTGAATATTAGACTGAGTATTGCCTACCTGCTTAATGTCAAGGCTATATGTCATCCATTATAACCAGAAATCCTCTTTCTATAACAGAATAAAAACAAAAGTCCTCATGCAAGTACAATAATACTTCTGAAATTCATTGTCATTGTGTGTGCTTTAACTTTGTTAAGTGAGTCTTCTAAGTTCTTTAATGTAGGAAATCAAAAACAGTGGGAAGAGCATCCTTTGAAAAAAATTAAAAACTGCACCAAAAGGAACCTAGAGATGCCACAATGTGGTGGTCTGACCTGCTGCCACCTTGGGACCATGTCGACTGAGGGTAATGTGGCGTTGAAATAAAAGGATGGGCTCGATGGAGTAACTCGAAAAGCAAAAGGGTTTAACGACAAAAATAAACAGGAGAATCCCAATAGCAGTATAGGAGTGCTCCAAAAAGCAAGGTCCAGGGTGGATGCAGAGTATATAAAAGGTAGGTTGGGGCAGAGCCTGAGGGTGAGGGTCCAATGGGGAGCAATGATTAGGACTATGTAAAACACTGCACCAAATGATTACCAGTCAGGGAGAAGAACTGGGGAAACCTTTTAGAACCACAAACTTACATGAACAGATTTATTACCATATTATTTCCCAGGAGTCAAAGCTGCTTGAATCATGCTCACCCTAACTCCAGCATCAGTTAGGTTAACTACAGACTGATTCCCACAGTCTCGAGTTGATGCCTTCAGGCAGCCTGACCCCCACACCACAAGGTGAGCACTGCTGTTTTGTTAATCTGAACTATTTGTGTGACAACACTGAGTTTCAGAAATATTACCAGATTATCTACTTTGTACTTCTGTAAGTTAAGGTCATGTTTGGTTTCTGTCCCCGGAGGTGCTTACAGACGACTTTCAATGGATTCAAATTATGAGCCAGATCACTAAATTATCAGACTTACCCTTTCTTGCTATTAATACAGAACTCATCCTGGAGATTTTCTGCATGGCTGTATGGATTACCTGAATTTATGTAGACCTCAGCAGTTCAAATTTGGAATGTACTGCAAGCAATTCAACAATCAGTGTCTGAAGCTTATTGGCACAGGAAAGTGTTCATTTTTCATTGTATTATTTTGAAACACTTCACCACATAACACACTGTATATGTGTTACCTGCAAAATAAATTCCATTATTTGCACATTGAGAAATGGAGGAACAACTAACATTGCACAGGTCTTCAAATAAAAACAATTTACCTGGATGCTTGTTTCAATGTCATTTTCTGCTCTGAGTAAGCAAAATTATATAAAATAGGCTGACATTTGTCTTATCTGCTCTTAAAGACAATCAATGAAGATTTACCCCCCTATCCAGACTTTTGTTCCCATGCTTAATTATCCTGACCATTTACAAGCTTTGACTGATGCATAATTTTACTTTCCCTTACTGTAAACAAATGTCTTATTTCTGTCTTATTCCATTTGGCACATGGAATAGTTTATTCCCTTTCTGTTTATATCAACTTTTTTTCATGTCTTGTGTCATATAAGCATGTGCTTTCCATCCCAGTCCTTCCTTCTTTTGACTGAACTGGTCCCACAGGTTCTGCCTTGATCACACAACATACCCTTCAGTTTCTGGAGTCTCTCACACTGGACTACCTCTTTTTGCCAGTACAGTATGTAAAACAGGACACCATAAGTTAGTCTGAGATACTTTCTCTGATGTGGCAGTATTCTAACATAGATGACTACATAATCTATTTAAGTTCTTTGTGTCTCTCCCCCTACCTCGCCACAATTTATTATCTTTCCACTCCTTAACAGCAGATAATGGATAACAAGGGGTGCAATGACATAATATGATGCTCCATCAGTGTACAGACATAAGCAACAGGAAATGTTGAAAATACATAATTTGATTTCCTTTCCCAACACAGTCAAGCTTCCAAAAAAGGTTGAAGGGGCAGCAGGCCAGGTTAAGGGATAGAACAAAATTCCTTGTCACAAGGCCAGACAGAGGCAAGATGAGACAATGCAGAAGAATGACAGCAAGAGTGCTTTTCCAGGTGCTACAGCTGTGTGTGCACTGATGGACTCTCTCTCCTCAAAGAGCCTTTTGACGCAGCTGTGTATGAGTTCTCCAGAGGTCCAGTAACTTTGGTGTAACCAGAGGGATCAGTCACTCAGACAAAAATGGAAAATACTCAGAGCAAACCTTGGACAAGGGAAGGCACACAGGAGTCTCTCTGACTGGGGAGGATAGGAGCAGTGGGGAGCCTGCCATTCAGCAGATAAAATGGGTCATTTCCCAGAAATCAAAGAAGGCGACAGCCAGAAAGACTGGGAGATCTTTTAAAGCAGGGGAGTCTAGAAGGCACTTTCCAAAATTCCCTGGACAACTCTAGTTTAGTGCTGGCACTAAGGAAAGGCTGCTGCTCTCCCCAAGGCAAGACTGTAACCCTGCAGCAATTCCTTTTCAACAGCCAAAAAGCACTGCAGACCTCACAACCTCACAGGTGTGTAAGTGCCACTGAAAAATGGCTACATTAGAGTCTCAGCTAAAAAGAGGACGAAATGAGCTTTCCTACGGGGGCATAAAGATTTAATAAATGTAAGAGCTAGTAGAAGCCAATACTAAGAGCCAGTTTCTAGCCTGCTTGATTCCTTGTGCCATTATGACTGGGTTCAATGGAGCCAGGCATAGCTCAGTTCAGGTTAGAATTTGGCCCCCAGTGAACTTTATGTTCCAGCCTTCAGGACTCCTGCCTGGCTGTGTCTGCAGAGCCGGAAGAGAAAATCTATCCCAAAAGAAAAGAAGAAACCAAATAAAGTAGAATCCAATACAAAAATGAGCAAATAAACAAGCATCACATATTTTAGATAATCTTTTTGTTATACTTGACAAAAAACAGAGGGAAAAATCACTATAATTTCCACTTGTTGAGGAAGCCTGTTGGGCTGCTTTCTGGATCTATGGGCAGCACACTCTCTTCTTTGCAAATACTGGCCTTTCTTTTTTTTTACCTTGTGAAAAAGTTAACGAAGAAAAGCCAGTTCTGGTGAAATTTGTGGAAAATAAGCAAATACCTTTCAGAGACTTTGTCTATGAAGCACTAAGCTTTAATATTTATGCAAAACGGAAAGCGTTTGTGGAACTCACAGCTCAAAAAGCCCCTCCATCCACTGTATCACTCATCCACTGAAACCTGTAGCCTGAGAACTTGTTCAGACTGGAGTGAGCTGGGCACCTCAAATGAAGATACATCTGTAAGGACATTTTCACAAGGTATTAAATGGAATAAATAATACACAAGGTGCCTTGGAAGCTACTTTCTGTTGCGAGAATATTAAAAACAACTCTTTTCCTCTGACATCCTGCTAAGCAATGTTACCATGAGAACACCTTTAACGAAGGAGTTTCACAGATTAGAACCTGGGTTTTGAAAACATTGTGAGCACCCACAGCCTATATCCCCAGGAAGAATAAATCCTGGGTGTTCATCAGTTCTCTAGCCAGAGTTAAGAGTTGTTGAGCCATCCTCCACGTCTCTCAAGAATAGCACATTAGCCTGATGATCTGAAAGAAAAAAAAGTCTCTTGGGTACACAAGGCTAATATCATTTGCAGAAAGCCCAAACTGGACCCTATGAAAAAAAGATTCATAAAAAGCAACTCTGATAGCTGCAGGTCTCAGGCACAAATTCTGGCAAGGAGAAAATCCTGACCAGAATGACTGCTTTTGCAAAACTGTAAGCAGAATATCACAAACTGAGTTGAAGGCCTTTTGCAACTGTGGCAACCTATTTTATTCATCCCTCTTTCTCAGATAGTGAATATGTTGCTAATTATGTACTGGACTGCACAGCATCCTAGTGAGTAGCAAACTCAGTTTTCTGACAGCTGTTACTGTACTTTTAAGAGATCTTGATCCTTTAGAAGATACTGTGCTGTCTCAGTTACATTAAAACATTTTTCTCTGAGAAAATGAGGAATAAATTGGGCATTTGGGTTCTTCTCCTCTAACAGATTTTTGAAAGCACTGGGTCTTTCAAATAAACAACCCCAACAGTTATTTTTTCTCCAAAAGGCATATGGTCTCACAGAATAAAGATTTACTCTGTCCTTTCTTGATGGGGATCATGTTTCCAAAGTGCTTTTGCATTATGTTTAAGGGTAGATTGCAAAGCAAACAGAGCAGTTATCCTATCAGCTGGGAGGCAAAAACAGATGAGGACACGCTGCAGGGAGTGGGGGTAATAATTGTGAGGATTTTGGCAAGTGTAACCACAAAAATGCTGCTTGATAAACTGGGCAACTTTACATATCCTAAGAATTTTTTTCTAGGGGAGAGAGGGAAAAGAGATAACAGTTGTACCCAGGCTTGGGATAGACAGAACTCTTTGCAAGGAATCTGCCCATGAAGAAAAATGAGGCATGTAGGAGAAAGAATGCTTATTTGGGGTATAAAGAGAAAAAGATTTTTCAAAATCTGAAACTGAAGAAAGTTGTTAGACTCTTGACCTCTTTAAATTGTTATTCTATTTCCTGTAAGAGCATGGAACACTGCCACAACTCCACTGTAACTTGAAAGTAACTCGAAAGTAACTCAAATAAAAATGAAAATTCTTGAAGCAGTATCTGAACTTAAATGAGTTCACAAAAGCCCAAGTAATTTTTATCTTAAGCAACTTAATACATCCATGAAGCAACTGAATACATCCATGAATACCCTTTCTACAGGCTTTGAAACCCATCACTACAAAAGAAATACTCCAATGTCAAAAGCCAATTAACAGTCCTATAATCTTGTTTGGTTGGATTCAAAGGTTAAACAGTGAAAGCTAGGAACACTCTGTAAGCATTTCACTTAATCCTTTTGTTATTGAGTGAACTGTACTTCTTAATTTGAGTTTTACACAGTGTAAAACATGTATTTCATAGAGAATTTTGTCTCAGAATCATATAAAATGTTCTCTTAGAATATTCAGGTAAAATGATTCTTTGGGGTTTAAAGCCATTTATCCTTCAACCTCACCCTTTATAAAACCAAGACCTAGAATAGTCACTGCTTAGTGATTAATAATATAAAGATAATGATAATGGATTTTAACTCATAACCAGCACATAAATTAAGCAGTTTTAGGGCTGTTATTTTTTGTTGTTGTTGTTTATTTTGGTCAAAGTTCATCTCCATCTCCAAGTTTTCCAGAGTTCCATTAGCTTATGAAAACTCAGGGGGTTATTCAGAAAGTTTCTCTCATCATTAACAGCAAGAAGTTAGTAATTAAAGTCTAAATACACCTTTTCATATTCAGGGAACAGAAGAATACAAAAATAACAAAACTGAAATGAAAAAAACTTGCCATTGAAAATACACTTGGGTGTAGAACAACAGAATAAAAGTCATTGAAATACTGCCACCACAACAGGGCACAAAAAGTAGAAAATGCAAGGCATATAAAAATCTCTTTAACCTATATCTGCAACAAGATCTGTTTTCCAGTGGAGCTCCATTTTAACAAATGGCATAAAATTAGCTCTTGATTTTACAGTATGTTGACCAGGAATTCTGCTGCTTTCTTACTTGATGGGCAACAACTACAAAAATAACATGTACCTGTGCGGGAGAAGTTGTTGGGAGTGTGGAACACTAAACACTTGAATTAATAAAGCTGATGACAAGACAATTGTTTCCAATTATCAGAATCTCCATGAGTCAGAGAAATTCAATACCAAAATACACATTGTCACTTTTCTTAGTCATATCTCAACTCTGTTCCCTAAAATCAGATCCCCACATGTATTTGGCTTGGTATTTACAAGAAGAATATGTCTTTGAAACTGGCACAGTGGCTGCCTTCAGAATGCTGGCCAGGCACCTGGAGGTCCTTTCCAACCCTTTGAAATGGGATGTGACTAACATTCTTAAAAACTCAGGACTGTAGCCTTCTAGACATGCTGCTGAGAACTGCCAACATCGCACCAGATTGGAGTGCCACAGAAAGACTGTTGAAAAAATTTGTGGAACTATTTTTTGGAGTCAGCTACAGATTTTGTGTGCTATCTTGGGCAATGTGGGTACACATTTTGCTTAGGGGTTAAAGCCAGGGAAACTGGGATGCCAGTTTTGGAGGTCAAAGGAGCTCCAAGAACTGTTCCAGCCCCTACCATGAGAAGCCATCTAATTTCAGGCCATTTGAACTCTAGTGAAACACCTTTAATGGCACCAAGGAGGTAGAGTGAGCACCTTCTTTAATGTCACTTTGCCTCCATCTCTCACCTCTAGAAGAGGAATTGGTGTGTTTTTCTACCTTACAAAGACTGGTGAAAATGGAAGTGCTTTACATGGAAATGAAATCAGATGTATCTTTTCTTGGGAGATAAGAAGGACCTTCAATAGCTAGTATTTTAAAATAAAAGTGTATCATTTGAAAACTTAATTATTTTGGTAGTGAAAAATGCTTATTATAAAATTCTAATTAAAAGAAAACAACTTTCATTATCTTTCATAACTATAACACATTTATGAGAAAGTCAGCAGTAGCAACGGGTTATGCACTTTTAAGCAATTAAATTTCCTACTTGTCTGATTTTGTTAGACTAATCAATTATACCAGGAATTTAATAAAGTGGACAGTTAAAGGAATTTAATCTATTCTCTCGAGAACAAACAAGATTAACAAGATAAGGTTCTGATTTGAGGAAAATATTTGAAAGATAAGCTAAATTAGAAAGTGAAAAAGCTTTTGTGATTCCCAAGCAGTCACATAAATGAAGGAAATAATAAAAAAAAATAAAAATAAAAAAACAAACAAACAAAAAAACCCCCACAAAAAAACCACAAACGAACAAACACCCCAAAGGTTAACAGGCAATATAAGAGTAATTTCTTTCCTCATAAAATAATTAACCTTTGGAAAAGGCTTCCTGTCAACACAGAGACTTTTACTGTGCCACTTAAAGTCCTGGGCACATTCCTGAAAAATGAACAATAGGGAACTTAAATAAGCCTTTGAAAATAAAGCATCTTGGACATAGTCATTTCCTGTGAAAGAAGTTCTTTGCAGTGTAGAAACCAAACAATTCTCTCCATCTCTTGAAAGGGAAAACAAACTCAACAGGTATTTTATAAGTAAGGGAAAAGATGAAGCAATTTATTTTAAGTCTTTTCTTTATGCATCCTTTCGTGGTTGGTTTAATTCCAGGACTAAGAATTTTCACTAGATGGATTTTCTCATTAACTATATGCAGGTCTGAACACTAAAGTTAAATGGATATTTCTACCATCACTTCATGTGAGTTGACCCATCAAAGTAGTATTTTTTAAGGAATACTTGTATATTCTTGTTACTATAATTCTAATTTTTAATGAAATAATGAGAGAAACTCCTACTTTCAAACCACATTACAAAGATCAATACCTCATTCTAACTGAAAATAAATAGGATTTAGGCGCCTAACTACTTTGGACTCCTCTGACCCTTCTGGAAGCAATTTCCTATGGTGAATAATCACCAGGGTACAAAATATATTAAAAAAATATATATATAAAGTAAGCTTTTAATAAATCTATGTATCTGGAGGAATATTTTAAATTCCATAAAGGACATTTATTTTATGTGAAGAAAAGATCATGCAGAAAAGCCGTATTGAAATAGCAGTAAAACACCACTCATTGGTACAGCATTTCATTTCTGGACAGATGGAAGAGCGGAAAACATTCACCATCTATCTATATGTACAACCACTTGCTCTTTATAACTGAATTCTACGCTGTGTATAGGTTACAGTGATTTCTCCAGGGTGAAATTGTCCTTCCCCATCTCACCATATTCTGATAATGACTGGAATGAATTTGATGTATTGAAACACTCTTGCCTTGATTGTGTTTTTCATTCATTGCTAAAGCTGAGAATATTGAAGTTGCAAATAGTGTACAATATCTTATTAGAAAAATAAGTGGTTCCAAGTCAGAAACAAAAGACTGGCACCTGACACTGTAATAAACCAATGCACTACCCTATGCTGAAATAATAATTCTACAGACCTGGTGTAGGAAAAAAAAAAAAAAAAAAAAAAGAAAAGAAATCCATTACAGTCACATTTTATAATTATATTTTGAATATTCCCCAGGACACAACAAGGAAGCAGTGAACTATTCATCTTACTTATAAAAGCCACTCTGTTAAAGTGGAAGCTACGACACTCAAGGAAGGCTGATAAAATGACAAAATATGAACTCCAAGATTTGAACAAAATGACTGTAACCCAGCAAGGAAGAACCCATTTCCTATGAAACAGTGGAAAGATTCATAATGTATCTCTCCACATCTACTTCACTCCTGAAGCTCTGCTTCAACAGAAGGTGCAAGAAAAGCACTTCTGGCACGGGCTTTCACATGGCTTTATGCAAACAACAATTTGGGGTGTATTGATTGTTTTCCCTTTTTAAAGATATTCTGTTTGCTGTAAAGATGAGACTTCTGCAAAACCCAAGAGTGGTAGCTGCCTATAGAGTATTCATCAACACCGAGCGCACAGTAAGGATTGTAAAAGTCAGGTGTGTTGATGTCTGTGAAGTTCTGTCACTTAACTGTGGATCATTAAATAAGCATAGTATACAAAAAAATAATAATTTCTCGTATGTCTGTATTTTGAGGCATGAAAAGCTGGGAAAGATATATTAAGGAAGAGCAAGACTCCCCTTAATTAGGGCTACAACGTGGATTTCCATTATAAGATAAAATTTGGCTCTTATCCCCAGTTCTAAATTACAGATTCACAAATCATACTGGCCTCAAGATTTGTAGCCTAGGTCACAAGCTGAGGTAGGATTTTTCCACCAAATTTGCAGTAAATCAGAGAAGGAGTTCATGAATTATGAACCTATGAAATAGAGATGTTCACTACAGTTCAAAAAGTCTCAACTTTTTTTTGTCACTTCATAGCCAAAAGAAGTAAATAATAATAACTGCACAGTGCAAAAGAAGACAGATAAGATTTTATTTAGCAGATTTTTGTGGCTGAGGTCTGTGGCACAGCACAAAAAATTGTTTGATAGCCATCACACCAGACACATTATTAACATTTATATAGAAATACTGATATAAGTTATTCATCCCGTGGAAGAGATGTGTAGCAGATATTTGTTCCTTGAACCTGGTTTCATTCAGGCAAGCATAAGAACTCATCAATTTTATGTGTCCACAGAAAGCAGCCACATGAACACACACATGCACCCTCATTCCTGTAACTGGAAAACCATGATTCTATTGGAATGAATGGAGGTGGAGGAAAGGCAAGTATTTATCTACCATCCTAAGTACGAAATATCAAAAGGTGAGTTAATACTCATATCTGCAACCCCCTGCAGGTGAATCTGTTAATGCTTTACCTTTAATGATTAATATATCAAAAATATATTGTATGAAGTATAAATATAGCAGTGGGGACTTTTTTTTCTTTATTTATAATCTATAAGAGCATTATCCTGCAAATTTTTCCCATTGATTGTTGTGAAGTAATTATTAGAAAAAAGCATTTATAGGGGTCCACCTTTAAAGCACATTTGCAGCACATTTTTAGTTAAGGCAGTCAGTATTTTTGAGAAGATTAAATTTACTTACTTTTAGGATATAACAATAGCATTATGACAGTAATAAGAGTAATCAGGACTGGCATAAAAATGTGCCTGATTCCACACCAGGTTTGTTTACACCACCCTCCAGAGACACATCCAGGGCTGTGTTACCCAGGGCCAAGCACACAGAACAACAGCCCAAACTCCTCATTTTACAAACCATCCACTTTCATTCTCCTAAACGCTCTACCTCCAGTTTTTGGCAGGAGAGAGACAGCTGGGTAAAAAGCAAAGAAGAAAAGCCAGACAGGACAGAATGGCCATAGCTTCAGCCTGGTGCAAGCATCACAGAATTGCCTGCCCAGCAGACGAGCTTCCCCTCTTCCCCATTTCTATTCAGGGGCGCTCCTCGCGTATGGCTGGCAAACGGGCTCCTGGCCAGCCACCACAGAGGTGCCCAGTTATGTGCTTTTGTGCATTCTCTCAGCCAAGGACTATTTCTGTGCCAAACAGGAGATGGACCAACCACTGTGTCAGGAACAACAAATACCCTGTTCCTCATCCAGCCTCCCTTCTCTTCCTAAATACTAAAGTTCAAACCAGAAGCCTTTGTGTTTTGACACACACACACCAGAGTGGACAAGTGCATCTTTTCTAGAGCTGCTTGAAAGGGAGGGCAAAATAGTTTTTCAAAAACACAGTCTTTTTCCAAAGCAGACACATTTTATAATGGATTAAATATTGTTTTGAAATTTTCCAGTTTTCACTGAGCTCTTATTTCACACTCTTCATTTTTTAATTTCTGCCCAGTAATTTCAGGGAAAATATCCCTTCTATCCCACTCTAACATTTATACAGGGAGGCTTCCTCCTTCCTCCCTTCATTCTGGAAGCACTGACTTTGTTTAATGTCCATTCCTGATGCACAAGATATGAAAAACATCAGAGAAGCCTTTCTAGTCTTTATTCAGGAGTGAACTCTCTGCTGTGTTAGAAAGCTTCTAAATTTTAGAGGAGAAAAAATATAGAACACTTTTAGCTGTTTCAATAGAAAAATGAAGGGCATATTAAGGAATAAACAGCCGCTTTGACATCACAGTAATATATGAAAAGCAGGTAAAATTCAGCCTAGTTTATTTTTCCTTCTGAGACATGTAGGTGGCTGAAACCAGCTTTTCTAAAGATGACTGAGAAATTTACTTGAAAGTGTATAACCAATAAAGCAGTCTTTTATTAACAAAAAACAGGAAAACAACAAAAGAGTTTTTACGGTTTCTTCAATGCTTGAACATAATCCCTAACTGTGACTTTTGCTCCCAAGGCTCTTTTCAGTATTTTCTTGTACAACCAGCCTGAAGCTTGAAAAGGAACTAGTACAATAGCATTAAGCCTCAACATGGTGTGCATTAATAACTGACTGGTGCATACCTTGGATTTGTTGCATTAGGTAAGAGGATGAAAGCACAGTGCCTTCTCTTTTGCCCACCCAAGAAGCATGCAGACAGCTTAATAGCACACATCCTAAGGAGTCTAATTACTGCCACAGTGGAATTATTTTCTATTAAAAAAAAAAAAAAAAAGAAAAAATAAAAAAGAAAGCTATGGATTTTGTTCTTTTATGCTCTTTAAAAAACATTCTTGTATGTCTTTTTTTTTCCCCAGAGTTCCTTTCCGCTCTATAAAGTGGGTATCAGCAAAGACATGTCAAGAAAATAAGAACAGACTAAGTATACATGCCTCCTTCTGTGCTATTCCAAATACACATTTGCTAATTAACTTGCTTAACATTTCCTAAAATTCTTATTCTCTTTTCTTATTTCCGTGGAGGCAGTAGCCTTTCTAACAACAGTTACTGGCCTCAAAAAGTTTTAACTTATTTTCCTTTGTAAAAGTAGACAAAACTTTTATTACTGAGGTACTTCTGCTATTAAACAAAAAAAATCCCCAAAACCAAAAACCACACAAAACCCTAGAAGGAGCTGAAAACTCAGAACCCGCTGCTGAAATAACAGCAAAGCACTCTAAAATGTTGCCATTTTTCCCATCCTACTGAAAACTCTGCCTGCTCTTGAGCACCCATTTAGTTTTATACCACATGAATGTCCTCGTCTCTCTGATAATTCTTTGTGTCTTGAGCTGTGTAAGGGAGTGCTGCAGACTAAGACTGGGCAGAAGCAGCAGCCCTGCAGGTATCCTGATGAATCCTTTTAAACTTAATGTAAATGTAAACTTAATGTCCTCTGGCTTCTGAATAAGTGATTCATTGGCATATGTGGTCCCACTGCTTTCAATATTCTCCTCAAAAACACTGGGCAATGGGTATGGGAATTTCTCAGCTCATTAGTGAGCAGTGAGATGTCAGGGTATGGTACTGGGAGTGGGAGTTTAATTCGTGGTCCTACAAGGAAGGCCTAGATAATTGGTCCAACTGAATCTTTAAAAAGTCAATATTCTTACCTAGAAAATAATGGTAACTATTTCTAATAGCTCTTTAAGGAGCATATGACAGTCAAATTTTACTAGCACTGCAGACAGGAGAGGAAAATAAAGCCAAAACCAAACAGCTGTGAAGGTTTTACATTGCCACAGCACCTACCTGCAGTGCAAATGCTTTTCTAGTGTGCTGTGCCAGTGTGCTTACCGACTTGCACCGGCTAAGCCCAGGTTTTAAGAATTTGCCAGATTAGGATCTCAGTTTAGACAGACCACACTCCAGCTTGTTTTTCCAGCCTTTTACAGTAGCATTAGCCACAGCTCCTCAGCCCTGGCAACAGATTACCACACCTATAATTCTTCTCATTAGCTCTAACTGATCTGCCACGGGCCCAATGACAGCCTTGTCAGGAGGTTTCTGACAGCTCCAGCATCTAGATGATTTCTGAATCAAACAGGGGAAGAAATAAAATTGCTTTTACCTTAGTAGGTAGCAGCAATCCTTCTTTTTCTACTGTGGAAGAAGGTTAAAAAACACAGGAGAGCAACTGAAAAAAAACAAAAAACCCTCAAACAACACACAAAAAACAACCCCCACCCCCAAAACGTACATCCAACCAAACAAGAAATGCAGAAGAGAAGAGGTTATTGACACATAAGAATCAGGGGGAAAAAAAAGCCCCCCTCCCCCCCTACTCCTCTGAAAACTGCATTCCTTAAAGTAACACCTAAAATTTGCAAAAAATAATGTTTTCTTGTTTTACTTTGGATCATGCCCATGTATATTCCTTGTATTACATGATGTATGGGCATGGCAAAGAAATAAATTATTATCCTTCCTTTGGCGTCTTTGTTTCTCTTCCTCCTTAAATAAAGCCTCAACAATAGGAAAAAAATCTTCAATGGAGGGAAATACTCAGAAAATATCAGAATGAGAAGAAATCAGGGTTAACTATCCTTTCACATTTCTATTAGCCTTTCCACCTGTGTGAGGATATACCACCTTGGCAAGCCTTGCACTGATTTACTCTGAAGAATTTATGCCTTTGGTCAGAGTAAGTTAAATTAGTAGTGAGGCTACATATCAGCCTCACAACGAAAGCTATTCCTTCCATGCTTGTTGTGCTGTAAATTCACACACCTACACTCCTCCCCCCAGAAAACAAACAAGCAAAAATCCCAGTCTTTTGATAAATCTTTACATATGCTACTCTTATAAATGGATGCATATATTTTAGGAGGAATTTAAATGTATTTGAAACAAGGCAGAAATGAAAGGGGGAGAAATAAGTTTCTCACTTCAAAAAACCTTCAATAAGCTCATGTACATTGCTGTGGTATGCACTTTGCAAGTTACATTTCTGAAGGTTTTGAAAAATGTGACTGGGAGTTTTTAACAGTGCAGTGTTTACAGTTAATCATCAGCAACTTAAAAAGACATTGACATCTGTTGTCTAGAGAGAAAAAGAAAAATGTAGGGGGGAGAGTAGGCAGGGGGGGTTGAAAATTAAATCAGTTTGAATCCTCTTTAGTGTTACAGAGTCAATAGCAGGAAATTTGCTCTCAGAAAAATGTGGGGTTGTGACCCTCTGTGTTTCAAGACATCCTAATTTAGCTTGATCCTTCATGCTCTCTGCTCCTCCTACTTGTACCCTAGAGGCAGGTTTTCTCCTGCTAAGAAAGAGATTAAGGGGGAAAGCGCTGAAAGAGGGAGGTAGAGAAAGAAAATAAGACAGGAATAAACTGTAACTGAAGTCCTAAAATCTAAGGGGTTATTAAAATTCAATCATTCTGCAGCAAAACTTATTTTTATGCAGACACCAACGACTTCTTTGAACTGATGTTGAAAGGTAACATGAAAATTTTTTATTAGTGTTTGAGACCATATTCTGAGGACACCAGAGAGAGCTGTTTTTGACATATACAAGTGGTGCTCACACACTATATAATGAGTATACATCTACCAAGACTCTCTACTTCATCTCAGTTTGGACCACACGAGTGAATCAACTTCCCAATTAAGCTGTAAACTGTGCAGGCTATGAGACAGCTGATGGATTGTAGCTCCCTAGCAATTAGTGAAGAAAAACAATGCTAATATAGAAGATGATAAAAAAATATTAATCAGCTGTTAATACAGCTCCAGACCCATTCACTATATATAACTATTGTGTTGCTTATCCAAGTGGTGTATTTATGGTCACAAGTAGCTGACTTTCCAAGCAAAATATACCATTATGAGGCTGAGTAGAAGCTCCCCAGCCCACAGAGCAAAGAGAGAAAGGAGGGAGGTGGAAGGGAGGGAGGTGAGTGCAACCTCAACTCTGCTTTCTCTTCCCAGTCACTGATCGTTCAGAGCAGCTCTCAAATCACATCCTCTATGCAGTCCATGGGAAACAGAAGTCCACTGGAATTTCAAGTGCCTCTTCAAGGCTGGGCTGGAGATGAGGTCTCACTCCTCACTCCCAAAAGCACACCAACAAACAAGAATTTCCATGCAGAGCACCCAGCTTTTCATCTGTCTGTGCCTGGACTCCTTGCCCAGTTCAGCACATGTTCCTGTCTCTGTCCTTCCAGTTTTATCCCAAGGAAAGATCCAGGTGGACTAGACAGCTCGTGTCCCACTTTAACAGTGTGGCATGTCCCACATGTCCCACAAAGGCAGCAGGTCTCAGGACTCCAGCAGGTTTTATCTCCTGCCAGGTTCAGACTGCACATGCAGCACTGACCTCCCCAGCAGTGCTGGTGTACACTAGCACGTTACCGGAGGAGGTAAGAGGGGCTGGAGTAACCCACCTGAGTCCAGGTTTATAAGATCTGATAATGCATTGGGTTAAACCTGAAACTCCACAAATTCAGCAGTTGTCTTGCTACAGATGCTAAAGGTCTTTGCTTCGGGTTCCTAAAAACCATCATCGATTGCATTGAAGTTACTTGACACATGACAATATTCACCTCAGAAAGTATTCCAGAGCTGGGCATTTCAGCTTGTGAGCAAACACTGATATCAGTGTGTGTGGGGATCATCTTTCCTGGCTAATCATATTCCAGATTGATAGAGATAAATTATAAAATAGGATGTCCTTGATTGACAGCTTTGCTATCTAGTCAGAGAAAAAAATCAAAAGAGAACAGTTTAGATCAAAGATTAAATTGTTCCTATTCATAGATTCCTAGATTTTTACATCAGACAGAATAAAAAAAAGGAAAAAAAAAAAAGGAGAAACCACACTCATTTATCTAGACTAACCTCCCACATAAAATGGCAAAAAAAAAAAAAAAAAAAAAAAAAAAAAAAAAAACACCCAAACACGTTTTCCACCCAGAACAGCTGCATAACCATCAACTTAGCTTTAGAAAGACATCCCATTTCAATTTATATCATTCAAGACAGGAAAAATCTGGTTTCTGCTTAAGTAATTTCAGTATTAAAAACATGCTCTTGAATTCAAGTCTGAATTTAACCAGGCAAACCTCCTGCCATTAAAAGTTGATCTGCTTTAATCAAGAGCCCTTGATGCATCTTGACGTGCAAAGACAAGAGAAAAAAAAAATCCCCTTTTCCCATAGAAATGCAAAAATCATCCTGTATCACCAATAGAGCTTTAGATAAAATATTCTAAATTGCTGAACTGTGTTAAATTCCAGTAATCACCTTTCAGTTTGACAAGCAAACAAAATAATATTGGATATGGATATATATATCAATTGGAAATTAATTTTATTGTATATATATAAAGATAAAAAAGTTTCCTGAATCTATGGAGTCTAAGAAATCTGAGGCCCCTTCCAATAAAGTAAAAAATTGTTGTCTGCAACACATTGTAGTAAGTGTCAGCTCTTGCTAGCACATGGCATATGGTGATCTTCCATTTTTTAAAAAATAAAAGCCTTAAAGCTATTAGATACCACTTTTTCACATCTGATGTAAAGAACTGATTTGAAAATTTAAAAATAAAACAACACATTTTTCCTGAACATTTTGAAATTAGATTTTTAGTTTGCTCTTGGCCAAAACAGTTTGCCAAACTTACAATTCATTTCAATCAGCCTATCAGCAAGGGAATATACAATTTGAAAAGTTCACTCATCTATAGTGGCACTTAATCATAGTAGACACAAAATTTAGTCACTGTATGTTTTTATTTTCATACAAAGAGTTTACAACTAATTCTTCTCTTACATCTTCAGCAGACACTGATACTTTTCATAAATATTCATCCTGCATGCTCATACATATTTAATTAATATTAATTGTTTGTTTGTTTTAAACATAGATTTTCCTTTAGTTGTCATGACTAGACAGGAAGGTATAGAGGAAGGTGTTTGCATGGGAAAAAAAGTGAAGAAACAAAGCTTTCAAAGGGGCAGAAGTAAAAATGAATGTCTAAGGCAACACATTACTTCCTAGATTTTGATAGAAGAACCACCTCCCTCCTTGTGATACAATTTTTGGGAAGGATGCATATTTGACCTGTATTGTTGCCCTTGGAAACCCCACTGGGAGCTTAAGGATATCTTGTCACAGCTACATCATATCCAGTGAGCTCAGGATGTCACGTAGGTGATATTCAATTTTATTGGTCTAAGGAAGCTGGGAGCAAGAATAGTCTTCTTGTACCATCAGAAAGAGATTAGTACAGGGGAGAGGATAGGATGTCTGGGTTAAAGGATAAGAAAATAAGGCTTACTGCCCCTGAAATTAGTGAATAACTTGATTTCTTAGTGTTGCAGTTTATTTGCACAACTGAAGGCTATCCTTTGCTGAGCCCTGTGTGTGAGGAGGAACAGGAGAAGAAGATAACAGGTCACTGAACAGGGTGAAGAGGCAGCCAGTTCACAGAGCTGTCCAGCTAGCTGCATGTCTAGAGTTAGTGATTCAAGTCATCCAACAACCTAGAGGTGGCCATTTTCCCTTTCATGTGGGTTGAAATACCTCAGCCCAGGAAAAGATTAAAAGTACATGAAATTCACTGGACACCCTTTTGCAGACTAGGGTGGTGCTTTCTAACATCATTTATCATGTCAGGGGACCTAACTGCTTGCCAGTTGCATTTCTGTTCACTGATAGCAAGAGTTTATGGACATTCAGGAGCACACTGGAAAACTGGAGGCCAGTGTCAGTTATGTGAGGATATAGATCCACACAGCCTGTGTTCAGGTGTGCTACAGGTTCCCAGGCAATTACACTGCCCGTCTCTGGGCATTAATAACACCCAGAAGTAGTGGCTGATGCAGAAAGCTGTGTGAGCAAAGGGCATTTGGACCTAGCCTGGATGCTTCAGCACCAACTTGCTCTATCCCAAAGTGGGATTCCCAGGAAGACACCAGTTCTGCTTACTGCCAGCTGTGGCTAGAAGAAAAGCTGGGCCCATAAAGCCCACCAAAGTGCTGGACTGGCCATGCCACTCTCTTCATCTCATGTTCCCTCTCACTCAGTGATTGGAGTAAGCTCACTGCACAAAGCACAGCTCAAGTAAATGGGCACAAAAGTTCTGCAAGAATCAGCTTGGTATGAAAACACAGTAGCTTCAGGCTGGCCTCATGAAAAGCCCCTCAAGCATCATCATTATGTTCCCTATTGCTCATATTCCATGCATTTTTTCTAATGTATGAGTTTTCCCAGACCTCCATTACCTAAAAGAATGGGGTTGTCAAGATCACTGACAGCTGTGTTAGCAGAAAAATAATATGGGATGCAGCTCCTTCATGTTTCTGGACTTCAGCCAGCTATTAAGCATTGCCAATTAAAAAGAAACTTTCTCTTGTGGCAAAATGATCATGCAACTCTCTACTGTGAGGCTTCATACACTTTCTTTTCAATATCTGGTACCAGACATTCTTCTGAAATTCAGAGGTAGCATTCAGTATGGACATTGTTATAGAAATTTTAGAAGAAATCCAGTATCTTTCCATGGAGAAGTTTAAGATTTTCTAATTTTTAGTTTGTTTGCTTTCAAGCAAGTCAGAGACCAAATCAGTATTTCTGTTCCATGTGTATCTTCCACATTCATTCACACAGTATACCTACTATGTAAGATTTGAAAATTACTGGCCATGGACTAAAGATAAATTTCCAGTTCATTTTTGTTGCCAAAAATAAGTTAAATTTTAGAGGATGGAAGCTACACTGGAACCTCTAATAGGTCAATTCAGGCCATATTTCCTCTATATTTTTAGTTACTACAGTTGCACTTGGAATATTTAGAGCACTTTGAGTCTCTCAAACTGAATATCTGCATTGCAAAGAAGGAAAAGATCAGCTAAAATGATGCCTGTGAGGTGAATATTAACAATTTTGTTTAGTTTTTGAAACAGACATTAGAAAAAGTAGTTGCCATGAGAACTCTTCTGTTCCATACAAAGAAAATTGTATTAGGATTGTGAATTTAAATACTTAGAAGCTAGAAAATGGCAAAAGCAAGCTCACCTTTTCAACCTTCATTATGTTCTTCCCTGAAAACATCTTTAATTTTATGATAATGTGGGGTTTTTTCCAAGCAAGCCCCTCCCTTATTCAGCCTGTAAGGTGAAAGGTGTTCTCTATATATGCAACTATTTAATCTGTTTTTATCCCAATCATTCATGCTTCCAATACACTTTACAAGCACAAGGTTGAATACACAATATTTTAGTTCCAGTGAAAGGCTTCCTAGATGTCTGCACTGTAGTATTACAAAAGAAAAGAAAAAAACAAACAAACAAAACAAAACAAAACAATACCAGTATTCACAGTTTTCATATTTTTATCCTAGCACTCAATTTTAAAATAAGTTGAAGTACAGTGACATTCAGGTACAATTCCTCATTGATACCCTAATATTCCAGACCACCTGAACATTTACAAAAGTTGGAAAGAAAAAATATCATTGCAGTTGTCAATTATTTAAAGGTTTTTGTGCTAGGAGGTTACATATACAATGTTTATAACCTTTCAAAAGAATCAGTATATTTACTTCTAAGACTGCTGCAGACTAACAAACAATTTCTCTTTCGTGGCCCAATTGATTGTCTTCATGGGGAGCTCATGTAAAGTAAATGTTGGTTTATCCTTATATTCAGTCCCCTAATGTCTTCTGAATTATCAGTGGAGATATGGCAGAATGATATCAACGATCTGCATAACAATAAAAAAGCAAATATTTTGTTCACATCTAACAGATGAAACATGAGTCATATTGCCTGGAGTGGCATGAGTGGAAAATGCGATTAAAAACATAAAAGTGAAAGAGAACAGCAAGAGTAGATTCTGGTTTACAGCTATTAAAGTGCATGAATATTACTAGAGTTACTGCACTTCAGAAAGTCTGGTTTGTGCCTCTGAGATTCCAAAGCCCTCAAACAGCAGTAAACTCAATATTGGATATAAAAGCACATGCATAATATTCTCATCCCAAACTGAACAAGCAAGAGAAAGTTTTCATAATACCTGAGAGAAATTATATTTAAAAACTTGGTACTTACCCACTTCAACCAAAAAAAAATATATATATAAAAGTTGTGAGTTTGTGTTTGTTTGGGGTTTTTTTCTCACTTTTTCAAACAGCAAAACAAGCTAAAGGCTCCCAAAGTTATGATCTATCTGGTTTTTAGATAGTAGTGAGTTCAGCCTTGTGTGGATCAATGGTTTGATGCATTACAAGAGTGCAATCTTTCTGGGGAATGTAGATACACGTTTGAATTTCCAAATGGATAGAAAAACTCACAATGGTTCAATTTATGTACTTGTCTAATTGCAAATATCATCAAGGCTAGCTGATTCCCTTCTGTCAATATTCCTATTTTACCTATTAAAAATATACTACGTATATCTCCACCCTTTCCTTCTCTTTCAGCAAATGAATCTCCCAAAACCTCTTATTTGCCATTTCTGCTCTGGAAAAGAGGACAAAACCCTCTTGCTATCTCCTGCTGGTGAAGAGTCAGTAACAGCTCATTAGCATCTGTCTTAGTTTAAAGCAGAGCCCAGGCTGCAGGAATGTGTTCAAGTAAACCACCGGTGCGATGACCCCCAGATGACCATGGAGACAGAGACAAGTACTGTATGGCTCAGAGTATACAAAGCAAGATGTTTTGCTTAGATATCCTAATAGGAGACCAGAGTTCCTCACAGACAGCTTGAAAATTGCCTTCTGTATTACAAATATTACCTTTCCCTGAAAGGAAATACATCAATTTTATGCAGCTGGAAAAGCAGTTAAGTAAACCGAGGAATCTAGTAAAAAAAATACTGGGTTTGAGTCCTTGTATCTTAGTCCCTCTTTCCTTTCTATAACTAGAGCTTTTTTTTTTTTTTTTTTTTTTTTTTTTGGTATTTT
>JAOTQP010001286.1:70027461-70056030 GCA_026413545.1 Cichladusa arquata | reverse complement strand
CTTTTTTTTTTTTTTTTTTTTTTTTTTTTGCTATAGTCCACAATAATATGTGTTTGTCAAATGGTCATTAAATGCAATTAAGCAATCCTAATCTTATAAAAATTCATTATTGGTACTGATCTGATGACTCTGCTATAATTACTGTAACACTCTGTGGTTTGCTCTGAAAACATATTATTGATTGCTTGCTTATTTTGCCATTTAGGTACAAAACCCCACCACAGTCAATATCCCAGTCTCAGTGAGGTCAGTTTGTAGACTCATTGTCTTGTCAAGGAGGAGAAATATGAGTTAAATGCAGTCCTGTGCTGTGGGCCACTTAAATAGCAGTATGGAACTGTAACCGAAGAAACGTTAGTTCTACCCAAAAATAAAAGTATGTTGTCCCTGGCCAGTGTTTTTGACCTTGGCAAGGCACACCTGTAGCCATAAGTTCCTACATAAGACAAAATAACATTTTGTCAGATGTCATAAGATCTACTTATGAGCAAGGAAAATACAGGACTTCAGGAAGAAAAACCCAAACCTGAGTATTCGGATAGGTCTTACTGCTCCAGCATGATGTGAACGGTGAGTTGCAGCAATCTAAGAGTTACTGTCTGTCAGCTGGGCAGTGGTGACCCTCCATGGCTAGGTTTTCAGCCTGCTCCAAGTCTGAGATTAAATTTGGTTGTTTACATGGCTGCAAAAGCTGATTTCTGGATACCTTGTCTATTTGCCATATCCTAGCTGCTAGTAGAAGCAATTTGGCTTGCTCTGCACGTTGTCTACAAAGTAAAATTGTTTTGATTAAATGTATGGTTTTTTAAACCAAATATTTTTTAAAACCACAAGGTTGCATATGTGGCTATAGCAAACTACAGGTGCTTTGTTGCTATGAGGAGTTATTTACTTTCATAAAGATCTACTCTGCTTTTATAAAAAAACAGTGTCAGTTGCACCAAACAAAGCAGGGCCATTCATTGTTAAATATATTACTATACATGAATGCTTCTCAAATTTTGCTTATTAAAAAAAAAAAAAACAAAACACAATCCCCCCCAAAAATATTCTCTCCTTCTCATTAAGTATCATAAACAATATGGAGGGGGGATGTTGTCCCCACCCTTGCTGTTTTCAGGCAGAGTAAGTCAGAAGCTATTATTTGGTTAGTATAATTTTTCATCCTCCATTGAACAACTTACATGACCTTTAGTGTAGGTTCTAAAGCTCAGTTGCCTATTCATTAGGTTGACAAACTTGTCAAAACCCTGCAGAACTATGTCAATTATGTCAAAAATGCTTACAGGTGCCACAATATGTGTCAGCACTCAAATGACTCCTGTCAGCCATTGCTGAAATTACAAGACACCCTTCTGGGGACAAAAGGAAGCAGAGGGAAAGGAGAGAATCCCACTCGTTTTATTGACACTGGTCACTATTTCACACTAGTGAAGGTTGTCGCAATTCCTTCTTTATCTGCAGCATTGTTCTTTAATGAATTGAGTAATTAGTTGCCTCTCAAAAAAAAACTTCATGGTGGTGACCAACAGCCATTTGAACATGTTCCAGCAGTGTGCCCAGGTGGCCGAGAAGCTGATGGCCCTGTGACCTGTATCAGCAATAGCATGGCCAGCAGAACCAGGGCAGTGATCATTGCCTGTACTGAGCACTGCTGAGGCTGTACCTCAAATCCTGTGTCCAGCTCTGGTCCCCTCACTACAAGGACATGGAAGGGCTGAAGCATATCCAGAGAAGGGCAATGGAGCTGGGGAAGAGTCTGGAGCACAAGTCTGATGAGGAGCAGCTGAGAGAGGTGAGGATGTTCAGCCTGGAGAGAAAGAGGCTCAGGGGAGACCTCATCACTCTCTACCATAACCTGAAAGGAGATTGTAGTGAGGTGAGGGTCAGTCTTTTCTTCCTGATCACAAGAAATAGAACAAGAGGAACTGGCCTCAAGTAGTGCCAGGGGAGGTTCAAACTGGAAATTAGGAAAACATTCTGCACTGAAAGGGTGGTCGAGCATTGAAACAGGCTGCCAGGGAAGTGGTAGGATCACTACCCTTGGAAGTGCTCAGGAAGGGTGAATATGGCACTCAGAGACATGGTTTAGTGAGGAACACGACAGTGCTTGATTAAGCTGAACTCACTGATCTTAGAGTTATTTTCAAATATTCATAATTCTATGTCAAGAAACTAATATTTTTACTGTAGCTTTCCGAGCAAGATATTTTTTAAAAAACCCAACAAACCAATCAACCAAAACAAATCTCTGTGGCTTAGATAAAAATTGATTAAAAGTACTAATATACACTGCTGCTTTGCAGCAAGCAACATTCTGCAGTGTTCCTGAAAATCATCAAATACACGTATATTGCCATGTAGATAGGAATCTACAAACTGTAAAAGTTTCCCCCTGCTCTCATTCATTTTCTTAGTTGTTTCTCTCCATTTAAACCATCCATAAAGAATTCATGGAAATAAACAGTATCTCAAGGAGAAAGAGCAGATGCAAACAAAACAGTTTATATTGGACAGTAGGTAGCAGTAGTAATTCTCCTTGCCTATTTAGACTGCCCTGAACTACTACCTAACTAAACATTCCTGTTTTCTTTCTCCATAAAACCTTTCCAGTAAATGACAGAGCATGCTTTACAGGCCAATCTGGTGACAGCAGGGAGTTTATAATGTCACTGGCAGAAGAAAGTGACTAGATGAATTGCCCTAGAAATTTTAGATTAAATAAAAACCAGAAGCTGCTACGTATTAACATTTTTTTCCTTCCTATAACCTTTTCTCCAGAAGGTGGCTTGTTCCTCTCTGTCTCATTTGGCTCACTAGAACACCTAGTAGGGATGAGAGCTCCACAGGGCTTGATATACAATGAATACGATACACAACAGTGAGCAGCAAAGCATATCCAGAGACTTAAGACTTAAAAACTAATTATATAGCAGGGACAAGCAGAGATAGGGAACACAGCAGGAAACAAGCAGTTTGCCAAAGTTTCCTTGGCATGCTGTTCCTTTCCATCTTTTGCAACAGCAAAAAAAAAAAAAAAAAAAAAAAAAAAAAAAAAAAAAAAAAAAAAAAAAAAGCAGCATACTGTTAGCATTTTTCACCCACAGGTCTCAAGGAGCTTTACAGACATCATTGCTGTACCCAGCTTTTGTATGTTGGGAAAGGAAAGTATGTGACTTGTCTGATGGCAGACTCAGGAGCATTGCATATTGCACCAAGTATCCTTCATATTGCTTTTCCTTTGTTGTATTTTGGTGGGTTTTGGGATTTTTCATAAATAAAAAACTGTTCCTTTCATCTTCTCTCACTCAGTTGTTGCCATTGCTTTGAGGAGCAGACCAAAGGACAGTAGATCTTGTCCCCAGTTCTGCTGCTAAAAGGTGCTCTAAACTTAAAATAGCACACAAGAGAGACTCCTTCCACATAGCAGTGCTATAAACATGTGTGTGCCTGGCTGTATCTCTCTCCTTTTGAGAAAAAGAGCTGGCTTATGTCCTAAATTTCCTCATGAGGACCAAACTGTGCCTGGAAAGCCTAGCAGCTACACTTCTGGATCCCACATGCAACTAGATTAGCATCATACCTAAGTAGAGCTGCAAGCACCCTGTAAAACGCTTCCCATTCACCTCTGCAGAGGACTTTGAATAGAAAAATAAAAGCCAACTGGGTTCAGAAGATGTCTTAAACTGCAGGTTTTTTGAGAGAAAAAGGATTGGCTCCACATTTTTGCAAAAGGAACTCTTAATCTAGTCTCTCCTCAGTTTTTGAAATGTTTGTAGCAGGGTTTTGATTCATTTATATCTATGTAGTGAAAAATACATATAAATTCACTTATAAATACAGCACTAACTGAAGCAGGAACCTCATATACACTGGGTGCCCTGAGGGTTTACCCCTCTGATCATGCAAAGGCATACAAAGGCAGGCAAGAAGCCACCCTTCCCAAGTATCAGAGCTGGGCATTACCAGGAAAACAAACATCTGCAGTAGCACTGTGTGCACAGCAAATGACAAATGCTGACAGTTCAGTGAATGGCATCGAGAGCAAGGAGCTAAATGATGCACTCAGCAGCTGAAGGGTAGTCATGACAGTCATTAAAAATGAAAAATTACTGCCTTAATACATTGTGTCTTCGCAAGCAAGTACTTGCTTTTGTCCCTGCTGAGACTTAAAAAATCTACTGAAACAAGTAGCTAAGAGTGGAAGACACACAGCACTGAGCAGTGGTATCCTGATAGGTTCAATCATAACTGAGCAGTGATGCATGCCCAAACGAGTGATTAAAAACTAGACTGAGATTTTTTTTTTTTACTAGAAAGCCTTCCATCTCATTTTCACAATGCTATGTTTTACTAGAAAGAAACAGAAAAGATTACTTGGAGCTCCTCAACTCCATATTTTGATTTTTAGTCACAATGTGGTTTGTATGGAGGATCACTCCATTCCTGCAGTAACCCCACAACACCCAGTACTTCAAATATCTTATAGTAACTGCTTGGAGTAAAGGAGCAATGAGTTCCAAAAGTTCCTGCTGACTCTTCTTCATGTGTGTACACCTTTCAGCTGAATAGTTGGAGCTCTCAGATGTGCTGGTATGGGTCTTTCTCAATCCTTCTACTGGTAGCTTTGTGCTTTGCCTAAAAAAAGTTATACAAACATTAGGTCAGTGAAATATAGCACCATAGATTACAGTTATGGCCTCTGTAGAGCAGTATTAAAGTTTCAGTTCTTGCTTTGAGCAAGTTTAAAGTCTTATGTCAAACACAACAGCTAACAGAAGGACTGAGCAAGCTATAGCTCAGAGCACTCATGGGGCTGATAACTGGAGCACTTTGCTCCGCTTCAGATACTTTTGGGATACAGTTTCGTTCATCAGTTCAGATATAAGGAACATGCAGATTATAGCAGAACAGTAGTAGCTGGTGAAATAAAGGAAATAGACACATGTATGTTCCATATTATCAAATCTTCTGACCACTGAGAAGCAAAATTCGATGTTACTGTGAAATCATACTGATGGAAAATTGTAGATAGATAGTTTAAAAGCTAAATTTTTCATGTCTTCAAGCGTGTCAGAGAACAAACAAGGATTCAGAGAATTTAAACATATGAATTTAGTACTGATAAGCACATTTTGGAGGATATGTGGTGCCAAAGTCCTTTTATGTATCTAACCTTATTTCTTCTGTAGTGCTATTGATTTACCTAGACCTAACCCTGAGTAAAAGTACTACTCTGGGTAAGATTATTATAATTTGACCTTTAAAGACAATTTCAGAACATCCTAGTTAATTCAATTTTATAAGTGACATTAACACCTATCACATATTACAAATGCTCTTAGAAAATATTAAAATTATCAGTAGATGTGTAAAAAGAGGCAACAGAGCACCTAATGCACCTTAAAACATAACTACCTCATAAAAATGTCTTCAGTCATATTAACATCCATAAAAGAAAAAAGCAGTGTTATGAAGTCCTTTTCTTCTAATGCATATGCTTTCCAAACTGTTGAGAGGGAAGGCCTGGGAGCAGATCCTCTGATAGTTTTTGGCAGGTTTTGTAGACCAGTAAAACAAATGTGTTCCAGAAACCAGTGCCTTCCTGTGTGTATCTCTAGGGCAAAGTCCAGATCTGAACAAAAGGTCAGCAGAAGCCTCCCTTTCTTGTTAGTCTTAATAAAGCCCAATCAAAACACACAATATTTAGTCCTTTACTAATGAGGCTAAAATGAATTTATGAATTTCACTTGTAATATGAAGTCCAGTTAACAAGCCTATTTGAAACTCACACGAAGAAAGCAAGGAACCAGGGTTGCAGGTAATCCAAGTCTTGGCTAATCAAAGTTTTGACAAAGTAATATAAAAATTCTAAATCCCAGAAACAACACACAGCATTTTCAATACAATAATGCCAGTCCTTGGCAGATCTTTTAAAAGGTAATATTTTCATTTGCAGTTTTCCAAGTTCATCTGGCTTCTGATAAGGTCTATGCTTGACTCTTGCTATCTGCTTATCAGGTTTCAGAGTCTCATTATTAAAACCTGTATACATTTACTGCCAAACTTTGCCTCTTGAGTTAGAATTTTTCCATGTTTAACACATTTGAAAATATTAATATGGATACACTGTACACATTTATTTGAAAGTAAAAACTTTTAGACGTTTTTATAATAAGGATCAGAGGAGGAAGGAAACAAACAGTAATCAGAAACAGTTTCAGAAACAGTAATCTAATCCAAATAAAAGGCTAACATGTTTTCACCTGAGCTTGACAAATGTATTTTAAGATCACAGTCTCCTAAAAATTATAGACAAATTTTAGAAAACAGTTGTCTTAGTTCCTTCCTTCCAAGGTGCAGCAACTAGAAAAGGTTGTTTCACTAGCATTAAGTATTGTTGCACTAGCAGTGAATTTTTTTTCCAATATATATTCTGTCTTTATTTGAACTCAGCTCTGTCAGATCGTTTCTGTAGGACAAATGAGAAGAAATTCAGAATACCTTGATGTTAATTCAGAATTTGGGTCCTCTTCCAAAGTTCACCTGAGCAGATGCAAATGCATTTTTTTGGTATACCATCAGACAGATGTGAGAAAGATCATGCTGATGTTTCATTACATAACTGCAGATGGGCTTTCTCCTCTTTTCTTTCCTCCACCTCCTACTCATCATCAATTCTGAATGATGCTAAATTAAGTTCAACCTGAATATATGGATATGCAACCCTTCTACATTCAAACAAGCTGTGTATGGATGAAAAATAATTGATTTGAGCCATGGCTGTTCTGGCTTATCACATTCTTTTATAATAGCGCTTACCACCATTAACCTGGTATCAATATATTTTCATTACAAATTTCTCATTTCTCTTGCTCTGTAACCAATGCCATTATTTTCTTTTCTTTCTTGGCAGAATGCACTGTATTCAGAAGTCTGACACTCTTGCATATGTTTGGAGGTTTCTCTCTCTCCTCTAAACAATCACCAACCTTGCAGTTCTACATGCATTTCCTGTGATTTGCTTTATTTTGTCAAACTTCTTTCAAGACAGTAGGCAACCTTTTAAATTGAGTTATTCTCATCAAATTTGCATCAGGCACAACCTACTAGTCCTTTGACTACCTTTATACACCTCTTGCTACAGATTTAAGATTTGAGAAATTCGCCTTTACTTCTCTGCCTGGAAGAAGGTTCATATGTGTTCCAGGAGGTGTGAGGTAAATGCTACCCTACCTGTCTCTTGATTCTGGACTGTCAGGGACTGATTATTTCATCCTTACAAAAGAAAACTCTGTGGGAGTTTGTGCCGCTTAAGCACAGCAGGAAGAGACCTATAAAGACATAATGACAGAGAAGAATATTTGTCCTTTGCATTATCAATCCCACTGTGTGACAAAGGCAGGTAGATCCCTCTACCTCAGGGATAAGAAGGCATGGGAAAAGATGACCATTTTCTTCTTTTGCTTGTAGTTATCCTTTCACTGTATGGCTCTCCTTCCTACTGAGATTTTTATCTTCCCTCACATTCAAAGTTTGTTCCATCCAAGTATTTGTGCACTTTTCATTCCACAAAATCTCCTTTGTCCACATTTGGAAAAAGCACACACGAGAGGACTAAGCTTGCAAAATGCAAAGCAAGAGTTCCACTCAGCAAGCTTCTTTTTTTTTTTTTTTTTTTTTTTTTTTTTACTAAAATTAGCTTCCTTAAGAAAATATATTGTTCTTTATAGCCAAGGTGAATGCAAGCTTCTTATCAGGATTGAAATAAATACATCAGAGAAGCTGATAAAAAGAATATTCAACTTTGTGAACAGGAAATATTGCAGTAATATGAAACAACTTTCAAAAGCTTCATGTAATTTTAGGAAAATGAAATTATAAAAAATGGGACAGAACTCACAAAACATAGCAGAAATAATATTTTTAAAGGTGACCAAAAGATTCAAACATTGGAAAAATATTTTCACAGAAACTTTTCACAAAACCAGAAAATGTTGCTTTTGACTAATCCAGAATAAAGGAAAACTCCAAGCAGAATGAAATGTCATTTAGAAGAGAAACAACCAGTCCCATTAGTTAAAAAAAGAAAAAAAAAAAAAAGAAGTGAATTCCTTTGGAATTCTGTCAACAATTTAAATGGCTCTATGTGATGACCAAATTCACTAGTACACATCCTTCATTGAATCTGAGAGAACAGTGATGACAGAATTGCTGATGTTCAAAAGCAGAGGATTTAACCCCAAGTATATTTTCATTAGACTCCCATTATGAATATGACAGCAATGTTTTAACAAATGGGTTTCTTTAAATTGAGAAATTTCTATATTTTTTACCACAGAAGAGGTTCTCTGGAAGGCTATATACCCTAATTAAATGTCACAGAGAAGGGTCATCCATTCTGCTTCTGTTGGCAGTGAAATAGTCTAACAACACCACAATATAATTTGCATCACTATCATTATTGCTTGTAAGCAAGTTCTGTGATCTTGAGATATAATTAATGTAGATGAAGTTGCATACACATAAAACAGGATTAGCTCTTTTCAAGATGTCTTTGATCCTACTCGTAATTAAACCCCACACACCCAAATATAGGATAGAACAGGTTTTCAGGAACATTTGCATAAAGGTCTGTAACTCTGTTGTACATTTCCCCCACAGCCTCCAGAAGACTAATGATCTCGTTTCTCACATTGTGAAATCAATGATTTCTGTGAACAGGTTATGCTAAAATTTTGGGCATTGCTTCACAAAGCCAATTAGAATAGTAAAATAAGATTACATATTCATTTTAGGTCACTGCAGTGATTTTTCACTCATTTCAGCATGTCACACATCTGTGGTAGCTCTTAGTCTATCTTTAGTGTAATTTTTTGACAGTTTGCTGCAAATGTTTCATTCTGACTCCTTTGTTGTCTGCTTTCACCCTCATGGCTGTGACAGCCATGACTACCGATCATGTCTGATATGGGTGGCAGTGGCTGAAATGTGTCTCCAGTCATTGCTAGGGAAGCTTTACATGTGCCTGAAAGTTTCTTCATTTTTCTTGAAGAACATATGTTTTTATCATGTTTTGATATTCCTGATGTTATGAAGCTCTTTTTGTTATGCTATAGAATGGAAAGAAGTCATGTAGGTAAAAGTACTTCACTTACAAATTAATATGCATATCCCATTGCTACAATGCACATGTTCTTAATGTAAAATAATCAGGTGATATTCCTAGAGTGACCTGGAGAGCTGAAAACATACACAGTGAAAAGGCAGGCAGCTTTTGAGAGCTGATTTGCCCGTACATTAGTAGGTGTAATTCACTTGAGATGGGCTTCCTTGGAATGTAAATCTGGAATTACAGCAAAAGAGATGCTCATTAACACAAATAATATGCACAGAATCTCTGCCTGCCAGAGTATTCTGACATTAACATCCCCCACACAGGCAGAAAGAGCATTTGTCATTGTTTCGGTGTTTTTTGTGGATTACATGCAGTCCACAGGGATACTATGACTGTATCTGAATCTCATATCTAGCACAGAGCCTCAAACCTGGGCTTATGTGGACTTAAAAAATGTGTCAGCCTTTTGCTACTCTATTTAGGAAGAATATACCCTCTGCTATGGAAAAATGCTTTATTGCCATAGGCATTTCTATTAACTTTTATTATAGATGGTGTCAAGGTTACCAAATAAAAAAGCCTGTGCTACAGCTGTCGCTTTAGCCTTATTCTGGCCTGTGATTCATCAAAAGGGTCTTTACACTCTCAGGTACAAAACCTTAGTTTGTCTTAGTGCTCACGTTGCAAAGTGCACAGGTTCCTCTGTGCCAGACTAAACGGCCTTTGCTTGATGACTTGAGTGAGCATAAAACCACCAGGAGCACATAGCACTTGACAGATGCACGGAGCAAACTGCTGGGTCTGACACAGTGCAGTTATCCAGCTTGCTGGCAGGAAGTGTTCCTTTGCAAATATGAGAGAGCTGATCACAGCTCTGGTAGCGTGGGGGTCGCCTCGTGTTGTGCCACAGCGTTTTGTCACTTCTGGCACTGTGGCAAGAAATGCCACTGAGACAAGAGCAGTTATGCTAAAGCCAGTTGTTGCTGTTAGCTAATTAGATCCTCATTCTGCCTGTTAAATTCCAGTAACGCGTCTGTTTGTTTTCATTAAATTAGATATTTTCTTCTGTACAGTATTCACTAAATTATGTAGAAGTGCAATGTTTATGCACCCACAGAGGAGGATCAGAGCATATCATCTGCTCTGAAGCAGTGGAATAAGAAGGCAGCAAGTTGGGTGGAACTGACTGATCCCTCCCTCTCCCACGTCTACAGTCCTAACAAAATCATAGCAATGTCCCACATATAACAGGTCAATACAGCTGTAGTCCTCAATATTCCCTGTACTCCAGAACAGACTGAGATCTATCAGCCACCAATTTATTCTTCTCTCATCCTACAGTCTGGCCATAAAATGCAAGTGACAGTAATACAATTTCTGCAGCCTTCTCTTGGCAAAATTATTTTATTCTGGCTTTCATACAAGTTTTAGGATTTAGTCTGTTTTACCATTAAAACAGAGTTTTGAGAATTCCTATTGTATGTTAGCTATTGTCTAATAAATTGTCTGAAAACCCAAAGAACTGAATCCATATTTAAAACATACAGCAAATTACATTCAGAGAATAACATGCAAATAATGTCGTGTAGATTTCAAGTGGTATTATAAAACAACTCTTATTTATTCAAACAATTACATTTTCTGGACACTGTGAATAATGTAGGTAATTTCAAGCTATACAACTTAAATTTTCAACAAATAAAAAAACAAGGAAAAACCCCAAAACAATGCAATCAACAACTACCAATTAAGGACAGATTTTAAAACAGCATGAAAGAAAGAGAGTGAGAAAAAGTCCTTGATTTCTTAGGATTATTCAACTTTAAAGTACCTTACGCTCAAAACCAACAAATTATTTTTCCTTTGAAAGTAGAAAAGTTACTGGCCATTTTGGCTCTGTTTTACCTTGTCAGGGGGTACAATCTGATTATTGTCATTTCCTAGTTTAAGTCAATAAGTGTGTTGACAGTAAAGTCTTTAGAAACAGCAGAGTTACAAGGGGGCACACTCAGGACTATTTTTAGTCACTAAGAACAACCCTGAAGAAGGGAAAGGGAAAATTCCTGGGGACAACTTCAGTTTATTTCTTAATTCTGTAAAATTCACTGTGCGTTTTGGATTAATTACACAAGAAATTTCTAATTTAAGTAAAAGAAATGCAAAAGAATTCATAAAAGCTCTAAACCAAGGAATGCACTTAAAACCATGTGTATTTGTTTGCATAATGTAAAATGTTTTTCCCTGGAGGCAGTGGCTGAACAAAACCTAGAAATTGGTTTCTTACGGTGCCTGTGGAGTCAGACTATTCTCAAATAATTTTTAAAAGTGTAGATCATGATACCTACTAAGACAGAGCATTTCAAATGCATCTTCCTACTCCTGTTTTTAAATCTAAAACTTTTTTTAAGCAATTATCAATTTGACTGCATGAAAAATTAACATAAGTGACAATTATTAGTATTTTCAAATTACTCATTGTTGTCTGCACAGTGTATTATATAAGCAGTTTTAGTTATCTCATGTTTTCCTGTGTTTCTGCTCTCTTTCCTCTATGGCTTTATCCTCTAAGTAGGTGACAGATGGATTTTCACCAAAACAAGACAAGAAGCAGCCATCAGAGACAGCTTGTCTTAAGCAAACTGCAAGAAAATCTGCTGCTGTAGGACTGAGAGATGCACAGCTGCTGTGACAGAAGAGCCATACTGCATCACATGGCTGAGCTCTGAGGGTGAATTTTGACTCTCTACTGCTTGGTGACTTGCTCTGCTATTCAAAAATGTCCACAGTGAGTGCAAACATGATGCAAAGTGCCACCTGCTCTGGAAAACCCCCCTCAGGGCTGGGTTGGCCATGGCCACCTTAGAAATAGTGCTTAGAACCATAACCATATATCTTATAACCATATAACCATTACCATATTTCATATATTGCATAGACAGGCACTGCACAATTGTAAAGAAGCATCACTGGAGAGGATACAGCAACCCTTGAATATGCCAAAGGCTTTCCTATGGCATCTCAGATGCATGGTAGCTTCTGTTTTCCTAAGCAATACTGCTAGCTAGGTTACAAGAAGCAATAATAAAAGGGTTTGCATTTTCAGTACCTATCCCACTGAAATCTGCTGAGATAAAGCAATTATGTAATGTGGAAGTTCTGAAAACCTGATCCATATATTGCAGATCCATAATTTGTGCTCTGGATGCCCGAGTTTTCATGCTCCAAGATCCAGCCCATTTTATTTGGCTTCTGGTTAACACATTTAACAGGGATAACTGAAAGCTAGAAGTGCATGCATTTCAACTTCTTTCAAGTTCCATTAACATAAAAATAGGAATGTGCCCAAAAGAGCTGCATATATCACTTTTATGTCACAACAGTGCTATTTTCAAAGCAAATTTGCTGTTTAGTAAAATGTGAACGTGATGACATAGAATTAGACTGCTATAAATGCTTCACAAATGGACTGGGTCACCAGAAACAAATATGTTCACTTTTTTATACTTTGTTCAGCTGAATACAGGCTGCTCAGGTTTTTTACCCTGCAAAGTGGCTTATTTTCAGATATTTCACCTCTGAGCCAAACCCAGGCAGAAAGGGAGGAGGTCCAAGGTTGTGAGATCTATCCCTTTCCAAAGGAGATGATCAAGTGCAGATCACTTTGAAACTGGAAGGGGAAAGGATGCTGTAAGCTGAGCTTGGATACACAAGGTTGTGACAGCCAAAAGATGTGGAAGGAGGTGAGCAAGGTAACAGTGAGATAGATACCAGCTAAAAGAATAACTGACTTGAGACCAAATACTGCAGAAATAGATCTTCTGGGTAATCAATCAAGGCAAAACACTAGTCTTCATCAGTATAGGATGTCATAGGAATCATAGAGGAAATACGGGAGCTCTGTGAACTCCAAAATTCTGCTTGACAATCTGTCACTCCTGCAAACAAACTACTCCAGCTGAAGACACACTGTGACTGCCATCTCTTATGAAAATAAAAGTGCTTTTCACTTCCAGTTTAATAAAGATCTTGATAGATGTTATTACCAAAGCCCTGAAATAATAGTAATGCAAAACCTGGGGAAAATTTACAGTCAACTCTTGATGTTTCCAATATACTGCTTCCTTAACTTAATCTGAACGATTCCAGAAATTATAGCTGAAAATTTACAGATTTCTATAGTTTTCCCAAATGTTGTCCTGTTGCACTGATCAGTAAAGATATTTGGACTGAGTTTTTAGTAAATATTGCATTAAATTATGCATCTTTACATTTCACCAATAGAGGAAAGCAGCTTTTAAAGCAATATATTGTTCATGCACCAAAACTGCATTTAATAGTTTTCTGCTGTATTGTTTTTGGTTCATTAACATTCATACTGTTGTCTGCCACCTCATTTGTTTCAGTGTTTGCTTTAAATTTGCCTTGCTGAAATAGTTTCACACTGTGCTTGCTCCGCTCATCTGTTCTTTCTATCTGACTAATGTTTTTACTGTATGATCATATTTTATATATTTATGTAGATTCTGTGCTGACTGATGCACATCTCTACACATAGTTATAATTTGGGGCAAAATCACACAGCCCAAATTCAGTCTTGTAGGTAGTTTTTCATAAGAATAACAGTCATGTATTCTTTTATCACAAGAGCTGCTTATTGATAATATGTAAGTCTTCCTTCTTCCCCAGAAGTTTAATTGCTTAGCTCTAAACTTCCTATGCAGAGCTTGACCCAAAGCTAAAATTAGATTCATCCTCCACTTCAGTGCCTGTCAGAGGAGTTCTGAAGATTCAGGCTCTTGAGACACAAAGGTCTGATTTGCAAGAAATTTTTTTGGAGACTTATACAGAGCAGAGTACTTGAGCTTGTTTAGCCCAAATGGAACAGTTACTGGACTGCACAGTTTCAATCAGGAGATGTTGTCTTGCAGTCTCCAGCAATGCCATAGATAACAACTTATGCTGTATACACCTGGAATACATGATAACTTCTCAAGCAAAAGATGTTTACTTTGCACAGTTCAGAGGTATCAGGATATTCTTACCACCTGCAGTGATACTTTCTCTTTATGGTTCAAAGTGTTGTAAGACATAAAGAGATAAGGCTCTCCTAACTTATACAAACATCTAGATCCTGCCATCTGTTTACAGCTGGTTTGTGTAGCTTTGCAGGAAAAATCTGGAAGAGAAAAAGGCTTAGGTGATGAATATTCTCCAAGTTCATGGAAATCCCTCAGTAGCACTGACAGAGCATATTGGCTTCTTCATCACCCTTTGGCTACCTATTTGTGCAATCAATGACAAGAAGGGTATTGATGACAAGAGAGTCTAGACAGAGATGTCAGATTCTATCCCTTTAACTCAGACTCTTAAATAACATGCAAGAATTTAAATTTCCAGTTTTCACAATAAGAGTTTTTATATCAACTGTGGAAAGCGAGCATCAAATCTTTCAGATAGTCAAATGTATTGAAATGTATTTCAAATGTATTGAAAATTTAAAAAGTAGTCTGTTCATCTGCATCCCACTGTTCTGAACTGGTTCATAGTAAAAGCACTGGATGAGAGTCTAAGTCTCCAGAAAGACATTTAAGATAGTACCAGTTAGTACCAGTAAGGAGATTAGTCAAATGTTAATTTAGCCTAAGGGAAGGACTAACATTATGAATCTTTGCACAAATAAGTTATTTCCAAATAAACTGAACTCTGTCCTAGAATACTTTGAGCATAATAATTTCAGGACACTTTATAGTGTCCTGGCCTCCCTTGCCCAGGCTTTCCCTGGGGCTCTCACCTGCCCGTGGCTGAGGGGCTGAGCCGTGCCCTGCGCTGGGGCCTCTGGAGCTGTCAGGAACCAGCGCCTGCTCTCAACACAGAGGCATGAAATTAGTTCTAAAACTGTGTAAAGTAACAAGGCAACAGGTGATAGCCAACATGCATTTGTCAAGAATGTATCACATCAAAAAAATCTCATTTTTTATATAATGGGCAACCATGCTTGCAATTAAAGGAGAAGCAGTAAGTGTCATATGCTGTCATCATTTAGGCTTTTGACATAAACTTCTGTGACATCCACAGAGCCAAGCTGGGAAAACATGGGTGACTTACTAGATAAAGCCTAGTTGAACAGGTGTAGGAGAACCCTAGTTGCTAGGAAATTGTCAAAATGCAAGGATATATCTGGCAGGGTGGAGAAGGGGGTCTGTCCTTATTCTGGTTCTGTGGAACACTTTCATTTAACAGCCAGGATGAGGGAATAGAGAGAATGCCTGTTTCACTTACAGGTGACACAAGTCTAAAGGAGCAGTGAGTGTAGTAGAGACCAAAATTATAATTCTAAATTATTGTCCTAAATTTAAGAGGTTATCTTAAAAAGAAAAAGTTTAAACTAAGGGGAGGAACCACCACAGAAATACAAGGTGCGGAAAAGCTATCTGGGAATTTTTCCTACCAATAATTATTCAGGAGTTGCAGGGGACCATGCCAGTCAAAAAGTCCTTGCAGAACAACAACCTTTCCTGCAACCAAAGTGCAGGTTGGTATAATTTTCTAATATATGGATATTTACCTAACCCTGTAGTCCTTTCATTCAGTTCAGCCAGTAAACTCTGTCCTCTTTGGGGACTACACAGCTAGAAGAGTTAGATTCATTAAAAAATAGTCAATAAGATTGAAACCACAACAATCTAGAAAACATTACTGAGGATAGGCTAAAAGAATTGACACTGTGAGGCTAAAGAAAACAAATTGAAAGTCTTACACGGATGAGAAGATAAGCAGAAGAGAAGACATCAGAATAGGCTTCAACTGTGCAAAGAGGAAACGTATCAATTGCTTTTTATGTTTATTGCTGGCATAAAAGCTACAGAGCCTGAACAGCAACAAGGAAGAGGTTTTTGAGCCATTGGAAGGAACAGTAGGACAAAGTAGGCCCTGGAACGGCATGGCTATGAGAGCTAAGGAACATCCATGACTGTAGCACTTTGTAAGCAACACACACAATCACTCACTGTGAAAGACTTAGTTACAGCTGAATTCAGTCTAAAGTAAACAAACAGACTACATATGACCTTCTGGACACTACCATTTTTTTTGTTTTTTTCATTAAAATCAAGTGGTAGAAGAGCAAATATGTACTTTACTCCTTCTCTTCTTCCAATAAATAGACAGGAAAAGACATGAAGGGCTCTGTTCCACCACTGAGTATGCAGTACCTTTTATCCAGTGTTCACACTACCAACCTGTGAAATGAGGCAAGGGTAAATAAGTGCTTTCTGAGTTGAGTCAAATGCATGATGAATTACAGTCAGGAACTGAAAGAGCAGCAAACATAATCACATAGGAGAATACTGATCCTACATTTTGGTCCACTTTCAAGTGCACGTCTTCTCTTTCAGCCAGATTTTTCTAAGAACTTGCTTCACCTAAACATCACAGAATTACAGGATATGCTGAGTAGGAAGGGATCCACCAGGATCATTGAACCCAACTCCCAGCCCTGCACAGGACCATTCCCAGGAGTCATGCCAATGCCTGAGAGCATTGTCCAAATACTTCTTGAATTCTGTCAGGCTGGTGCCATGACCACTGCTCTGGGGAGCTCCTTAAAATAAGACAATCCAAATCTTCTATGCCATTTTCTTTAATGAAATCTTCTCACAATAAGAATTGAAAGAAACAGATAATAGTGATAAACAGTTTATTTAATCTAGGCCAGTTTTTTACGTAGTTGGAAGCAAATCCTGACAAAATCCTCCTCTGACCTATTGGGGTAGGGTGGACTTTCCCTGCTGAGCACAAGAAATATGAAGAGGCATATCGAATAATTAATTGGAATCTCTAATTAAACAGCAGCAACTAAGAGATAACTTTGTGTCATCCAGAAACATTCTTAGGAAGTGACATTGTCTCAAATAAAAGTCCAGATGTCGATTAATTGCAGTTCACACAACCTTGAAACTAAACAGAAAGTGACATGGAGGTGTGAAGTTTCTGCCAAATGTCCCTGTAGGATTAAAAGGGTAAAACGTTTTGAATTAAGATAAGTAGGACAAGAACTTTGCCACATCACATGTTTTCCCCTTAAGGAACTGACAGGACAAACCACAAACATTTGGCTTCAGCATTACTTTATATTCAAGGTGTGAAATTAAGTAAGGAAAAGGAAGTACAAGGAGAGACATAGTTTAAGGGTGGAAATTATCTGGGCTATCTGAGGTGAGTCAATATATCAGCTAGAAAACTAGGAACATTGGAGTAGAAGGCTGGGTATCAAACTGTATTTTCTCTCTCTCTCTTTTTTTTTTTTTTTTTTTTTTTTTTTTTTAAAGGAACATTAAGGTAAAAGCTTTAAATTTTATTTTATGTTCAACATAATCAAGATCAGAGATACTGGATTCTTTCTGTGAAGGCTTATGCTCAGAAACAGTATCTTTGAGCAAAAGAGTTGCCATGCTTAATTATAGCATTGTTCCATGTAATTTGGTACCTTTTCTTTGAGACTCAGTAGTACCTCAAAATGTGTGACAGCAAAGAATGAGGAGCACCATATAAGATTACTCTGCCCTTAGGGATCATGCTTTACCAACCCCTGTTATTTAATGGGTGGTTTATGTCCTGAATCATGAGAGTTTATACCCCACATAAATTATCTATACAGCCTAATATAACTGTTCTCCCTATTCACAGAAATGTTTATTTCTGATACTGTATCTTGTGGTAATGATTTAACTATGCCAGTTAGTCACTGTACTAAAGGGAAAATCATTTTATTGGTTTTAAATTTGTTTCCTTCAAAATTCATTGAATGTCCTTTTTTCCTCTATGATACAATGACACAGCATGTGCCAAAATTAGTTATTTTGTGAATCTCATCTGCAGTCTTTTCAATATCATTTCACAAAACTCTTTTCTATGTCTCATGTGTGAAAACAAAAAATCCTGGATTCCAGCTTTAAAAGGCATACTTTTTATTTGTACCCATGTTTTTACACATATGAACCTTTGCTTCCAAAAAAAGAGAGCCTGCGTTCCTCAAGCAAATTGGCATTCCTGGTGACTTGTAATTAAAAAAATAAAAAAATAAAATTAAAAGTTGTATAAAAGTTGTATAAAAGTTGTATATTCTATTTCTCGTGTACCTGAAATTGGCACACAACTATAAAGATCGTGTTGTAAATGGGGATATTTCATTCAAGTAAAATTTACTTGAAAAGGGAATTTGTTTTCATGAGATGCATTTTCATTTGGTCTTTTCACAATTTGTTGAGTGACTCTACTGCATTCTGTAGACTTAGAGGGTGAAGAGGGAAATACGTGTGCTAGATTTACCTCTGTTTGCACCACTGGTAGCATTCATGACAGACAAACAATGTAATAGAAATTTCAAAAATGGACAAATGTTCAAAAAGAAATACAGGAAAAAGGAATCAAGTCAGATGGGAGTGGTTTGGATTGAGTATTGGGAAATTAAGAATGACCTGGGTGTAGCTAGCTATCTTGAAAAAAAAATGCGATAAAGGTATGGGAAGTGACAGTAAAATTAACCAAAACAGGTGAATCCTGGGCAAACAACTGCAGCGGAGGTATGTTGTCACAGAGCCTAAACGGTGGCAGCAGGACCAAAAAACACAGGGTAAATGCATCAAAAAAATTTGCAAGTTCTTATGAACCTCAAGGAACCCTAGAAGTAGTCAACAACCCTGGGACTTTTCGCATGTGTAATGCAAATTTTGGTATCTCAATGGGAAAACACGAGAGAGATCATATTATTATTGGATATTCCTAATCACCATGCCTCAAGCCACACTAATAGGGGCAGAGCTGGGCTGACACTGGTGTGCTGACTAGCAGCCTCTGCCTTCTGCCTTTAGGAGCAGCATTAATGCCAGTGGTCAAGCCTTGCATTTTGATGGGAGTCTAATGAAGACATGCATTGGGTGGGCCTCATTTTGGTACATTCAGATTTAAAACAAATTGTAAAATATGTAATGATGCATGACTCCTAGATGAACTTATTGTCAAACATTTCTCATTCTTAAAATGCTATAATTAAATAGTAGTAAAATAACCCACGTAGTACTCTGAGCAATCACTGATTAAATACACAGCAAATAGTCACTTTGTCCTCACCCTTCACTATAAAATCTCTCTGATTTAGAAAACTTTTATGATTGTCCAGCTGTTTGGAGTCACCTCTCTTGCATGCTGATGCAACAGTAGGTCAAATTACTCCCTTCAACAATATTCAGCTGTTTCTAGCACTGTTACTTCAGAAAAAATGTATCATGAGGACCTGATTTGAGTTTGTACCATGCCCTTCTACTGTCCTCTGCAAGAGCAGAGGACTCTGAGACTGGACCTTAACTTTATTCACATCAACTACATAGTCTGGTTACAAAATTTGATTAACATCAATAGGCCATAATGTCAATGGAAACCAGGTCCAGCAACATGAGCCCTATATTTTGCTTAGTCCTTCATTTCAAATTCAAAAAAAAGAACCAAAGTTCTCTGTAAAAGCTGAACCAAAATGAAATTATTATTTAAAGGAGTGAAGCAGCTTTGCAGGCAAAGGAAATTGAACATGTGGAAATCAAGTTTACATGATCAAATGGCAAGCAGAAAAAAATCAAGTTATGCACTATACTAAAGCATTCCTTTAATTACAAGAGAATAAATCCAAGCCTTCCAAGTTTCCCATGGGTTTTATTAAAGTGACATATTCAGCAGCTAGTTTCCCAGACCCAGGAAGAAGCTAGACACATACTTTCCTCTGCCTTGCTTTTCAGTTGTAATGGATTGCTAATTGAAGCAAGAGAAGTGTCTAAAAGGGGGTTGAAATTATCAAGAGTTTTGTGATTTGATTATGGCTGACCAGATTATTCCATCTGAATGTCAAGGAGGCCACTAAGGCCTCAATTCACCAATTCACCACGTTTGGCATAAGACTAAGCCCATGATTATGTTCTATGGCTTCATTAATATGCAGTTGCTGAAACTCTTCCCAAAGCTGAAGGCAGAAGGTCCTCATTCTTTCACAGCTGGTATAAAATATATCATGTGTCTCACTCTATTTCTTATTTCACACAGCCCTGCAACAAAAAATGACCACCAAAATGGATAAGCCGTGGTACTGTTATCGTATTGGGCAATGATTAGATTACACAGAACAATTTGCTAGACCTTTAACACCAACTTAGAGTTCAGCACTGACAGAAGAAGAGATTATATCAGACATTCAAAAATACATAAACAAAAAGAAGTGTGGATTGAAAATGACACCTTGTTCAGACTCCAGAAAAAAAATAGTCTTTACCACTTCAGTTAAATTTAGAGGGAAGTTATGAACTGAGAACTGATTAGATAATCTAGTTCCTGTTGATTTGTGTCAGTTATGATTTACATTTATAGAATACCTTCAAAATACCTAATCTTACTCTCTACTTCACACAAACACTTAAGAAATCAGTGAGGTTTGGTCTTCAAATCTTATGTAGCACTTTATATGTGAAAAAAAAATGACTATAAATTATGTTAAAAGGACTTTATATAACAAATATATATGATTTCTCACTCTTGGTAAATGAGAGCCAAGAGGGACTTGAATGTTATCCTTTGGTGACATGGAAATCTCTTCTGCTAAAAACATATGAGTTTAGAACAATGTAAGTTTTAATGCATTAGGAACCAAGCTCTAAATTAAGAAAAAAACCAGTCATTTTGCGTAACTTTAAAAATGTCATTTATCCTGCTAAGTTTTTAGATTTTTCACAGCTCTCATTTACCATATTTAAGACACATTGTACATTATCACTTCATCTATTATATAATATTACAGATAAAGTTACACATGACTTCTAATGCATAAAGCTTCTGTGCTGCCAACAGTCTTTGAAAGCACCTCCAGAAGCAGAAAAAATGTGCAAGGAAATCACTGAAAAGGATAAGGATAATACAGAAGCAGAAGAAAGAAGAAGAAATGAGAACACAGGGAGCTTCAAGCAGTTTGCTTCTTCTTAATGAGATTAATCCATGTGTTTGTTTCTGATTTGCCATGTTTCCTTTTGTTAATATATTATGCAGAGGATTTGGAGGGTTCTTGGGTTTTGGGGGGCGGGGAGTTGGTTTGGTTTGGTTCTGTTTGGGTTTTTTTGTTTGTTTGAGATTTTTCTGTTCGCTTTTTTTTTTTTTTTTTTAATCAATCTATGTAATCCTTCTATTATTTAATTTTCTGTTGCAGTGCTGGAAACATTACTGTGTTATTTCACTGGTGGTTGGAAAAAGTAGCAAAAGTTACAGCCTGTTCCAGTGTCCTTTTTATGCACCAATCCTGATAGGACACAGTCACTGATATTCAGTTTTCTTGACCCAGGCTGCACTTCTGTTGTCTTTGGAGGGGAATAGATCTACCCTAAGAACTTTAAGTTTCTTTAAATAAAATTCAAGATTGAAATCAACTTGACAAGGAGAACAAGTGCTACTTTATCCACTTATCTGATTACTGAAAGCTGAAAACACTCAAAAGACTGTTTTCCCACTATTCTGGGCAGATATATGGGCTCCAGCAACTTCCAAAAGCCATGACTCCATATTTTATAAGCAAAACAGATACCAGGATTGCTTTCAGACCATAGGATTTTTTTTTTTTTTTAATTAAAGCCAAATGATCATTTGGGGGTCATATATATATTCATAATTAACTGGGAACCATTTCAATGTAAACATTAGCTTATCTAGCAGGAGTAAAGTTTCTGCACAAAGCAGTCTTCTGTGCAATTGATATTTCTCCAACACAGTGTTCCCCGAGGAACGCAGTTCAAGAAAGTAGCTTGGAGGAAATAAAAAGGTAAAAAAGCATTTATTTCTCTGCCAGTGATAAGTTGGCATAATGAATGCAATAACAAAAAAAACCAAAAAAACAAAAAACAAAACAAAAAAAAAACTTTAGCAAAAAATTGTCCTAGACTTTCAAGGCATCATTTAAGTTATTGATGTGATGTGAACAATAGCTGCTAATGGATGAAGATGTTTCAGAGTTCTTATGCACCTGCTTATTCTTCTGTTAATTAAATTCTGTGATTGCCAGAGTAATTTTTGCATTGCATTTATAAGCAGCTTCAGAAGCAAGTGACACATTTGCAAAGAAATATGCAAACTGAAAACCTTCAAAACCTTCATTCATAGTAACATACTTATTTTAGGGTTTCTAAACAGAGGTGAACACAGCACTTATAAGGATGTCACTTGAATTAAGATCAGTTTTCAAGCTTTAACCAGTTGAATAATATGCAATGGCAAACAGGCTAGAACTAGGATTCTGGTTTGATTCTGAACTGGTGAGACTTTTATATTGAATACAGGTTGGAAAAACAAACTAAAATTCATATTAGTTCAGGGTTTGCCCTCTCCTCAGGCTTCCACCAAAAGGAACCATTAATACAAGAATGGACAAGGAGCAGAACTGCAAGTGCAGAGAAGACTATTTAGGAGTTTGGTCTAGAAACACCATGAAGATTTTGAGAGACTTTCAGCTGAATTCAGAGGATTCTGCAGAAAATTTCTCTGTGTTTCTTTCAGAGGAATAAAAGGAGGATTTATTTTGAAGAGGATGTGTGTGGATTGTAAGGTCTGTGTACCAGCTAAAGGGAAGCTGAAAGTGGAGAAGTGTAGTAAATTATAAGCTGTTCAAGGATGTGAGCAGTATATACAAAACCAGGGCTGTGGGATAAAGGAAACCCCCCTCAGACACTCGAGCAAAGTCCAAAGTTTTATGACTAAATTACATCTATTTGGTAGACACAAACAAAACTCATGTCATGAAGACAGCTATCTAACAGCTCTAAGGCTTTTCTTTTTCAAAAAATAGGAGATCACCACATGCCATGTGCTGGCAAGGACTGACACTTACTACAGTGTGTTGCAGACAACAACTTTTTATTCAACTCTACTGGAACAGACCTCTTAGGTTTCTCAGACTCATAGATTCAGGACCCCATTCCTGAATGCAACTTTGTCAACTAATCCATTTCATAAACTGAAGATTAAAGTGCTTTGCATACACTCATTAATTAAGCCCCACAGTAACAGCTGTCAGATAATATCACTGAATTATTTATTTGACAAAATTCACTTTTTATGATAAATTATTCAATGTTCTTAATTCTTATTATTTTCTCCACAATTTATACAGTTGGGCAAGCAATTTGTGAAGCAGAGTCATTCAAGAGCCTACTAGATATATTCTAAAAAGACTAAGAAAAAAAACCAGCTAAATAAAAATGAAGGGCAACTAACGTCTTCACCCCTGATTTTTCACAGCTTTAATTACTGCCTTATATTTTAATGGTAGGATTACATTTCTATAAGAGTCCCTGTAATAATATCTAGGACACAAGTGAATCTCCATACCCAAACAAATTATTTCCTTCCCTTCTGTCTAACAAAATTAGGAATCCATGAAAAAAAACCTTACTAAATGTACATCTATTGTACCTTGAAAATCGCTACATTTGGATCACCAGTGGACACTGAGAGAGGAAGTACAAACTCCATTGAAATGTGGTGAATTCAATTCCATTGAATTCAACTCCATTGAAACTCTGTTTGCCTACCTGCAAGAGCAGGTATTTGATCCTGTTGCTCAAGGAGCAGCCAGAGGGCTGCAATAATGTCACATAATGCCATCCAAATAGCTCTTTGATGAAAGCAATAAAAATGGTTTAAAAAGCAAAGATAAGAGAATGCATAAGTGACATGGCACATGCATCTCAAGCAAATTTTAAAAACTGGTTTGGGGTGTTCTGGGACCTGCAGGAATCACATAGTTCAGAAATCTGAAACTAATGAGCCAACATTTTTATAAAGTGAAATTAATTAATCAATAAATGAAAATTGCAGACTGTGTTGAGTTTTTCCTTGAAACTACACGAGGGGAGAAAATCTGGTGTACTCTAATGCCCGAATGTCTTGACAGTCTTAACCAACTTCAGCCTCTCTGATTTCCCAACAATTTTTCAAGAGAAAGTTTCTTTGCAGTCTAAGGTAAATGAGAAAGGATACAAAAAGTCCTTTTTACAGGCTGTGCTTGTAAAGATGACATAGAATAAGATAAATCTTGTCTTTGCCTTATTACCTCTGTATGTCCAGGTAAAAAAACCAAACCACAAGACCCGCCTTTCCTTGTGAATCAACAGTCTGTTTCCTTGACCCTTACTGCTCTACAATACATTTGTTTGAGGTCTACGTGTGCGCCATCCTAACAGTCTGCACAGGAACACACGAAGTGACAGGAAATCTCCTCAGGCCAGGTCCATCCAGACCTTCTCCCATCTCACCCAGGGGCCAGAGGAACAAGAGATATCCAGGAACTGTTCCCCCAACCAATTAATGATCAGGGCACAGGTAATCTCAGCAAGGGAACAGTGGAAGCCTTAGCTAATTGAATTTATCACAGCTGGATGAGAAAACAAAATGCACAGATATAAGGGTTTCTTGTAAAGAGCACTGCATGATATATGTCAGTCTAAGAAAGCAAGGTATGGATTAATTGCCAGAGAATTGACTAAACGTTTCAGAGATGAAGTCAAAGACTTACAGTACATCCTTTTATTTTTCAGGAAAGCCTAAGTAAATTGGCCTAATCAGTCAAATTAAGGAGCTCTTCTCCCTGCACACTGAATCTTCTTCAATGCTAGTGAATTTTTCTAAGGAAAAATTAATAAAAATGTCTTATCATAGATCAATAGTAGAAAGTGATGGACTTACAGTAGTGAATTTAAATGAGCCTGTGACTCTAGGATCAAACATTCCCTTCTGGTCTGGGGAGATGTTTGACTTTTTGTCTGTTATCTCTAGTGATTATTTAAAAGTATTACGTTTAAGTCCATTAACCTCCAAAATTATCTTTAAAGTGAAGGAGGGGTAAACGGCACATGCTGGGCTCTATCAGAATTTAACAGGCTGTTTTGGTGCTGTTTCTGAGATAGTCCTATGTCTTTCTTAGGAAAAAAAAAAATGGAGAGGAATGATAGACAGATTTTGAGACAAGAATGAGTTTGGGTTTATGTGTTCTCCTGAAGTTACATTCTGTTACATTCTGTTAATACAGAAAAGGATGTGAGATGTCCTGAATTTCCACAAAAACAAACATAAGAGGCAATAGAAGCATTTCACAGAAGATTCTTGATTCTGCCTGCTGCAGGCACCTCAATGGAAAGTGGTGCTCCAGCCCTCTGTCAGAGGTGCTTGTGTGAGACATGACAGACCACCAAGGTTTGGCCCTTCCAGAAGTCCCATTTGTGAAAGCAGACATTTATACAGTTGCTCTGTTACTTCCTTCTCTTCAAACACATGCTTTTTAAAGAAAAAATATCAAGATAAGAAATTCTTCAGCACTTAAAATTCTTTCTCCTTGGCCTCTTCTGTACACCCCTACAATCTTCTGCTCCACATATCAGCCACTGATGATTCCTTTGAGAGAAAGTTAATAAATTAGGTCTTGGATCCTCTAGTCTGAAAAAAAAAAAAAAAAAAAAAAAAAAAAAAATACCTTTTTTTAGCAGGAAAAAATAAACAACCATAATCTCTGAAAATTATTTAGACCTGTAGCTGCAAGAACTTGCAAGTGGCTGATTTCATTTAAGTGATTTAGTTTAGTTATATACCATCCATAGATCTAAATCTGTACAGCTTAACTGACTTCATCAGCTCTTCATCATTTTGCATCCAGCAGAGCTCATAGCTCTTCATTTCTTGACATGGGCAGCAACCTTTTATTTGCCAGGATTAACGTTAAGAAATAAAAGGAAAGTATCTGCTTTACACAAATATCTACTTTACACATGAGAAAGGCTACTCTCCAATTGATTTGTGCTAATTACTCCTGGCAACAATCTTTTCACTGCCAGTCAGCCATTTCTAAGGTTTCCATCTGCACAATTTTTTCAGCTACTGGCCGAAGTGAGTATTTTTTTTGTCAAAAAAGAAAGTGGCTAACAGTTAACCCCTGAAGAAGTATATTTACTTTTTTTTTAACAATATTCGCATTATTAATATTTATTTCATGTACTCTGGCTGGCATTCAGACGTAGGTCTTGTCTTGCAGGACCATTTGAAATATTAACACATTTAGTGCAGCTGCACTGAAATGTAAAACGATAGGTTGCCTTATGCAAACCCCTGCCACTAACTGCACTAGACACCATATTTCCTAATGCTCTAAAATTCTGAGCAGCTCTGAATAACCATCAGTCTCTGTACAGCCTTCCAAAGAAATATGTATTCTGTCTTGAACATACAATTGCTAGTAAATTAGCAGAGAGCTCGGGAAAGAAAACAGATCAGGTTTCACGTGCTGGCTTCCCATTTTGTACCAAGGAAAAAAGGGAGTTTTATAATACTAGGAAAGGGAGATTCAAATTTCTCCAAGGGATTGCATTATTTCCTTCAAAATATGACAATTTCAGAGTCATATGCTGCAGAACAGCAGTTTCTGAAAAAGGAAAAGATCATCCCTTGAAGAGAAAAATAATCTATTGCTGCTCCTGTACCAAGAGGGGGGGAAAAAGACAAGAAGAAAAAGAAAAAAAAAAAGAAAATAAGCAAAGGATTGGTAAAAGACTTGGAGAGATGAAAGAAGGAAAGAAAACTATACCGCTGTAGTTTTAATAGATACACCAGTGAAATGCTACCACTTTTGAATACATATCATAGAGGGTTAAATGACAACAATTACATCTAGAAATAAAATAAAATTTATTGCACTCTGTGGCACTTCAATTAATTTATACCTTTATTCATAGACTGTATTTTCAGCTTCCAAGATAACAATGGAATGCAATAATCTGCGCAGCAGTAACCCTTCTCCACTGGATAAAACTCCTACAAAAAGTGTTGAGCTTGACTGAAAAAAATTAAACACATTGCCTGACTTATATTTTCACCACTACTCCCTTTTGATTCAAGAGCAAATATGGGCAGAGCAGAAACCATTTTAAACATTTTACCAATAGCAGTGGAAAAAAAAGCAACCATGAGAAACAGCAAGAAAGAAATGAATGCTCAGGTATGCTATCAATGATTAAAACCCTACACAAACATGGGCACAGTGCAACCAGACATCAGGAACACTGTTTGCAATGACAAAAGTTGTCCTTAAAGGGCACATGGCTAATGTATTCAGGAGCTGTGGGAATGAAAAGTAGCATGGGCATCAGATTTTTTGAACCAGGCATTTGAAGTGTCAGCATTTCTGTCCCCCTCTTGGATTTTTCAGATGAGTTTTATTCTGCCCTGACTGGAATAAAAAGGAGATTCTAACTGAAGAAATATGCTGAAACGCTTTCATTGTAAGTGTCCAAATGCCTTGCTGATGCAGCCAGTAGAAAAATGGTGAAATGACGTCTTAGGACCAGCATTTCTGAGTAATAACTAAATAAAATTTTTAAAAACCTCATGAAGCTAATGGTTAGTTCTCCTCTCTACCCATGTCTATATTATTTGTGTCCTACAAGGCATTTTCCAACACTTTCACTCATATCACATGTTTTTTTTTAAATGCTATTAATTTCAAACTTTCTATTAGCATCATTCCATTCCAGGTTTGTGTATCCAAAGTCAGTACAGTTTAAACTAGCAGAAGAATTTGCAGTTCACAAGTTCCTATCTCCCAGGCTTCCTTGTGAATATTCTTACCATGTACTGAAAAGGGACTTTTGCAAGCCAGCCCACTCAAAGCTCTCTGATTGCATTTTATTTCAGTCTTTCATTGGTGTGTGAGCATTATAGGCAAGGGCTCACATGCTGCCAGAATTTTCAGAAATCCACTTAAAGAAGAATTAACCATAAAAACACTATTAATAAGTTCCATGTATTGCACACAGGAAATTAGCATGGACTGTTTGTGATATATCCTGTACACTGGACCATGTTTTCTACACTAACATGTTACATTCATCATTCGTGTCTATTCAAGAATAAAAGCATTTGAAACTTTTTGACAGAGACTTGAAAAGTACAGAGCTTACAGGCTCCCCAATGAGAAAACAAAAAGACAGGGATCTCCTTTGGTGTTGTAACCCCAGAAGAAACAAAGGGGATCTTTTAGGTTTGTTTGTTTGTGTTTGTTTTTAGCTTGTTTTTTTTTTTTTCTACATAAAAATAATACTACAAGAAAGAGTGTTTTCATACAGAGTCCTTATTAACAGATGAAAGTCCTAAAAGTGCCTCTAACTATAGCATTGGTAGGAAAGCTTTTAGATCATATTGATAAATGAGCAATAGCAAAGTACAAGGACAGAGAGATATTCACTCAGGATTTCTAAAGAACATGGTTAATATCTGAAACTGATGAATTACTAGGAGTAGCATGGGATCAGCTTTGGTATCACAGGAATTAAATATGCCAAACATAGCACCGTCTGGTTATGTAATCTCAGAGGATCCTGTTTTGGCTT
>JAOTQP010001286.1:69930370-70020791 GCA_026413545.1 Cichladusa arquata | reverse complement strand
GAGTGGAATTAAAGTCTCTATTTCAAAGGAAAACTTCTGCCTTTACTGGCAGACACCTGTCCTTCAAACCAGGACAACCTGATTCACAGTTGTCTCCTATATTTTATAATTTTTCTTCTTTTAATTCTAAACAGTCGAATTTTCATAAGGATGTTATGGTATAGGTAAAGGATTTAATTACTGGAATGTGGACTGGCCCAGTAGAATTAATAACACGGGGAAGAGAGATGTGTTTGCGTTTTGACAGAGAATGGTCCTCGTTGGGTTGCTGCTCGTTGTGTTAAGCCGTATTTTGAGCACCTCGGAAGGAACAGGATGGATGGTCCCATAACCATACTAGAACGCGCATAAGACACTGACCATCAGGTGGATTGAAGCATGGACTCTTAAAGAACATGCTGTGAAGATGATCATTCAGGGCAAAATAAATGGGGACATTAACTCAGGCTGAAAACTCAAATTTAAATTGGCGGATGCTACCTCTACTTTGGGTTTTTGTTCTCCCCCACAGAGAGGCTGGCAGCACTGAGTAATGTGTCTTGTACCATTTCCCTCCACGTAGCATTTACTACCCCAAAAGAGAGGAACTTAATGTGCCTAGGGGAAAGGGATTGTTTTTGTATAAGGCTGCTGAATTAGTAGCTGAAAGCCCACACTTTAAGCACCTAGGTTTGCTCGCATTATGATAGCAGTGGCCAGTTCTAAAGTTAAGTGGATGCTGCTTAGTTTTAATTGGTGACTGGACAGATGACTTGGTCTTTTGTCCACAAAATGTAACTTACTGTGGGAAAGATTTATTTAACTTAAAGCGAAGGTATCATTCTGCCACAAATGTGTCATCAAGGGATTACAGAGTTTGTAATGGTATTTGAAAATCCATCTTTTATGTGCCTTGTTAATTCATCCTTTTTATTGTTAACGCATGGTTATGGATGCCAGGATTTTGAGAGTATGTATTGTAAGGACATGTTAGATTGCAATGGGTCAGTTTACAGGAATTTCTTAAGTTTGAAGATGAGAATAATCAAACGGCTTTTTTGTAAGTTAAAGTATTGTTTTGTCCCCTGCTCTCTGCTTGGATTTTTGTAAGGGCCCTGAAAAATCCTTATAGTATTGCTATTTATTATTAATAGAGAATTCAGTGATCAGTATGTATTTACAAGCAATCTCAGTCAATCTACTCAGAACCCAGAAACTGCAAGTCACATCAACACTGTAGAACAATTCAAGGCTCAATGAGCAGAAGGAAATCTCTGGCGGCTTGACAAGAAACTGGCTCAGACAACTTACAAAACCAATGACCTCTCATGGTTTAGAGAATTATTTTTCTCTCTTGCTGATGGTAAAAATATCTTTCCAAAAGGAACAAGAAGTTTTTCTTGTGTCCTTGGGGACGGAAATGCCAGGGAATAGATAGGGTCCTCATGGTCCTGCTACTTGTAGAAGGAGTGTAGGGGCTGATCAATGGGTACTTGGACCTCACACATTGGAGACAGCCCCCTGTGCTGCCACACAGCTACAGCTGGTCATTGTCAGATGTAAAGAAACTTCAGATATGGCTGAGACAAAATGTCTTGAGAGGGAGCAGCAAGCCTGCTACCTAAAGAATTGCCCATAGCTAGTTACCTGAAGATGCAGACACAGGTAGCTGCTTTTATATCAATGTGTGTAAGTAGTTAAGTGTGGTAGGCAGAGAAAGCACTAAAGGAAAATTGCAGAAGGGACATAAAAATAGATACAATCAAACCAGAGAATTCCTTTAGGGAACAGGAAGCAAGGAACTAACAGAACTCAGGGGCAGAGGATTTTGTAGCAAATCTAAAGAAAATTATCATCACTTTCTTCTTCTCACCCACACAGTCCAACTCTGCAGAATTTTTCAGAGGAAGGTCACATGATTTGATGGGGGAAGTAGGTGTTCCAACTATTAATGTAATTCATCTAGATGCAGGAGACTGCTTCTGACTTATGGAATCAATGCCTGGGAGAAGTATGATACTAAGAGGAAGGCTGGGTTTGTTGAGTTACCCAAAGAGGTTGGAAGCCTGGTTTTATTTGGCAGAGAGGATTTAGTGTGCCTTCAGGGGTGCCTCTCTTACACTTAATGTAAGGGCATAAGTGAGCCTTGCAGGAGCAAGGAACTGGAAAAAACCCTTTACAGTAGTGAACTCCACTCCCTGCTGTCATAGACAAAAAGATTGGGTGAAACACTGCAAAAAGAGCCGCTCTCAAAAGTTCTCCTGCTCACTTCAGGAGATAAAGCCAGGAAGAGCTTCAAGGTTTCCCCTGTGAGAGGTAAATGACAATTTACCCCATGAAGTAACATATGCTAGTGTTTTCTATGGGAAGCTTACTACTCTGCCAGGAAAGAGCAGTGTGAAAAGTAACAACTAAAAATATTAAAAAGCCAGGATAGTCCCTGGTACAAAGGCTGGCAATAACCTCACTGAGATTCCACCAGATTCATTTCAGTTTCATATGTGCTATATATAGTATCATTTCTGTATATTTATTACTGTGATTTTTAAACTTCAAGTTCAGTCTTGTCCAGCTCATGGCCACTGACTCTTTAGAATTGAATTCAGTGAGAGAGAGACTGAGTATCCAATCATCAATATACTGAAATTGATTTCTGTTAAATTTCCCTTCTACTAAATTTCCAGTACGAGAGTAATTTTGACTCTGTAGACACATTGGCAATTTTGATAGTCTTTTGCATAATACTTCTCCACATAAAATTTTTACAAAGTGCTTACAGAAACAAATGGAGTTCAGATTTCTATCAAACCCTCTTCTTCCAGTTTTATCTGTGGCCATTATAACATTTTTGTCCTCTTTTTTCACTTTAACAGTGAACTGGAAGTGGTGACTCAGGACACAAGGGTTAAATAGATATCCAACCAGGCTTTTCACACTATTTAAAACAGAAGCACATTTATTCACATAGTTCACTGCTGGCAAGAAAGCACATCTAGACCAGGGGCCAAATAGTAGCTGTCTCTGTAGTATTAAAGTAAGTAAAAAGACAGGGGCTGACATTTAAACCCTAGTCTCAGCCTGCAGCCTACCACACATTTCCCACTTCAGGAGCAGTATGCAGAGGCATTTTACCTGACATTGTGCTCAGGAAAATCACCAGGATTCTCATTTCTCCTTTAAGGAGGAATTCCTGCTCCTCTCTAGGAAGCCTCACTGATGGCATTTTCCATCAGAACCCTTGGAGGAAAAACACTGCAGTGGCTGCTGGCTGCAAAGTTCTGGCTCTGCAGCAGTGAGCAACCAGGAGAAGAAGATGGAGTGATCTGCACACTGCACAGAATTTACAGTCCAAAAGGAGAGCATGTTGCAAGTGTGAAATGAATTTCAATAAAAAAACGTCTTGGAATCCAAACTGAAAAAAGAAAGGTTAATGGCATTTACCTCCTAAAAAGGCCAGCATGCATACACTACAGGGGATGTCTGTAAGGAATGACTGATGGGAAACTACTTTCTGTATTGCTTCTCCTGAATCACCAGCTTGATAATGCAGAGCCCTGCATTGTAAATGACTCCACAGAGGACAAAAATATAACCTGGAAATCCCACTTTTCTAGAGGAATAACTTACCAAGCATCCATCTCATAGCTTTTGACAGGTCTAGCCCTAACCATACAAGTTAAATCTCAAAGATATGAGACTTTAATATCTTGAGAGTACTGTTTCCCTGGGTAGTGGCTTTGTTCAGTACTGGTTATTTTTAGGACACAGAGGTTGCCAGCTCCAAAGGAAAGTCCCCAAACCACTGTCCTAACAAGCACAGTCAGCCAAATAAATTATGACAACAGCTAGCATTACCATTTGCCTGGCTGTATAACTTAACCATCCTGACTGGATGGCAAAACAGTCTGGCAAAAACAGTTTCTTGGCCTTCCAGGTGTGCTGTAAGGTCAGTCTATTTTCACAGCCTCCCCAATGAAGATCATGACAACTGTAAATAGGGCGCTGATCCAAACTGAGAGCAACTATCATTTGGCAATGTATTCAACTGAGTGCTTTTCACTCTGTATTTTTCAAGTGTCTGAAAAACACAGGCATTAAAAACTTTCAACTAGTAAATATCATACATTAGATTAAGGTCTCAGAGCTTTACTCAGCAAAAGAACAGCTTGTCCAGGCTGGCAGCTATAAATTGGCAGCCCTCAAGCAAGGTGGGGAGAAGAGATCATTTTGACCTTGGGCACAGAGCACATCCCGCCAAACTGAAGCAAGATTTCACCTTTGAAGTCCTTAATCACCAGATACTACAAACACAATGTAGGGTACATCTCACTTTACAATGTCCCTGCTTTGAGAGTCAAAAATCTGCTTGTAGCTTGCTGGATAAACTCAGGATAGCATTACATTGGAATTAGGCAACAGCATAATGGTAGAGACATCAGGCTTTGTTGTCATAATAATTATTCATGGCTTACAAAGACTGAAGTAAAATTTCTGGGTTTATGACTGTATGTCCCTGCTGAAATCTTAGCCACTTGAAATCTGGCTCAGGTATACCTACCTGTGCTGCAGATCCAGCTGCACTGCAGTACAGACAGCTCAGCTACTGGCCAAATTACCACTGGGGATAGTAAATAATTAGACTATGCATGAGATTACACAAAGGTAACATGAAGGAGGATCCTTTGAAAGCCAATGCCATGCTATCATATGAAGGACAAAAGAAAAAAAAAAAGAAAAAAGAGGCAGCAATCTTCCTGCTTATACCTCTGGGAATGTAATTCCTTCCTTTCAGCACAGCAAAGCTCAAAAATATAGGACACTGTGTGGCACAGAGGGTCAGTGGGTTACACTTATTTATACACTATCTGTATTTGGTTCAAGGACTCTGAGATAGAAAATAGAAAGAAAAAAGCCTTTCCCTGATGGAGCTTTTAGCCAGTAGAAACTGAAGATAATGCTGTACTTTTACAACATGCAGTAGATCACCAAATTCATTTTTACTGGGGTCATAAGAAAAGATTTTAGCTCTAGACTTCAGAGTTAAGGAGCTGGTGCACTAACCATAAGGATTTGCCATATGAGGTGCCTGATTGTTATAGTGGTTTGGGGGTGGCAGTGGGGCTGGCAAGCGGAGCAGGGTTTGTTTTGATTTTTATACTGAGCTGGTATTGGTCTTGAGTTCAAGACTAGTTATATCATTGCTGTGTCTGAAAATGATATATATCAAAGGAAGATAAACTTTCACATAAGCCAAAGAAAAGCAATTTGAAAAGTTAAATAAAGCAAGTCTATTCTACTCTATAGTCCTTATTTTACTATCATTGTTAGAGCTTTTTATGACTTTTAATTTCTTTTCTGTTTAAACATTTCTGTGCTTGTGCTCTCTCCTCATGCGTATGGTTGGTTTCCAGATGTAGGTTATAGAAAAGCTATTACAGATCTACCACATCTTACTGTTTCCAGGTCAGCTTTCAGCTTGTGGATGTTGCCAAAGGTCTCTGTGTGTTTGCTCTGAACTTCTGGGCTCATCCTTCCATTCTACCAGGATCAATTACAAGTTTGCTGTTACAACACTGGGTCCAGTGACCTGGACACTTTGCTGCATCCCTAGTGACTTACAAAAAATTTAAAAAAACCAAAATCACTGATGAAAAATAATAATAAAAACAACCCATCACCAGCTTGACTTTTATTCAGTTTAGAAGAAGCAATTAATCCACATGCACAGAAAACAACAACAACAAATCTTACCACAATCAAGAGTGCTGGAATAAGTATAGTTGGCATACAGACAAAAATCAAGAGAAATCTTGTATCGCCTCCTTAAAATCTTCCCCTATTCAAAAGTCTTTCAATGCACCTTCTTAAAAGTTAAAACATTGTCACATACTGTGCAATTATATGACTACGGGTTTCTTCCTCCTTTGCCCAGAATTTTAAAGGACAGAACCCTAGCATTATCTTCTCTTTTGTCTTTTTGTCTCTCATGACCCTTTGCCTGTTCCTGGCAGTCATATATATATAATACCTGGTGGCAAAATAGAAAATCAAATCTAAGAAAATGTACATTCCACAAGAAATAAACCTCAAAGTGCTCTACACTTAAACTTCATAATAGCCTTTCATGTAAGTAAGAAGCATTGCCTCTATTTATTAAAAAAAAAAAAAAAAAAAGTAGAATGGACTAGCACATATTATATAGTATATTTGATCTATAATTTTAAAGTGTATTGGCTTATGCTAGTGGAAAAGGGGGTTAGAATCATGTACCTAATCTCTAAGGACTTTTAGACAAATGTAAAGTTTCTTTCACACAAACACAAGACTTTTCCACTCAGTTTTCCCATTCTTGCTCGAAAGCAAACGTTGGACTTTAACTATGTAATCCATGTAACAGATTTTTCACACTGGGAGAGCAGTTCCCTGGAGGCAGCTCTGTGAAAGGACAGAGGTCAGTCAGTGAGTTTAGGAGCTGTATGCTCAGTGTATGTCTCACTGGTAAATCAGGCCTTTAATTATTTGCAGTCTGGGGCAGAATTTCATGGATATGCCTATTTTTACAGTGTTCACTCCTAAGCTCATGCTCTTCTTCTTAAAGGGATGAAAATCTAGACTCTGAATAGCAAATCTTTGGAAATAATCAAGTAGCTTTTTAAAGTTCAGATCACTAGCCTAAGTAAAAAATTTTGTCTTCTTAAATATACAGTAGAACATGACAGTTTCTTCTCTGCTAGTTATCTATCACATCTCTTATTCACTGCCAGAAACTTGACAAGTGCCTTCAATCAAATCATGATGTGAATTTTCATCATTTCACTATTTTACTTTAAAAAGAAGTATCAGTAAATATCTGCAAAACTATCCCAATATTTTATTTCATAGATGTCTTAAAAATGCGTCTAAAGTATAGCACTGGCTCACATATAAGTATTTTTTGGGTTTTTTGCAAGCCCATGCTCATTCATTCTTTCCTGGTTTTCTATCTCTGTCAACCACCTCCTGTCCTTGCTGCTTCAAGGTGCAGACCACCTTACTATTCAATATTTGAACAAACTTTTTTCAAAATCTACTTGGTCATTAGAGCTCTTAAAAATGCAGCAATTTCTGCTCTGTCAGCAATAAATAAATGCAGCATTGATTCCTTTCACCAAACTGAACAATGTGTTCTTAAAAATCACAGGTCATCTGATTTTGATGATTCACCATAGGTAATCCAGCCAGCAAGATTCCAATGAACATTTTCTGACTCTTGCACTCCTGTTCCAAACATCACCTTCAGTATCCTCTCATATACAAGCTCTTTAATAGAGGTAGGTTTAATTTAGCTCTTATGCATATTTATAATGGTCCTCCAAACATCACTGTAAACAATACACTGAAGCTGACAAACTCTGTTACAAGAGCAATTCCAGTAAAATCAGTGGGATGTGCACCTGATTTAGGACTTTTTCAAACATCGAGTACTTGCTGACTTCATTCATGTCATATATTGTAAATGTTTATTGCCTCATTACTTACAGCTATAATAAAAAAGCTCAGTTACACCATACTCAAAAAGTAAAATAAAATAAATTGTACCTTCAAAATCCATGAGATTAGCTTTAAATCATGTACTATCTTTAACATAAAAGAAAAAGTTTATAGGGTGTTTTTTTTCCCCTTACTTTATGTAATCTTGGTATTTCTTATAGGCTTTTATGGTTAAAAACTCATTAATTTCTTTTCATTCAAACGCAAGGGTCTTGTGTAAATACAGGAGCTGGGGATTTAAGAAAGACCTGAATGCCATAGGACTGAACAATGTCATTTTTATATGTTTTACAAAGAACTAAAACCAAATTCATTTCTTTTTCCATAAAATTTATACTATCATTTTCTGAACTAGAATATTTGATATGATGTTTTAATTTAATTTGAAGAAGAAAGACATTCCAGAAGAAGAAAAGCTTTACTCACGCACAGATAATTGACAGATGTCTTTTTTATGGGTTGGTTGCATTTCAATGTTTTTCAAGTGATGACTCAGGTTTTCCTTTTGTTTATCCAGCCATAATTCCCTTTTAGCGAGTTTATTTCATTTTTTTAAATGGCACATGTTAATTAAGTAGTATATTTTGCTAGAAAAACCTCAATTTCTTCCCTCCCTCTTCCACAGTTAAAAAGCAAGCACTTCCACAGAACACCACAGTTTATTGAAATTGAAAGTCTTTAGGGTGTTTTTGGAAGCAGGAGACTTCGAAGTTTGAATGAGGAACTCCACTGGCAAGCTTTCAAACTTATTTGCAGATCAGGACCTCTTTTGTAGAAGTCTCCCCAGGAGGAAGGCAGTTAGACACCTGCCAGTAGCCTGCAGTGGCACCATCCCACTGTGATGTTAATGAGATGAATGAGAGCACTACAGAGAGCTGCAATAATTACAGGGTGAAGAGCTTGTCTTTTCCTGACCCTCCTCTCTGGGCTGCCTGTTCCATAAAGCAGGGTCTTTTGTAATACTAATTACAAATGTTAATTAAACATTTCTTTGGAATTTTGCCCTCCATTAATAGGTCAGATAAACAGGGAATAGCAATGACAGGCACAAGTCATTAACAGCCACTGGAAAAAAATACCATTTATTTGTTCCCTTCCTTTGGTCCCTCCAAAGACATAAGTTCTGGTTTTGTTTTATTAGAGACACTAAAACCATTGAAATATAGCTTTTTGCACAGAAATAAAATAAAAATAATTCTTACCATAATGGAGTTAAACCTAGTTGTAAGGCCCCTTCCACTACAACTCACTCTAGTCTGTGTAGATGTAACAAATTTTAACGATAATGATGACTCTAAGGGTAGATAAATGCCCTTCCAAACACAGACTCAAGGAAACAGTCGTGACAGCTGTTGATGACAGCACAAAATCTAGTTTGACAGCTTCCTCTGGCATGAGTAGCACATGGCATTTCAAATCGTTGCACTAATCCCATTTCTAACCCAGTCCCTAGAATTATAGGAGTGACCCCAGCCCAGATCAGAACTGAGCACAAGCACTTGGCAGATATTGCCAGAAAAATAAAAGCTCTACCCCTTGCCTGCCACCGCCAGATGCTCCCATCCAGGCTCACATGGAGCAGTAATTTAATACATGGCAATACTATCTATTTCAGTGAAATAACTTCTGCTGGGCCAGCTCATCTTACCTTTCCTTACAGCTCACATTGCTAGGACACAGGAGGGAACCACACTAATTCCAAATTTCATCCTTTAATATCTTTCTCAAATATGTACGTGTGGTTTTAAAAAGCATTTGATGGCACCAAACAGAAACAATTCCTTTCGGAAGAAATTAAATCAGAAGATGCACTTCAAAAGCACAACTAATGCAATCCAACAAAAATACAAAGGAACCTCACTGCAAACATGAGAATTATGAGAAGAGTTTCACTCTAAAGATTCATTTCTACCAGGCCATGTCAGCAGCAAAGGCAGACATAGCCTTTCTCTAATTTAATCCTACTTTTATTAACATAAAATAAGCACTTTCCATTTTTTCTTTTTTGTCAGATAATCTGAAGTCAGGTTCTTCTGTTCTGATGAGAAATGGGGACTGGTGCAAGGCTCAAGAATCCACTGCTTTCCCATGCAGCCCCACTGCTTTGACAGCAGCCCATCATATAGGAAATATCAGCAAGACAAAGCCTCTGGTAAGTCAATTTAGGAACTTCTGAAGGCTTATGACTTTAAAGGAATCTTTATGTTTACTGCTGGTAACCATGGCATCACTGGCTGTGGCCATCAGACTGTGTTCTTACTCACACACTCCTTCACGCAATGAACTTTGAAAAAAGTCTGGTCTATGAATCCCCTGAGCATGTCAAGGCTTGCACCATTACAGTGCAGGATGGGCATATACACAAAAACAGACCCAGAGTCATTTACAGGCTCGTGGAATTTACCAGAGTTTTGATTCTTTCATCAGAGCTGTTTGGGTTAGTTGTTACTACTCAAACAGTTTTTATTTCACAAAATGTGTCTGTGTGGAGCCCTGAGTGCTCCCATCATTTCCAAAGAGCCCCAACACACACCATGAGCCCTCTCTTCAGCAGCCTCCTATTGCCCACTTCCAGGGCACAAAAGGCAGAGCTAGGAGAGCCCAGCCTCCCCAGGTCCATTCCACTTAAAACAGCTCTTTTGCACTGCCACAGCCTGTGTGACAATGCAGTCTCATGGGCTTGGTTGAGGCTTGGTTGAGGTTTTCTCCTCCAGCTGCTAATCCAGGTGTACATTGCCAATTCCAGTGACAGAATTGCCAGGAAACCACCTGGTCTAACACTGAAAGCATGGTTGTAATCACTGAGACAGCTCAGAGCTCTTCTACTCTGCTGAATTTCACAATAATTAGCAAAGGTTTGTTTCATATACCAGGCGATCCATCCGTCCTTGCTTATCATACCCACAATTTCAGTTGTGTTTGCAATTGTTTTATGACTGTCAGGATCCTAAAACCAGCTTGAAGTTCAGAAACAATATGGAATTTAAACAGAAAAGCCACTAATAAGAGTATACACAACACTGATGCATGTAGGAGACGCTTCTGGTTATCCACACTGATTTCCTAGCATAGACCATTGATTTTTAGTGCAGAAATCTGTACATCAGTCCATAACTTCTGAATTAGAGAACATAGTTTTCAAAAAACAGCTATTTTTTATTTAAACACTTCATTTGATATATTATTCAAAGTATCCTTCAATAAGTTGCTATAATGATTAAATATATAAATGATTAAAATTTACCTTTCAAAAATCTGAGTTTATCTGATTTCAGCTTCTGGATACTTGATCTTGTTCCAACTTTTTCTGCCAAGACTCAAGAACTATGGTTTTCTTCACATAGATATTTTGAGATCATGACACAGTCACCTGCTAAGGTAAGCAGATTGATTTTCTTAAAATCCAAAGCTAGAAATGAATAGTTTTCTTAAGAAGAGAGAAGATGGTACTTCACAGAGCTTCTCTGGAACACTGATACAGCTAGGTAGTTTTGAAGAAAAAGTATCACACTTCCATCTTTGTTTTTAAACGACACTATAAAAATTACTACTAATATTATAGGAGGTTGGACATCCAAAGCACCCTCTCAATCTGAATAATCCCATTATCCTCTAATTCCCCAGTTCTTCAAGAGAGCAAGCAAAGCAAAAAAGTGAGTTCAAAAGCAAGATAATTAGTATGTTTTCGGCAGAAGGTATTTCAATAGGTTGTCCTCATGTTACACAGCTGAGGCTCTAGTTCCAAGAGCAATTAAAAAAAATATAAATCATCATGGCCTAAGCATGACTTAATAGAAAGATACAACAGCTAAAAAAAAAAAATATATATATATATTTTAGTATTATAGTAGCCACTCTTCCGAAGTACATGTTCAAAACACTACAGCTGATACACAAATTGCCCTACACAATATGGAAGTTCCCATTATACTGCAGATAACATTTCAGTCTCTGTAAAAAGCTGAATGTTTCAGAAGTAGTTTCATAGACCAGTTATTTAGGCTCTTTTCCATTACATTTTGCAAGATGCCGTAATAACTTTGTACTAAATGTATGGCAATTTCTTCCATTTCATTTTTCAAGACACCATAATAAGACTGTGCTAAAAGTATGGCAATTTCCTGGGCAATCACTTTTCACTGGACAAGACCCTAACCATGCCAAGGAATGCAATAGCACATTGCAGCAAAGACATGTCAAGCATTTACCAGATACAAATCACATCAGCTACTTTAACCTAACTCATCTGTCTTGCAAGTCCATCCCAGAAGGCCATGTCATATTCATGTCAACCTTAACTTTTGTCAACGTCATCCTAAGGAGTCCTAACTTTTAAAATAAGTTATGACACTGGATTACTGCTTTGAATGCTGTTTGTTGGATCTTTTCAACTCAAAAACCTGCAGTCTGGGTAAGTCTGCACCACGGATTGTGTGTGGCCCAGGGTGCACTTTTGAAGCCAAGCTCTCATTCCTTCTCTCTTTGCCTCACTTTTGATGGCAGTCTCAGAGCTGATGATCTGCATCCCCTCTAGGATGAAATTCAGCCCAAAGACATATTTCAGAGATGGTACAAGGGAACTTCTGCACCTTCCCCACAAATACAGGGTGGCCACAGCTATATAAACATAGCTTGCTATATAAACATAGCCTTTCTCTAATTTAATCCTGTTTTGATCACTCTCATCTGTCAAAGTAAGCTGAGAGAAAAACATGTTGGAACCAACTGTTGGTAACTGCATTATATGGTTCTCTCTTCCCAGCGTGGTTGTAAGGAAATTTGAATGTATTCAGCCTAGTGTGTGTAAGTGCCTTTGGGTATAGAAGGCTGAGGAAGCAGGAATTGTTGTTTAAAGAAAGAAGCACTTTATGCATATGCTCAATTTTTCATAGAATTTCTAGTGTGATACTTACTGTGAATGCATGGTTTATTCTGCCAGTGGTCTGTGGTTAACACACTCTATATACCTATTGGCATGATAAACTGTAATGACTTCATAATAAAGTTAAAAGCCCAGCATAAATGCAGAAAAATGAGGAATTCCAGAGGTAAGATTTAGATTTCAGCCCTCACCCTTCCTTGTATTTGAATGTTATGAAACAGCTATATACTTTCTTTAGGCACAGATATAAAAATGTCATGACAGGAATATAAACAGTGAAAACTATGTGTGTTCTGACAGGTTCCCATATTACTTCAGAATTTACATATTTTCTATCATTTTGCAATTTCCCAAACACTTTTTGGTAAAGCTTGTTTGTCCTTTATCTCTATGATAACTGCATCATTTCATACTGAGACAATCCAAAAATAATTTGATATAGTTTGAAAAAAAATTAAAATTTATTTGATGGTTTATACTATTGAAGAACATGTTAATAAAAGAAGGATGTCAGACAATATAGCAGCACTTAATACCAAGTTGTGATGCCTGTGACATAAATGCCATGAAAGAGCTCTGGAGTTTTGGTTATTTATTTATCTGTTTGGGGAGGGGGTAGATTTGCTTGTTTGCTTTTGATTTCGTTTAGGTTTCTTTTAGCTGGAGAAACAGTGACATACTCTAAGGAAAGCCTCACTTAGGATTTTTCTGTTTTGCATTCTCTTTCCACCTATACACCAAATGTTCCAGCATTGTGTCATGTTATGCAAAATATAGACTTATTTATTGGCTGTTGACATAAAAAGAGGATTGGGACACACATCTACCAGTGAGTACTCCTGAAACCATGACCTTATAAACTGATCTTAGGTATCTTCCTTTCTATTTGCATGACCTAGCAGGCTTTTTGCAGTTTTCAAAAGCAAGGAGCAAAATGCCAGCTGAAATTCACAGCTCTGCAGATGCTCAGCACTTTCCAGAATCAGCCCCAAATCACATTACTTATATTGAGTTAGGATCTTGGTGCGTGATCTTTTACGTAACTTTCCAGCTCACCTCTGCAGTCTGATTCCCCACCAGATAACTTTCCTGCTGAAAGCAAAAGGCAAGGCTCATTCTACCTTTTTAGTAGATCTGATGCTGCTGAAGGAGATTCTTCTGACCTGTTATGAAAAGCTTCCAAATTGCTGGAAGGGGATTTCTCTGAAAGACTCCAAGTAAGTGCTAATGCAATGATTGAAAATTTGGCATATGAATTATTAGAATTGATTATACAAATAAAAGAAAATTTAAATATCAAGATGTGGGGGATTTCGGCTCTCTTGAAGATATTATTTATCTATAATACTATTTAATACTATTCTGTATTATATTCAAGTCATTCATATTCCTTTGGTACAAAACTTTTTTTTTCTGCTGATAAAATAGAGAATGTTCTATTCTTATTAGAATAATATGGAATTCTAGAATCAATTATTTGGAAACATCATTTCTAGAACAGTCTATAAATCTTTTTAAAAGTGTTTTCATGGGAAAAAGATTCAATGAGGATATAAGGTCTCATAATTTATAATTTAATTTCGAGGTAGGGATTTCCAACATGAAGGTCTGAAAATTTTCAAGATTTAGACCAAGTTCTAATTCTACATTTTCAGATTAAAAAAAAATTAATTCTTTTAGGGAAAATGCATTTACATACTGCAAAATAAATAAGGGGAAGAGAGACTGATGTTGTTGTTACTTCACGCAGGATATCACAATTTTTAAGACACACCAAGCTGAATTGTGCTCCACCCCACTGCCCAACCTGACCTTTATTTCCCATAACTCTGCTCAACCCATTACCATCAGTAGTGATGGCAACAAATGTGTGTGTTTTGATGACTGCATCTGACTCATAGCAGATTCAGGGGAGACAGGCAACAAAACAACCCCCCCCACACACACATACACACACTCCTTCCCCAAACCATAATGCTGGTCAAAATCTGACTCAAGTCAAGTTTGAAAGAAACGAATTTCTGTGGTCTGTCTGCGAATCTGTCTATAACTCTGTTAGTCCATAACAGTAGACAGTCCAGGACCCTTAGAGCTCTCCTGCACAGAAGGATCCACTCTTGAGCACAGAAGCCTCTCAAGGTTACTCTTTGAGGCTGAGAGATTCCTTGCTGCAACAGATTCTCAGTGATTTGTAGCATGGTAAACTTGGAAATCTTAGCTAAGTAATACAAAGGATTGATTGTGCACATTTAGGCCAAGTCTGAGGCTAAGTCTAGATCCAGATACTTATAAACTCCCCTCTGAGAAGGAGTTTAAAATGCAAGGGAGGCCTTTCTGAACCTTATAACTCAGTCAGAGGGTCTCCCTGATACTTTTGCCTGACCTTGTCCTCTATGCAGTAAATAATCAAATGTGCCTTGTCAATTAATTTTGCTAACCACTCACATTTGCTATCGAGCCTTGTGAAATCCCTGTGTTTATGGATAAACATATTGCTGCTTCTCTTTCATGAAAAAGTGCATCTCTTCTTCCGGAACAAGAATTACCTATGCTTGACATTAATTCATCTCATGAAATTCTGGTCTCAGATGGAATAATGAAGAGTTGCTTCAGTCCACTCAGAAATTCAAAGGCAAAATCACGCAGAGGAGGTGTACAATAGAAAGATACCTATACCTTCAGGAGAGCTGTTCAAGGCTTTTTCCAATTCCTTTAGTTGGTGCAGTGAGAACATTTGCCTTAAATTTATCTTTCCATGGAATATTTGGGGAAGAAGCAAAAAGCCTTTGTTCTCAGGGAAACGCAAGAGCTGCAATTACACCAAGCCCCTTGTGGAGTATTCTGGTGGGAAGAGGCCCCTTGTGCAATGTCCTTTTCTGCACATCCAAACAGAAGTCAGGCATAATACATTTCAGAATCAGGATGCTGAAATCCCCTGGTACTTCAGCAGAACAAATCAGGATGCATACTTTCATCCTGCATATCAGGATGAAAGAGATCAGTGCTGGAGACAAAGGAGGAATAAACTAAACTCTGCAGTGAGAAAAATGAGATGAGGAAACTTTGCTGTCTGCTGAAGAAAATTCAGTGTTCTTTTTGCCACAAGTTAAATTTTATCAGTGCCACATATACTTGATAAATAGAGTCTTATGGCTAGGAACTTTACTTATTTCTGCTATGTGCTGGACTCCTGTCCATTTGAAGACAAAGCAGGGTGCAGTGAAATACTTCAGACAGCATTACTGCTGCAGAGAATGACAAAGCCATACAGAGGAAATGGGAATTAACCATTTGCATTTAATTGCTGGTCCAAACAGTATAGTTTGAATACCTACAGGTCCTCAGCCTGGTTATATAGAAAAAGGAGATAGGTGAGTAAAACTATGTTTTAAAGATCTGAATAGAAATTGACAAACTCTGGTTCCAGGGTGGAAATGCCTCTAACATCATTGCAAGGCAGGGGAGGGTGGGCTGTATCACGTTGGAATGGTGTCATTTCAGTGCCATAAAGGTGGCCTTTGGGTGGAGCCCTGACTTTGAGCCTGTCTGACGGTCTATGACCTGCAGCCACTAAAAAGGAAAGGGGCTAGGTCACAGACTTTTGCCTTATACTGACTATGTAGCAAGTTGAATCAGGGTACAACAAATATGGTGTGTCCCCAAAAGTCCATTTCTCCTTCTTCCTCAGAGCCTGAGATGTAGAGCAGTTCTGAACATTCAGTTACTATTACACCAGCACAAAAGCCATTGCTTTAACTGGCCCTCATTCTCATTCACTGGTCCTGGTCCCCACATACAGATCAAAACTCAGGATGACTATGCTCTGCCTTCACCCTTCAGGAAACAAATCTCAGGATGACCACCAAGGCAAGCTGACACACCACAAGGAAATCTGGCCTGCCAGGGCTATCACTAAATACATCCCAGGGATAAACAGAAATCTCTCTGCTTTCCAGAGTTATTTCCTAGAGCAGTCCAGGTAATCACAAGCAGACTTAGGAAAGTCCTCTCACACACAAACTCCAGGAGGCAGGAACAGGGCAAGACACTTCTGTGCTAATGCTCCTCCAGAAGATGTCTTTAAATATAATGCTACAATTATACCCCAATGAGGATTTCAATTCGCATTAAAGGTGGAAAAATATCCAAAATATGTTTTTCTGTTTTCTAGTATGTCTGTTGGATACTTTGTAATACATATCAGAAGCAGCTGTAATTTTTACATGGAGTTTTTACATAGTGGTGTGGGAAGCTTGGGTCACTATCCTGCTGGTCCCTTGTCAGACAGAAAAACTGGGAATCTGTTCTATCCCCTCTCCTTTTTTTCTTTTTTTTTTTTTCTCTGAACAGCTTGAATGACAGACTAAAGAATAATCCTGTTCACAGCTAATGTGCAAAAACAGGATTGAGCAAAAAACTGACTTAAGAAGCTTTCATCTGGGTCAGGACATATTGATACCATATTCAAAGATATATGCTCAGCACACTTGTGCAGAGATAAGTGTTTCAACAGTAGGTTTAAGAAAAAAAAAAAAAAGAAAACACAAAAAACCCCACAACCACATTCCAGTGACACAGCTACTGAAATATTAAACTAAGTGAAACAATTTCCACCCATGTTTGCTTTCATCACAGATTATGCAGTACTGCAAACTACTCAAAATAAAATGTTTCCTTCCTAGACAAAACCAGCTATGCAATAAGGTTTTTTTTTCACTGAGTACCCAAAGTACAAGATAAAGTCACTGCAACAAATTGTGCCTGTCATAATGTCAGAAAAAAGGAGCCACACATTTAGTTCATAGTCTCCCTGACAGTCACTGATCCACCATCTCTTTGGGACAAGACAATTTTGATGTCCCTCAAGATCTTTTCTATAGTGGATCACTAAGCCTACTTCATTAGTCAACATTATCAACACCATGGATTTTATCTCTCACCAGCATCTTCTCTTCCAATAATGACAACATGGGTCTTTCAGACAATGACATGAAGGGAATCCAACAAGATCAAATCCCACACAATTTCCTGTAGAATATTGGATATGAGTGATTATTTCTTATTACAGTTCCAAGTATCATTAATGATAAAAAATAGTAAGAAAATAGTAGCTGTTAAGCTGGCTGTTATGAAGCAGTTAACTTCACAAGCCCAGCTTATAAATGGCCTGAGCCAGCTTTTCAGAAGCCTTAATATCAGTCTAGCCTAGCTGGCACAATAACATACCCACATTATTCATTTACTTTGACTGTAATCCCAAAGTCTTAAGAGTAAATTCAGCTTTTGCCTCTGCATATGTGTGTGCACAACTCATCTAGTTTGAGTGATGCTGAAACTTCACATATGGGGTTTAAATTTATCTGATCCAACCTTCTGTTGAAACCAGCGCTTTGTATCAGGTTATGCAGGTATCTGTGAATCAGGGTCTAATATTTCCAGGGAACAGGATCCTACAATTTCTCTGTCAACACAAGGGTTCTTATGGTTCTCTGTCTTGCTGTAATCAGAGGGAGGTCCCCTGACACTGTTCATGCCTGTTGCCTTTATCTTCTCACCGCATTGTTAGGAGAGAGTTCTTCCATTTTATCTATAACTACCTTTCAGAGACTGGAAAACTGATTCATGCCAGACAAAGCTTTCACTCCCCTAGCTTGAGTAAACCAAATTTCTTCGTATTTCCTTTATACATCCAGCTCTCTAATGGTCTAATCATCTTGGTGACACATTCACCAAACCTTTCATTTTTCAATCTCTCCTGAACCAACGAATCAAAATTTCACATTCATCTCTTTTAAAACCTTATTGGGCCAGGTTTCAAACTCAGTGCCTCAGTATGGCAGCTTTTCCTTCTCACATTCCACTTCTCTTCCCAGTCTTGCATAATCAGCAAGCCTAGCACAAGTGTATTCAAGCCTTTCATGGCAATTGTTTATAAAGATATTAAACAGTATCAAATTCAGCGTGGATCTCTGAAAAACTCCTCAGGAGCCAGTTCCAAATTTGACTTTCAGCTATTAGCCAACAACAACTTTGAGCTCAGAAGCCTAGCCAGCTCTCCATACAACTTGTGGCCCTTATCTGAAGTGTGTCATGTGTCACCAGGCTGTCACCAAAGGTAATATGGGAGACCATGACAAATGACTTGCTAAAATTATGGTAGGTGCTTTTCAAAATACTCCCATCCTTTATTGACTAAGTTGTTTCATAATAAAAGACAATGGAGCCCAGTGTGACCTTGGTAAATCTGTTCTGGCTTTTTCCAGCTATTTATTCTGTCACATTTTGCCAGCCTGCTGTGTCCAGTTTCCACAAGAGGTTTGTAATTCGACCCTACTCTACTATTAGAGGCTTGCCATTTGTTTTGCTGCTGCCTCCTGCCGAAGGAGCTTGCAGCTAACTTTAGCTGCTAAAACCAAAGCAAAGAAGACATCAGGCATGTGAACCTTTTCTGTACCATTTTTGACCTACCTTGCCAAAGCCATTCAGCAGCGGGCAGAATCTTCCTCGCATTTCTGCTTGCTACTACCATGCCTATAGAATCCCTCAACATATCTTCAGGCTGCCCCAAAGCCTTCCAACACTTCCGAAATCCTCTGGTCTCCAAAGCAGATACTTGTGGGATCCTTCCTAACAGCTGATGAGTCAAAATGAAATCTGTTCTTAGGAAGTTCTGGGTTTTTATTGATACTTACCTTTCTCTGCGTCTTAAGATATTAAAATTTGTTACTGCATGGTCGCTGCAGCCCAGGTGGCTGTTGAAGGTCATAATAATGGGTATTATACCTGTCTACAGGCCATATAGGATAATAAGGGGATATAGACCTACAAAATATAGGTCTACAATATAGACCTATAAAATAAATACCTATCTACAGACCATAAAACCGGATGCAAATTGTCCAGTTACCTTTGTAAGGCAAGTTTAATAGCACCATTAGATACTGAAAAATATGGGCAGCATCCCTCTCCCTATGAGCTCATAAGCAGTCTCCAGTTAAATTTCATTCTGCAGGGCAACTGTGCCAAACCTACCCTTCACACGCTCCATATTTTGAGCTACAAATTATTTCTCTGCAAAAACCAGACAAAGGCAAATGACATAATTCTATACCAAATGCACCCAATATCAGTAGCAAATAGGAGGAGATGGAAGCCATGGTGCAGTTCCCAATCATGGAAACGTGGTGGGATGACTCACATGTCTGGAGTGGTGCAATGGATGGATACCAGCTCTTCAGAAGGGACAGGGAGGAAGGAGATACATTAAGAGGGAAATCTTAAGGATGCAGGAACAGGCTGTCCCTGTGTACCAAAATATGAGCCTGTAGGGAAGAAGGCTAGCCTGGCTGAACACAGAGCTTTCACTGGAACTCCGGCTTAAAAACAGAGTTTATGACCTTTGGAAAAGGACAAGCAGCTCCAGAAGACTACAAGGATGCCATTAGGTCATGCAGAGACAGAATTAGAAAGGTGAAAGCTCTGCTAGAACTCAATTTGGCCACCGCTGTGAAAGATAATAAAAAATGTTTTTATAAATACATTAACAACAAAAGGAGACCCAAAGAAAACCTCCATCCTTTATTAGACACGGGGGAAACACTGTCACCAAGGATGAGGAAAAGGGCAGATTCAGGCTGAACATGAGGAAGAGTTTCTGAAAGGCTGGTTAAGCATTGGAACAGGATGCCCAATGAAGTGGTGGAATCATAATCCCTGGAAATGTTCCAGAAACAGCTGAAATTGCATTAGCTCTATGGTTTCCTTGACATGATGGTATTTAGTCAAAGGTTTGAATAGAAAATATTTGAAAACCTTTTCCAAACTTAATGATTCTATGATCTATTCTTAACAAATATAAACTAATTGAGGGTGGGTGGATGCAGAAGGATATTGAAATTTTTCAGAAATTATTGAGAAAAATCTTGATTTTTCTACGACCAAAATTAAAACTCTCATGAACCTTTCTGGAGACAGGATTTTCAGCCTCTCCCCTGCTAGCCTGACAATATTACGATTTTCAAAAAGTTGTCTAAGTCTAAAGGCTACATTCTGTCACACATATAAAATTTATTATAGTTGAAGAATCCTCTAGAACTCCTTTACATTATTTATAAACAGAGATAATATGTATGATAAACAATGTTAACACACAAGATCCCCAGTGAAAGTTTGTATTTCACCTGGGAATGCCTGAAAACCAGTCTTCGGACCGCAAGGATTTTTACCTGGGAACTGCTTTTCTTGCCACTGTATCTCACTGTATCTGTGTTTATTTTTAAGAACAATTATTTGCTGCAAGGAGACTACCATGACACCAAATTAGTCAAAACAAGCAAACATACAAACCAGTATCTTTAGCCAATATTTTTTCATATTATCTGCCTTCGGTTTAACAGAAACTCCTTCAGGACTGAAAATTTAAATATAGGAAGCAGGATACTTTCACATACTAAGAATTTTTTTTTTTTTTGGTCATTTTTGCTGTCAACTGTTTCCAAAGCCTTGAGCTTAAAGCAATCTCGACATTGTTCAATAAGACTTAGAAATTAAACAGTTACTGTGCTTTGCAGAGTCCTTTGATTGAGTTCTGCAGGTGGAATTTGAGGACTGCTGCCAAGTAAAGTCTGTGATTTCTAAATGTCAAAAATCAAAACCGTGTTATCTCAGACTTTCTTTCCAGACTAATGTACTTTTCCTCTTCCAGAGGTTGGAAATAGGATTTTTAGTTCTAATCCTTTCTCTGTCTACATTTTGCCTTGTAATACTACAGAGTTTTGAGATTTTTTTTAGAATTAAAAGCATTCTGCAATAGTATCTTCCCTTATTTTTGCTTTTGACCTAACAAAATAGTTAAACCCAAGTACAGGAAAACCAACTAAACTTAACTACACTGACTGCTGTTTGATTACAAACAACTCTGCCAGCTCCCACAAGAATATTTGTTTTTTTATCTTGGTATCTCTCCTAAAGTCTCAGATCCCACAGTCAAGTGAAAACTTTAAGTAGAAAGGAAGTGTTAAGAACAGAGCATGTGTGAAATTTTTAAAAAGCTGAAAATACTTGAACAAATGTCAGGATTTTATGATGCTTGGCTTGTGCTTTTAGAAGCTCAAGGTTGGCAATACACACATTCACACTGCCATAACTTGTAGCAATATTGCTTTCCTCATCCTGCTCTCAGCGAAACACTCAGAAACAGAATAGTTCCTTTCCTGATGCCAATTTTATTACAAAAATGGTTTTCTAGAAAGAACCACATGAAATTAAAATCTAATGCTTTCTCTAAAAGTTTAAGAATTCTTAGCCCATCTTCTTTGAGGGTTTGCTGTTCTTGGACTCCAGCTGCATGTACCTATGGTCAACTCCAGCTTTCCACTTATTGGTGATAAGGCAGCAACACCTTTAAACAGCAGCATGACACCTTTAAGGCAGCAAGATACTAGAGACAAACACTGCCTAGCTTCTAAAACTACCTTTCCATAGTGCACACATTTTTCACCAGAACTGTTTTCTTAAAATCAAAATAAAACACATTTTTCTATCTACAATTTCTTTGTATTTCATGCAAACTGTTAAAATAAAATGTGGGTACAGCATCCTGTGAAAATCAGTTCAAAATTTGCTACACAATGAAGTGAAAAAAGCATCTTTCCCTAACATCCAAGGAGGAGGAGCCCTTAAAAAAAAAGGCACCCTAGTAACTGCTTTATTAAGATAAGGTCATCCATCCATATTTGCAAGTTTGATATCTTCTGGACACACATAGGCTTTCAAGAAGACAGTGATCTGGCTTTAGAGTCTTTGGGGTTTGCAGCAAAGGCCTTTAATATCATTGATGTAATTAAATTACACCAGTTAAACCAGAAGATTAACTTCGTAATGCTTCTTACTAAATTTACACAAGAATCCTGAAGCAATTGAAACCCCCCTCATCCCTTTGTTATTCTATTTGCTGATGAGTAACAACATAGACAGAAAATCAGGGGGGTGTTTTATCCTGAATGTTTGGACAGCAGGTGAAACAATTCAGCTTTTCAAATGCTGTAAATATTCAAATCCATCTTCATGAATTTCAGATCTACACATTCCCAGGATAGAGAAAAAATGCTGTTAATTGAAACTCACAATAATTCAACTTCATGTGACAAAACTGCTTTGTCTCATTTTGCTTTTCCACACACCATCATTCATCAGACAGTTATGCTGCAGGACTCTCTCTCTTGAGATAGCATGGGACTCAAAACTGAAACAAATTCTTACTCTGGTAAGAAAGCGTATTTCTGAATCATATATATGGGAAAGATAATTTGCACGGATGCTTTGCACTGATTCCTTATTGAGCAGACCATAGCACTAAAGCATTATTCATAAAGCCATGCATAATGGTAAAAAAAAATCTACCTGATGATGTTATATATGGAGATAGAGTGGGAGAAAGTATTTCAAGGCTACTCTAACATTCCTTTTGCCTAGATAAGTGTTTCTGCTCCCACACCCTGGATAGGCACAACCAAAAAGAGGATGTTAGCAAGAGAAATGGGCCAAAGACGATGCTGGCATTTCTAGGATAAAAGCTGGTTTTTTTGCTTTCAGTTTTCAGTCCTGCTTTCACATACCACAGCTGATGTTACTAAGGAGTTCCAAGAAAGAATACCTGGGACTGCCTCAAGATAAAAAGAAACTGAGGGAATTGATTTTCCATGCCTAATTCCTATCAAGTCTAATGAACAGAAATGATCTACTATCCTTTTAGAAATAAGAAAGAGGGAAATAACAAAACATTGCCAATGTCTGCTGAGCAGGGTTCATTTTCAACTAGTATGAATATCTGTCATTTAAACATACAAGCAGCTGCCAAGCTGACAATGCTTTCCAATTATAAGAAAAGCCATGTCTGAAGTTTCTCTTTTCGTGAAGGGTGACATCTGCCTGAGTGGCAGACTCTGCTCTGTAACTTAAAGCGTCTGCACCATCTCTTTTGCAATGTAAGAGATCCGTTGTGTCAGCTAGAACAAGACAAGCAGATGCTCCTTACACCTCCTGCTAACTTGTGCAAGTCATGTTGCCAGAGCTAATTAAGACTCACCATTTACACACTTGACTTGTGCAGAAACAGACACCGTGTTCTCTTATGTTTTAACGCTGTTTCTTGGTGGCTTCCATTCAAATGTTACAGGTCATTATTATTAAGCACAGTTTATCACTGTTCTCAGTTGCAGTGTGCAGTTCATAACACACATTATAACCACTGCAACAGACAAAAATCTTTCTTGCTTTCAGGATAAGTCATCCCTTCTGTGGTAAAATGACAAGATTGCTGTGATTATTCCCTCATGGAGATATGCACTCGAATGTAGTGGAGGACCCTGTCTAGGTTCTGAGAGAGCTACTGAATGTAGCTTCCACCATGACACTGCCCAACCTTCAAAAATTTCATAGACAAAAATCTGTCCTTTCTGCTTAGCCTAGATTCCCAAGAGAGTCACAAACCCCATTTTTACTGCAGCTGAGCTCCACAGTCTAGTCATATTTTGCCCCTTGTAGGCAAGGCTTCACTGAAAATATAATACTGGACCACTTCATGCCTTAACAATCTCCTTCTCTCTGAAAGTGGCATAGAATTCATCCTCCTCCAGCTATCTGGTTGTCTCCTCCTCTACATACTCAGAGTTCTGTGACTGGCAGTAGGAGAAGGACAGAGCCACAGAAATTACTGAATTGCTCTGAGAGGGGAACATGTGGAAGGTTTGCTTTTATGAGAGTCCTCCCACTTGCTCACTGCTTTCATGCTGCCATCATTAGCACATAACTGATATGAAACTCAGCATTTTCCAGACTGGTACAAGAGTGGGGGTTTTAGCTTTATTTTACTGATTTGGCAATAGCAATCCCAAAGGAGTACAGTCATATGGAAACCAAATTGCAGACAGTTTACCTGCTTAATTTGTAATTTTAGTTCATTTCTCGTTAGCAATTCCATGGAACCCCAATGAACATGAAAATACAGAGTGAGCTATTTTTCACTCCTTTTCCATGTGAAAGAGGCAGGTCTCTGAATTATTTCTTCTCACTAAGTAAAAAATCATCCATTCGGTTGGCTTGACAGTGACACAGGATCTCTGCACAGCTGTTTCAAAGGGTGCTGTGAACTACAGAGCTCTCTGTGTGGGAAACAAGAGTGTATACCTCCACATTATGGAGAGTTATGTGGGTAAATCTCCACTCATTGAGATGAGAACATGTCTCATTCAACATCAAGTTAATAGCCAGCATTTTCCTAATTCACCATAGCAACAATGATATAATGGCAAAGGGTGAGAACAGCCTGCTACAGCAGACTGTGTTGTTGGACTGCAGACAAAGCAGACAACACCTCACATTTTACCTTTATTGATACAAAGCTTTGTTAATGGGCAGTGCAAAATTAGCAAAGGTTAAAAGACAAGAAGATGTGGTGTTTAATAGCATCCTCTAACTTCCTATGAGAAGTATACAACACATTTCTGCAACTCTCATGAGCCCCACAGCTGCCCTCCAGGTGAAATACTGAGCATTTCGACATCCCAACTGGAAATAATACTGCAGTCTATTATGGGATCAATGAATTGTGGAGTCACATATTTTTTTAAGACATAAAAAAGGGAATCAAGCAAAATAAAATGTTTTATTACCTCCAAAATTCGAAAACCCGCCAGAGACCTATGTAACACAGCTCATAGTAAATCTATTAATTTGTGAAAATAATAAACCACAAAAAAATTATATTACCTTACAAATGAAAACAAAGCTATGGAAAAGTTGATTTCATAATGGCATGCAGGATGGCAGCACACAATATAAGCTGGCTAAAATCTAGCCCTCTATGCAATATCTCAGAAGATGGTATGCTTCGTTACATTCAGCTGCATGCTCCATTTTGCACAATGTACATCTGTCTCTGAGGTTTTATGCTCTCACATGGATGTAATTATGGAACCCTGTCTACATCAGTTGGACAAAATGAATATAAAATCTGGAAGAAATTCCAGATTGCAAACCCATACACTTAAATTGTACCAGGCTGCCATTTTAAATATTTATTACTCAGAATATTCTACCCTCTCTGGTTTACCAGCCCCTCACCAGAAAAAAAAAAAAAAAAAAAATCAAAAATCTTTTTTTTTCCTCTACAACCAAGTGCTATTTTTTTTCATAAAATAGCCTCTTCCGAAAAACTAGAACTAGTGGAAGAAGATAACATTAAATAAAAATAGGAGTGATAAGACTGTAGCACAAACTAATACATAATGTCAAGGCATTGAAGTCACTGAACAGATCAAATAATTTTTATTACAGTGGTATGAGATACCTCATTATGTTCAACAAACTGGGAAAACAGGAAGAAATATGATGATCAAAACAAATCTCTAAAATGTTAAGACACCAGGTGAAGTCAAATGTTGTAGATCAAACTGAGTACAACTATAAGCAGGCAAGTGAAATACCTTAGTAATGTGTGAGACACTTAGAAGTGGAAAAACTTGAGATTTTTGCTTCTTGGCAAAAATTTAATTTACACTGAATTCCACTGACCTCGCATAAAATCAAGAGAGCACAATAACTACTCTACAGTCTGTGATAGCACAGTCAATATTGCCTGCTTACACTTGTTCACCTGTAACTATTCTGCATCAATAGAACATCATGTTTTGAATGGTATGTAGCTTTAAATACTTTTTAAAATTTGTATGAGTATGCACACTAAGCTAGCAGCCAACATGCACTTACTCTATTGATACAGAAATAAAAGATGTCCTTGGGTATTCTTAACAAAAGAAGTATGAAGGATTCATAATAAAAATAATTCCTAGTCACCCTCTCAGTCTCAGAAAATAGATAGAAATTCAAAACTCGAAGTGAAGGAGATTTTTTTCTTTTTTTTTAAAGGTACCTGTACCTTTTAGACCTCATGTACAATTGAAAATGCAATTACAATTTTCATCCTTTGTGTTTTAAACTCAAGTATGAGCAATATGTGATGATGGGTTAAATTCAGTGCTTGGGCTTTTTTTTACTTCATCTCTAATTTCATATGGTTCCTCTTTGTATTACTCAGAGACAGCACAACAGTGGATAGAAGATTAGAAATTCTGCACTTCATAAATATCTATGACACATTCTGTGTGGCTTTGTTTAAACTATCTTAATCTCATAGAAGCAGGTGGTACATGTGTCCTATTGTCAATCTAACCATATTCACAGCAGGTAAATTTGGCTTTTTTAGAGAGAACTAAAAATCTCTGCAATAATAATAAGTACAAATCTTATCCTCCTTGCAACACTTGTGAAATTTCATCATCCGCTTCTCAAGATGTATCCTAAGAACTTCAGGGAAGGGGGAAAACCCCACCAAATACTCGGAGCAGCAGAGCTGATTTAATAGCTCCCTCTTTCCATCCTGAGCCTTTCTAAGCAGTCTTTTGAACAAATGCCCTTTCAGATTCAAATAGTATGACTAATAATTGCCACATATGTCTCAGAATCTGCTATGCCCATTAAAGCATAGTTAGTTTTTCCTCCACCTCTTACTACATCAAACACAACAGTCACCTTTTCTTAATGATCTCTCACTCTCCAGGCAAACCTATTTGCCTTATCTTTCACTCCTAATGTAGCCTTTAACTGACTTACAGTAAGCAACCCACTAGTGTGGCGGTCAGCAGAACAGGCAGGTTTGCTCCTCTGTTCATTTAAGCCTATTGAGTCTTGTATTAGAGAGATAATTTAGAATCCCAACCTTTTTGTTTACTCAAGCCCTTGAAAATCCCATCTTCCTTTGACTTTAATCTGGTAAACCTTTGATGTTAGTTGTTAACCTGCTTGTATTTATCAACAACCTAAAATTCACATTACTACAGAGAGGCAGCAAGCTTCTGCTTAGTCTATGCATGTGCTGGTGGGGAGGGGGACAAGGGTGGAAAGGGAAGCTTTATCGAACCAATTTCCATTAACAAATCCTTCACACTTGAAGGGTTTTCTCTTACTACAGGATATGTGGGCAAATAACTGCCTAAGAAGTGTGTTGCAAACACAAAGCTGTTTATAGACCAGGAAATATTTAATTGCTGGGAGAAGAATGGATAAAAAGATAGAGTTCCAAGGAAAATGAAGATGCTGCTAACTTTACAATTCTCTGTTTCTCAAGGTATTTTTATCTTAGGTATTTGTATCATAGAGATTCCCACAGTGAGGTAGTTTATAAGAACCTTTCTTTCCCACAGATATTTTCAGAAATCACAGGGGCAGTGCAGTAACATGGCACACCCTTGTCCCATTTACACTGGCTGATTTCATCACCCCTACTTACACCAGAAATAGCAGCTCATTCCCTCTGCTGTACCAGTGGTTCAGGGTCTAAGTCTCCTACAGGACACATGTGGAACCACCTCAGTAGTGGTTTCCCCACAAAAAAACCCTATCCCAACCACTTCCTGCAGTCCCCAGGATTCTCCTCCTGTTGAGGTACTGCAAAGGGTTCTCTGTGGGCTGAGATCTCAACCAACAAGTATTTAAAATTAAAAAAACTAATACAGAGTCCTTGATTTTACCTGCAATATGTTCCACATCTCACATGGAGGGGACGTGGGTGAATATCTAGAACAAAAGGAGTAAAGAGAGTGGTCTAAGGAGTGCTCAGTGGTGTTCCACAAATCAGCTGGAAAAGCTGTCAGAAGTTTGTACTGATGACCTGGCTATTTATAGTCAGAGGAAAAGCAGCAGCACACTTCCTCTGCTCTCCACTCCAGCACTTAGCCCCGTTAAGGCCTTGCCTAGGAACTGTCCAGATTACAGCCTTTGATCCCTTTCTGTCAGATCACCTGGGGCAAAGTGCAAGTACAGAGCAGGAAGCAGCTGTGGAGCTCAGCTTTGCTTGAATTCACACGGCACCTCGTTGGCATTCAGGGCTCACACTGCTGCAGCCAAGGTGGGCCACCAAGAATAAAAGCCACCAAGGTGCTGGCTGTCTAGCAAGCAAGATCAATATGACTTGTGGCTCCTTCCTTTGACATTCACCAAATGTCTGGCTCTGTGCAGAATAAAGTCACCCCTGACAGGAAACCAAAGTAAGTTCACGCTTGCTCCACACAGAGCCAGCAGCCTGTGAAAAGTTTCATAGATACCACAACCTCTGGCTAAAGGTCCAGCTAACAGGATCCAAAAAAAACCCATAAAGTATGAACAAAGGGCATCTCTGCTGGACCCAAGGGAACCACACATGTGTAAATATGTTTATTATTATTTGGTTTACTTCTACACAAGTCAAGAAAGATGCATTGGGGTGAAAAGAAAATGCTAATTACAGCTCTCTCAAAAAGTCCTTCTCAAGGTTCCAAAAAAAGGAGCTAGATTCTCTCCTCAGGTTCAAAGCACTCTTGCTGTGCTGGACCAACAGAGCAGCACAGTTTGAAGTTGAAAAGAGGGATAGCGTTGCTGCTGCTCTTTGAAGAGTGAAATAAGAAAGAGTAGCATTTAAGAAGCTTGGAAAGGACTTTTAGAAAAATACACCTTTTTCTGGGGAAAAAATATGTATATTTTAAAATAGCAGAAGTTTAATGAAAAGTGAGGAAAGAAAACATTTCATGAAACTTTGTTTCGGTGATCCATTTTCTATGAATAGCACCTTTTTCTCCCTCATTATTCCTCCTACCCAGGAAATAGGTTCTGTGGCAGGACTGATAAAAGAGTCAAATACCTGTATTGATGAATGTGTTTTTAAGCATTGTACATACTTGGCAATGATAAACTACCACTTTACACATACATGCATATGTAGGAGGTATACATGTGATTGTAGGAATGTATATCAACATTTTTCCAGTATAGATTTCCATGCATTTACACATCTATTTAAGAGACTGTAATATGCATAAATATATACACGTAAGTGCAGCAAATTTAGACCCTAGCAGTAGTGCATGTACTTATTTAACCCCACATATGCAAATAAAGCACCAATTAAATCCTAGACAGCAGTAAACACACAGAATTTCTCTCCAGCGATCAGAATTTACCTAAGATTTATGTGCAAAATTTCTCCCTAGCCCAAAGCAGCACAAGAGAAATCAGGCCCCATGTACTCCCCTCTACCCCCCAAAGTGGGAGCACCTCCTACAGCTACAAAGTGAAATTGCCTCTGAGATTTTAAGTAAACAACAACAAAAAAAAATGCCTAGTGTTGATTGCCACAGATAGAAACTGTTACTGCTGAATCAAACACTTTTTTTCTTTGTAATCTAGTATTTTTTGAACATTAAGAGCACTACTGAGGATAATCAATATTGTGTCAGACCAAAAATCCAGCCAGACCAGTGCCTTGTCTCTCATTATGGTAAAAACCCAAAACCAAACGAAAAAAAAAACCAAAAAAAACCACCACCACATAGCAAATCCCAAACCCACAAACAACAAAAAAAACCAACAGTAGTGCAAACACATATAAGTTTTATTCTTTGCCACGATACTCTGTTTTAGGGTTTCTTCCATGCATAATTCCCAAGAATAAAGCCTGAAATGTCCTCATCTGATATTAATTCATACTGTTTTATACAGATGCAAATCCACAGAGACCAGACATGGCTGTGGGGAGTTTAATAAGCAATGCATGAAAGGGTGGGAGCTAAAATTGGTGGGAGCCAAAGCTGGACACGAGTCCCTACCGTAGAGCAGGTTCATGCCTTCTGCCAAGCAGGGAGACAGGGGTGGGGGCTGAGCATTTCAGATGCCTTCCCCTAAGACAAGGGCAGCCCCCAAAAGGGAGCAGTTGCAAAGCAACACAGGCCATGAGAAACAAGAGTCCAGGATAAGCGAGTGCACATGTGATCCTGCTTCTGCACTTTTGGTGATCAGCCCCTAGAACTGAGCCAGCATGGAAGGAAAAGTATTCTGCTGCTGATTTTGAACTAAAGCTGATTACTCCCCCCCACAGGCTATGATGAGATTAGGAAGCAGACCCAACTTTTCCTATTTTGTCTCTTTTCTACTCCCAGGAGCATGTGATTAGACAAATACCCCTTAATCAGAGTCTGATTTACTGCTAGACCACATACTACTACTAGAACAGGGGAGGAAAACATGAGACAAAGAAGCTTGGACAGAGTCTTGGACCTCCCACTCCCCTGCCATGAGTTTTTGGCTTGTGCCTTCAACTCCATACCCAGAAACTGCTGCTTGTTAGGGCTGTTCCCAGCCCTGGCTATTTTTACAACTCTCAGTCCAATCTTGTATAAATCACTCTAGGTACTTCTCAGCCCCACAGTCAAAATGTACATAAGCTGACACTCTCTGAAAACACAGTGTCATTGTTTTACCAGTATGACTCCCACACAGAAGCTGGCAGAGTAGATGAGATCAGAGGTCAACACAGACTTCTATCCCAACTCAGAGAGTAAACAGGACTAAGTGCTCCCAAAGCAAGGATAAAAGCCCTTCAGAGGACAGTTTGGCAGAACTATCCCCCCACTGTGGGGGCAATCTCTTGCCAGTTTCAGACAGTCAGTGAGTGGCTTATGCCCTTGGATCATACAGACTCAGCTGCCTTACAAATTGTTACCCCAACTAGCAAAACTACGGGCAATTTTATTTGTAACATGCAAGGCTGAATCATCAATACGGATTCACTCTCTTAGCTGCAAAGCCCTTCAGACTTTCGGTGCAGAGAACATCTTCTCTTCTTTAAGGTATGAAGGGGACAATGCTGAGTGTAAGCATGTGCTGCTTGGAAAGACAATGGCATATCTAGTAACATTATATTTTATACTGACATTTGAAACATCAAATTTGCTCTGGACAATTTCCCTTCTTATTTCATGCACCACAGTATGACTTGCTAGTGAGCTACCCTCTCGATTTGAAAAAAAAAGTGGAAAACAGAATGCAGGATAATCCCGACATGGGTTCCACTCAGGAAGCAGAGGGACTCCCACATATAATCCAAGAGTCTTAACAGTCATCTATATTTAACAAGGTATGACAAGAGCAATGTACCATAATAGGATCAGTGGATTTGGTTCATATGGAACTGGATAACAGCATCACTAGTTCACCTTGCCTTTTTCAAATTATGTTATTTTCAGCATATGTTATTTCAGTAATTGTAGTTGTGATACTCACTCTGCTACTGAATTTATTAGCAGATAATTTCCCATGCAAACTCATTAGCATTATTTACGTTCAGAACTTCATAAAGTACTATCAACAAGAGACAATAGATTTGGTCTCCGGTGAAATTATTAGGTTTCCTTAACCAAAGTAACATGATGTGCACAATCAAAAAGATAAGTTTGCAGCTAAAGCACTTTTCTATCCTTCCCCATAAAAAGCACTGAAAATAATGAAAACTCATAGACTTCCATAGCAATAGGTTGGACTTCAAAAAGTTATCTAGTTCATATTCCTCTCAAGGTAAGATGAATATACATCATTTAGGTCAGTTAATCTATCCCTCCATTCCTGCAGTGCTGTCCCTTATTGTAGCTGTGCTTTATGTATGTACCATGTCCTACATAGACAAGTCACTAGATAGCTACAGTTTATCATACATCACTATTAAAACTAATCATCTTGATAGTGAGAGCATCTTTTCACCCAATTTTCCTTCTAGCAGAAACTCCTTTTTAACCCTAATATAATTGTTCACATTCCTGATGTTATCTCACCAACACACAGTTTACAGAACTCAAATGTCTGAGGACACTTGATGCAAATTTGCACAGCAGTTTTCTGTGGATTTCCACAACTCTCATATGTTGCCCTTCCCTTATGACCTGGTATTTGGAAATCACAGGTCAGACTAGCAACTCTCATCAAGCAGCAGCACCAGGATTCTGGTAAATGGAAATAAAGTGTCCAAGAACAAAGGTCAAAAAAACTATACATAGCTTTTATATGTGTGTGTGTGTGTGTGTGTTTTAAAATAATTTTTAAAAACCCAAACAAACAATACTTGCAAAGCCTATGTTCTGCATCTACTACATTCCTTTCAAGTTCTGCACTTCCAGCCAAAGAAAAGATGAGGTTAGGTCATGCCTCACAGGAGCGTGATTCATTCTTCCTAGGAGCCATAAGGTCAAAAACCATAAAATGTAAATCCAGTTTCAGGTTTCTGTTGAGACTGCTTTTGTTCCATTCAGGTATGGGTTCTGCCTCGTCACAACTGAAATCAGTAGTATTAAACTAAACAAAGACATTCCTGAGGAATCCAAGTGAAGTGTGACTAAATTCTTGTCTCCAGTACATCTCAAGCCCTGTTAAAAATGAGACATCCTTTAGTTATTCTAGTGACAGAAAAATCTTGTCCCAACATGGGGTGCTAGGCCCCATATTGGTTTTAACAGATTCTTTAATAATGATTCTCTTTTGTACTTCCCAGCATGCAGTTTTGTTTAGCAGAACTCATTGTAGAGGCTATTTGCTCTAAGAACAAATGTCTGTTTTCCTTTCTTAACCAAAAGTCCTGTTGGCATGACCAAGAGCCTCCCTGAAAGAATGGGTTTGAACTGTGGGGCATTTTGAATTAAAAAGGGGGCAAAAAATGGCACAAGCTTTGAATCAAGAATTTAGTGGATCTTCAGCCACTGCTATAATTGTACCAATGTCCCTCAAGATGAACCTAAATAAATATATATCAGGATCCTCAGCACTGCTACTGTCTTTATATTATACTGAATAATAGTTCCCTTCCTCAATCCAAGAAAGTCCCAGCACAATGTACCTGAAATATAACACTGATTAGGGACCAGGAACATCACCACAAATTCCAGAGATTAGTGTCTGCAGATCAGATGCTCAGATGGCTGGGGGCAGACATTTTATCAGCCACTAGAAAACATATGCAGCTTTGATTCCACTGTTTCATGTTGGACTTCTGTTTCTTTTGGCACGTATTTGCAGTATCAAATGCCACAATACTGATGAGCACTCAAAGACCATATGATATCACTAAGACAGTGCAAACCCAACAAATCCCAGCGTGTCCAGAAATGGAGTTCAGACTCAAAGTCCTTGTAAACCCATATCTCCATTTTTTTTTTGGTTCAATAGAATGTTGATTGAGAAAAATACATGTTACTGGACTTTGAAAGCTAGCCCTGGAGTTCTTCCCATCCCTCCATCACTTAATATAGGTTGGTGCTGAAATGTAGAAAACAAGGATTAGTAGAGATCATATTCATCTTTAGAAATGTGCAACCTCTGGCTTTGTAAAGTCATGTTGATATTTTGCCATGCTTCTCTGCTGCCACTAAAATTTGGTAATTTAATGAAGCAGAGATCTAACAAATGCACAAACCTCAGTGGATTATTCAGCAACAAGGTTTTCATTACAGGGTGTGAAAAAAGGATTAAAGAAGTATTTTAGTTGTAGAAAACCCTGAGCACTAAAATAAAGCACAATGGAGCTGGAAAGAATGATAAAGTATCCACAGAATTTAATGGTAACCTAGCTCTATCAGGCCCTACAGCTTTAATTTCAATACAGCATTTTCTTCTTAATCCCTTGTTTGCTAGCAGTAATGCTGTTGGATTAGAGTGGCCACCAGGCAGTGACTATTTACATAAAAATTAGGCAAATGTCTTTAATAAGGAAAAGAATCACATTGCTTCTGGATATTAGAGAGTTTTCATAACTTTGAACCTTGCTGCTTCTGTGATCTTCCACTAAGTTTAAAAGATCAGAACTCCTCCCTTTCACTTACAGCATTCAGCAAAACCTTGCAGCCATTATCTGCCACAGCAAGAACTTCACATTGAAAGCTGAGGGGCTTAGCAAGTGTCTGCACCAAGGGAACATTTTGTTGGCCATAAAATAGAAAGCAGATTCTCAACTGATTTGTATTGCCAGCCCTACCCTAACTTCAAAGTGCTAATTCTGATTTATGTTCATTGTGCAACAGAAACGATGGGCAAGAATAGGCTGATACAGCAAAAAGATGATCCATATCTACTGAATATTTTCCTCTACTTGATTTTAGCATTCCTGTCCTGAACATCTATCCACTCACACAAAGTGATTTCCCCTGTTCCTTCACAATTTTCTCAAGCAAGAGATTGAAAAATCTTCACCTGCACCAGAGGGCTGAGAGATTAAATACAGTCCTCAGTAGCAGCAGACCAGATTCCCAGATTTGGGAAATGAGGAGCCTTTATTGGAGCTGTGAGTGAAGGTGGCCCTAAAGATGGGCAGCATATCTGCTCTTTGCCAAGAGATGGAAGCTAGGGAAGCACATAACAGACTGGTAAGTGTATGGAGTGGAGGCTAGGAAAGACAGAGGGGAAACTCCAGCCCCTTATGAAATCAGAAGGCATATAGAGGAAGAAGGATCTATCAGAATCACTAAGGTATACTAAGGTATAGTATCCTCTCCTGCTTCCCTGCAAATTTCTTTAACCTGTTTTTATGAGAGGCAGGTGGTGACCCAGCCCGAGGTGTTCATTTGGGAGGAAGGAGTAGATGGATTTATAGGAATACACTTCACTACTCCTCTGTGCAGAGAGTGCATGGGATTTGATTAATGCAGAAAATTGTGTCATGGAGTGTGAGGGAGAGGTGTTTTGCCCACATGTCTGTGCACAGGAGTAACTCACGAGGGGTTTGAGGGGTTATGCAAAGCCTGGGTACTCTCACAGGAGGTAACACTTTCAGGGTTCAAGCAGCAACCCACTGAGGGGATGAAGCACATTATATAAATTGAAATAGCTTTAGTAGGAGAGAAGAGCAGCCATATGGGAACACAAGGAGAGCACTTTATGGAAATGCAGAAATACAAATTCAAATGCATTCAGCAGATGACAGAACTAAAATGTCATCTTCATAGCATTTGAGAGAGAAGCCTTCCTCTGATCCCTACCTCACCCTACAGACTTAATTTGGTATATTATTTTTACATTGACCATGTTATTTGACAAATACAACCAAAGCATATTCCTTTTAATTCCCTTAAAGTGATACTAAGTTTCTGTCATAAATATGAGTGTTACATAAAGAGCCCCATTTTCTTTTTCCTCAAAAATCAAGTTTAAGCTAAATAGAAAGTATTTTTAAAATATAATACATGGCTCCTGTCTTGGATCTTCCCATTCATCACATTTCACTGATCAAAACACCTAATGCATTTATAACAAAAAAACCACAAAAAAACAAAAAACAAACAAACAAAAAAAGAAACCCAAACATATCAGTAACTCTAACTTTGTTTCTTACTAAAGATGGGCTTGTATGTTGGTTATATTGAATAGCTGTAGTTTATTTAAAGAAGTCCAGGCCATTTCATGTTTTACTGCAAGTTATCTGATTATTCCAGCAACTTAAGGAAAAGATACTGTAAATAAAGCTTATTTCCATTATTTCATTATGGAAAATAGATAATAAAAAACATTACTGAGGAGCTGTCCTATGTCCTTATCTAATGCACTTCATTTTTCTTGGAACTGCTTTCTCTGGCCCTTACTGCACTATGGATATAAAGAGGAATAAAAGTGATTATTTTTTTTTTCTCTCCCCACAAATAATTGCCTTTAATAAGATAACTGTTCCCTTGTGCCTGAATTGTGCCAGAATGTAACTTCTTTCCTGCAGGAGCTATTGTGAATAGGAAATCTTTGTGTTCTCTTTAAGCATTAGGACAGTTTATCTGCTGGAAGGACATGGTTTGCTTCCTCGCTTCAAGCCTGGCTAGTTATTATTGCTAGTGGGTAGTAAAACTTAGACTGTTTCTCTATAATTCACCCCACTCCTCATGCACCTTTACTCTGGACCATTGTAAAAGTCAGAAAAGAGAGCAAAGTGTTTTTCATTAAAAAAATTATATCCATTGACTACACAGCAAAACATATAATACTCTATTTCATATTCTCAACCTATTCTCTTACAATGATCTTCACCTGTCATGTTTAACAGACAAAGCATTCCTGACTCTGAAAGTGTGATCTAGAAAAGTGAGTGGCTAAAGGAGAAATAGCACAAAAAAATTATTTTTATGAATTGTAAAGAAATTTAGTTCTATGTATTTTTTTTCCATTTCTGTGTGTCACCCTATTTTGTTCCTCAGTGCACTGATTATACTGCAGCTTAAAAAGTACCTGCTTAATACTTTATGCTAATTTCATACCAGCTTTACCCCCATCAGCCTTTAACCTATGTAGACTTAACCAGGACACATTTTAATTACATTCTCTCTGAGGAAATCACATTTATTTTTCAGTCATACAGATGGAGATTTTCATAATCAGAAGAAATTCCTCAGTCACATTTCCTCAAAGTTACCCTTTACTAAGCTTAAAAAAAAATCCCAAACCCAAACCAAACCAGCAGCCCTCTGTCCTTCTTCCCTAAGTACTCTTCATCCTTCCCAGCCTGATACCACCGTGTTCCACAGGTCCTCTCCACCTCACTTGGCTCAGTTCCCTGGGGCTGAATCCAAGACTATCCAAGACAGCTTAAGGAAGCAATCTTGAACTATGAACCCCTTCTTAATTTGTGGATAATTATTATCTTAATCAATATCTTGGTAATTAAAATCCTGCCTGATCAATTTTCTGGCCTTCCTACAGGCCTCTCTAATTTTCTAAAAAAAACATTTCCCAGTCCCCTAACTCTACATTGATGTTAGCTGTTCCAAGAATCATCAAGCTCCATTCTTTGCTTTCAAATTCTAAGGAGACTGCCCTTGGCCACATCAGCTGTTTTATTTTCTAAGACTTCTCATTACAAATTTAATAACATCATCCATTAATACTGTTGAGGCCCTACTTGATCCTGCTTACTGTTCACTAAATAAATTAAGAAGTCCCCACTCATTTTCTTTACCCAATTTTGCCTCTGTTATTACAGTAATAATACAACCATTGTCTCTGAAGTGATTCTACCTACAGTCAATAGTCTTAAGCTCAAATCCTACTTCTCACAGAGCATATGGTGCAACACCTATTTTAAGAATGCAAGATAGGAAAATAGTTCTTACTCTTGAGGACATGCTCACACTCAATACAGCGCCTCAATCACAGCGATGAGTACAGAGTTACTGATATTTTAATTCCAAAGTCTCTACATCTAATAATCAAGAACCATGAAATGTGTCTAAAAATTAATGCAGAGAAGTATACAGAAAGTTACTTCAAGTTTTCCAGCTGGAGAACATGAACAACCCATATTTTGCCTTTATTTAAATGACTAAACATTTCTGTCTCTTGAGGGAAATAGGAACTTGGACCCTTCTCTTCCCTAGTCCTCCATTCATTCCTCCCTAAAGAGAACAGGATGAGGTCACCACCAGCCCTCACCCAACTCTTAAAAGGATTGCAGCTCTTTAACAATCCAAGCATTTGAACCAAGTGGTGACATAAGTGTCACAAATTAATTTTATCCTGTTACAACAACTATAAAAACAGAAAGATTCCAAGTATATTTAGATTTCTCTTTTTCTAAGCTAGGTGGGATTGTTTTTTCTTTTTTGTTTGGGAGGTCAGGGGGGTGTGTGCACATTTGGTTATTTGGTTGGGTTTGGGTTTTTAATCTGTGAGTAAAACAGGGCAAAGAAATATTCCACAATGTGTATTTGTACAGTGCTCCATGCAATGGGTTTCTTTAGTTGCCAAAGAAATAAAATATTAATAAGAAAACCATAATTCCAGGCTTCTGAATTTATTACAACTACCAGAAACTGATCCTATTCAACACTAACAAACAAAAATTTATATTTCTCTTTTACTCATTTTCTAAGAAAAGGGTCTGAACTTTCAAATCTCTGATTTTTTTAAAGTATATTATTGATATCAGTATACAATCCTGCAGAATAACTTTTTCTACTTCTCCAGACTGTTGTGTCAACAGACTCAGTCACAGAATGAAAGTTACATTTTCAGGATGCCCTTGTTCAGAGCTTCACATTCTGTCGAAAGGCTTGTGATCCTGTTCTGATTAAAGTCGAAAGACAAAACTCTCTCTGAATCCAATGATCCAGGAGCAAGTCATAACCACTCTCCCAAAATAACAGGCAGTATTTCTCCCTTCCCCCCAGTGTTCTTGCTCTTGGGAAGTTAGAGTCTCTGCTGGTAAAAATTAACCAGCACAGTAGTATGGATAGTTGTTTGCTAATTCCCACTATCTGAAGATTGGGTCTGAAGGCAGTGTCACCCCTTTTAAAAAATACATTTTAAAAAAAATAGATGAAGAAAGAAAAGATAAAAAGGCAGAAAGGCAGCAATAAAAAGCTGATCATTCACTCCTTAATTAAGTGACCATATTCCTAATTGGATTTTCCCAATGCCCCCCTGAAATGGGGGGGAAACCAGCAGCTGCAGTACCTTCTGTTGAGATTTTTTAAAGGTCTCTCAGAGAGTTAGGTGCTGACATGGAGCTGCAACAGGATTTCTGCCAATTCATTCAGTAGGCCAACCATTTTCAGCACTGTTTTTATGTTAGTTAGGTCTGCATTAAGAAATATGAAATGACCACAGGGCCTATATCTGTTTCCCTGAATAACTAGCAAAGCACAATTATCATAAATTTGCGATTAAAACCACAAACCATTGCACACAGTTTTCTCCAGTAGCACATGGCTTTAAAGACACCTGTGCTGAGCACTGCACAAGCAGACTAACACACAAAATACCACATTTCCCAACCAGTACATAAAAGGCATATTTCATTCATAAATCTGCTTCATACAATTTCCATTTCCCCTCTTTGTATTCAAGAACAAGATCATGCAGCAAAGCTTCTTCCCTTATGAAAACTTCTCACTGGCACTTGTTACCCCTCCTGTCTTCTATTCATATCAGCTCTTGTGGCACTCTTCAACTTCTAAGCTCACACAGCACCTCAGATATTTCTTGCTTGAGCCTGAACACATCCCACAAATGAAGCTCTTGGCTGATCCTCCTGCCCACCAGACCTACTCAGCTTTCAGCTGTCACTGAATCCAAGAAAATCTTAGAATGGTTGAAACTGGATAATCTTTAAGGTCCCTTCCAGCTTAAAACCCTTCTATGGCTCTCTGATGTCATGGGCAGGAGCACCTTCCACTAAACCAGGCTACAGCCCCACCCCATCTGGTTTTGAACATTTCCAGGGATGGAGCATCCACAACTTCTCTGAAACCTCTTTCAGTGGCTCACTGTCCCCACAGTAAAGAATTTCTTCCCAATATCTACTCTAAACCTACTTTCTTTCAGTTTAAAACCATTTCTCCTTGTCATATCACTACAAACTGTTGTAAAAAGTCCCTCTCCAGCCCTCTTCATGGCCCTTCTCTGGACTCACTCCAAGAGGTCCATTTCCTTCTTACGTTGGAGGGCCCAGAACTGGATGTAGCACCCCAGCCAGGTTTTCACAAGAGTGGAGTACAGAAGCAGAATTGTCTCCCTTGACCTGCTGGCCACACTGCCTTTGATGCAGCCCAGGATCTGGTTGGCTTTCTGGGATGCACGTGCCCAGAGTCATGGGCACTTGGGTCATGTCAAGGTTTTCCTCCAACAACCCCAAGTACTTCTCCTCAGGGCTGTTATCAATACGTTTACAAGACTTTGCACTTAGCCTTGTTGAGCCTCATGAGGTTTGCACAGGCCCAATTCTCAAGCCTGTTCAGGACCCCCAGGATGATATCCCTTCCCTCCAGAGTCTCAACTGCACCACAGGGCTTGGTGCTATTTGCAAACTTGCTGAGGGTGCACTTGATCTCACTGCCCATGATGTTGACAAATTTGTTAAACAGCACTGGTCCAAATAAAGACCTCTGAGGAACACCACTCATTCCTGGTCTTCACTTCAACACTGAGCCATTGAGTGTAAACACCCAGCTAATTCATTATTCACTGAGTGGCTATATATCAAATCCATGTCTCTTCAGTTTAGGATGTCATATGGGACAATGTCAAATGGCTTTCATCCCCATGACACTAGCTGCTGTGACATAGCCTTGCAGGCATCTGCACATCTCTAATTCCTCTTATTTATTCCCCATGATATGTGCATTTGCACAGATCTGGGCCTCCAATGAAGCTGGAGTGGCTGGAATTCCTTTGTGCTGCTCTTCAGGTGGTTTCCTGCTGACATGAAATTCCTCTCCAGACTCAGGGCATCTCTTTCTGGCCCTGGCAACAAGCTGGTAGGAGTGGGATAGATTGAGGATCCCCTCCCTTGGCAACTGAAGTTTAAAAGCTGAACAAGGCTTCTCCTGCTGCTTCAGTCTCCAAAAGCAGAACACTGTTCACCTGTTACTCTGATAAGCAGTGTTATTTTTAAGTACCTGTATATAGAAATTTACAGCCTGATATAATGAACATGTTGGGTCATTCATTGCTTGTTCTGCAAGAGGTTGAAGGGTCCAGCCAGTGGAGCTCCAACAAGTTAGTTCAGCATTAACTTGTGCAAGTTAACAGCCAGAAAACTCCTATATGCAGATGAGAACAAAATCAGCCACCTTCAAGCTTCAGAATAGGCTTAAATAAGCAGTGTCCTACAGATCATTATGCTTAAGTGAGACCTTTAAAAAGACCCTGTGTGTCTTTGGTGTTCACCCCGTATCCACCTCTCCTCAGTTCCCAGAATAACAGCTATTTAACTGGTGCTGGATCCTCTGCAGAGCTGGCCTCCTCTCTTGTTGCACAGGGACCCTGTTCCCACACACCTGGCAGCACTGAGTGCTAAGGTCAGCTAGTGGGGCACAGATTTGGTCCAGCAACTTTGTGCAGCTACAGAGGGCCTTCTGTCTATTCGCCCTCTATTAGCATTTTGTGAAGTACAAGAGATGAGCAGCACCTGCAGCACCCTCATTCCCTCCTGTACCTCTAAAAGGTTTACAGCAGACTAAGGGAAGTAACTGATCCTTTGCAAACGTCATTCTTTTGATTTCAGCATTGCAGGCTCATCTCCATAGTTCACTGTGGGGTTAAGGCAGCACTTAAAAGCAAGTCACACATTTTCAATGTGAAGTGTAAAAGAGGAACAACCACTTTTGACATGGTGAAAAGTGGCCTGGAACACTCACACTAATACAAGGGGACAAAAACAAAGGGTGGAAAGGCATCTCAGAGCATCCTTCTGTCTATACCGACACACAAGGATGAGATCAAGATAGTAGGTTTCTTTATCACATATTTATTGCTGCATGATCTTCTAATCCTACTATGTCAAAAACTCTTTTAATAAATAGCTTCTATCAAAGTAGCATTTCCTACATCTACCTAGCTCTATTCAAGGTGTGGTGTCCTACTTAACAAATTAAATTCTTTTATTTCACCTACAGAAGACAAAAAAAACCAAAACAAAACCAAAAAATCCAAACAACCATGTAACATCTGTGCATCATGTTAAGGTATCATCATGTTTCTTCTCTTCAGCTACTTCTGGTGTGGAGGGGTGAGAGGCACATTTGCTTGGACAAGTCCCTCAAGTACAATATTACTTGGGCCAGCTCTTTTCTCTCATGACTAGAAGTGGCTGGTGCCATCAGCATTACATTATTAACAGGAGTATTGTTTTGGCATTAAAGGGAAAAAGGGTTTTATGAGAATGTCATATTTCACAAGAGAAAGAACGACCAAGCTTTTAAAGCCCATCAAAAACCACTTGTTTGTCTGATCTCTTTCTTTTTTAGCTGGCAGTAAGTATTTGCAGTCAAGTTCAGAGAGATTATTTTTATACCTCAGCTTAAAAAATATATTAAAAGCAGGACAAAGTATCAGAGGAATTCAAGGCAGAGAAGCACCTTGCAACTATTTATTTTGGAGGCATTGGATCTGCTGACATGGCGTTTCAAAATAAAAAGTCTTTTGCTTTTGAAAATCATTCTTGGATTCCAAATGTTTCTTTTTAAAGGCAAAAGATACTTCCACAGAAAAATAAATAAACACTTATCAGTACAAAACTGGCCCCTCCCTACACGGCTTTAGTTTTCATTCCAATATACTGTTAGGAGACTTGCCTCCAAAGTGATCACTGGAGACTTAAAACTCTATACACCGGTTTGCAAATTTTGCCTAAATATGAAGTGGACCATATATGTAATTTGCATACCCTCAGTAAAGAAGGATTTTTATTTTGCTAAGCTAGAAATAGAATTTGACAACTGGGAAAATTCAGAATTCTACTACATCAATCATGGACTTTTAAATTTTTGGAAGGATCACGATTCTGCCACATTTCAGGACTTTCTGAAAGGTGCCAAGTGCCCATGTTCTCAGTTGCTCAGAGAAAGGCTTGGAAGCTGGGGTGCACTCAGTTCCACACAAGAAATGAATCATGTCTTTAGGTCTTTGAAAGGAACAGCTTCTCCTCTCTCTGCAAGTGTTTTCAGGATCAAGCCATCTCTTGACCACTGAGCAAGGGTGATTTCTCCATCCCTGCTCCAGCACAAACCCAGAGAACAAGTTCCTACTCTTCACCATTAAAACTTGTCCCGTTTTTGGAGGAATGCCTATTAAGAGTAAGTGAAAGAAATTACCACAAAATCACTGCCTATCACACCAATGCTGTCTCACTATTTGCTTGGATTCAGACAGCTTTGTCAGCAACTCTGGTATGGAAATTGTGACTCCCCTTGTGGCAGAAGGCTTGTTTTGATCCCATGTTTGTACAGCACTTCACACAACAGTCACGGTCTGCAGCTAACCACTCTGTACAATAAATGCACAGGCTTGATCCTAATTTTTTCCACATTTATCACACAGATCTGTTGTCGGCTTCTTGCAACAAAGGCAAAGGCTCATCTCTACAGGAATTTAGTTTTATCACAAACATTTTGACAGTTTGAAAAACAAAAGAGAGATGGTCAGAAAAGGTGATATTTTGAGAAGAGATATGAACAAGAGATTAGAATCAAGAGCATTTGTTCTACAAGACATTTCTAGTCAGCACTGTCTGGCTGGGATGGACTTAACCTTCCCCATAGTAACCTGCATGGGGGTTTTGATTTGTGGCCAGCCAATGCTGATAATATACCAGTGTTTAGTCATTGTTCAAATATGATTGCACAGCAGTAAGACCTTCCCTGTTTCCCACTCTGCCCTCTTCAGCAATTAGGTTGGGGTGGGCAAAAAGTTTTGATGGGATGCAGCCAGGACATCTGATCCAGTTTGTCCAATATCCAGGGCTATTTCATATAGGGTAATGCTCAGCTGTGATCCCAAGCTGCCATTGCTTGGAGACCATCTAGGTATCCATCTGCTGGTGGAGAGTGACTGCTTGTTCTCACCACCAGTGGATCACTTCTTTATTTGTATTTACAAACACACATTTCTTAAACTGGTTTTGTCTTTACTCATGAGGGTTTTCCTTCTGCCTTTCCCCTGCCACTGCAGGGGAGCTGTGGGAACAAGACACTGCTTGGGGACTTAAACTATCAGCTGGTGCCAACCCACTGAAGTCCTTTTCAGGCACACCACAAAGGGCTCAACTATACACTTTATCAGAATGTGCTAGATTGAATTCACAGGTGTTACAACTGTTCAGCTGCTGCTTGGCAAGTTACCATTTGCTGTTGCTGGTCACAGTGCTGACATTCTTGCTCCCATCACGGGTTTTCTCATTCCCTTACCTGCTCCCTTTATTGCTGCACACCAAGCTTGAGGACTCAGTTTCAGGATGCAGGGTCTGCTTTTGGCTTTTCCAGTATAACCAGTGCTACATGGGGTAAGTGGTAAGCACTGACCATATGATGGGTTTGATTGGGGAAACCCAACCAGCCAGAATTCCAAGAAGAGGTCATGGACTGAGTAGAAGGCAGATATTTTGGATACTGCACAAGGAGGTAACTCACACCAAAAAGGTGCCACTATAAAATAAATTGCAAAGAAATGGGAATCAACATGCTTTGTTTACTGATGTGTCCCATCATATCTCGGAAAATCAGACTCAGTTTAGGAACCATAACACTTCTGGATCAGAAGTGGAAAACTGGTCTATGGATTCCCATGTAACACGTCTCAAAAACTGTGGAAGAAAAAGGCTGCTCAAGCCATTTTGTAAATGGCTCCAGATACTGCTGAATAAAAAAAGTGGACAAGAGTCTCTCTCTGCACAGACTCCTGGCTGGTGGCAAGTGATGGGAGTACTGCAGCAGCAGAGCTAAATCTCTTTGGGCTGCTGCACTCTGGCAAGACATCGCTGACAAGACAGAGGACCTTCCTGTACAGGTACATCATGAAGAGTCCCACATACCCAAAAGCCATGCCAATAAAGACTGTCAAAACCACAAGCAGGTAAACCAGACTGCTAGACAAGGAGATGACATTTCCACTATATGAAAAACAAATGGCAGAGTCAAACGCACATGAAGTTGTTTTGAGAACAGATATGTATGAGTGTCTAGGATAATATCCTTAGAAAGGATATTCTCCAGCCATGGCTAGACACATGTCAGTTGTCTAGAGAAAGCATAACAAAGAGCATCAAAAATTTTGCATTATGGAATCAAAAAGTTAGAAAAACACTCCTTACAGAGACTGCCTGAACCATTCCCCTCAAACAGAATGAAACAAAAAGAAAAATTGCATCTTGGCCTTATGCAGAAATGCTCTGAGGACTATGTCTTTTGGGGATCCAAGGCTGTATCTACAGTGAAATATTAAGAGGGAAGAGCCAGTCCAGGGACAATTACTTCCCAAGTTTTCTCTCAGCCTTGTCTCTAACAGAATTTCCCAGTTTACCTAGAGGAGACCTTGAGGTAAGCACACTTGAGCTCTCCTCCTCGAGAACACTTCAGAAAACTCTGTGCTGAGCAAACACTTGCACATGATCAATATGAATGTTAGATGAATTGGGACTTGAGAATTCAGACTCTCCCAGGGTGGTCAATGTCAGGAGCACATAACTGACAGGCTGAGTTCTATGTTTAATACTGAAGCTCCCAGTTTAAGGTCAAGCCTGAAAACCCAAGGAAATCATTTTGTACAATGAATAGCAAAATTCAAACCAGGTATCATTTAATGCCAATGTTTTACATTCATACATACATAGTGTTAATTAGTTATCTTTTTAGCACACTACTCACAGAATGCAGTTTTTGATTACTTTTTTTGTAATTTGTGGTTCCCCTTTATTATGCAAGGCTGGGGGTTTTTTTTCTAAAAAATGAATGATTAACAGAATTTAAAAAAATAAATGAGCACATTTTCTTGTGTTTCTTCACATGCCAGAACAAAGTTCTTGTCAGGCAAGCACAATTCCTTAAAGAAAGAGCTAGTGTAGTAAGCGCTCTATCAAAGTGCTCTATCAACTGTTCTTCAGAGTAAACAATGATGCATAAAGTTTTAGAGATCACCATACCTCAAACTAAAAAAACATGCATTAGAAGTAATTCCTGACAGTATTGAAGAGATGCTGCTGTGGACAAGAAGCAGCTTCCATCAGAAAGTCCTACAGGAACTGGATGGAGGAAATACTCTGAGTTCCTAAATTAGGACCATATTGGCAGCTGGCCTTTAGGTGCCTGGACTTCATACACAAATTAGCTTGAAAATGGACTGATTGCAAATGGCTCCAAAAGAAAAATTTTAAAATATGAAGTTACTCACAAAACCCTACAACTTCCTTTCCCAAACTTGTCTGCTAACTGCCTTTCAATGAGGTAATTTTTGTCTTCTGATTTGTGTGTTGCAATGCTCTACTATTTAATTTTTTTTAAAAAAATACCCATTAGTGCTACAGAGGCAATCAAGATAGGACAGAGTAAATAGTCACACATATTACAGCGTTCAATTTCAGTTAGTCACTTACAGCTGTAGATAGTTCTGGATTTGGTATATTTGAATCAACTGATAATCTACAGAACCATTACTGCTGGTGGTAATAGAGGAAAAATAATCCACCAGTCTGAACCTCAGATGTCAGGATATAGTTACAAGGTTAATCAATATTTTAAATTGTATGTACACATCGATTTTGCTTGAGTAGTACATAGAGTCAATATAGAAATTATTGTGATAACACAGAAACCCTCAAAATGAGGCTTTTTGCAGGTACTTCTCATACTGAAATGGCATATATAAATTATTCAGTGTAACACTAGAAGTTAACCAAAAAATAAACAAAAAGCAACTCTTTCCCTCTCTTCCTCCCCCTGCTTATTCCTCACTCTTTTGCTACAGTTCTCAAAATACAACAGTTTCTGCCACCTCTGCAAATTCAGGTAAGTAGCACCAATACACAGGGAAACAGGCAAAGCACACTGCAGATATAGCTATTGTTAAACAAGTAACAAACATTGTTCATTTCAGCTTCATCCAAAAAACAGCCAAAAAAAAAAAAATCCCACAAAGCATTTCACTTGACCTTGCAAATGGAAATGAACAGAAATGAAAGGAATTTCTTTCCTTTGTAACAGTTTTTGTGTTTCTTCCAGCATGCAGACTTCAAATGCAAATGTATGTCATAAAAATATTACTTCTTTTTTTTAACCTCAGTTTATCTACAATTATTCTTCACACAGAGATACAACTCATGTTTCAAGCTCTTTGACATCTCAGATAGTATGACTACTGTTACTGATACATACAAAATGACACTCCTTCTCTGAAGCTGTACAAGGCAACTTGCCCCCTTATAAGAGACATCTGTGTGGACACTAGGGTTGAAGCACACACCCTACGTACTCTTCTATTGCTGTGATTAGTCTTTAGCAAAGATATGACTGTAAAGATATCCAAAATTGATCACATCTAGTTTAGTCACACAACAGATTTGAAATGTTCCCATTTTTGTGCCATCAGTCTGATTTAGTTTACAAAAAAAGAAGTCGGTGATTTTTAGTCTGAGATTTTGTTACGGTAAAGAAACATAATGCAGTACAAAGCTGTAACATATGCCATTCATCTACTGTTTAGAGCAGCCCTATCTCTGTAACTTAGAACACTGAGAGAAGGAAAAGTGAATACATGAAAATAGGAAGCCCAGTATAATACTTAAACTGTCAAACTAGACCTAGGAGGACTGGGTTTAAGCCTCTGCTTCACCATAAACTTCTGTGTGGTTAACCAATCACTTAGCCTTATGAAAGAGTGAGTCAAGACAAAATCTCAAATTGGTCTCCTGAATGGTCCTTTTTTCCCTCTTCTCTGGTCCCCTCTCAACCAGGAGCAGGGAAATGAGGAATTCAGTTCTTACTCATAAAAATGCTTTGGTGTACTATATTAGCCATAACAGAGAGAAATTGCAACCCACACCTAATCAATTAGCTGGTGTCACGCTCTTCCCCCTCCCCCTTCCACAAGTATGAAGCATTTTCCAAAGGAGAAAGAGATAGCTCCCCAAAGTCAAACAATTTTGATTTTTGTAGCTAAGTCATTCTCCTGGGAAATGAGGCTTTGAATCCTCTTCAGCAAATACTAAATTTAAGAAACAGGAAGAGAATTCTTCCCCAGCACCAATTCCTCCTCCTTTTTTTGTCCTCTTCCAGCAAATATGTGAGAAGCAAAACCCACACTCAGCTGAGAAAGGACAGAGGACAGGCAGCAGAGGAGAAGCTCCAGAAAACAGGCGTCCCAACTATGAGAGCCTGTCAAAGATTTCTCAGCACAACACTTGCCCATGTGCTTCTTGTTGCTACCTGTGGGCAGATCACTTCTGCATATACTGGGTGGGTTTTTGATCCCATTAGGAGGGCTTTACTTACCATGTGCCTTGTACAGGTTATATACACCTAAAAGTTCTGTGCTGAAGACATTCAACATGCAAAAGCAAGGCAGTGTGTCACGTTACTTCAAAGCCAAGTATTCAATACTGCTTGTAAGTTACTTCAATACCTAAGTACTCTGCTGGTTCTAATGTCTCTGATTAGAGCTCTGATATCTACTGACCTTCTCCTGTATCCATAGCCAGTGCCACAATTTGTTATGTGTTGCTGTAGTCGTCACAGCAATGCCATGCACAGAAACGTTAAAGACTACAAAGTATTTAGGCACTGCAGATATGCAGGGCACAAATTCCTCATAAGCAGTGAGAACTGAAAACAGGGGAAACTCTACACCTTCAAGATTTTATCTAGCACAAAGTTTATTTGTGCAGACAGTCTGACTGGTGTGCTTTGAGCAACACTTTAGAGATGATTATTCAGGAAAGGACACATAATCTAAGCAAAATCAGCACCAGAAACAAACTTGGTTTGTATCATAGCCTGTTTTTATGCACGGCTGAATTATTTGGAGTTTCGCTCCTCTCCTTTCTCTCATCAAGAAAACACAGACAACCACAATAACAATCTTTGGCCTGCACTCCTGGGCTGCATCTGAACCATGCTTGAGGTTACTCAAAGGGTGGCTTCAAAAGCATCTGCATGAATCATGAGGGAACAGGTCACCTGGGCCACAGCTCTCCCTTGTCATATACATTATGAAAGCCTTATGAAGCCAGAGGAGTCAGTTACACAAAAGCATACTCCACTGGAAATTTAAGCTGGATTTAAGATGCTTTGCACTGCTGAAGCAGTGCAAAGCTGCCTTTAGAGATTTATGAATGTAGCTTCTTATTGTTACACCTTGGCTTTCAATAAATTCTCCCTGAGGGAACATATGCTTTCCTTCTACAGTTTCTATTGTTTGGATTATCTTTTGTTATCTGTGACACATTATTTATTAGCATCTTGCACTCTCTTTCTCATATTGAATTAGTGAGTGCATCCCACCAAACAAGGTGAGGAAAACAAGTTACTCACGGCAGGTAGCACACAAGGAACACAAACCCAAGCCTTCACTTCTCAGGAGAAGGCTTTGTGCTCTCTGGCTCATTAAAGATTGAATCCCCACAAGCACTTGGGTATGAAAGCCAGCTGGTATCACTTAGTCCCTACTTAAATCCAATGCCCAAGGGATGCAACAACCTCATAAATGAGGAATTTCTAGCAGTACTTGGTTTTGGTACTTTTAATTTAGTTTAATGGTAACCTAGCAGGCATGAATTCTGAAGATTTTTATTAGTACAAATTGTACAAAGCTTCCTTTTTCTTTATACACTTCCCCATGCCCCCCCTCCAAAAATGAAAATTATTAACCATTCATGTACAGTATCACAGCATTAGCAATTAATTGGAAATGACCGTTCCCTCACATGATCCTGGGGTTGGTCTGTTTTAAATCAGCAACTCTCTTCAGAAGGCAGGGTTGTTACAGGCTCTATAGGAGCTCTCTAACATTGCTAAAATTTGTATTCTTTCATTTTGTCTCTTACATCAGTTTTTGAGTTATTAAAGTTTCCTTCTCTTTTATTTTAAACCAGATGCTAACTTTAGTTTTATGACTTTGAGGTGTTTTGATCAGATCCTCAGCTGGTTTGAACTGACAGAATTCCATAGCTCTATGGGTTTGTCTAGTTTGCCACCACTGTCTGTGCCTTTCTGTGTTACAATTGAGACAAAAACAAACTGGCGTACTAGGTTCACCTTATCAGACAAATAAATTGTCAATGTCGTGATTTATCCTGAATAGTAGATGTTTTCTAAAAGAGATTTTCTTGAAAATAAGGGGGTTAAAAATGACCTAATATACTGCAGCAAAATACTGAAGGCAATCAGTAAGACTGTTATTATTTCTTGAGATGGATAGAAATCTGCTATTTTCTACCTTCCCTTCCAATATCCCAAAGAATAATGATGTGATTTAAGAACATAAAGCTTGCAGCTCAATTGTGGCAATTTATGTTCCTGTAAACTTGATGTAAGCCTGAGCAGCCCAATATTTTTACTGTGTATTGTAAAGGATGACATCTTAAAGGTCACAGCAATTTCCACCATTTTACTTCCAAATTTATTTCTCCTTAGTTTTTCACAGGGAAGTGTTGAGGTTTACCTCTGACCCAACCTACTTTCCTCAAAACTTGAACTGTATATAAAGAAGGAAGGGATTGTTCAATGAAAGGGTTCTTTTCTGGGTAACACGATTGAAAGACAAACCTCACATCACAAGGAGGTGTAATGCATCCCTAAATGCGTTTCAATTCCAAAGTGAAAACGGTAAGCAACCTCTGGCTCTGACCTTTTCTCTCCTCACTGTATGTAATGTTTTCAGATTCTGTCGAGGAGTGTGTCTAATTCATTTTTCCGGCTTAGTGAGACTCACCCCGAGTCATTTCCTATTTGCTCTCTTGCTGTGAGTGGAGTCACATTCCCAGTGAGAAGTCAGCTCAGTTCCAGTGATTATCTCCGCGCCCGGCGATGGCCTGAGAGGACGCCTGCTCATGCTGAGAACATAGTTTAACACTGTGTTAATAAACACACAGGGAGTGTGTTATGCAAACAAAGGCCCCGAGGCGAATCCCTCTGCCCTCAGAGATGCAAAAGGAGCAATAGGTTTGGGGAGAAGAAGGGAATAGCACTGCATTTGAAAAGCAGCCTCATTGTAAATGTGTCCAGATTTGCAGTGGGAAGAGTTAATATGAAGACACACTGTCTATCATTCTCTTTTTCCCTTCTTTTGAAGATCATTAGAGTTGGCATTAAGAGGAGTTATATGGATTAAAGGCATCTAGGTCTGCTCTCTCTGCCTGATGAAACAGCTATCATCACAAAGCAGCATACCTTCAGAAGGCTATTAATTACATCCCACTAAAGTCCTTAAAAGGTAGTCCATTTTAACCTCAAAATTTCACCATTTACTTCTAAGAGACCTTAAATTTAAATAATATTAATAATAATAAATAATGAAATAATGCATTTAATAATATCATAAATGAGTAAATAAATTACTGAAGTAAAAAATATTAAGAAATACTAAATAAAGTGTCTTAATAAGAATAATATTTAAAGTGTATTAAGGGTAATAATAAAAAAGTCCTTCCTGTCACTGTGTTTAAAAATCTTTTGTACAATCATATTTTTTTTTCTAAACTGAACTATAACAAAGGATCATCACCTTCTTAAACTCTCTATATCCCCACCCCAGAACCCAACACTAAATTTAGAAACTGCTCAGGTTTTTCAATCAAGCTAAAAATCTCACCACTCTCCCCTTTTCTTCATCTCTCCTCATCTCCAAGTCGATTTTACACTCCAGCCACATAGAGCTATACATTAGAAAATCTCACACTTTAACATGTCACTACAATACAGAAAGACGTCAACCTTAAAGGCACTAGAAGAAAAAAATGAAAGTATGCAAGAATGATAAGAAATATTCATTCACTCATTGAAGCCTGTTTCAAAATCACAAAGAAAAATGATAGGAAGCCTCAGTACTTATAAATACTCTTCTCATTCTTCTGTTTTCATTAACATTTGTATAATTAATTAGAGTCCTCAAGGAAAAAATAACCAACACTTCTTTACACTTCTTTAGTTCTGAAAAGCAATCAAGATCTATAATAGCCTCTCAGTTTTGAAGTTTAATGTAAGCTTGTATTAAGTGAGGGAACCATAGCTGTTTTCTTTCTGCTTTTTTTTATAAAAAAAATGAAAAAAAAAAAAAAAGAGTTAGGAAAAATAATAATATATTATGTTTGGGACTAAAGACATTTAAAAACTAATAATTCTATGTCCCAGTTGCAAATAATACGTTTAGGAGCCTAGGATGAATTAAACAAATTGTATTTTTCAGTATAGTACTGTATCATTTACAACCTAGTCAAATTGTATCAAATACAACAACAATCCTGTGGCATTTTAACATAATTTATAGCTCCATGAGGTAAACAGAAGGAGGATTTTTTTTGTTGCCTTCTGTTTGCTACTTTAATCACATTCTGGGGACACAATTCTGCGTGGAAGTGGCTGTAAATATGCTCATGCATTTCCAGCACATGGAGGCGGTTACAATGTGCATATTAAGGACAAGTTTTACAACCAAATGTGTGTGCAGGATGCTTTGATACTGATGAGATTGCACATCTCTAAGGGTGAGATTAATCCCATCTAACTTTGGCTGCTCAGGAAACTAATCTAAGATGCTTAACTCTATAGTCAACAGAGTTAAGTAACTCCAGAGGGGGATTCTTCCTATCTACTTTGGACATCAAAGTTTGTCAACGAGCTGTTGGACACACTCCTCTGACTTGCAGAGCATGCCTAAATGGGATGTTTAGATTAGACACCTAATTTCAAGACAAGTGAAGCTAGCAAACCTAACCCTGTGCTGTAGCCTATCTGCACCACAGCTAAAGGCAACTTCAAGGCTGTTTTTTTATGGCAGCCTGAGCTGGGCACTGAACTGAGCTGGGGTACAACGAGGATTTGGAGCCACTACATCAGAGGTTTCATCATGCAGTTCTTGCCTGGGCACCTCTGTGGGGGTCCTGGCCAGTCTGCATGGGGATTGCAACTGCAGTGCCTGGGCTGGGAAGATTCAGGCTCCCTCCTCAACCTCTGCTCCCAGCTGGTTCAGCACGATCCTTCTCACTGCTCCCCATGCTGAGAGAACATGCTAAAGTAACCCAGGCAAATTAAAAAAAAATAAATAGAAAAATAAGGAAGAAAGAGAAGAGGAAGAGGAAGGAATACTTTTCAACTTACTCGGGAAGTTACTTGGGAATTGAGGTAGAAGACACAGCACAGGGAGGACACAGGACTCCAGGTGAAGGAGTAAAGGAAAGAAAAGAAGGAAAGGGTGAAAAAGGAGCTCCTTGGCAGAGCTGAGACATTCAGCTGGCTTGGCTGCTGAGCAAACCTGAGTTCTCTGCTACCCTGCAAGACCCATTACTGCTACAGAGACAAGCTGGCTCCAAAGGAAACCCAGGTATGACCCAACACAGTGCAGTTAGTCCTGACAGGTATGGATACATACCAAGAAGACTGGGTTGATCTAAGCTACCTGATGGAAACTTTAAATTCTGGTATTGGATCAATGTTGGCACACTGCTCTAACCCCATTTTCTCTTGGCAGTGCTACTGAACAGCCAGGTCACAGCTCTGCCTTAGGAATGGTCTGGGGAATGGCATAGGTCAAAAAGCTCTGTTGAGCCCCATGGATTGCAATGTGCACAGGATAACTCTGAGGGTGGAATCAGGATGTTCCATCTCTTGATGTTGGGAAGGAAAATCACTGGGCACTGCCTCATCCAGTCAGCTGATTATCAAATCCAAGTTTATGCAGTTTATGTCCTTGGTCTACCAGTAGTTAGGGACTTTGGAAAAGAATGCCCCTCATGAACTGTGTATACAAGAAATCGGTGTGACACAGATAGATAAATCCAGATACTGAGCGAAGTGTGTTTGCTGCCTGCAGGCACAATGACAAGGAGAAAATTATAGCCTGTACTGGGTTTTGCTGGAACATAAAATGCACATAAAATCTTTTTATGCCCTCATGCTCTGGTTTGCTCTACCTGACTGACAAGGTGCACCAACACATTGGTATAATTTTTTTTTTTTTTTGCAGAGAGGAATCCAGTGCCACACAGCCCAAGTTTCCTCTAAGGCACTTTCCCCCCACACCTGCAGTGCTGCAGCCCAGCTAGCAAACACTGACTGCCTGCCTCTAAAAATGGTCTGTGATCATTCCTTCCCCTTCCTTGACACACTGACATGTGCTGCAGCAACTATTACCTACCATTGTACAAAACCACGGCACAAAAGGTTATGTACACCACTGCAGACATAATTGTCATCCAGCCTTTGAAACTTCCCCTCCTTCTCCTGGCTTGAGGTAGAAAACAGGGCATTACAGTACTGGGTGAACAAAGGCTGTTCTGTTATGAGCCTCAGGGAAGTCAGGGTGCCAAACTTATCACCTTGGAAAAGTGGTAGTTAGTCAAAATGTTTATCATAAGTATAATGAGGGAGGAGAGAGGAAAAACTGCTAAGTAATCACTTTTTCACAATCCTGGTGTCTGGAGTTTGCAGTTCTCCTGGTATGAGCCAGATGGGCAGGTGGGGAGTCCTGGTCTCACTGGAGGCTGTACTGCATGACTTCCCTCAGTGTTGCTGCTCTGGACCCACTGCTGCACAGCCCAGCTTAAGGGGACAGTGTGGGACAAAGCTTAAAACTATCCAGGGCAAATTCTTCAGTGACTGGTACTGGGTTTCTTACAGACCTGAAAGCTTCTGCTGCAGCAGGAAGGAGAGGAGCACCTCAAGTTTTGGATAGCCTGAGGCAGGGAACATCCCACCCCATTACAAATACTTGGCCCACCTTCCTCCTGTGTGACATCTGGCCATTCTCTCCAGGGCAATCCACATGGGAACCAGCGTGCAGGTTACTATCTGGCACAGCTCCCAAGTTCTGTGCAACTCAAATGACATTTTTCAAGGATGCTAGCAAGCAGACCAGGCTTTTTTTTAAATTATTTTTTGGTCTCAGCTGTCTCCTTGTCTAGTAATAATATATAAGTGATTATACATGACACTTACATAACATTCTTCATCTGAACTGCTTCACTGCCCTGTAGAAAAAAAAAGAACAGTCTCTGTCCCTACATTACTAAGGGGGAAATTAAGGGGAAAAGATGCGCTGACTGCGGTGACAGAGCAGAGCTCCTGAGTACGCCAAGTAACAGGACTCACAGCCAGTCCTGAGACTTAACTCTGCACTTGTCCCATTCCTCCTTGCACCCCAAATCCTCCTCATAATCCCCTTTTCCTCAGCACTTCTCTTCTTTTGTTTTCCCAGTAAAAATTTTCCCGCATTTATATTATTGTTACTTATCTATCTAATGCTTTCTACCTCAACCACAAAATTCTCAGCCAGTACACATCAACCCTTCATTAACTCTTCTCCACAGGACTGAGACAGTCTTTTGCTGATGGTCGAGATAGAGAAAAAAAAAATTATTGACAACACATGAGGCAGCAGGGGCTGGATGTATCTCCCTGCCTGGCTAGGCCCTCCTCACTTAAAGCTGCTCTGAAAAGCACAGACAGAAAAAATTAGTATGTGTACTAAAAAAAAAAAAAAAAAAAAAAAAAAAATTAGGAATCATTTAACACATACCAAACTCTCTCACTTTCCTGACAGACCCGCTGTGGAAACCTTGCACTCCTGCAGCTGAATAAAATTTCTGTTTGGTAGAATGACATGCTGACAGATGTCCCAACATGCAAGTTCACAGGGCAGTGAAGAAAGCATGAGTTTCCCCACTAACACAGGTCACCATGCAATATATTTACATATTTCCATAGCATATGACTGAAGTGCAGCTGCACAGTGTTCCTTCTACAATAATTGTTCACAAGTCAAAGCATTATGATGTCTTAGTACAGATACCACTAGAACATGCATTGACTTGGGTGCCTGAAGTATGAATATTACTGCTGGCAGCCAAATAATTTTGCTTACTACCAAGCATTGTGAAAGCTCTCAGAATTTCATCTTTTATTCTCTTATACTGGAGAAAAATAAGTATCAGACATACACTTTGCAGGTTCTTTTGCAAAGAATCTTTTAAGTGCAGCCTCAGATTTTGTTTGGATATAGACAGAATTGTGCTTTGGAAAATCAGTCTAGAGGAGACTTTTTTAGGGGTTTTTTTCATCTCAGAATAGTCCACACAATCAGATTTCTGTCAAAGAGGCTCAGTATAGTTCAGGTTCCCTTTGAACACACAGAAGATCAGCCAGTGTGTTCAGCTAACTTGTTAGTCATTTTTTATTTGCAAAGGACAGCATCTGGTACTTAATCTCCAGAGCAGAAGAAACCATTTACACAGATCTGAGATCACTTTGTGACAGGTGCCAAAGAGTCATTTCCAAAGGCTTGTGAGCTGACCATATGCTACATCTTTCCCAAGCTGGAATAAAGGCATTCATAAAATTCATTAACATCATAGGATAAATAGATAAATTAGTGGTGAAATCACACTAAATACATAGTAGGTATATTTATGTCTCAAACAAACTAAGCAAAACTAATTGCAATGCCGAAACTATAGTTCAGGGTTTGATGTCAGAAATGTGTAAAGATCAAGCTGAATATTTGGTTTTGCAATAAATAAAAAAAAAATTATGCACCACAATACTTCTTTGTCATAGTCTGTGTTCAATATATTACCATTCAAACAAGCCTGAAACTATATTTATAGAAAATTCTTTATCAAAATGTGACTAAAACGTGGGAAGAGAATGGGAAGAATTCTCAGAATAATCACTGTTAATAATAATAAAATCAGCAAATTATTCAATAATCAAAGTGTTTTTCTGTCTGATTTAACTAAGTTCATGGCCCAAGACTGAACTACCAGGAGAGCGACAGGAGTCTGGATACTGAAGTTTTACTTGTGGGAAGTGATGAGTAGGATCATACAAAAGCCAGTCATGAGATTTTCCTTATCATATTTGTGGGAAAATTCTGAATGGAGCTGAGGTACAGAAATTTTGCAGACCTCAAATTTCCCTAAGTCTGACCTCATAAATCCATATTCCTCAATAGAAGGTGAAAAAAAAAATAAGAAATTCCACGTGTTGTTCTCCTGGTTGTCAAAATCCTGTAACACTATATATCTGGCCAGCAGTTTCTATTGCTTTTTTCAGAGGCTCTGCTTGGGATAGGAAACTTTTCTGCATTTCTCAGAAGATTTGGAGAAAAAGGGAAAGGACTGAGGGGTCTCCCAGGCAAGACAGAAAAATCTTGCCTCTCATAATTGATGCTGCACAAATGTTATTTCACATTATTTGTAATCTCTAGCTCTTATTCCAAAGACTAACATAAAGGAAAGAAGCACAGGTGGCCAGTGGCAATGGGATGGAGTGGATAAGGAGCAGTTTGGAGTAACCAAACAAGTTTATACAGAGTCATTCCATGCAAAAAGGCTTTTCAGGATCTGGACTGTGTAACCAGCATAAGCACTGATGGGTTCAGCCATCATTAATTTCCAGCCGTTTGGGAATAGGTTATTATTTGACAGTAAGATGTGATCTGAGCGAGGTGCTATTAAATGTGGAGAGAGCTGCTATTCTCGCACTGCAGCAGTGATCTAATACAATGGCAGAGCAGTGTGACTGGTAAAATTCACAGGGGAACAGACTTCTTCCCAGGGCTCAAATTATCAGCACATTTTCATTGCTGCCTCCAGAAAGAGACATGTAATGCTGTCAGATGCTCTTTGAGTTGGGAGTTTCTAAAAGGAGATGGAAGTGTATGCATTAAAGAAACCAATATTTACACAAGGACATTTCTCTCATGAAATATAAATGCTGGAATTCTGCTGGTTACAATCCTTACTTTGAGCTTTTACATAAGGGCAATAAACTGAAGAGGATGCAATGGTCCCTTCCCACTCACCATTTTGATTATCATATATGAATTTTAAAGGAGTTGGGTAAAATCCAATCAAAGCTTCATTTATAGATGCTTGTACTTTATACTTCTGTCCTTGGTACATACTCATCCTTAGTCCAAGCAAAATAAGTCCAATTCAGGCAACAGTTCCTGAAAAGGAATGTGACTTTAATGAAATAAAAGGCTCATCATGACAAGTCCAGGTTGAGAATAACACCCTATCCTGTTGCCATTACAGACAGAGACAGAAATATATCAAAGTCGCCTCAGCACTTGAAAGAGAATGGCAAATAAAAGGGACATGTCCAAGCAGTGCTGATGGCAGGTGTCGGAAAGTGAACATCAGCAGGATCAAATAGGAGATCTTTTCTCTGTTGCTTCTTGAAAAGGAATAAAAACCCCAAGACCCATAGAATTTTATTAAATACAAAGGAAAATTAGATTAAGGCAACACGAAAGGAAGAGCCTGGGGTTCCTGCAGCATGGGCTTGCAGAGCTTGGCTTACTTGCCTCCCAGGACACAGTACAAAGGCAGAGTATTTGGCAACACGTCTTTGCTAGCATTTCCCCATGGACTGCCTCAACCAGCTTCTGGGTGGGCTGAGAGATATGTGAAAGCACTTCAAGGTGCATGAGGTGTTTTTTATTCCCTCCACCTTGATACAACCTTTTGTGATGCCTCACTGAAGAAGAGCAGATGTACGTGCCAGGGACATTAGGATTTCCCATCAGCAGGACCAGACTGGGCTCTAAGAACGCTCACCAGCTGTGATGTCAAGCACTGTGCTCCCATCCCTGCTCTGGAAGGAGACGACTCAGCTTCCATAAAGAACTCAGCCAGGGCTCAGGAAAAATATCATCTCTCAGCTCTGCCATGTGTGCTCCATGGGACTTTAGTCAGATCCTTGTCTGTCACCTGTGTGTCACCTGTGTGTCCTTTGGTAACTGGGCTGGCACAGCCTGCAGCTGACACCCTCGGTGTGCACACTGTGTGGAGCCCAGGGCCAGGAGTGATTCATGCACACAGCACTGGGTGAAATTACCAGCTGGGTTCTGCGCCAGCTTGGAAATCCCTGCATTGTGCTCCACTGATCCATAGAGATATGTCTGCACTTCTCTCTCTAATGGGTGATCAAGATGGTACCATTTATTATACTCATTAATATTGCCAAGTTGCGTGCCTTCCCATGAGTCCCTTGACTCAGCTGCCTCCTAACTTTACCCAATTTAACTTGTTTGGCAGAAATTTTACTTGCGCATTATCTGTGCAGTTATTTATATCTTTTCCTGCAAGATTTCAGGCAATGCTATTCAATCATTTCCAAGAAAAAAAGCTAATGAGAAAATACATTATCCTCTTTATGGCAATCCTTTCCTTGGAATTCTCTCCTGAAACTGAGCATTAGGCAAAGACCAGAAATTTGTCTTGGGAGAAACAGGAATAAATCAGGGTTGTGCCTATATGAAAATTAGTCCAAATGTGGCCAAGTTAAAAGCTTTTGAATAATTGGTGTTCGTGCATATCTACGATAGGCTGCTTTGATTTTAGCAGCTGAATTCCCCAGAGAATCTTCACAGGATATGCTGGAGATTTTCACAACTCCTGTGCCTCAAGGAAGCACTGCATGTACTAGTAAGCAGAGAACAAGGGAATATGTTCAGGCCAAGGGTCATAGGCATGGTCTTCCTCTGTAATGACTGCTTTGATTCAGATACACAGGGTTGTCTTTCCTGTGTTGTTAGTGCCTCTACTGCTGGCATCCAAACAGCCTGGGGAATGCAGCTGCCCTAAGAGGAGATGTGCAAAAAGGGAGAGAAAGGAGACAGACCTGACACAAACATGGTACAGGATGCAAGGGGATACAGAAGTAAGGTAGAAGAAAGCTACCAGGAAAAGATTAAATAGGGAAGGACTTTATGGTGAGTGGTACAAAGGACACCTAATTGCATACGGTATTACCATGTTCATTTCATAAACATAGAACTGATAGAAATGCTTATCCCACATACATAAAGTTTAAATTTCTTAACGTTTGAAAAACATGGGTTTAACTAAAAAAAAAAAAAAGTATCATTTTGTGTATGCATTGTTCCAAATTTATCAAGAAATAACTAAACAATTGAAAATACAATAAAACATACACAGACATAACTTTCATTATCTGGAGCCTTCCTAAAGCACATGCAGGTCATCAGCAGAGTTGAAAGCTTTCCTGTCAGCCCACAGATTTTGCCACTGAGCTAATGGACAGGCTGCTTGCATTAATAGATTGCTGTCCTCCTTTAGGGCATATGCTGAAGGGGGATGCAGCACCCCGCTCTGGCAGATAGTTCCAGGCAGAGCAGCAGCATTCAAGGATCAAGGTATCTGCTCAGATCTATTTGTGAGCTACCTGGCGCAGAAAGGGCGTGTGCCAATGCAGCTCAGACACATCCACTCATAAGCTCGGGGGTTTTTCCTCATTTAATCAATCCACAGGAGCCTGATCTTGCCTCTTCCTTGCCCTTTGCTCCTAGGCCAGCCTTGGAATTGACTGGGTTCTCATGCCCCCTTCAACCTGCTTGCCCACCATCTCACTGGATGCACAGCCTCTGATTTCTAGACCCAGAGGCCTGCTGCTCTTCCTGTGCCATATCCAGCCTCCCCATTCCCAGTGTATTCACTGCTCTTCAGCACCCAGAACCACATGTGCTCTCCATGAGGCCTCCCAACTCTATTCCCCTTGTCTTGATCTTGTAAATCACCTGTTTCCTTCACTCTCTGTTAGATCTGTCCTCCCTTCTGTCCCACCTTATCTCAGCCCCACCAGATCTCTGTCCTACCCTCTCAACCAATGCAGTTTTGTCTTCCTCCCACATGTCCAGGCCTTATTCACTATCCCCAGCCAGCACTCCTTTGTAGCAAGAAAGGATTTTAATGTCCTGCCATAAAGATGATGATGTCATGCCTGACACAATGGCTAAAATACCCTGAGGGAATTTCAGAGCTCGGAAACTTTGAGCCTCCTAAAACTGCTTTAGCACAGTCTAAACAAAAGGTTTCTAGCAAGTTCCTTCTCCAAAAGAGTATCTTCAAAGCCATTTCCATGCTACAAAAATTTGGCCTCTTGTTAAAAGACAATAAACAGAAATCATTGCAATGTTCAGTCACTGTTGCTAAATGACAGACATGGGACAGGGTTGGTCAACCCAAAAATCAACTAATGTCATCAAACACACACTCACTAAAAGCAACTGCAAATAGAGTTGGATTGTGTAAGATAAACTGTACTGAAGTCAATATGAAAAACATTCAGCTAGTCTTTCAATTTAAATGCCCTTTGAATTTCCTAGGTCAAGGAGATTGAAGCCCAGACATTTATGTATGGCTAATCCATTCAGTGAACTGCAATAGTTATTTACTTGGTTTGATTCACGTAATTCATGTAATTAAGCTGACCAGTCATCATTTAGCATCATCATAAAGCTGCAAATAGCTGTATATTAAAAACATCAACAACAACAAAACAAACCAAAAAAAAAACAAAAACCTTCCATTCAAAGGCTGGATGTGGAACTGCAGCTGGAAAATTATAATCCTGCAACAAAAAAATCTTCTCACATAAGAAGAAAAAATCACTAAAAATGCGATTTCTTACAAATGAGTCACTCAGATCCATTATTAATTGGACTAACTTTGGCTATTTAATGGTTTTGATTGCTTTTGATATTGTTTATTTTATGATGTTTTAATTATTGTTGTTTATATATTACAGTAATTGCATTTTAATTGTCTTTGGAGCAGCACCCTGACTGTCTTGGCAGGGAGTCACTAAATAAATAAAAGCATTATTATTATAAACATAATTGATGGTAATAGTTTTTCACTGTTATTGTTAGCAATGCATAAAGAAAAAAAAATATATATATATTGTCTGTAAGAGAGAAACCGTAATCAGAACCTCAAGGTTATATATCCAACTCTGCCACTGATTATATCTGTGACTTTGAAAAGTCACTTAGACTCCCTCTTATCTCAATTTATTCATCTGTGAAAGGATTATCATAACACTGTCGAATCTCCCAGGATTAGCGTAAGAATTAGCTAATGTCTTTAAAGGATTTTGATCTCCTCAAATGAAAAGTGAAAAAAAGCTTTAATCTTTAGATTAGTAATGGTAGAATAGAAAAACTGGTATAATCTACTAAACTGGAAAGTTACTCTAGTATTAATATTTTTAATCTATAATTGGTGCATTTATATTGTCCATACACTTAAAAATAAGTCATTCTACTACTAGCTACTACTAACAAAGGCAAGAACACTTTGCAGAAAGGAAAAAAAAATGGCTTCCAAATTTTCCAAGCTGAGAAAAAAAGAGGGAAGCAGTGCTTTGTGGTACATAGAACGTTTTCTCCTCCCTATTTCTACATCCAGACCCTTTCCTTAAAAAATATTAAAAAAAAAAAAAAAAAAAAAAAAGACAAAAACCCAACAATCCAAACCAAAGTACACAATACTATTTTTCTTAGGATACCCAAAGACAAAAGTGGAGTTTATGTGGAGTACGAAGCAGAATGGGGAAAAATAATACGAAGGAAAAAAGAGGGCAAATGTTGCACACTGTAGTTCAGAGAACAAATCCAAGCTTCAAAATCAGAGTCACTTAGAAACTTACAGGAAAAGAAAACTTTGACAAGTCACACAGAAGAGGGAAATTTAAAGATTTTATTGAATTTTTTTAAAGCTTCAAATACTTGTATTACATTTAAACTAAGTAATATTGCTCTAGGCTCTGAGTCATTATGCTGGGCATTCACTGAATTAACTGGCTTTTCTTTTTCAAGTAGATTGTTAGAAAATGCTGGAATTAGTGAAAGTAGCAGAAATGACCATTTGACTACAGTAGTTTGTCCCCCACTTACTGGGTCTCTAGCCTGTGGTGACTTATCTACTCTTCTTTCTCCATATTCCCACCCAAATTCTTACATACCTTCTTACTGTTGTAGTTAACAGAGGGTTCTGCAGAAATGCAGTAAAATCTCAAAACAAAATGTATTCACTTTTGCTGTGAAAAGGTTCACTTGACCTCACCAAGATTCATTTTTCTTCTCACTGTAGAGGGCTATACCCTAAGATGTGATTTGTCCATGAGGGGGTTTTTTGGTCCAGAAAATGCTGACCTGTGTTTCACAGATGCATGGCTCATGTTATCCTCCCCACAACGATCTTTGCCTTGCCATGCTTCACTCGCACACATCAATACTGATGCCTGTTGACAGTCAAATCCTTGTTCGCACTCCTATTAATGAAAATTTTATACCGCTGATAATTTGTTAACATTGAGAATATTACAGATATTATTAATGATATTTGGCTTCCCATCCTTTTCTCCCTCCAGTGCTATTTGCAGTGTTATTGATGACTGCAACAGGACATCATCGAAACTCTTACCAAATGAAATTCTGTTTCCTAGTATGCTGTCTTACTTGTGGCAAAAAATTACCTAAAATCTGTAAAGAATAAATTCATGCTTAGACTGTGAATAAGAAATTAATACTTGACATATATAGCAACTCCAATGCAAGGATTTAATGTTATTTATGTTTCGTGTTGGGGAACCTGTGTTTGGCAGATATCACAATCACAATTGATTTTGTACAGAGAGTTTAGTCACTGTAAGATCATGACAAAATTTTTAGAGAGGGCTCAGAATACATCAGGTGAGCCAGATAAGCCTCATATGTCAGAAGTGCCAAGCCCTAGGTATCAGTCAGGGTCAATCAAAACTGCAGTACCAAAGCACCTGTGAAAGTCAGACTCCAGATTATTTGAGCTGGGCATTCTAAAACCCAGGGATCCAAAATTGATGACAGTTTTCAGCAACTTGCCTGAGGTAATGGAGCAAAATCCTGGCAGAGCTAGGAATGAATCCCAGTTCCCTGCTGCTCGAATTGCTGCTGCAGCTACTGTGGCATCTTCTCTCCTAAGAAAAGCCATCCTTAATGTCTCGAACTTGTCCACCAAACCCAGGGTCAGAACACACAGGCAGAGGGATCTTACCTCACCTGATCCTTGCATTTGACTACTACTAATTTTCAACAACAGCTTAAGTGTGTTAGAATTCAGGGCCAGCCAAAGGATGTGCAGCTGCCCTGGGTCCCGTGATCATTTTGGTTTCTATCTGTCAGAATCCTTTCTGGATAGCATCCATGGACTCCTGGTTAACCTCTCATTGCAAGATGAATTGAAAAACTCAGTTCTCCAAGATCCTACAATCACAGCATCCACCTCAGCTTTCTTAATGCTTTCATGATGAGAGTACATTTATTTTCCAGTCACTAGACAGTCTGTAACCACATTTTGATATCTATGAGCTGCTGAAACTTCACACCCTCAAAAAATGGGCCTCCCTATCACATAAGCAATCCCTTTACCAAACCCTCCTTCCATCCTAGCTGCTTACCTAAGTCTGCCCAGGTCTCTTCTCAGCCCATAGACATCTAAAGAGTTTTGCAGGGCAAGTTAAAAGTATAAATTAACAGTACATTGACCTCCTTTCTCCACGTTCTTAAACTTATGACTAATGCATTGTGTTTTATACTTTCTCTTCTTTCACAGAAGGATGAAATACCTCAGGTTACTTTACAATTACCATGGCACAAGTGTATACATGCAAAAATGTTACCATGGAGCTGCTGAAACACTGCAAATTCACAGCTTCACTTCCTCTTTAGAAACTTATTTGGGTGTCCCTACCCACAGCTTATTTGCACAAGTTCTCAGAGAGACCTGAGTCTGGCACTGAGAGAATCAAACCTCCCTGCTTATTATGGTGAATGGGAGTTGCATATGTTGGAGTCTGTGGGGCTCTTCTTGTCTGTGAATAGCTGCCATTAACATTTATGGGGGGTATGCATATTGAGGAAAAAAGAGAATGGGCACCCACTGAGAAGAGAGCAGACTCCAGCAATTCTATTCTTATCACATTGTGTGCTTTAGTCTTCACTAATCTCAGCAAAGTATCTTCATGCAAGTCTTCTGAAATGTTTTTTTTTTCTTTTTATCTCCATGGAAATTGTATTTTTTTAATAAGAAAGGTGACGAAGGGTTAGCTTATGCTCCAGTAAATCCACAGAGTGAAATTATCTCATTTAAATATCTATTCAACTCTCAAAACAAATATCAAAGTTCAGACTTAGCAGATTCATTCTTTGCCAGAATAAGTAGCAAACTCTACTTTATACCTGTTCAGGCTACTTCAGGGTCTGCTTATTCCCTCATAGATACACCTGTGTTCTCTTGTAAACATTTTAACCTGTCAAAAGAAGGTCTCTTCCTTTGTCACAGGGCCAAGAGACTTTCACAATATGAGCTGTTTCTCGAAAACCTCAGCAGCAGTACAGCCAACAGCAGAGTTTCACCACAGGGAGGATAAGCACAGGCTAGGCAGTGACAGGATTTTTACTCTTGCCTGCTCTGAGCAAGATTAAAATGCCAGCAGCTAGTCCCAGTTAGCCCCTCTGACTGTTGTTATCACCAAGAGAGGTGAATCAGTGCTGTGCAAACGCTGGGAAATCTAATGAAAAATGTTAGTGCCAGCAGAAGCACAGAGGCTTAACTGAAGTGCTGATAGAGAATACTTTGGACAGCAAGAACTGATAGTTGCATACAGAGAGAAAAAGCCTTCAGAGCTTGTCTTTTCTTCTTCAAAAGCATGCATGAAAATTTTCATTTAGCTAAGATTTAAATTAAGGTTTTGATTTTTAAAAGTTTTACTGTTCTTTCTAGTCTGAAACCAAGGAACGCTGGTGTGACTACATCGATATCAAATGAAAAAGCAAATAGTTTCTTCTCTCTACTTCACACTCACAAATGATGAAAAAAAGCCTGCCTGGACTAGAACAGACTTTTCCGCCTTTAATTCAGAAATCCCATGTTCCTTCCCTATAATACCAACTATCAAATGGAAAAACATTTAGTGTCTCCTCAGATTTAGCTGACATTTGAATTCTTACAAACTTGAGAAACAAGTAAATGTGCAAGATTACTGTCTGCTAGAAATCATTCAGCTTCCTATGAGGTTACACCAGAAAGTCTCATCGCTACAGAATACATAGTGATTGACAAAGGACGAACTTGGACTTCAGCCACTCTTCTTGTATAATCTTCCCCCAAAATAAGTAACTGAAAATGAGGTCCAGGGGCTTACGGAAAGTGACAGAGATCCAACCTGGCAGGACGATACCAGTTTCTCATTTGTCTGGCCCCTTGGAAGAAGTCTTCAGAAGAGGCAGGAGAGCATTCCCTGCCAAAGAACAGCCCCATTGAGATAATTTTGAGCAATGAATTGCAACTCACACACAGTTTGGTTAGGTGGCTTATTTAATGAGAAGACATCCAAGAACACAGAAGTGCTTGTGATGATGCAGGTGCTGCAAGGTATTGTGGATTAAGTTAACTACACTTGTGCTATTGGGTCATTAAATCTTATTCATTCTTCAGAGATCTTTCCTGCCTACCAGCCGGTGCTATGGAAATGAGAATGAAAAGCTTTTATGGCACAGCACTACCCTGCAAGTTAGAACAGGTGATGATACCTAAAGCTATGACTGAGCAAAACAGAACTAAGTTTTGGAAGGAACATTTGATAGAGTCTTCTCATTAGCAACATTTAGTCTCTTGGAAGAGTTGAGTGAAAAAAAAATCTTTTCCTTTATTTTAGAGTGTTAATTGTATCACAAACCACAGAACTTTAGCGGTCTAGGTGAAAATTCACAACTACTAGTTCCCTGATGTGCTGTACCCTCTAGATGAGGAAAAGCCCAAAATGGGTCTTTGTATCCAGGTAATAGGAATATTGCAACCAATTAGGGATATAAACAACTTGATCAAGCCACTTGCTCCAGCCTGTGATTAAAAATTATTTTCTGTCACAATAAATGTTCTCTATTGCCTGTTTCTCTTTTTATGAGTGCTGTCAATGGCTACTGTAGTCTTGCAAACCAACAAGGTGCTTATGCCAAATGACACCAACTTTCTTCCACGTGTCTCATTTCCCTTAAAAATACAGGCTTTCTCCCCAACCTACCAGTGTCCTGATAGGTGGAGCTTTTCTTTATGGAGTTTCCATAGGGTTGTAGGTTACTGCATCTTCTCATTTCTGTACTACGCAGTTTAGCACGCAGAGCAGCGCAAAGCTGGCACATCACTCTAACTGAGAACAGCTCCAGGACCTTTTCCTCTGCAACCAAGGTCTTAACCAGTAAGTGGCAAATAGAAAGTGCCATGCAGAAGGAACTGTAATTAGATCCAAAACAGACTGGTAACACCGACAGAGACAGATGACCTTGAGATGGATAGGTGATCAATAGATAGTCTGATTCTCTTGTTTTTAAATCATTATTGATAGTACATCTTAAATTAATCCATCATTCTGTAAATCTTCAACTCTTTTAGAACAAAAGCATCCTGGAAGTTTAATTTATCTTTTTTTTTTTTTTTTTTTTTTTTTTTTTTTTTTTTTAAACTAGCCCATACTCTAAGCAGCAATGGAAAGGCAGGAATAATCAAGTCCAGAGCAAACTAGTTGTACTCAAACGTTTGTAATTAAGTATGATAGCCAATTACAGAAATACCTGGAATAGCTCCTGATTCACTCTCATATCAGAGATTTCCTAATCAGTTTGAGATAACTAGACACTGCTACAGAAAATAAACAAGATCATAGCATTTGCAAATGAGTCTCAAAAACAGATTTCACTGCATGAAAATCTTCATTGTTAGGAGAAAGCTTGTGTTCTGTGAATCTTTAGGGTCATTTCCATTTGCATTCAACTGGAGAAAAGTCCTTTGTTCTTTTCTTCCTTCTCACATCCTCTACAACTCCACACTTTTTTCCCCTCTCTTCCTCTGTGTATTGGTGTTTTGTACCAATGTGCTACACTAACTGCTAAAAATACATCCTTTGTGCTAAAGTAGCTTAAATCCACTTCAATTGTTACCTAATTTCTCTATGTTGCTCTGATTACCATGAATATAAATTTGAAGATGTGTGATTTCTGTAAAATTATATGGCAGAAGATGCAACAGCATAACTATGAAGCACACACCATGGTAGTGTATTATGTTATGAATAATGCCACTTAAACATTTGTAAAACGTAAAGCTTTTCTGAGCTCTTCTCCTTCCCCTGAGACTTGAACTCTTGTTGAACAAGCTGTTCAAAGCTCATCACTGATAAAATCCTACCCCAACAAAAGAGTGACAGTGACTGTTTATTCATTATTTTTATTATTAAATCACTGTTTCAGGTTGCCAGTTGCTTGGTCTTCCTGCAATAAAAAAAAACCCCAACAGGTATCCATTTGACCTACTTGTCCCTAACCCAACAATGTTTGGAGCAAGATGAAATCTGATGATAATGAACTTTTCTTGAAAGAGGAATTGCAAACTATGTCCCAGACCCTGCAATCAATTATTCATGTGAGCAACTTTGAACTCAGCAGGAGCACCCACAGGCATAAACCTTCTTACAGGGGAACAGTTGGCAGGATCAAGACCCACCTCAGGAGGAAGACACAACACAACATTTGAACCCTCTGTGACTCTTTTTATTTTATTATTTTTTCCCCTTTTTGTCCTTGTTATTGTTCAATTTTATTTTCTAGTATATTTCCCACTTCCAGCTGGGAGTAGAAGTGAAAATGCCAAAATAAAAAGACAAAAGCCGCTGTTATGCTCAGCTGGAAGAAAAAGTCCTAGAAATCTCTCAAAAAAAAAAAAAAAAATAGGCATAGAGATGTTCAGACTAATTTTTAACTCACCAAGAACACCATGATAGTTCACAGAAATTTTGTAAAACTTATAATGGAAAGCAAAGGAAGAAAGGCAAATTACTTGTGTGTTGCAATTCCCTCGCCATAATCTTCCTTCATCAAGATTTTAACAGCCCCTACCCAGATGATGCTGCAGAGCCCTCTAGATGCAGAAAGACCCAGGTCCACATGCTATGTGATTCTCAGGCCTACAACAACAAGAGAAAAGACATCGCTTATGATCATCCTCCCAAAGAAAAGGGGCTCAAACACCCCTGGGCAGAGAAGATATCACCCTCAGAAAAACTGTCTGCCTTAAAACAAGAACTTCCTTGTCTTTGAGCTCAACAAATTCAGAGAGTGAATGAAACGTCTGGCTGTTGATAAAGCTTAAATGCATAAAAGCCATTTCTGTGCACCCAAATCTCTTATTCCCAAACGCAGGAACTTGGACTTAAAGAGTAAATTACTGAGTCAGAGGAATTAATGTCCCAGTTTCAGGTTAGAGCTGATAAGGGGAAAATTCCAAAGAAATGAAGGCTTTGTAGGACAAGGTTATAAAACTAATGAGGAGCAGGTAATGTTAGGATTGTTGGTGTTCCTGAGGAGTAGCAAGCATAAGACATCTCAAGCTTGAAGCCCTTGAAGTAGACATTGCACATAATGTCACAGAGGGGGAAGCAGGAGAGCACCTTCTGCAAGGTGATTAATCTAGGATAAATCTTACGAACATACTTAAGTGTATGACTGTATAAGAATTGCTCAGAAGAGCTGGAATATGTGGTAAACTAGAAAGGGAAGACATATTCATGTACAGAGGTGTTTCAAGAGTGTTGGAAAACAAATACACACTATTCATGGCACTGGCCACACGTTTTTACAAGCCATGAAATGCCTCATGAAACACCTAAGTACTCTATTCAAGCTGTGTGATAGCCACTAACAGGTTCCACTATTCAGCTCTGTCAAAATCCTCTGCTAAACAAAATCCATTATTCATGCTGCTGTTGGGTAAATAAACAAGAGGATCCCAGCTGAGATTAATGTATAAGATATAGGTGCTTTGCATTGTGTGACACCACACAATACGGTCCTGCTCAAATATCCACACTACAGGTGCATGACACTAAATTGACAAAGGCTATGAGAAGAGCTACTTGGATGTTTGTATTCACTGAAACACATGCCCCATAGTGATATGCCTTAGCCTTATGACAAGGGGACACAGGTATGATTTGATCAAAAGCAGGGGAGAACTACATGAGTTCCTTTTATAAATGCCTCTTCATTACCTAAACTTAGCAAACAAAAACAGAAGAAAAGTCAAAGTCTTAAAGTCAGAACTAGACAAAATTCAAGCTAGCCATAAGGCAGACTTTTTTAACAGCAAGAGTGTTAGAAATATTATAGAGTGGAATCTCCATCACTGGAAGTGTTTCAGAGCAAGGGGGGGATATCTTTTTTTTTCTGACAAGCTCAGATGATGAGTCAATTAGGAAATTCCTGTGGCCTGCATGATTACTGAGGTCAGAAGAAGAACACTGACAGTGTTTCTTCCGGCTGTGCATTTTGCATGCTGAATGGAAGAAAAAACTCCTTCTGCAAAAGTCCACAGTGTATGGCTGAATGCCATCTGCAACTCTGGGTTTGTTTTCCTTTCATGCATTGTTTTCCTTTCATCTGCTGAGCATGTCCTAAAGACTGCCAGTGCTTAGGCTTTATATGGTGCTTAACAGCAGTATTCCCACCATGTCCTAATTATCAGAGCTTTAGAAAATATGAAGGAGATCCGTCATTCCCACCAGCATATAGAACTTTTGAAAAGAAAAGTACTCATAACTGTACATTGTTCTGATTTTAGCTCTTATGTTGGATCAAAGTAAAAAGAAACATTCCATACCACTCTGCATCTTTGGTGCTGTGGTATCAACGGGTGTCTTTGGGATCACAAATTGTTCCTTCATCAGGGAGAAATTAACTCAAAAATTAGCTATAACTTTTATGGGTCTATACGAGCCAAATAGAGCCATAGCCACTCCTGACAAGCAAAGCCTGTAGACACAAGGAGGCTTACACATTCCATAGCAGCAAGAAAACCTTTTCATTTTGGGGGCTCATTTCATCCTCTGAGAAGAGATTATCTTCTAACATATCACTAGTTACCTGAAATTGCAAATGATGCACCAATGAAGATAATTTCAAAACCAGACTTCGAGAACAATACTGCGACTATCTCTTATTTGGGAGGTGAATCTCAGGCAATCAGGGAAGCTAAGGTCCTGATGGTTGTGACCTTTGTGACTTTCAGCACTGATGAAGGAGGGACTAAAGAAATAAATAGTTTTGCATCCCTGACAACTGTTGTATTCTAAGATATTGCAAATGCTTATATGACAGAAATATAGCATACTCTCCAGTAGCAGAAAAAAAATCTTCATAAAGGCTAGTAAAAAGTTGGCATCTGTATGTGAAACATTTAAATTTATACCAAGATCATGCCAAAATAGTATGAAGAGAAAACCCTGAATCAAATGAAGTAATACCTTAGAAAAGTAATAAATTTCTTTTCATTTTGCTTTAACCAAAAATTATAGAAAGCACAGAAAAGCAGATATATAAACTCTTAGTATATAGACTAAAACTAAAAAGACTTATGTACAGCTTTGGTTAAGTACTTCATGGCTATCCATATAAAAAGCCTGGAAAGAACACCTGAGAGCATGACTACATTTCACAGAAATAGACCTAACCGTGAGAAAAATGGTAAGTCCCAAAGCAGCAATGGCTTTCCAGCGGAGTTTTATTTAAACTCTAGCTAAATAACCCCCAGGCTCTCAGATGAGCTCAATGAGGCCAAAAGAGCTGTATCTCACCTCTGACCGAGCAAGAAGTAACAATATGTGTTACTCGGGCTAGGGAAGAGATCCTGCTGACTCTGCATGCTGGAAGCCCATTTCATTGATAAATTATGACGTGATCATTCTTGCCAGAGCCTTAGTCGTCAGTTGGAAGAAGTTACGACTCAAATTATTCACGTAAATCTGGTCAGATTCATTTTATGTCAGGTTTGGACAGACCACCCCAGGCCATTCATTACAACAAGTACAATTTCACAGCACTCACAAGAGCCTTTGGGAGCACTTTCGTCACATTCTTTCCTTAGATTTGGCTGGGATGGTCCCATAATTTCTTAATGGCATACAGTTTGGTGACCAGTGTTGATTAGAGTGGATTAGGCTGCTTCACACCCACTCCTCCTGCCTATGTGCTTCTTTGCCTAGTTACAAAGGCAGGACCACTTCATCCCAACTGTCTGAGTCAGCACTGGTACCACTAAAATGAGCAGCTGTGGGGATTGGAGAGTGCAGTGTAGAGGTAAAACTGACCATATAAAATGACAGCAGCAACAGACTGCTTATTTGGACCCACCACAGACTCAATTCTTGAGCTCAGAAAGCTTAGTGCTCAAACTGTTGAACAGTTTGGCTTCTTTCCTGGATATGGGATTAAAAACAAGAAGACATTTGTGGGATTTCCAATAGCTGTTTGGACTGCCAGGTGAATTTATATATCTAGGAATAACGATTTCTGGAAATTTAAAACAAATGCTTCAGTTATCATACCAATCACAGATAAATGAGCTCTATCTCCATAAAATTTCATAAAATCCTATTTAGTGAAATTGTTGCCCAGACAGATCACATGTTCAAGCAACTCCATTACTATGCTCCACAAACCACACAAACCAAAGCAGCTTTTTCTATTATCGCATGGTATTATTTTCAAATCTCTTTTCCAAAGTGCTACTGCTATTTGTGTGGATATTCATCTCTCCAAGAGCTTGTTCTTAGCATGACATTGGCCAAATTTAGACAAGCTGAACAAAAGGGCAGAGGCTGTAACAGTCTTAAATTCCTTGATGAAAAGAGTTGACAGGGTAAGAAGATCTTACTACTGAATGGATCACTGAAAGGCTGTGATCTATCCATAAGATACAATTCTCCAACCTCAAATCATCCACTTCTAAGAAAGAAGCTTTGCCTCCAGTGCTCATAGGCTACATTCTTTCTAGAGGAGGGAAATGTCCATATATCTGTTTTAAAGAGACTGTACCTACCAGCTGAGAATTGGTAGCTAAATTCCCAGATCTGAGGTAGCATTATGGTGCCTTTGTAACTGGTTCAAAACACAGCCTTCTGAAGTACTCTTAATAAAGCAAAAAATCATAGAAAGCAAAAGCTTTGGAATTTTGTAGATGCCAAACATTATGGTGAGTGTTGGGCTCTGATAAGTACTTGGTCCACTGAAGTTCTTCCCATTGGCACTAGCAGATCTTCAGATATGGCTTGACATTGCAGGTTCACCCATTACTTCAGAACAGTGTGGAGATACTTAACCAAATTTCCACCCAATTAGTGTGAGTACCGTGGGTTATTCATTCATCTACACTGAATTGACTCCAATCCACACTAATCCTTTCATGATAATTTTTCAGATGTAGTCAGTGCAGCAGAACCAGTAGACTACAAGTCCTGAATGAAGTCTGAATATAAACTCACATGCTTCTATTCTCTCTCTCTGTCATCCATTATCTCTAATCCCAGAGTTTGGCAATACTGAGATGCAGTGCACATACCCCTACCTGGGCCAACCTGCACAGAATGAGCTAGCATAACCTAGGAAGGCTTCAGCAAAGCATGCTTCCCACCTGTCTGGGATTGGAATACTCTGTTTATCTCAGGTGGCAACACTCTATATTAAACATACCTGAAAACACTTAAAATATACACACCTGTAGCAGCATTGGAGACACACCAATGGTGCAGTGTCACTGCCAGACTGTCCACTGCATCCTTCTATCTCTGTCACCTGTTCTTTTGCCCCTTCCCTTTCAACTGCTAACTGCTTCTGCATTTGAAATCACTGAGAACAATGAGAATCCAAGCACTGTATGAATACATTTCACTCTTTCTCCTTTCTAACGCATAATACTTTTGTACACAAAACTTGCTTGTTTTGTAGTACTTAACACTTAATGCAAGGAAAAAGCACAAAAACAGAAAGGAAATTGCTCTCCAGCTGAAAGTCCAGCAGTTTGTGAATCACTGCAAACTGACAGACATGTACTGAAGCATCACAGTTTGCACGGAATAATTTCCCTTCCTCCCCCACAGGAAGGGATAACAGTGGGGTCATCTGCTCAAGCAGGGTCATCCTAGAGCACATGGCACAGAATTGTGTTAAGATGTTTCTTGAATATCTCCAGTAAGGGAGACACCAAAACCTCGCTGGGCAATCTGTCCAGTGCACAGTCACCTGCACAGCAAGGAAGTTCTGCCTCATGTTGAGGTGGAACTTTCTGTGCGTCAGTTTCTGCCCAGCGACTTTTCGCCTTTTGCTTGGCACCACCAAGAAGGGCCTGGACACCCTCCCTTACATAATGGAAGACATTGGTGAGATTTCCTCTCAGTTGTGTTTTCTCAGGACTGAACAGGCTCAGCTCTCTCAGCCTTCCCTTGTAAGAGAGAGGGTCCAGTCCCTAAACCACCTTGTCACCTTCCTCTGGACCCACACCCGGAGCTCCCTGTTTCTCTTGTACTGAGGAGCCAAGAACTGGACACATAACCCCAAATGTGACCTCACCAGGACTGAGAAGAGGGGTAGGATCACCTCCCTCGACCTGCTAGCAACAATGCTCTTCCTAATGCAGGATACCTTTGTTTTGCTTGTCTATAAGGACACACTGCTGGCTCACAGACAGCTCATTGTCCACTGGAACCCTCAGGTCCTTCTCCACAGAGCTGCTCCCCAGCAGGTCAGATCACGCTGGTCCATGGGGTCATTCTCCTCCAGGGGCAGAACCCTGCCTTTGTTGAATTTCAGAAAGTTCCACTCTGCCCATCTCTCCAATATATTGAGGTCCTTCTAAAGGCCTGCACAGCCCTCTGGGGTATTGCCCACTCTTCCCAGATTCATGTCATCAGTGAATTCTTCCCAGATTTGTGTCATCAGTGAACTTGCATATCCAGAAACAGTTTCTCTCATTAGAGGAGGGCTCGTAAACTTGTACTGCACCTATACAATTTCCTTCAATTTTTTTTCTTTTCTTCTGATTTTGTCCATACTACTCTAGTTTATGGAAGAGTTTGTTTTAAATACTTCTAGTGTGAAAAAATAGGAGAGAATCCAAATGAACAAGACATTTCAGGGTGCTCTACCTACATCTTTAACTGAAGAATCCCTCTAAAGTCAAAATACTCTGTAGACTTTAAACTTAATTTTGATTAGAACATAAATTAAGACAAATAACTTTCTAATATACTCATGTAAATTTGAACCTGTCAAGGGGCAGTTACCAAAATAAATAGTTCCATGGCAGAAGTGTTGCACACCTTCATTGAGTAGCACTTCAGAGCAGAACATGAACCTTTCTGATGAAGTCACAGTGAACTGAGAAAATTCATAATACCTCTAAAGTGCTCCAATATTATGCTATTACCCATGCAAATAATTAAATAGATAGATTAATTTTCTTTTTCGCAATTGAGATCCCTGTTTAGTTCACAATTCTTTTTACTTCAGTCAATAATTTTTAAACCATTTCACTTTTAGTAGTCTCTTATCCTTAAAATTTCCAATTAAATTTATGGTTGGAAATTATAGAGCTGTATTTAAAAAAAAAAAGATTGTATTGTTCAGCTCACTCTACAGTATAATTCAACTGGCAGCCTACAGCCTGATTTCTCAGAGATCCTTGGACAGGGGACCAGGGGAAGCGTTTCTCTATTTCCTGTGAATAGGTAAAAGCAGAAAGATAATGGCATCTCCTGGAGTACTGCACTCTTTGGGCAGATGTCACTCCTGCCACAGAGGCATTACTCATTCATTTTCCTACTGTGGAGCAGCACTTTCAGCTGGAAAGGGACCTGAGTAACCCTGTTGCCACTCCACTGCTCTGCAGGAGTATGTAAAACTGCATATTCTTGACAATAAATATTGCTGTTTAAATGTGCAACTTCACCCTTTGTTCATACACCTTGACTACTGGTAACGGCCTGAACTGGAACTGGTAAAGGCCCATGGAAGTGGAGAAGTCTTGACATTCATTTAAACCTTGATGCACAGAAATGTCCTTGATATGAATGCAGTGGCAGGGCAGGAGTGAAAACAGAGTTGTCCTGGCAAATGATGGAAACCTTTCTTTGGTGATCTTCTTTCAGGGGCAATGTTTTGGAATAGGTTATTTTGCATAATTACAGATTGCTCATGCCTGGTTAAATAGGAGAATAACAAAATCAGAGAATCACAGAATGATAGAGTGGTTGAGGCTGGAAGGGATCTCTGAAGGTTATCTGCTCTATGTCTCCTGCTTAAGCAGGATCACCTGGACACAGTTGTCCAGGGCCACATCCACAGTACTCCTGGTGTGGTCTCACAAGCACTGAATAAAGGGGAAGGATCACATTCCTCTAAACACTGGCAATACTTTGCTGAATATAGCCCAGGATATCTTTACCCTTCTTAGCTACTAGGGCATGTTGCTGGATCATGCTCAACTTGGTCTTCAGCAGAACTTTATTTTTCTGAAAAGCTGCTTGCCAGCTGGGTGGCACACACTGTATATTGGTGCACAGGGTTGTTTCTCCCCAGGTCCAGGATTTTAAACTTCCCCTCGTTGAACTTTCTAAGATTTCTGTCAGCCCATTTCTCCAGCCTGTCAAGGTCCCTCTGGCTGGCAGCATGACCCCCTGACCTACCAGTCACTCTTGCACTCAGTCATACCAATATCAGAAAAACACATTGGTACACTTGAACTTTCTTCTAATTCACAGGTGGAGATGAAAAAAACCGAAGCAAAATACTGTACAGATAGATTCTCATGAGCATATTACAGAGCAGAGTCAAAGATAGGATTGGTAATAACTGATGCAAGTGTTAATCTTTCAAACTATAATAAAAATTGCTAATAAAGAAAGTAGGGTGAGTATTTTACAAAGCAAGGTAGGGTTTGAGTTATGTTTTCTTGTTTGATTTTTTTTTTCTTTTAAAGACATCTATATAATATCAGTTGGAATTAACGGATACATAGCAGGGAGATGGATTTGCACCTTATTAGTGAGTCTGTTCCAGAGTATGGACATATTTCTGCAAACAGAATGTGGTGAGGTAATATGGAAGGACAGATAGAAAAGCATTTTGTTCTTCACTACTAAGTAGTCACGACAAGCTTTTGTTTTCTGTGATTATAAAGGAGTAACACAAAAAAGTGCCTTGCAGCCCAAGAACACCTTGGTGACAACAATAGATCGTGGGCATGGATAGGCAGCAATGTATCTACCACACACATAATAACAGGGGACAAAGCTCTGAAAAGGAGAGATACAGAAAGTTTGTCTATTTCCCAACATTCTAATCATCCAAATAAACAAGTAGAAAACATCACATTTGTGTTATTCAGCTTTTGTCTGCTCCACACCATATCTTTCATCCCACTTCTTGGATAACTCAGTGTTTGAAAATGAAGTCTAAAAACTCATTGAGTTTCTCCTGATTAAAGGACCATGAAGATCCAACTTCAAAGCTTCATGCAAACAAAATAAAAAGAGTCACTGTGTGAGGCAACTGCCACCATGCTGGGCTTATGATCCTGGCAGCTACTTTCAATATTAAGGAGCAGGAAACAGGATGACAGAGGCCTTTCTCTACATACCAGACAGATACTTCGAGCCTTTTGTTAACATTCAGAAGAGTTTCTCTGTGGTCTCAGAGGAGAGAACAAACAAGCATAGTATCATTTCTGTTGCAACTACATCAGTTGATGATGATGACAGGGAAACAGGAAAGGAAGAGCGACCTTACCTCCTCTGCCTTCTGCTCATCAGAAGTACAAAGACCTAGAAAGGCAGATGGAAGTATAACATGAGAAATTCACATAACTACAGTCAGATATAAAGGAAAAAAGAGGTGTCTTTTTAGCCTGTGCCCCATCAGGCAAACTTTTATTAAATACTATTCATATGCACTGTATCTGAATTGCAGTCTGCTAAAACACATCAGTAAGTATGAGTACATTTATTATTCCAATTAGTTTCTGTGGCTCCCCTGGAAGATATTAATTTGAGATCTAATGAAAAAATGGGATAAACAATTCTTTTGTTGAAAGGACAATGAACAAGACTGGTACAAAATTGATTAAAATAAGTAAAAATCACTGCTTTTTAATCTGGGATTTTGGCTAATTCAGTGGGACACTGAACACCCATTTCACAATCTTTTTAGCCCCAAGCAGGAGACATGAGAGAGAAAATCCCTAGCAGGGGGTAATGTAATGTGACCTCATTGGGACATTCTTACAGAGATGATAACAGAAGGTTTTGATCATGAGAGGGCACCCTGCAAATGTACTAGTCAGCTAGGATTTGGCAAAAATTTCATGTGGGTGGCTTTTTTTGTTACAGAAGTGCCAATATTTTATGGAGTTGTTATTGCAATACAAGTGGGAGAATCATATATTTACTTGATCCCTATAATGAAAGAGCCATTCACAAAATAAAAATGGAAAAAAACCTGCCTGGGATCCTGTAATTAATTTTAAAGGAAAAAATAAGAATTTACCACCCAAATGCCACTTAAAAATACAAGCAGTTGGGCATCCGAGCCTTAATGTTGGCTAAGTCTGACTAGGCTAAATGTTTACGTGCAGTTACATGCTCTTTTAATTGAAGAGAAACTGGAAGAGTCATAGATGAGCCTGAATCACAAATTAAATACCACAGGGATAATTTGCTCCATCTAGAGCTTTTGTTTTAGTGTAAACAAACATCTTTTAGTCTGCTCTATTTTAAGATGAAGGCTGTACAGTGAGAAGTAGCTATTCCTAAGACACTCATACCTCTGGGAGCAGTGCTGCAAAATAAACATCATATTCTTCAACTCTGACACGGAGGGACTGCCAGAGAGCTCAGACTGGTTGGGTCAGCACAGTCACTGCTCTGCCTCTCACTTCACACTGCAGCCTTACCCTTCCTGATGAGCCACAGCAACTGCTTATCTGACTGCTCTGTAAACCAGATCACTCAAATGCTTGGGGTTAAAAGTAACCCTGAGAAGTTACAGTGAAATAACTTCAGTGACCTAGCTCACTGGCTCAGCTCTCACCGAGCTGTGTCAGCAGAGCTGGAGGAGCTGGGATGGTGAACTGCAATGCAGCCTTCAGCATTTCCCAAGCATCCTCCCCAAGTGTAACACGTAATTACACCCTCCTCAGCCTCTGCAGCCCTAGGAGCTGCATGCTTCTTGCCAAAAATCCCTAAAATAAGGCTGTGCTTTAGCAATATAGTACATTTGGCTTCAGAGTTCCTAATTGTGGATGTAATGTATTAATTCACTCTGCCAGTGGTGACAGGTGAATTTTTACCAGCTGGCTGTACCAGCAGTTGCCTGTTGCCCTATATCCAGCATGCAGCCCCTGTACCAACACATCATCATTCATTACTGTGAATCTATGCTCTGTTCAACGACCAAGGAAAAAGCAACTGTGAGTCAGTTCTTGATCCAGGCCAGATGTCTGTTTTGCCCACAGATCCACTGCTTGGGAGTGCAGAATTACAGCTGGGCAAGGCTGGTGTGAAGGCAGCCTCTCTCCCAGCCTGTGCCTCACGCCTGGCTTGCCCCAGCTCTGTGCCAGCAGGATGTGCCCACGCAAGGAAGCCCAGCAGCTTTCACCTGATGGCACTTCAGCTCGGCCACAGGAGCTCTCAGTACTGCTGTGGCAATAGATACACTGTCGTGCAAGCTTGGGAAATTATTTTCATCCAGCTCTAGCAGCTTTAAAGATTTGCCTGCTGTGCAAGGGAGTGAAAGCAGTGATGGATTGCTTTCCACCTGGCAGCTGGCTCAGTCGGCGAAGGCCAACTGGAAAGGCCTTCTTGAGGAGGGAGAGCTGCAGTGCCATTCCAAAAGCCCTACTGGAAGGGGAGCTTTTCCATAAAAGGGAATGCTGCAGCTCGGAGATTTTGCAGGGAGATGTTGCAATGTGTCTGGGGCAGCTCCTGCGACAATCAGTGCCCGGTTCCAAACCAATCCTAGCAACAAGCACTGCTTGAGTTCAGATGACTGGTTCAGAAGTAACAGGACAACAAACCACCTCCTAAGCCCTTTGGTCATCTTGTGACACAAACTGCACTTTGGTGAGATTAATTTGTGTTTTCAGAAGCAGTATTCACCTCCTTCACGGATATGGAGCCTTCATACGTGTCACTTTTCATTTCAAGATTTTGGATCCCTGAATAAAGCTCACCTGTCCTTTCTCTTTAATATTTCTTTTTTTTGTTTGTTTTTTTTTTGGTTTTGTTGACTATGCCCCTACTCCTTGCAGATTTCAGAGACTCAGGTTTTCTTTTGCAAACTACACAAGAAAGGAAATGGAAGTATCTTGTAAATCCCAAACCAAGCTAGCATAAGCTAGTGAGTGCAAGGGACAGGAAGAACCATAATATTCTGGAGATGAAATGCAAGGGTAAGAAAGGATTCTCTGTGTGTTTTTGCCTCCTTATGTGCGTTAGAGGCTCATTGCAGCTTTTAATTGCCAGTGCAGGTGGACAAAATAGAAAGGCTGAAGAAGAGAGCCAAGGAAAAAATAATGGAATCCTGACCAGTGACAGGAGCTGATTACTGTTGGCAGACTGTATAGGTTTCAAATTCATGCTGTGACTTAGGGAATAAGTCCTGGCTAGGATGCATTTTTCTGGAATATCCCTAAGGAATATCTATCAGTGATTCATCTAAGCAGCCACTGGATATCATTACCACTCTACCAAAAATGAGGATAAAATAACAATCTGGAAGAAATGAAAGAAACAAGTGCCCCAGATTTTCTCTCCAGCTGTAGTAAAGAGATCACAAGGGTGGGCAAAGAAAGGAGGGGGAATGAGAAAAGGGCTGAACTTTTCATCTGCATGTCCTCAGTTTGCCTTTAAGCTGTGCACATCTAGCTTACTCTTGTCAGAAGCTACCACCACCATACTTTGTAGCTCCCAAAGAAAGAGATAATTGCCTCTTTTCCCAGTCACATGCTTACTAATACAGAACTGTATTTCTTTTTCCCCAGCCCTACACAGTAGGCTCTCCATCACTCAAAATAGCATAAGCTTTGCTAGAGATGTTAATGCACCATCCAGAGCAAATACAATGCACAGGCTTTGACAGGTTCACATTTTGAAGTCCCTTTTGAACTCACAGTTTCTCTCTTTTTTGTCAGATGAACAGTGGCCAATTATAAATTAATGCTCTTTCCTAAAGCCCCATCCCAACAGCTCCTATGAGTTATGTTCCTACTGGGTGTGTGTTACATGGTTTTATGTCTCCAGACAGTTGTTGGGCCTTTTCCCTGCTGTGGTGGTTAGCTAATATATAACTAATCATATGTGAGAAAATAGAAGGCAAAATTAATTCTATTAAGACTATAAACTTACAAACTTTTCTTTTTCTTTTTTTTTTTTTTTGGTCAAGAAAATGCCAGAAAACTTATTTTTATCCATAGCATCAGATACTCAGCTGGACCTCGAACAACAGTTCACTAATTTACACCAGATGCCCCATAGGGTCTATTTGATTTGCAAGTTTAAGTAGAAGACTGTTATTGAAATCAGTGTTCTTATATAAAAATATATAGCTGATCCAAAGAGAATGTGAATATCTACCACAAACCAAATTCACCCCAGATTCTCTGAACCTTGCAGGAATTAACTGCAAGTATTACACTTTGGAGCTTTTAAAACAAGAGATAATTGCCTCTTTTTTCCGTCATGGGTTTACTAATACAGAACTCTAGATTTTCCCAAACCTCCCCAGTGGGACTTCCATAAGTCAAAGTAATGTAAACTGTGTGAGAGATGCTAATGTTAAGCACTACAAAAATATTCAAATAGGCTATACAGTATTTCAAGTGTGAAACAAAGCCTGTGGGTTCAGGAAATACTTCCTCACTCAGTTCAAGGAGAACTTGTAAACAGGATTTTTAAACTCTTCATAGTCTGCAGTGGAGCTTTACTGTAGTGCTAATCCCCACGGTACCTCGAGCTCTGATTCAACAAAGATGTAAGGCGAACACTCCAGACTTGGGTGGACTGCTCTGGTGCCCAAAGTTTAGTCTGTTTCTATTAACTTGCAGAGCTACAATCTAGGTCAATAACCTAGGATTTACGACAAGAATCCCAAAGCAGCTACTGTCTTCCCCTACATTATCACGGACCCTTTTTAGTAGACTTATTTTCATTCAACTACGAGATGGTCTTCTCCTACAAGACTCCACCTGCAACACTCTAATTCTTGCTAAATTTTTTCCTACCCTGACAGAACACCAGCGTAATAAAATGTTAGAAGGAGGATCTAGTAGAGGATGTTCAGGTTTTTCCTTTTCAGTATAGTACCTATTAACGGGATCTAGGTGTATCCCACAGCGTTGCAGTTCCTGAAATAGCTACAGGAATAGGAGACAGTGAAATGCAGAAGGCAGTGTATTAAGTCTCTTGTGAATTACTATCAGAGTTTGGTACTAATTGAGAAAGTAAATAAAAAAGGTCCTGACAATATGTTCTTTCCTAGTGGGGACTATTCTCAATAAATGTAAAATAAAAGGCTGCATCTTCTCTTTCTGACTGGAAATCCTTAACAGAGGCAAGAATACTTCTCTTCATTTAAGGAAAAATGGCCCAAAATTATATTAATACCAGGCTGAGTAGCCAGCTGCATTATGCAGTTTCAGTATTTCCTTTGCATTTCATAGCAACCATTAGTGAGCTGCCTCATCCTTAGGGACTTTACTTCTAATGTCACACATAGGGTAGTTGTGCAACTCCATTTGAAGGGAGTCATTAAAAATTCTGCCAAGAGTTTGGCTCCTGGTTTCTACAAGTTCCTTGAAAGTACCAGGGCTTGAGGATCCAGGATCCAGGATGACTGGGCAATCATGTAAGAAACCCCGGAAGATTAGGATAAGGGGTTACAAGTTACCAGCATGGAAGCAGATGAGGTGGAAATCTTTTAAATTTTGCAGCCTTCTAAGAAAAATATATGTATTTACAGATACTGCATGGACATTTGTACATTTTCAGCTGCAATCACACCTTAATTTGAAATTCAGACATCCACTTAAATTCAATATACCCCTGCCTTCTTACCATACAGACTGAGATTAATGTCACTCTCCTACAGTAACAAGTTTTACAGTCACAAAACATAGGGACAAAAGTTATGAAAATGTCCTGATCACCGCACTTCACAAACTGGAACCACGAAGTTTGTCTGGTGGCTTCAAGGAAAGGCATAAGGAGCTGCAATTTCCACTCTTCAGATGAAGGCTCTTGTGACAAAGCAGATGAAAGGAAATCAAAAAAGAAGAGGAAGGGGAGAAAAAAAGACCTTTAGTAGGGAAGAATAAAACAGCCCATGTGAAATGTCATTTTAAAAAATTCACTAGACCCCTGCCTTCAGTCAAACATCAGGAACAGCAAATTATGTTCTTAGGTAAAGCAGATAGCATACAAAGAACCCACAAAGATGTGGTGCAAAGGGTGTTTGTTTCTTCTGGGATGACAATATCAGTTGTCAAGTACAAAGGCATCAGCAGATTCACTGATTAGCTCAAGTAAACGCTAATACAAAACTCTATATCACTTCAAATTCTGTATATAGCTAGAGAATAATCTTTCACAAGTGTTCTGGGGATTTTTCATCATTTTTATTACTGTGCTTCTATGCAACTTCTTCTGAAAAGGGAATGTATCTCTTAATGTGTAGTATGACACTACATTTTTTCCAGTGACACAGTCATTTAAGAAATTTTCCCCAGCCACCACTCTCCTGCACATACATAGAGGTGCAGTAGTTCATGATCCACTCAGATTTACCACTGCAACAGGTGATTCAAATGGTCCAAAATACAAAACCAACTTTGTCAAGAAGCATTTGTAACCATATTGATTTCTGTGACCAGGTTACAGCACATCCCGTTGATGGTTTTGATGTCAAATCTGGAGAGAGGTGAGTGGGGGCAGAGGCAGGAATGATGAGCCCACAGGTAGAGGAAGCAGAAGTTACTTAAACTGCTTTGTCAAGAAAAATGCAATGCGCATTTGCAGCCTTAGTGTAAGAGAGGTTTGTGGGTGGGTGTGGGTGTATTGCAGAATTCAGTGCTGATGTAACTCCACAGGTCACTGCAGCCACACAAGGTACATACTTGCGACTATATGAATCAAAAAGTGGAGGAGATGGGGGAGAGCAAAGCACCACTTTTTAGAACACTACTCAAAAATTATCTATCATTCATTATGTAAATGACCTAGCCTGACAGACAGAAAAGTGTATGTATCGACATTGCCATCAGGAAAGATGAAGATTTGGACTAAATCTTAATCCTGAGAAGCAGGAACCGATTAGCCTGGGGGGAAAGAGTGACCTGTGGTTCTCCGCAATACTTATGTGAGAAATGAGAAAGACAGATGTGGATTGAAACCTTCGGTAGGAACCAGCCATGACAGGCACTCTGAATAAGAGGATAAAATACTGGTTTGTGCAAGAGCAGAGTAGCAGCCAGGTTTGATTTTTATCCCCAGATCTAAACTGACCCACTGCATGAATCTTAACTCACTTCATCTCTTCGTTTTCCTTTTTAGCATTTGCCTTTCATCTCTATTTTGGTGACAAACCCTTTGGGCCAGGAAATCTGCAAATGGATGTGTGCATGTGTGCACTACTGCAAAATACACTGTGATTTTGATGTATTAATTATTTGCATGACTTTTTTAGTGCTTTTTCTTCCATTGCACTAGGTACTGTGCAACTTGAGTTGAAAAGACAGTTATTTCTCCAGAAGTTATTAAAATACCAAGTATGTTCATGTCAGACTCACAAGCAAGTTATTACTGCACAGTGAGTAGCCTACATCAGATGAGGCATAGTACCTGCTCATAGAGGCACTCTTAGCCAGGAATAAATGGAAGATAATTCTTTTTAGCCCAGTCCACAGTGAAAAGGGATTGACAAAATCAAATTTTATGGTGTTCTCTACCATCTGTGAGTACATACAGACAGTCACTGTGGCTCAGGCAGTGAGAAGTAACTGGTTAAACCATGGTAAATTACACAGAAACTCTGAGCCCTTAGAGAAGAGAGAATCGATGGGTACAAGCAGACAGGGGACTGGTAAGAATGTTAGTTTCACATATAAATAATAGGTTTCATGGCCGAAGTGGGGCTTTGTGACAATAAATGCAATCATGTAGAAGAGTTCTGCAGGTTACACAATAAATTAAAGGATATTTTTTACAGAAAATTAAGTATTTCTTGCAAAATGTTTATATGTATCTTGTAAAATATTCCCAAAGCATCCAAAACTTTAGCCAATATGGAAAGATGCATTACCTTCTAATTTTGCTACAATAACATTGCATGTGGAAAAGGATAGCATCTCCAGATTCTGACTAGGGCTATGACTAACAACTCCTACAACAGTGGCATCAGATTATCACTGATACCCTTTTGTATCAGTTCCAGGGAAGCTATCAAGATTCTGACAGCAGCTGGATTACGTAGAGTGGAATTTGGTCATTAACTGATTCTATTGCATAATGATTATTCAGCTAGAGGGACAGAATCTGATTTTTCATTTGCTGCCATCCCATGCATGCAGATGTGTGCTGGCTCCTCATTTATCCTAATGACGTAAGCTTTCATTTTTAAAGTCCATACTGGCTGAGGTTTAGTTGATCTCTATGGTGTTTTGCATGGAAGAAGTCTGTCCTTTCAGGCCTTTTCTATGGCAAGTTGAAGTTCTGGCTGCCTGTAGGAATGCTGATTAGTGCAATTATAACTTCATGTACCTGTTGAGGCAATGAAACTCCCCAGGCATTAGCTGCTATTTACCCATCTTATTTGTTGCGCTGACATTTTTATGCTTCTGTCAGGAATGATCAATCTGACATATTGGGAATGCAAAAGGTGAAGGATGCTGTTACATTATTTTTAACAGCAGAGTTTCTTGGTTGGTTGCCATGAGTGAGGGGTGAACCCTGAAATACAAAGGTTTGTTTCAGCTGAACCTGTTTAAACTACCTGTGTGTGAAACTTACCTGCCACCCTTCAGCTTGCTACTTTCACAACACAATTCTGTGATTACTGACTCCACAAGCAACATAACAACAGCTGTTCTTGTGATATTTTAATACCACTGGAATTAGGAGAGCTAAGAAATTCAGAGGTATATGACAGTTTTGAAAATATCTGTTTCAGTATGAGTTTAATCCAAAATGAAATTGTTTTTGCCATCCCTAGGCAAAAAAGGCATGGATTAAACACTGAAAGAAAAACTGGTGAGGCATCATGATGGTCAGGTTTATTCAACTCAGAAATAGAGGTATTCGTTAAAGAAAATCTGTGTTTGAAACAGTTTACATGTACCCAGAGAAGCAAAGGAATAGCTACCATGGTAGTTGACTGGAAAATCTAATTTCTAGGATAGTTTTGAAAATAAATTTTCACCTCCAACCTAGACAAGAAGACTGAAGTTCCAGTTTGCTCAGAGGAACTGCACTATTAATGAATAAATACAACTACTTCAAGGATAAACCAAAAATGTTATTATTACTATTTTCTGATTCCCATCTTTCCCTGACTTTCACCACTGAAATGGGGAAAGACAGACACTCAAGAAACCATGAAACTGCAAGAATTTGCAGTATCAGGTTCCCTACTTGGGAAGCAGCTGAGAAGCTCAGAGAGCAAGCTAAGAAAAAACAGGCAGATTTCATAATGTTTCCACAAAATCAGCAAGCTCTGATTCACATTTTGCTTCTTTGTTCTTTTGTATCTCACAGTGGGAATCTTTTTCACCCTAAAATACCTATGGAATAGGCAGAAATGGAGTAGTTCCTCATGTGGCTTAAGAAGGAACATATCAAACCATCTGCTGCTTGTCTTCATCACTTCTAGAAGAGGCTAAAACATGTAACAAACTGAAATTAGAACAGGCATTCAGATTCATTGGAATAATCTCCTTCTACAATTTTGGGGACTTCACTGGAAGAGGGACATGGACAAAGAACAATACTATTCAGAGATTGAGAACAAATATACTATGCAGGGCTACATGAAATCACTAGGATCCATTGGGCAAACCATTCGTCTTCCAGTGGCCAAGTGGACCAGGAGAAATTGACAGAAGATGGGAAAGTGGTTTGTGCTACCCTGTTTCTTAGGTATTTGCAGCAGACTAAGACTAGGAAGAGTCCAGAGCTGTTCCAGTGCTATGAGAAGCACATCTTTCTCAAAGAATGGTAAAATGTGACATTATCTCAGCCCTCACAATTGCCTGGCTAATTCTTAATCACTGTGTATAGATCTACAGGACTGGCCTTAAAGACTTGAAAGATGTGCCATTCAAACTTAAGAAAGCAAGTCTCCCCCCCCCAGGAAAAAAAAAAAATCAGAAAAGAGTGAAGAGAAATCCTCTTAGACTGAGTTTTCCCCTTTATAAATTCAGAGTAAGGTCTCTCTTTATTTTTGGAAGAGGCTAGGCAAACTCTGAAGTGTGAAGTTACAAAGTGAGACATTCAGATTGTTACTGCAGCTTATAGTGAACCATAAATGGCTGTTTAGTCTTTAAATCTCACATACACATTTTCTATTGTTTGGAAATTGTATTTCACCTAAATAGCTTCGAGAATATTGCCATATACTCCTAGCTCACAATGTATTTCGTTTTTGTGCTGAGACTCATGGACATTGGGGTCACAGTCAGAAGGATTTGGGCAGAGACTCCACAGAGATTCCACTTCTATAGAGGCAGAAGTTGCCACTTGGGAACTTTGTTCTGGCTAATTCTTGGCAGTTGATGGGCAGGAATGCTTGCTGAAGAGAAGAGCCACAGACAAGATAGGTGTTGAGGTAGCATGTTTCACCTTGAGCACTCATTCTGGTTCCCAAATACGAGATTGGTTCAAGAGCTGCAAACAAGGTTTGTCTCCTTTCTGGTCATGGAGTCTTAGACTTGTGAACATTCAGCTCTTCTTTGGACCTTCTAATATTCTCCACCTCATGGCAGGAAAGCTGTTTTCAGCCAATCTTGATCAATTTTCACAATCCTAGCTGAGCCTTTCAGTCAGCTAATGTATCAGGTATACAGGACTCTTCATTGGTTAATGATGTCATCTAATCTGCTAATTATATTATCATTATAGCTGTCAATAGAAGAGGGCTGAGGAAAAAAAGCATCATCCTGACAATATCTCTCAAAAATGAAAGAATTCTTCTTCACACAGCCATGGACTTCAAATTGTGAACCACTAATTACTATAATTGATTAGAAGACAAATATCTTATGTACGTTATGGAGAATACAACAGTTCCTGCACTAACTTTTAATTTTTAACAAAAATACCGAAGTCCTTCTCGGATATTATTAATTCCACTCTGTTTGAAATTAAAATTAAAATTAAAATATTAAAAATAAATAAATAAATAAAATAAAATAAAATAAAATAGGCAGCCCTACTAAAGCTAATCAGAGTATGATACATCTAGGAATGAATAACGCCCAAGGAGACCTCAGGGTTAGAGTGGGCAGTGAATCGACAATGCAATATGGCAGGGAACAAGAAAGCCTGCAAATGTGGTCTGTCATAAAGAGAGATAGACTGTGTCCAGAAAGCTCCCGTGGGAATGCTCTGCAAATATTCACTGAGTTCCTGACCTGTCATTGCTGAAAAAAAAGAAAATAATGAGGGAACTAGGGGAAGTTCAAGGAAGAGCAACCAGAATGATCTGCAGGCTGGGAAAACTCAGCTATGGAAAGACTGAAATGGCCAGATAATGGCAGTGGTACCTAAGTGGGTTTTCAGGGTGATTTGCTTGAGTTCACAAATATATGCAAAGCAGAATCCAGCTTCTTTACACTGCTTCGCCTTTTGTAGTGTTATACATAGTCCTTAAAAGAAGAATTCTACCAACACAGTGGCTGTGGGAAATAGCTTGAAGGCTTTCTTAAGGAGCCTGTTGTCCACAAAAAATGGATTCGTTACCTGGTGTGCACCAAGCCAATAATTACACACTCATGAGAGACATTGATTATTTATTTCACAGTTGCACAAGCCTGGGTGCTTGATGGTATTCCACAAATCAAGCACACCAGCTATCAAATTTTTACTATTTATACATTTCAGCAAATAAAGGACTTAGTTTTCATTGGGAACAAGTTACACAGTTCTCTATTAATTAGTATCCTATCTTCTATTGGTTAATGATTCTCTTGTTTCTCATGCTAATTAATCTTTATGCTCAATCTTTCTCTTGAGTTGTTGGGTTTCTTGGGTCGATGGTCCGTGAGTCGGCGTTCATGATGTCTCCCTGCCAGAAATACCTTTTACCCAGTTGGAGCTGATTTCAGCACAATTGCTGAGTTAGCTTTATTAATTTCTTCCTTACCTTGGGAGTTCTGCCAGTCGTCCTTGTGGCTCACAAATTCTGCATTCTTTGCGTCCACTATCAATGAAACATCCTTCTTCCCAAGCTCTGGCAACCTCACCTTAAGTCTGAGATCACTGTAGCATGTCAGGCCCTAATCCTTAACAAGGCAATTCTACCAACAAGTAATTTGTTTTCCTAACACCTGGACATCACTTAGAGCATGCTTGTTAGCTGTTTCATGGATTAAATCTCCCTTCTTGTTGACTAGTGTTGAGAGTACACAAAGATCAAACATTAAAGAACATCCTTCCTTAAAAAAATTTTGCATATTTCACATTCTACAACAAGCCCAGCACCAGCTTCAGCTATGCTGTGGACCTGGTGCTGCAGCACTGTAGAAATTACAGCACAAGCAGCAAGATTGCTACCTGAATTCCTGGTGCTCAGGGTATTTAAAGTATACTAAAAGCCTTGAAATAGTCCGGAAACAGGACACAAAGATGGCTTAGAGCCAGCACAAGCCCATCCTTAAGACAATACAGCATGCAGAAAATGTGAAAGGTGGATAGGAGCAAGGGAAGAAAAAAGGAATAGAAAAAAGAAAGAAAAACAAGATGACTTTAGATTTACTAGCAGGGAAAAAACCATAAAGGTCAAACCTAAGACTGTGGAGATGTGAGAGGCAAATGGCAGAAAGCTTCTGTTCTTGCAACATTTTCTGTGAATCTTAAGGGGACACCATGCAGCTGAATTGGAGTGGACTCTTGTCAGGTAAATAATAAACTGGCTGGCAATTTCCATCTTGTAATTTAATACATAGATTAGGAAAACGTAAAGCCTTATTTCAGGCTGTATTTAGGCGGCTGGGGGGGCGGGGGGAGAGGTTGTACAAAATGCATGTGTGCAGAGGGGCTCCAGGAGTCCCATAGCACAAGCTGAGATTTCAGTCCGTTCTGCATTGATTAGTCATAACCTCCTGAGTGGGGAGCCCTCTGGGAAGAGAGGGACCAAGCAAAGGCAGGTACCTGGAGAATCCCCCTCCGCTGCTTTCCATTCACATAGAAACCGCCACATGCGACCACGAAGTGTCATTCCCATCAATAATTCACCGGAATATCTTGATTCATCAAGTCCAGGAACTTCCTGGGAAGTGTGGGAAAAGACCAGCGTGGCATCTCAGATGTCGAGAGAAGGACTTAAGACCAGCTCGGAGGATGAGAAGCCGCACAGCACAAACACACAGTTCACAACAGAGCAGCGTGCCTCTGCCTCCTCTTTATCCCCCCTCCCCCGATTTTATTCCGCTTTAGCTATCGCTACCAAACCACTGGGAAGAAGCTGGCTGCTCTCGGCGGGGAAGGGGGGCTCCTTGGCACAACCCTCCCCCTCTGCCCTCCCACCGCATTCAGTTGCAAATCCCTGCCCGCCGGAGGAATCGGCTCCGCGCCCGCTCCGCGCCCCGGCCCCGGTGCGGCAGCTCCGCGGCCCCGCAGCCGCAGCGCCGGCGCCAGGGGTGCGGGTGCGCGTATGTGCGGCTGTGTGTGCGCGCCTGCCAGGGAGCCAAGCCGAGAGGGAGGAGTTTGGCTTTTTTTTTTTTCCCTCCCCCTCCTC
>JAOTQP010001286.1:69861850-69929753 GCA_026413545.1 Cichladusa arquata | reverse complement strand
TCTTATTCTTTCTGCCGTGCTTATGGGGAATGCTGATTAAGGGGGGGCGGGAGACGGAGGAGGGGGACAGCACTTATTTCGCAAAGTTGGCAGCTGTCTTGCGGAGGGCTCTGCCCCCGCCGCCGCTCCGAGGTGACCTCCCCGGGGCTCCGCGCCCTGCCCGGCGCTCAGGGGCGTGCGGGGACCGAGGCTGCTGGCGTTGGGAGTCAGCAGAAGGGATGCGGCGTTTTCCTGGGGATTGTCATCGCCAGCAAGATACTTCGGGCCAGGAGAGGTGGTGAGAGCGGGAGAAGGGTCGTGTGTGCTTGGAAGAGGACAACAGTAATAATTAATAATAACAGCAGCAAAAGGATGAATAGCTGGAAAATAATAATTTTTAAAGTCTGTCTCGGTTTCTTGATACTGCCTAGTTGCTGTGAGATGCATACAGGGCAAAACCTTCGGCTCATGAGCGAAATCAGAGGCAAAGTGCAGAACTGAATGTAGAGCACAGTTGAAATGAGGCGCTTCCTCAGTGAAAAGAAGGGGGCAGAGTGAGCAGATCTGGGGACGTTACAGGAATTGACAAATGTGAAGTCTTTTATTTGATAAAAGAACGGGTTGGGGAGTGCAGGAGGAGGTGGAAGTAAGAGGGTAGGCGTATAGACATTTTTACAGGAAAGAAGTTGGGTAATTGCAGAAAGCAAGCACTGAATTTGGTGGTGTAGTAAATGTTTCTAAGGAGCTGGTAACATACTTTCTGTGTCAGCTAGGTTGAACTATTTATGTATTCATATATATGTAACACCTACTTACACACACGTAGGGAAAACTGTTTGCATACTACATCTGTGTGTTCTTATGCGAAAGGTTGAGAAGAGATAAGCAATAGCAGCAGAGGTCAGTGGCTGTGGAAAGGAGTCCTGTCACTGCTGCAATAAAATCCATATTTTACGGAGAGTTAAATGCAGCACTTTTAAAGTGCAAGTGGATGGTCAGCTAAGTAATTCCTGATGACATTCAAGGTTCGAGAAGTTTAACGACTGAAATTACTCCCAGCTCGATGGCACAGCTACTACTTTTATACAAATCCAGAAGATTTTTTCTTTTACTTGTGTGTGGTGTGGGATTTTAAAGTTCTGTTAGCAGTGCATGAGAGATTGAGTAGCACAAATTACTTACAGAGTGTAAGGTCAGTCCTTTCTCCAAATTTACTGTTCTTCATGCAAGGCTGGAATAGAGAGTACAGTTCTTGTCTATTCAAGAATCTCTGAGGATGGAATGTTCATCCTACATGTGTACCTCATGCGCTCCATGCATGACCATTTGCACAAGGAGAACACTACAGTCAAGAACAAGGTTATTTCCATTCCCTTTTCTCACAGGACTGTGTGTAGTATCATTCTGGAAATGACATAATTCCAAGGGAATAAAATTGCTTGATCGTGCAGACCTCTTTGGTTTTAATCAAAATAGACATAGCTCTCCCAGTCAAGATAAAGGCTTATCTCCTGTGTTTGCTGGGCTGAAATCTCTATTATGCAGACAGTTCTTTGCAAAAGTACTTGCATGTTACTTAAAACATTCCATAAAATTGATTAACATCTGTTCCTGAGCAATATAATGCTATGGGTAATGGTGCATCCCTATTCATTTCTTTTTTTCTAATTCCTGTTTAAAGGCAATAAGTTTGCATGTCACAGGAGAGTCGGGTAGGGCTCGGAGGCTTGTGTTCAAGATTAAGTAGATTCCTTTATCATGGATATATAGTTTTAAAGGCCTGGCAGCAATGACACAATTGGATAGCTCCTTTAAAGAGCCCAAACATGCTAATAAAGACTGCAAAGCTGAATCTCTTTTTCCTCTCCATTCAGATGTTATCTGACACAGCACCAGTAAATACATAATCTCATATGCTTCTGGCTTTCAGCTGCACCATAATCTTTCTGGACATATTTCTAGTGGTTTGCAGTTGACTTTTGAGCTGGGGGAGGGAAGAGGAAAGCAGCCAGTCTTTTCAGAATAACGTAATCGGAGCAGCAATACTTTTTTTTTTTTCCAGGGAAAATGGCATTGATTCAGTCCTGTTGTAGCTCTCTGCAATTATCCTTTGTAGCCATTTAAGTAACTGGGGTCTCCATAGGGACTTATTAGTCCCTCTAGGTATTTTAGTTTTCACACCAATTCACAGCTCTTGCATATCTCCATGCCAGCACACCAAAGATTACATTTATAGACACGATCATCATTTTCTAACCAAGTTGTTCAGCTAGAAATGTGCATCTTAACTTCTGACTCTTCTCTCTCTCTCTCCCTCCTTCCCTTCTTCCCTTGCATAGCTCTTCCATGCAAATACTAACCTGCCTCTCAAGGCAGCCTTCCCTTCCATAAAGTTTGCATTTTGCCATCTGCTGTTTCAATAATATTTAGCTGAGAGACTTCCTTCAAAGCAAAACATACACAGGTTAAAAAATGTGGGATTTTTTCCCCTTGCTTTCTGCAGAAGATCTCAAAACTAATGTGAACTTCATAGAAGTTATGAACGTGCCTGTGCTCTCACCAGCTGAGATCTTTAAATGAGCAACCCTCTTCTCAAGGACATACTGGGTTCCTCTGGGCAGGAGCCTCCCTCCAGACCACTGTCCCCTCAAGTGTGTTACATCATTTTTACTTTGACTGGAAGCTATTAGCATGCTGATATGCTGCTTATTAATAGAATCCTGCAGTATTTTGGGGTTTGGAAGGAATCACTGTTGGGTTTTCTGGTGGATGCCTGTGTGCTGTGTGGTGGTCAAGCAACATTTATCTGTTGTTAAATGAAATGGTGGTCTCTGTCTCGTGCTTAACTGAACTTTTCAGTATGTCACCTGCCCTTTGTTGACTGCTTTTAAATTATGTTACCTTTCTAGTGCAATCTTGCAGCATTGTGGCTCAAGATGTGCAGGAAATTACTTATGGATCTCCTTGGAAATGGTGGCTAATTACTAAAATTAAAGGTAGCTGAAATCTATAAAAAAGAGTGGGCAGAATGCATTTGAAGCAGCAGGCCCCACTGTGATGGTGCCTCATCTTACATAATGGTTACAATTCCTCTAGTGGCTCTGCTGCAATTATACCAGAATGAACTAGAATTGGTTTTCAGTATCTTTTGATTATCATAAGCATGTGGGGAAGGCTTTGCCTTGGAAGCTGGGTGTTAGGGAGACTTCTTCATTAACCCCTTCAAGACCTAGTTAGCCGCAGTAACTGTTCCTCTGTTTTCAAAGGCTTTGCATCATTTGGGGTTTACTTCTTTTCTCCTTTTTCCTTTATAACTTCTTGGGTTCATAGGTCTAGAAACGGGGCTGATAAACTCAGCTGTGGTTATCCTAACTGCCATGGTGGGGCCAAATTCAGGATCTTTTCAATGTAAATCTTTAAAGTGAGTCCCCCATCCTGTGCACAAAGTGAAGAGTTCTGTGGCACACAGAGCAAATCACTTCTGCTGACTCTATGCAGGATTCAGTTTGCAGTATAAACACCATTCTCAAGTTTAAATGTGTTCTGGTTGAGATAAAAATCCAGCAGCAGCTGGTTTGTTCATGCTGCATGCTTAGTCATGGCAGACCTTTCCAAGGGGTCTGAAAAAAACTGTGCTGTGTGAGGAGAAAGGTATAGCATCTTGCCTTGTTTCATTTAGGATGGGGAGAGATGGGATGTAGTGTGAACATTTAGTATTAAATGCAGCTTTTAGTTGTTTTTATTGCTTTGCAAAAGGTACAGGACAGATTATTAGTCGCTGTTTTAACAACACCCTTGAAGAATGCATAATTAATACAAAACATCAGCAGAAAAAGTCCTCCTCTCTGGGTTGTGCTATGAGTGTTGCTGCAGTGGATTTAGGTGGGGAAAGTGCTGGATAAAAGCATTTTTAAAGTTTGAGTGTGAGCATTTCATATCCAGTCAGGCTTTCTGTGCCGTAATCTCCGCCTGAGTCGCTTTTTGGTTCTTCTTCAATGACTAGCTAGTATGTGTTGGGAGTCCATCCAGGCTCAGGTTCCTAAGCTTCCCTAGGGCACTGCTGTGTGTCAGAATCCTAATCACCCACCAGCTACCTCCCCACCCAATTTCAGGCAGGCTTATCCCTCTTTGTACCTGTGATCATCTCTCTATTCCAGGTGGAGCCGATTACCACCATTGTCTTCTACTTTATTTATTTTCCTGGTTGTGCATTTGGCACTGAAAGGCCCAAACAAAGACTGTAAATATTTGAGTTTATGCTTTTGTTTGTTTGTTAGCAGGAGCATTCCCAGAAGGAAATAGGATAACTGAATTTCAGCAGTGTTTATAGAATGGTGTGAATTAATGTTACTGGTTGGTACATCGGGTCTGCTCCTTGAGTATTTTTCTCTCTCAAACCAACCAGAAAGGATAGTTTCCTCCAAAGCTGCAACCCTCTGAGGAGCAGTGAGGATCAATGCTGATGGGGAAGGATGAGCCTGTGTGCCTTGTCAGGACGGAAAAGGCTCAACTGGCATGGTGTCCTTCCTGAGTTAGGATGTTGGACCTCCAAAAAGAATCTTTAAGCAAAGGAGTGATTGCTTAACTGTGATGGTGCCAGAGCACTCGATAACACCATGCTGAAACATCCAAGATAGAGTGATACTGCATTATCTTTTTCACACCCAGCCACAAGACACCCTCTCGATACCCTCCTCTGCACCAGGCACATAGACAAAAAGTGCGTACATGTTTCCATCTGGTTTCATTTGAGAACACTGCCAGCCTTGCTATGTTTTAAGTAACCTGTTCAATAATGGCTTTATTCTGGCATTGTGGGCAAATATTTTGTGGGTTAATTAGCCTGTCTTGTCAGGATATGCATATATATTTACATATTGTCAGCAAATGCTTAATTCTAGCAAGAATGTGACTATTAGATTTCATTTGCAACATAAATACCCGTTGTAACCCCTCAGCTCTTCCCTAGTGACACACTGCAATGCACAGAAGAGAGCACTTTATGAATGAGATCTGTCCTGTACTATCTGGGTGCTGTAATTCCTCTCAGCTAAACTAATTTCATTATCATGCTGTAATGTTTACATCTGCCTCTGAGATAATAGGTAGTGTATCTTTCCAGCATCCCCACTTTTGCATCTAATCGCAGACCCAGAGCAGGAGGACCTAGGAGAAGGGTCAGCAGGAACTGAAAATTAGCACAAAAATTAAACACTAGTCAAGTTTCCCCAGGTACTGCAGGTTCGTGTCTGTCTGGTGGAAAGCAGAGCTGCCTGTTCCCTCATTACAGTTGGCAGCTAATAGCTTCTATATCACAAAGGCTGCTTAATCAACACAATCATTAGCATGCAGCTCTGCTTTGTTGTGAGGGTAACACCAAACTCAAAGAGAGTACTTGCCTCTGATGGTAACTCCACTTAGCATTGAAGGTGATGGTGATCCAGACTTGCATGAGAGGCTGTGGAGTGGTGGGAGAACCACTTGTGCCTGTGGCCCCAGCTGGGATTCTGGCACTGCGGCATTGGGCCAGCCTTCCTACTGACAGTCTCACCCCAGGGAAAACCCTCTCTCTTAGAAAGATGTGTCCTCCTCCCTCATCCTCTTAGATCCAATACCATAGCAAAAATAATTAAAAGCACAGTTGCTTTTAGTTTTGCCCTGAGGACTCAGGTGAAATCTGTTTTCCTCACTGAATTGATTCGCTTTGAGTGCCTGATGGTTTGTAACTTTAGGGTGTCATTAGTCTGGCAATCATTATTTGACAAAAGTATCTTCATGGACAAGAAGAAAATGATATAGTAGTCTGCACACACACACACACCCCACCACCCCCCACCCCTCCAAGAACCCACAGATACTCTGTAGACATTTGGGAGTCGCACTTCAAGTAAGGGACAAGGTGTTCATTGACATGAAGCCTTCACTCAAAAGCTGTTCCAGTATTCCACAATTCCACATCTTCACCACATGGACCCACTGTGAGGCTGGCCTGTATAATTGGCTGTGTTTTACAGCAGGGGAAGCAAATCACCACGGAGGTGAGTGACTTGCCCAAGGTCACCGGAGGAGATCATAACACAGCAGGGATGCTGAACCAGGCTCTTCTAGCAAGTACAGCTTGCAGTCAACCTGCCTGCCTCTCTCCTGCTCTCTTTAGTTATTGTAGCTGATCAAAGAATGGATGGGGGGAAAGAGTCAGATTTGGTTCTCTTTTTTTCCATCCAAAAGAAAGCCAATTATTTTTCTCAAGGACTCCTTGCATCTGCTTTGACATTCTCTCCCCAGAGGATTTTCTGGATGTTTTTGCTTGCTTGTTCAGCCATGTTTTCTGTGGTGGGGAAAGGGAGAAGCTGGGTAGCTCCAGAGCTGTCTGAGACAAGACTGAGTATCTTATTCCCAGGAGAAAGTAATCTGAGCTGTCCCCAAGCAAGGTGGCAATGACCTTACTCTCTGCATCGGCCAAGTTGGACTGGCCAGAGTTTCTTTACCATTCCCTGCCTCATACATTGCCACCTACTTATGCCTGTGAGAGAGAATGGGATAAAAAAAAATCTCATAGAAGTCTGCCTATTCTGCATGCTGTTCCCTGTGGTTTGGGGCAGCCAGAGGTCATACCACACTATCTCTTGTTCATGTCCATGCCTGCATGAATTCATTTCAAAGCACCCCTGCTTTGTAAACATCTAAGGAGTAGTATTCCTAGCACATAGATAGGAAGGTAAGTCAAAGGGAAGTACTTGAATAAGGACATGGTGTACACCAATACCCCTGACACAGGTATTGATCTTAGTGTAAATAAAATAGAGGGAGAAGCAGAAAAAGACACATATAAAAGACACATTAAATTTACAAGTTATGTGTCCAGTTTAGATTGAAGTAGTACCAGGTCCTGAGCTCTGTGCCACCTACTATGACCTAATGCTTTTGGAGCTGGCCTGACAAACTGATCAACCTCTAAAAGAATTCGAGAGAACCTACTTCCTCACGTTCATAGTGTGAAGAGTGCCCTGGCAGATCACAGAGCAGGAATATATAGAGGTAGAATCTCCTTCAGGGAGCAAATTTCTTTTGTGAAATTGGTGCTCAATTTGGCTGTCAGGGCTGAAAGGGGAAAAGATGCAGAAGCAACTCTTAAGTCCACCAGCCACATCTCTTTAAGCAATTCATGCTGTGCCAACCAGTTTTATAAAACCCTGTATTTCATCTAAACTCCATTTAGGTCTAAATAATATGAATGCACTGTTATGCTATTTCCTTTCTCACTGCTGATAATTACCAAGTTATTTCTGCCATAAACAAAGCATGTTCTTCTCTCTGACTTATCATACCTGGTCCCAGAGCAGTTTGCTTTTAAAAGTATCAATAAACTGCACTGAAGTCCACAAGGCTGTTTGAATACTTAGGTGTCGTTCTCGACCAAGATGTTAGGATTTGTAATGCAGTGTTTACAACTTTGCAATTATTTTCATGGTGACCACAACATGATTGCTAAATGTCAGTATAATTTTTATCCCCAAATAATAGACTATGCAAAATAGGCATGGAAAGAAAAGCAGTGTAAGGAATAACCATCATTTTACATTGACACCCCTTCAACAGTACAGCCCTGGATCATCTGTACAGCATGGAGAAGGATTTTTTTACTGTCTGTCAGCTCCCATCAGCAGTTGCTGAGGGGATAGAGAGGACTGGACGGAGATTTTCACTTCCTGGCCGTTTCTGCTGGCATGTAATGGGAACATCCTTCCTTTGTGCAAGTGTCACTGTGCGTTGCATCTCTAAAACCAATTCTTAGCTCAGATTCTTCCTCTTGGTGCCTGTGTCTTCAGGTCATCTGCACTTAAGAGGAAGCAGAGCATAAGCATCTGAAGAAAAAAGCTGGCCCAGTGTATCATATTTGTTAATATTTACAGCCATCAGCACAATTCTGCAGACAATCTAATCTCAAGCAGTTTTGAAATTCAGTGCTTTTCAGAGCGTTGTTTCCTATCAGAAACAGAAGTGTGCACTCTGATTTATAGGAAGGATTTCTGTTAGTCTTGGGAAAAAACCCCACAACAAAACCAGGCTCCCACTTTTCTTGGCACATAATTTATATTGCTATTAAATGAAATGTATTACCATATTGTAACATGTAAGGATCTCTTTTGCAGGATTTCTGAAGCAGCTCCTCATTAATCCACTGTAATTCATTTGTCAGATATCTCAAAGCTACTTGATATCGGAGTTCCTTTAAAGTATGACAGAGTTTTCCTTAGCAGCAGGTTGTAATTTCAGTCAGGCTGGTAAATGTGAGGTCAGAGGCTGGCTGCTGCAAATCTAGAAGGTTAAAATATGCTGCACATCCTTCTTCCCTGTTGCAATAACATCCTGAGTGCTGGATGAAGAAAAGTAAATACTGGAATTATTTGGGAAATCAGCTTTCATCCTCTTGGAATGGTCACTTAATATTGTGTGTTTTGTGTCTATTACAAAAGTATTTCTGTTTGTCAAGCTGGCATTAAAACCAGCCTTCATGTGATGCAGACACCTCAGGCTCAGATTTAGTTTCGAGCTCTGACCCGAGCAAGTATCTGTTACGTCTCGTCGGCCGTGGGTCTCTACGGACAGAGCTGGAGCCGTGGTGGTGTCTGGGGGGTTGCAGTGTCAACCAGAGGCTTCCTGACATGGGCAGGCAGGCATCCCAGCACTAGGAGCAGCCAGAAAACTTACTCCTGAAGTCTGAACTGAGCAAGGCAAGTGCAGAGACTAGCATCTATGAGCAACTGCAGCTTCAGTAAGTGTTTGACTGGCGCCAGCTTGGTGCAATCCAAAACACCAGAGGTTTTTGTTAAATCCCAGAGTTAGTGTGCTCTGCTGCTGGTGATAGAAAGTACCAGATTATGGCAGTGGCAGCAGTTTCCAGCTCTGGGAATGGTGGGGTCAGCATAAGCAGGAGATATTTAACTAGATGGTGTTCAAGTCCTGTTCATCACTTTCTTCAAAGGTGACATGGTGGAATGTTTGATACTTTTTTTATATATACTACTGATGGTAGTGTAGGACTCATGCTTATCACGGCTTTATTTCCAGGATATGTTGCATAAAGGTTAATGAAGGCATGTTTTCAGATACCACCCAACTTTCCGTATTCTCCTTCCCTTACAGATTTCTCTTCTTCCATGGGAATGTTTCATACTCATCTGTTGTTTTATAAGATAATAATCCTTTGCTCAGCTCTGTGAATATTCTAATCATAGAATGTTTTAGGTTAGAAAAGACTGCTAAGATCACCAAGTCCAAGAGTTAACCCAGCACTGTCAATTCCATCACTAAACCATGTCTCTATGTGCCATGTTGCCTGAGGAGGGACAAGGCACACCAGGAAGCCAAAAGTTCAGAAGATTTCAGTGTGTTGGAAGTAGATGTTTGTCCTCACACAGTGGGTTCATCACAAAGCCTCGCTCTTGCAATTGCTGTTTTACCACCATCGACTCCAAGCTACCCAAAACAAAGCAAAGCAACCAAGCAGAATTCATCTGCAAACTAGGATAGGATGAATTATCACAGGATATTCTGAGTTGGAAGGAATCCATAAGGATCTTCAAGTCCAGCTCTTAAGTGAATGGCCCTTACAGGGACTGAACCCACAACCTTGGAATTATTAACACCATGCTCCGACCAAATAATTGAACTGAGCCATTAGAAATAAGTTGCTAATGTAAGCAAGATTAACTTGATGTGCTGCCTGAAATGAGATGTTAGAGATGATAGGGAAGAGAGAAAACTTTTCATTTAGATGGAAACAGGACTGATTAATTAAGCAGTAATGAACAGGGAATTGATATGAGGCTTGCAGTGCTAATTTAACACAAAACACAGCTCCCAATTTGTTATTAAATTAAAATGGCTTTTAAAATAGTTTACTTTTTTCTGTTTTTTTTTCCTTTTCTGTTTCTGTGTGGCAAAATGATTATTCTGGCTAGTTAGAGAAACCAATCAGAGCAGCAGAAAGTGTAGATTGAAAGAGGAAAGATTGTTCTGTTGTGTAATTAAGAAATATACACTAATATCCATGACATCATGAATAAGCACTTCAAAGTAGTAAGTATGCTCTGCATTGCATATTAAATGAAACAATTAGTATGCTAACAAGCTGCTCTGGACATACACTAAAAAGACATCACACTTCAGGAAATGAATGTTCCTTATTTTTTACTCTAAGGATCTGCTCACCTGACTGACAAATAGTATTAAGAAATCATGAGGAAGAAACGTTCTTCCTTTTCATCCTTTCGTCTTTTCTTGCAATTTTCAAAGCAGTTTTAATTTCAGTGACTTTGTGGTTACTCCATACAAAGGAACTTTTTCTACCCTGATCAAATTATATGGTGGAAGTGTGAGAGATTGTGTGTGACAGACAAATCCTATGGAACAAGAGGGAAAACAACCTTGTAGCGACATTGCTTTTTTTAGTCTCAAACAAAATACACTCTTGACAAGAATGATTCCTTGTAATTTATTGTAGGATAGCTCAACAGTAGCAATTTGTCATGCGTGGTTATGTAATTTGATGGGTTCATTTCTTAAATGAATTATGGATTATGGATTACCTCTGTATATCAACAACAGAGCTGTATCTTTTATGTAAATATTCCCTCAACTTTTTCTTCCTCTTCCAATCCATTTTCCTTCATATGGAGATGACTTTTTTCCATCTAATCTTTCAACTAATAAGGTGTTTAATAATTTAGCAACCTAAAAAATGAGCATATTTCAAAGGAGTTAGTATCAATGGTAGTGTAAGAGCCTCAGGCTGCAAAAAAGTGGATGAGGTTACCAAAGTTTTAGAGTCAGGATCCCAACTGTCTTTCTGCTTCAGGCAGCTATTTTATTAAAGTTGGTATTAAACAACACTGCCTAAGGTCTGATTAACAATTTATGACTTCCTAAGAAGGATTAACAGAAGCCTATCATTTTTATATTTAAATCTTGATTTGCATGTAAGAGAAACCATACCCAGGTTTATATTTTCCTTATTTATTATTTTTATTGTTATTATTGCTGCCTCTGAAATGTTGCTTATGTGAATATTTTGCAGCCACCAATTTGTTGTGCTGATCTGTTGGTACCTCATCCTCTCACATGTGTCAGAGGGACAACTTGCTTCTTGCATCCTGTGATGGGATTGATCCTGCAATGAGCTTTTGTCTCATGCTGGGCTCAGTTGCTCTTCACTGTCCCTGAAGTCCATTGGGACAGAAGGTGATCTGCAGTTGGCAGTTCAGGCTGAGATCTGCCAGAGCAGGAGCTGAATGTTGTCCAGCTAGCATTACTTTGGGGAGTAAAATCCAGAGGTACAGGACCACGGCTCACCTGACATACCTTCCCAGAGGGGAATTTTCCTGTTTGACATTTACTTTGTGCAATCAGTAGCAACTCCATCCCAGTGTCTCAGTTTGTTATAAGCCTCCCAGTCCTGCTTATGAGGTTGCTTCTGGGCCACCTCTGCTAGGAGAGGAGCAGAGAGTGATTCTGCTGCTATATTCTGGGATGCAACAGAGCAGGAGCTATTGCTCTTTGCTTTTATGAAGGCAGCTCAGAAAGAAGCATGCTACCAGGTGGGAAAAGGGTGAGGAGTAGGTACCTAAATCTACTGGCCAAACTTTGTTCACTCTCCTGTACAAGGAATCAGGCCAAAGACATGCAGCTCAGTGGAACAGAGAGGAATTTATTCTACTTCTGGCAAAGATATTTTTGATTATTTTTGTTTTAATGTTCAAATAGAAAATAATAACAATAGCTTGTTCTGTTACCACTTTTCAAACTGTACTTAATTCCCCCACGGACTGTCTTTTCCAAATTCAGCTGCTGTAGAAAATTGTGTGGCTTTTTTTTTTCCCCTTGTGTATTTCTATTTCTGATACCCTTCAGTGAATTTAACATTCATTTCACTAAGGGCTGGATATGGTGGTCATAGCATGTAGAGCTAAGGGAAAAGATTGTCAGCTAGGGGCTATGAGCTCCGTTGGCTCACAGCAAGGGAGACGTTATTTTGGCTTTTCTGAGCTTCTCTAGTCAGGAGAAGGACCTGAAGAAAAGTTGATATTTAAGGGTTTTCATTACTTTTTTTGAGCTCTCATCATGTCCATGGTTTTCCTTATAATCAATAGCATAGTTTTTGTCTTGGTCTTAAGGGCTTTTAAGTTTTAAAATACTATAGCCATAATCTGAAAACTGCTGGTTCTTCAGAGCAAAAACAAGCATTACCACATTCAGAGAAAGATTTCTCATTTTTCTGGCTTTTCAGGATGTGCTAAACTGAATTAAGTTTTAGGGCTGCATTCATATTTCAATAATCTGCTGTTAGAAAGACTCCAAGAACTGCAGTCAGAATATTTTCTTATGACTCTTGCCTTCAGCCTGTGCTTGTGGGTCATTATTGACAAAGGGATTTAAATAAATGCTCAAAAGATTGTGCTGAATCAGGGAACAGTACCTGTGAGGAATAAGCCCCTTAGATGCTGGATTAACAACGCTCAAGATTTCTAGCTTATTCTCCAGTTCTAAAATTTTATCCAGTCATATTCTCAGTCAAAAGAGGACAAACGAATATTATTCCATTGGCTTCTGAGGAGCTGCAATGATAAATATGAGCTGAAAAACCAGACCAAGGAAGCAGAAGAAAATGCATGAATAAATTGTCAATAGTGGACATGCCCAGGAACTTAGAGCAGTCAGCTCTCCCCACTTTCTCTTCTCTCTCAACTATTAAAAAATCCTCAGCCATGTAGCCAGAGAGCAGGAGCAATATCATGGGACTTCTGTGGCCAGAGACACAGAAATCAACAGTGCTAGTGGATAGCTCATATTAATCTGTGCAGTGAATTAGTTATCAAAACTATTCTACAGCAACACATATTTATTTGTATGCCATTAATGTCCATGGGTCCTAATTGTGGGAAGGAGTGCTCTAACTTAATAGAGTCCCAGCTGGCAAATATGTTCAGAGAAATCAGTCTTTGCTGCAGGATTATTTGACCGAAATACAGCTAACTTCACAGGAAATCGTATTAGAAGAGAGTGGTTAAGTGAGTTCTACCCTATGATAGATGTGTAAGTTAAACATGTCAGCTACACATTTGTCCAATTAAAGCATACTTATTAAAAAAGATAGCTGAATACCTGCTGTATTGTGATTCATTCTGTAGCCATTGGAATGGTTTTAAAGTCTTCTGTGCACAGAATTTGCAGGTGAGGTCAGTGCGATTTTTCACTCACAAAAATGGCTTCCTGGTTCCCTTAAATGAATCAGAAATAGACAAAAAAACAGGTCTGACCATAACACACAAAAATGTCTTATGTGTAGGAACAGCATGGTATCAGGCATAACACAGAATATCACAATTCTTTAAAGAAAATAACAGAAGTAAGAAATAAAAAGTGAAGTACAGAACATTTCCTGGGAGTCACTGGAGACCATACTGCGTGACTTCAGTTGTCTTCAGGGTAAATTTTGCTTTGAGAACAATACATCTTTCCCCTGTATTTGTGGGTAGGACAGTTGCCAGGAAAATGACCTCTTCTTCGAGCTTTGATTTTATTTTATTCCTATTCTGTGACTACACTGTCGGAACTACATAAGCTGTTCAACCTTGGTCAGTAGCTATTTTGTGGTTATTCCAGGTTGCTTTCTGCAGCAAGGTTAACAGAGTTTGGAGGGAAAGGTTGTCTGTGTCATCACAGTTTGCAGATACGGATATGGTGTATCCGTCAAAAGAACTGCTAGATGAAAACAGTCTGTCAGCACCTGGTTTGTAAACATCTCTCAACATCTGCTTTTGGATGCTCATTACTAGTTGATTTCCACCACACAACAGTGCTCTAAACTGCTCTCATGTGGACATCCTTTCCAGGAGAACATGTGGATATCAGCTTGCAGTGAAATATCAGCTAGCCTGAATCCAAACATAAAGCTAAGTACCTTCCTGGTTTGAAAGTTTCGCAAGTGGTCTCATCTTGATGTGACTGAATGAGGGAAATATATAAAGTTGTGATCTCTTAACATCTGCTCCTGCCCTATTTTCTGAATCTCCTCAGAACGAGCAGACACAACCCTGCATTCACCCACCCGGCTTTAAATGGGTTACTGGTATTCTGCACTTTGCTGCTTGAGTCTTTCTGCGGCTTCAACCCAGCTCTGAAATGTGTCCCTCCAGGTTAGCTTGCATAAACATAAAGCCCCAAATTAGCATCACAACCAACCATTGCCCTCAAAAACCAGTAGTTTTTCTGTGCTCAGTGCATATTTGCCATCTGCTAATGCATTTAAAAAAAGAGAAAAAAAAAAATCTCGGCCAAGTCCTTAATTTGGAGTAAATCCATGTCTAACCCGAGCAACTTTAAGGAACTGTCATTGCCTTTACCAGCTAATGAACAGGCCTCTGTGACTGCAAAGCAGAGGATGCTTTGGAGCATTTGGGCTATGCATTGTTTCTGCCTGCCTGAAAGGATGCCAAAAAGATGGAATACGTTTTCATGGAGGCAGCCTTCTGGTTGTTGTCCACTGTGCAGAATGGGGCATGTACCTACATGCTGCAAGTCTTCTGTACTGCTTGGCTCTGGGCACAGCTCACATACCTATGTGATATAAATACTCAGCTTTGCTTTCTCAGCTCTAACCCTTCCCGTGCAAAGTCAGAAGCGTGGACACTTTGCCAAAAATAGGATGCTGAATCCTAGTTCCTTGCAGAAATGATCTATTTAAAAGCCACCAGCAAAGAGGGAAAATTATCTGGAACCATCTCACACCATAAAGGATATTTTGGTTGTCTAGTGGATTTTTTCTTCTATTGGGGAAAAAAGCCCCAAACACAATTAAAAGATTAAAACTGTAACACCAGCTCTTGTAAACACAGGAATGAGCATTTTACCCAGAGTCCTGCTCAGTAGAAGTAGTGTGTAACTGTGTGGCTTGTGCTACACCATTATTATTCACGCTACTAGCACTGGAAAAAAATACAGAATGTCAACACAAGGAATGTGGAAGAGTAAGAATTTGTACAGAATATGATTGTATTTTGCATCTACAATTCTGTCTATTTTCAAAAAGAAATAGAGAGATTCCTAGGATTGTTTTTTCCCCCCAGTATGGTGGATTGATAAATCACTTTGGGAGGGTGAAATTTTTGGACAGAATAAAATACTGTCCAAAAGTTTTTAAATAGTGCTACCTGGACAAGGTAGTTCAGTAAGTGTTTTAAAAGGCCTCACAAGAAATTATACATCTTTATTTCACAGCTCGCCCTCACATTCCTGTTTCTTTCAATAAAGTGTTACTCCACCATTGAGAGTACCTGGCTTGCTGGCTGGTGTCACACATCTTTCAGTATGCTGATACCAATGTAGTTGTTAACCCTCAGGGGATTGGCAAGCAAACGGGTGTTTGAAAGCCCTCTACCTTCAAGGCCCCTACTCAAACCCCATCTAGAGCAGATGCCAGCAGTCATAAGCACCATTAGTACCACCTAATGGCTCTTCACAGGACTGTGTAAGCAAAACAAGTGTTTTATTCCCTTTCATACAGAAAGAAGGATAAATAGTAGTGGGTTGTACTAATAGCATCGTCTGTTGAGAACTTCAGTGGCACTGGCCCATGCACCAGAAGTGACATGGAGGATGGCACTGCCAAATGATCTCTAGGCTCCTTTGTGAGGTGGGCTGAATAAACTCTCATTGCTGATGTTTACTCGTTATCTGTTCTATGGACAAATAAACCTTGAGCATCTGAAGCTGACAGTGTCTACACTGCAGAAACATTGCACCAATAAAAGGATTCAAGAGGCAGGGGGAGGGTAGGGGGGAGAGAACATTCTAAGGTAGCTGATTTATCATGGGAAAATGTCCTGTACTTTTGGGCCCCTGAGTTGCTCAAAGAGCCCGTGGCCTATATTTTCTTATATTTGCAGAGAACTACAGGGGAGTCTCTAATCTCAGGGTGGAATTCACTTGTCTCACATTCTAGTCATACAGTGAAAGACCTGCAGAATATAAATATATACCTGCTGCATTTAGGCTACATTTTTAAATTGTAGAACTTTGACCTGTGATATCTCCTCTGATGGAGAAGGAACAGGAAAGGAGCACAAAAGATACAGTTTTGCAACCACCCATTAGAGACCACTTTTTAAAGAAGGAATTGGAAAACTCGAGGTTTGAGTGTCAGTGCCCTTCCTTTCATGAGTGATCTCATGCTGAGTTCAATTTTTTTTTTTCCCTAAAGTGCATTTTATCATTGCCTTTTAAGGTCTTTATGCCCCCAGAGCAGATCACTTGCAAATTTACAATGGAAAATTATTTCATGAAGCTGGTGATGACTCACTGGAATTGGTATTTGCAGACCTGGACACTGGGATTTGAAGACTGTCTGAGTGCACAAGCTTTTTAGATATGCACCCTAACAGAAGCACAGGCATGTAAAAATTGGCATGTAATTGTAAGCAGAACTGATTCTTGTGCTCACACAAACAAATGTATATGCACCTAGTTCATCCCATACAGACATTTTTTTTCTTCCACTTAAACCCAAGTCAGATCTAAAACTCAGCCTTAAGTTTCAGTTAATCAGACAAGCACATCAGTATTCTTCCAAGGAAAAATAAAGCCAAACCTAATGAAATTTATAAAAGGACATGATCCTGTTTCATGTCATTTAGATTGTCTGGCCAAATGACAGGACTTACAATCACTCTTAGTTAAATTGAATTGTTGGTCCTCCCTCTCTGCTGGAGATCCTAGTGACATTTTCAGTGGATTTCTGTGAATTTGCAAGGTTGAAATTTTATCTCATAGATTTTAAGGAAATTGTCAGCTTATATGACTAAATTAATGAATATTTTATATTTTAGGGTTTTGGTGGTGTTTGTTTCTTCTGAAAATTTATTGTGTATGCCACTCCTTGTTGTCCACTCTTAGCACTGATTTCTTTAAAGCTCTGACCTGTTAAGGTAAGGATGTTATTATACATGAATTTTATTTAAAAAGTTAAATCTCTAGCTCTTGCATGTGAAGAAGGCCTTGAAAACATGTAGTCTACCGAAAGAAAAAAATATAAAAGAACAATCAAGTTATTTTTAAGTCAGTCCAGCTTACTGTTAATTTGGGGTTGACAATACAGTACATTTAAGTGCAAACTTCTATAACTTCCTTGCTAACTACCAGCAAACTTATCTCTCACCTTTCTGGAGCAAGGCATATTTCAGGAGTCCACTTTTCCATTCCTGTGGTCTCACTAGTTCACCCGTGTGCAGCCTGGCCAAAGGCACGAGGATGCCTTGGTCACAAGTAGCTAAATAAAACAGAAATGTATTAAATAAAGGTGAATGATAATGACTGTAACACTTAAAACTTGTATGTTCCTCTGTGTCCAAGTGCTTCACAAGCAGGAACTAATTACAATACATTCAGTAATAATGGTATGTTCAAAGAGAAGCTAAACTGGGCTCTTCTTGAAATAAACTGCTGTGCTGGGAAAACAAATTACAAAATAGAAGGCAGCATCTTTTGGATAATCCCTCTGTAGCTTCACCCACCCAGGTCCCTCCCATGAGATGGCACACATCCTCATTTCCCCACTAACACCTACGGGAGAGGTGCCTGCATTGCCTTTTCTTCAGCTTTGTTGGTTCAAAGGCTACAGGGCTACTGGAACTTCTGCCTTTGTCTATTTGTGATAAGACACAGAAAAACATTTTTTAATGGCCATGGCTTTAAAGAAAGCTGACTAACCCCTAAAGCATTTTCAGTTACATTTTGCAGAGCAAGACAAAAAAAAATTTCTTTGCTGCTCTGCTGTACTACTGTAGCGGAGTCATCCTGTGTTTTCTCCTTGAAGTATGTGATGTCACCAAAAATTGATTACTTGGGCAAAAAGAAATGGGATTGCAGGGAAAAAACAGATTTGTTATATTAACCTGATTATAGCTTCAGGTAATAGATAACCTTATGCTTTATCTTGTGGGAAAAAAGATAGCTTTTTTAAACACTTAAAAAAAATCCCATTTCTAATGAGGTGTCTAGAAACACAGTAAAAAGCATCAACCTATTTTTATTTTTTTTGCATTTGCATTTGCTTACTTGTAAAAAACCTTCAAGGAACAATTCACATTTCAATATAATCTTTTTTTAACTTTAGCCAATAACCCTTTCCAGGGATTAAGTCCACTGCATGGGAGAGGTGGTGGCAGATAACTAGGTAGAGGTAACTAAATTGTGCATGTTGTGCTTTCTCAGTACTGAACTCCAGGCTCTGTGCAGCTGCCCTGGAGCTGCTCCTTGGGGGTGCCAAGACATGGTGATGAAATTGCTGTGGTCCCTCAGGGACCAAAGTCATTGTGGATAAGAGGGACCATATAAAGTTTTAGGCATTAAATGAACTTTGGAAATGAACAGGAGTTTCTGTTGTCCTGGCCATGCTCCCAAACTACATGTTCGTGGCATTTCTGAGCTTGCCCAGCATACAGCACTGCAGGCAATTTTGCCTTGCCTTGTAAGGGATGGTGTGGAGATGAGCTTTGCTATCCATGGATGCTTCAGGCATGGATGTTCTTAAAAATATATACAGCCACTAAACAGCAGTGGTGGATATCTTAGTTACTGGAAATGTTCAGGGTTATAGAAGAACCCCCACCCCCAGCTTTAGTTTCTTGACATTAAAAATTGATCTTGAGATACCAGCCCTGTAAAATCCATTGATCACTCCTTCTAATGCAAGAGATAAGGCATTCCTGAACCTCTTCAGTGTTTACAATATAGATTTAATGAAGGTGGATGTTGCAAGTTTCATAGGTGGTAACAGCTTGGGTTGTATTCTTTCTGCTTCTCATTCTTGAAGCAGCATTTGATGGCAGTTTCCCTGGGCTAAGATGCTGAATGTCTTTTTCTCCTCTCAGCTTTCTAAAAATTAAGTGTAATTCAACTCCTGTGAATGATAGCCTGCAGATAACAGCCTAGCCAAAATTCCAACTGGAGCTCATTTAAAGAGGTCATTATTCCATTTAATTAAATAAAAAATAGGAAGTTGGTCCTTTCTTATTGGCGAGGAGTATAAATACTTTTCTCATCGATCTATGTTCAGTAAATCCTATAACTTACATGAATTCTAAAAGCAATTTTTAAAGGTATTACAGCAGAATTTTTCCACAAATAACATACATGCTGAAACCTTAACTTTTTTTTTTTTTTTTCCCAAAACCTTCCTAAACCAGTATCTATTTGACCTAAGCTTTCACAGTTATCAAAGCACTAAAAACATGGAAGTTATTAGATTATTGGCAGAGCTAGCATAGCTCATGATCTATTTAACTAGAAGTTAATTTTATAAAATGCTGATTTAAGAGAACAACAGCAAACAGAAGGTGTTTATACTCAGATGAAAGTAATACATTAAAAAGGAAAAAAAACGAACAAAGCAGGGTCAAAAGCAAATAAACAAAAAAATCCCCAGCTACCCAAATAGACTGTGGAAAATGGAAATGATTAAAAAAAAAACTCTGATCAAAAAAAACATCTGCATGCTAATCCTGGTGTTTTCAAGTGGAACAACAGAGTAAGAGGAAAAAACCCACACATTTAAAAAGAAATGTGAGAAGCAAACAAAAATATAATGATGAATGGAAAAATAAGACCAAGTCAGAAAAATTCAGAGAAAGAAACAGATTGAATCTGCGTGTTCTTTCACAATAGAGCTTCTGCTGGTGTGACTGCATATTCAGCAGCGTGAATATTATAATTAAAGAATGTCAGCTCAAGCAAAATGTTTTAAAACCTTCCTATTAATAAGCAGATAAACTCCTTAAAAATACTGATTACATTAGGAGAAAAGGCAAGTGTTTGGGTTTTATGTTTCCATTCCTTTCATCTGCTAGAATACATTTAAATAGCAGATGTCTCTCCCAGGCAGTGTTTGATAGCGGCAGTGTTTGATTTTGATGCCGAGGTGATAAGACCATCTCTGTGGGGGCTCGGTGCTGTGCTGCAGGTCCCGGCGCTGGCTGGTACCTGCTCGGGGGCCAGGTCCGGCGCCAGGCAGGGATCCCAGAGGAGCAGCAGCACAGCCCATCAGCAGGATGGACGAGGTGCTGCTCCGGCGGGGCTGCTGCCAGCGCCAGGGAGCTCCCCGCAGCCCTGCGGGCTCGCCCTTACGAGCGCTGCGGACAAAGAGCAGGGCTCCCCGGGATGCAGGCAGCGCCTTGTCCCGCCTTGGGACCGGAGCAGGGATGCGTGACAGCGAGCTCCCGGCGCTGGGAGCTGTGGATGCGAGGGCAATGCAAATCTCTCTCATCTCGGGAGTCTGGAGTTCTTCTCCAACCGCGTTGCAATTCAAGTCGCTGCTTCTTTTTGTACTGGCAAGGCAAAGCTGTGAAGGTACCTGACGAGTGCAAAAAGCATTTAATTTAAGCTAGAATGAGAATTAACTCTGGTGCCTGCAAGTTAGCCTAGATAAGACCAATCTTGCAAATAGTTACATACATGGATAATTTTGGAGACACAGATAGTTGAAGCCCTTACATGTATAGCCAGTGGTTTATCATTCAGAAATTTTGGGAAGACCTAATCATTACATGCAATGATCTCAAGGAAGATCATCATGACAATGTAGCTTAAACCCACACCTTTTTATGTCTCTTTAAGATATTGTTCCAACACAAATAATTCAAAGTTGGCTGAACTGTGGAAAAAAAAATAGCAGTTGTAAAATAGTTGCTGATGTATATATTCATCCTAGGCTCAAAGGAAAAACATTTGTCATTTGGAAAGTCGCTCTGAGCTTGCTTTTTTAGCACCCAAAAGTATCAGAGTATCTTAAGGTTTTTGTCGGGTTCTATGTGTGAGGCTGCAATGCACTTTTTTCCCCATTGTGGCCAAGCTCTGTGTTGTGAGCAAGACAGTTTACCTGAGGTGTCATTACAAAGCGTGAGAAAATTGTCATCATAAATCATCAATGCGAAAATAAAGACAGCCTCTGGGACTGCAGCACTTCTTCCAAATTCTTCCCCTAGCTATAAGGAGAACTGTAAGCTAGCACTGGGTTTCAGTCTTTTTTAGTTGCTGAAGTGCTTTTCTTCATTTCCAGGTTTCCAGAGAGTCACCATGGCAGTTACACTGTTAACCCAACCTTGAAGAGCAAACAACAGCACCAGCAACAGCCTGGTTATGAGTCTGTAAACATTACCTCATCCATTTCAGAGAAATTTTAACTCTCTTCTCCATTCCAGACAATGACATACAAACTGCCCACTGCAGTGTCAACTGTTTAGAGAACAAAGCTATTAAACTTTACAAAAAATAATTTTAAAAAATCCAGGTAATGAAAATGCACATAATTACATCCTGGTGACATCCTGATTAGGCACTTTTTGAGTCAAAGACAAAACTAAATAAATGTTTCTTGCTGTATACTGTATTTTGTAACTTCCTTTTGTATAGAAATCTCAACAGAAGTGACGGAAGTTTGGAGTTTGGCATATGAGTAGAAATTCCACTACACATTTGTGTGGCAGAGCTATGTGATGCAATATGATGCACGTCCAGATGAACAAAAGCTTCTCGTTTACCGGGCAGGATTTAGAGAGCAGTGTTTAGTAATGTCAGTTTTGAGTGTAATTTTCCCTCCTCATTCTTTCATCCAGTTGTTGCCTTTCCATGCTGTAGTAGTTTTACGGTTTTTTATCAGAAATTTATTTACCTCATGCTCACGGACAGTCTCCCTTCCACAGCTTGGTCGTCATCGTTTGGCCACTATTTCTTGCTGTGTGCTATTCTGTTTTAGGCTGCCTAATTAAAAATAGTTAATTGGCCCCAGTGTCTTATGTGAGGGAAAATAGCAATCTTTTCACTGTAATTAAGCTCCCACAAATATTTCACTTCATGTTAATTTCCCGGCTTCCAGCTGAGGTGTTTAAAATGCTAAAAAAAAACCAAAACAAAACCAAAAAACCCCACCCTTTTTTGTCACAGGTAAATAGTTTACCAGGAATTGGTGTAAGGATTAGCTGCTAGTTTAAAATGTGTATCAGTGAAGGAGATGGAGGGGTTTATTTGTTTGTTTTGGGGTTGTTTTTTAACGCTGGCGATCCTTTCCCTTTTACTCTTGAGTTGTGCTCCGATACCCCATCAGAGCACAGATTTAATTGTTTTTTTCCCGAATAGCGGCTGGCCGAGCCTGAGGCCTGGTTGGTCCCGGGCCGCTGCAAGGCCTGGAGCTCCCCCGCGTGGCGGCCGGGCCGGAGCGGGGCCGGGAACGGGACCGGGAGCGGGACCGGGGCCGGAGCGGGGCCAGGAGAGGCGGGCAGAGAAGCGGGGCCGATAGCGGGGCCGGGACTGGGGCCAGGAGAGAGGGCTGAGAAGCGGGGCCGATAGCGGGGCCGGGACTGGGGCCAGGAGAGAGGGCTGAGAAGCGGGGCTGAGAAGCGGGGCCGATAGCGGGGCCGGGAAGCGGGAACGGGAGCGGGTCCCGCGCCTCCCTCCCGCCTGGGAATGCTGCACCAGAATTCCAGCCCTGCCATCATATGCGAACATGCGCTGTTAAAAGCCCACTGAAGCACCGCTTTTAATTTTTATTTTAATTCAAGAAACTTCTCTTTTCACTGTTCCTGCTGTGGCTCGTTTTGCAGGGTTTTCTCCTCGGGCAGGGAGGACGGGGAGCTACTGCAGAGCGTAGTGCGGTCACTCCTGGCAGGCTGCGCATCCCCTTGGGCTGTGCCTCCAGCCCCGCAGGCCCTGGGAGCAGCTGCCCGTAGGTGTGATCCTGGGAATGTCGGTGCCATGGCAATTGTAGGGTCACATCCCCTGACAGAGGAGGAGCCTCCATGCAGGGAGAGCTGACGGAGCAAGCACAGCGCAGGCAGGCGGTGAGGGGCCGAAAATGCCCCATTGTTCCATTGAGCATAAACAGGGGAGGCACTCAGCCATGGGACAGGACAGCACCGTGGAAGTGGCGGAAAAGGTTTTTGACAGCAGCTGGATGTCGCCACGCTGCTGCTACCAGCCATTGCAATTGATAGAGAACAGTGTTAAGTTCGGTGCCTGGACAAACTCAAACTATTCTCCACTGACTTGTAAATGAAGTGTGCTTTGTGGCTCAGTGGCACCTGTGTGGATCTCTTTGTGTTTGAGTGTGGGGTCAAAGACTTTTCTGTCTGAGCTCTTTTAGCTGATCTGGTCTGAGCCCTGCAGAGATGCCTCCACCATCTGACTACAGCGAGCTTCAGAGCCCATGTGTTGGGTCAGCCTGCGCACACCTCCTTGAGTAGTGAAGAGGGTGGGTTTGGCACTTCTTCACCACTTATATTAGCAATGTGCAGGCCATGGAAGATAATTTTTTTTTTTTTTTTTTTTTTTTGGTCAAGTGCAAAAAACAAGCAAGTTAACAAGCACAAGTAGTCACAAGAGCTGATACCATCAAACTTCATCTAGAGTTTTTCAGTGTTTTTTTTCAATACATATAACGAGGCAGCATACTTTTACCCAGACACATTGCTGTTTCTCGCAGCTTCAATTTACAGCAGTCTGGTGTCATTTCAAAATCCTGGCTTTTGAATCACACATAAAGCTCAGAGCCTAGAGATTTTCTCTCAAAAATCCCAGCTTTTCTTTGCTTTTTACTAGCCCCAGTGAGAGTACTGAAGGAGCACTGTATCATGCTCAATACATTATGCCCATGTTCAGAGTCAAAGTGCAGTAATATGGACACAATTTTGCTTCTCCATTTCTATATGATGGTTCCTTTAACAGCTTGTTAAAGCACTGATGCAATTGAGTTGCATTAACAGGGACTGAAAATGGGTTAAGTTAACAGTTTAATGAATGAAAAATCAAATTTAAAAAAAAAAGCCCAGCCTCCAGCCAGCTAGGTCTGAAATATCAATCTTTGGCTTTAAATGATTCTTCTATTGTTACTCTCTTTCCACATTCAGACCCTGTTTGCATTACTGTAGATTTTCACCATTCATCTAGTATAAATCTGCCCTCACTCAGCCCTGGAAGGCTTATCCCAAAATAGGTGAATTCTCAGACTGAGTAGAGCATTCCTAGCAATTTTTGTATTACTTTCCTGCAGAGAATGTAAGTCAGGACTTGGTCTAAAATGTCTTTTTATCACCCTGTTGAATCCCTGCTGTGTTTAGCAGCTGGCACAACTTAAAATAGCCTTCAGACTATGCTAAATATTTCTGAATTTCTAGAGTACTTTCCAGTGCTATATTCCCATAACACTAGAAGAAATCATTTGGGACACTGAAGCCAGCTCTTCCATAGGCACAGGTCTCCACATAATGCCATCTAGTTTGTGGGAGTGCACAGCACAGTTCACCCTTCACTACATCCTGTAACCCACCTGAGACCCAAAGTACAAGATGCAGAAGCAGTTTGAAAATGGCAGAAACATTGCAGTACAGAAAAGGAAGTGATCAAGGGTATGAGCTGGCAGAAACTGACAGAGAACTAGTAGTATATAAGGATGTCATAAAGCCACCTTTAACCTTACCTTTGCTCCCCAAACTGCTCTTAAGCCACAATTTGGCATGAGTCAGGCTCCCCTATGCTGCTTTTGTGCACTGCTAACTTTGTAATCTTTTCTAGAAGTCCGAGGCATTGACAAAAAGATTTGTGGGACTCATTTTAAAGCCAGAGTGCTTTGCAACCATGTAGGAGTTCGTACTGTGTGGTTTCTGCTGAATCATGCAATGTCGTACTGGTGAGCTGAAAAATGCACGATAAAATAGGTTGGTTTGATACTGGCCAAAAGCAAGATCTTCCTCACCATGGTTATGTACTACCTAAGTCTTACATCCCTGTCAAGATACCCCCTTTTGAAATACATGAAATACATTGTTTTAAAATCTTTGACATGACTTAGGAGTGCATTCCCTCAAACTGTACCTATACTTTTCCTAATTTCTTGCTACATTTCCACTAAAAAAAAAACCAAAAAACACCACGGGAGTAGTTAATATCGGATTAATTTTTAGGGCCCACTGAGAAGGATTGTGATTCTTTCAGTCATTCTGGTTTCTTTTAATGAATAATTAAATATGTGAATGTGAAATAGATTCAGAAATTATTTTCAGGAGCTTGAATTTTACTTGCCAGCTTTTCTGTTGCTTATTAGTTCGATTGACAGTGACATGTTATTGCTCACCCAATAAACTTCTATGCAATAGTGACACAGTGGCAGTGTTTTTTTCATTTTTCATTTTTCCCAAGAAAGGAGCAGTGCAAAAGCAATAACAATTTATCTTCTTCAGAAGTCTAGTTGTTTGCAAAAGTCTGGAAAAGTTTATGTCCTCATTTAGCAGTATGCATACAGCTTTGTGTTGCAGTGGAGCCAAAAGAGGCAAATGAAAAGATATGTTTAAGAGCACTAATAGGAACATGCCCAAAAAATAGTCTCATCAGGGGCCATATAGCTGTTAGAATCAGTGATAACAAGGGAAGGATCTTGAAATTTTCTACTATATGAAATACAGCAACCAGAAGGTCTTAAGGAAAGACTGAAAAAAAAACCTGTTAGCAGTATCTGTAGCATGCAGGAATCCTGCCTCCGCTTCCATTTCCTTCTCTCCCTCATGTGCTTGCAATATGTTGTAAGGGTGCAAGTGTGAAAAAGAACACATGCAGAATTACTTGTAGGCAGTGCAGAGACACTTGTGGTTTTTCTTGGTGTGTGTATTTATTTTTGATGGCCAAACATCACAATTTGGCCATTTTCATGAAGTTAATTGGGCAGTAGGGTTTGCATCTGACATGATTTTTTTTGCCCTGAAATCTTGCAAAGGTATTAGAAGTTACGGTCTCACCTGAGGTGGATCACTGGGACCTAATTTTCCCTGTAATCTCAATATGCTTTACAGTGAAAGCCCTCCTTATATACATATTAATATACCCATACACTGTCTCCATTCACTCAAATAAAACCTTGTAAAAATTAGTTTTATATAAGAATATGGATAATTTCCATATGGATATGGATTTTTTGAGTTTTATAACAAAGCAAAAGGTCTTATACTGCTTTGTTTGCTGGAAAGGGAGTGAGTAGTGTGGTAGGATTTTGTTTGGAGTGTTCTGACAAGTGCATATTGTTTCACATGTTGTATGGGCTTGGCTTGTCTTGCATATTTGTGCAACTGTGTGGGGTCAGCAGAGACAAGCATAGTTTGTCAGGTATCTGTGTTTCACTGGTTCTCGTTCACATTGCTGTTATAATTCCTGCTGCATTCTACTCTTACAGCTGCTTTGCAGTACCTTTCACTGCTCTAAGATTTATGGCCTCATCCATAAATTTATAAATTCAGAGTATAGGAAATGTGGGGTTTTTTTCATCTAGCAGGAATATGTACGGCAGGAAGAGCTGCACATAATCCTGGTGAACCATACTTCACTAGTGTCCAAAAAGATGTGTGTAAACTTGTGTAAAAGGTGTTTGTAAACAGTAAACTGGGAATGAGAATTCCTCAGGGTCCCCATAACTACTTTTGGGAAGTCCATAATAACTCAGATTTTTGGAGGTGAAAGAAGACTGTAGCTCTACCAGGTGAAGCTCCCATGTGGAAAGCAGATTATCCCCATAACAGCCTATTCCTGGGATCTTTGACCATTCTTCTAAATGCAGATCATCCACCAGGTGCTGGCCACCTTCAGAGAAGAGACACCAGACTCCATCTGCCCAGTGCTCATTCTCACAGTGCACAGCAGCTTTAGTCCTATATTCCATATATCTTTTTCAGTGCTTCAGGAGTTCAAATTCTGACTCAGGTTGAACTCTTCTGTAATAAAATAGCCATGGCCTGGAAGTGTTATGATAATCAATCTTTTAACAAACCAGGTAGAAGAGACAGAAGAGCACAGATGTAGCAAATGCCACTGCACAGTGTGCTCTCCCGTTACCTGGAGGCGTTAGGCTGTACAGAAGCATAATGTCAGCAAGCACTTGGTTAATTCAGCTCCTCCTCATCCTCAGTACTACCTTGGTAAGAGGTATAATAGAGCTCTTATTCTGTTCTTTTCAGATTTTGTTGCTATGTGTTTTTGTAAAGTCAAACAAATAGGAAAATTAATGACAGCATGTGACTATGCCACAGAATAATGCTACTTAGGGACTGCTGTGCCCTTGTTGCCAATTAACCTTAGTGTTCATCATAGGTTGCAGCCGGCTGCATCTATCACAGTTGCTTGGGTTGGGCGAAAACATCCATCATTATTACAGCCACGCAGGTATATACGTTATTTTCCTAAAGCATCATAATCCTCCACTTAACCAAAGAGGGCTTGGGATAGCTGGGAGGAAATGAAACTCAATTTTCCCTCACATCTGCTTCAGCCTTTGGTATAATCAGCACCACATGCGCTAGGCAAGGTCACAAACTTTGGCAATGTTCATCGCAACGTGCAATTTCTCCATTCTAGTGCCATTAACTGCTCAGCGACCTCTCTTTCTCCGTCCCACTGTTTTTAATCTGCTAGAGCACTTCAGAGCAGGAATGGGAGGACTCGCCTCGCAGACCTGTTTCCAAGATCACTGCCACAAACCACACTTTGAGAAAGAGTCAGCAGTGAACCAGTACCCCATTTGTTTCAGTGGAATAGGGAAAAGAACATCACAGTGGGATGCAATTTCAAGTTTGCTGGCCAGCGCCTGAATCTGGAAAGAAATTCTGATGGCACCAGCATTACAGGCATTGTAGTGTGCCCTCTGAGTAACATCCTGATAGTTTGTAGGGACCTGTAGCTGACATGTAGAGACAGTGGAACCAAAGGCATTTTTTTCCTTTTATTTTTAAAAGGGTAGAGAGTAATTGTTTTTATTGTCCTCTGTTACAAAGCTGGGTATTTGGAGGGTGGTGTGGTCAATGATGCTCTATTTCTGAGAGCCTCTTTACTTAACCTGCATTATTTTAGCTGAATCTTTGTTCAAAGCCTGTAGTTTGTTTGAAGCAGAAATGAATGCAAAGCATACATCACTTGAGACAGGGGTAGGAGGATCTTGTGAATCTTACCTGATACTATTTCATATGGTGCTTTTTGTGCTGCAGTTGCTTCCTTCATAAAAGCAAACCATTCCCAAGCTACCTCCCTGTAGATGTGATGGGTTAGATGCACTCCCGTTGGCTTTGCTGACTCCCTCTCTCTACCTCTCTCCCAGACATTCACTGTACTCTCCTTCCGTGGAGGGCCCCCTCCCCATCACACAAGGCAGCACCTCCACACCACACTGCCTCCCTGACCCTGGGTAAAGGTTTGCTGTGCCCAAGGGTCAGAGCACCCAAACATCAGCCAAACATTGCTTTGAAGTTGCCCTTAGCTCAAACGAGGGGATGTAGAAGTGAGTGGAAGCATTATGAAATAGGCAAGATATGCCACAGGTGCACAGAAGTAAAAAGATAACCAAGTCACTGGCTTCCAAGCAGCAACATCAGCTCTAAATAGCTCTCTGTATGTATCCAGCTGATGAGCTGACAGATACTTCACAGCCCTCTGGCTGAGGATTTGGTACTTATGCAAACCTATGACTTCAGATTGCATTCATGCAAGAGGATCTGGGATTTTTATAGAACCAGATGCATCTTTTGGCAGGAGGTGTATAAGCGTGTGTGTGGAGGGGGGCGCATTCAAATTCAAATTCTCCACTCCTTTCTCTGTAAGGGAAATTGTTAACCAGGGAAGACATTTATGTTCCCAGAACATTGTTTGCTTTTCCTAGTTTCAGAAATACTACTGTACTTAGCAAATGGTGTGCTGGTCTCCAGCACAGAGGATAAACAGATATCCTACTCCTGGTTTGCCAACATATAAAACAAAATGTGTCACTGGAGAAAAACTAAGGCTGCTCTGAACTTGCAACTTGCAGGACAATCAGAAGAGTTCGTTCACCTTTGTTCCTACCTGACTCGAAAAGCAAATGCCTGTTTGGAAAGAGTAAGTTAAATAAACTTGCTGGAAACATAAAACCATTTGTTTCAATGTGTGAGAGATAAGATGCAGAAATCCATTCCTCACCTGTAATCCCTACTGTTATTATGTGCACTGAAAAAGTACTTCTATCAGCATGATGCCAGCCCATCATTTCTTAGATAATGATCAACATTTTCTCTGTTATGCTCTCCTTTTTAGGCCCCGATTCAGCAAAGCATTCAGGTACATCTTTATCTTTAGGTCCTCTAGCAGCCTCCAGTAAAAGCATACAGTTTGAAAGTAAAGTGCTCTGCTAAATTGGGTCTTTCACAGAACTAAAGAGAAAGCTCACACAAGAGCAAAGCAGCTTTGCTTTCCTTCCAGTCACACTTGGTTTATTCACTTGCTCTTGCTGCGTACAGCTGTAGATTGCTGGCAGTGTGCTTGGATGGAATTTGCAGGATTCACAGCTTCAAAAATGAGATGTGCCAGCCTTTAGCTTGTACAAACACAGGAAACCAAAGCCTCCATGTAAACAAAGGGAGGTAATACATATATTCACACCTGAGCAAACAGACACACTCGTACATGCAGCAGCAATGCTCCAGCAGGTGCTACAGCATTCACTGTATCAGCAGACACAGCTCTCATTTCTGCTATTGCTTTTCTCTTGGCTTCGTGATCAGAGAAGCACTGGGGCCAAGCCTGCTACTTTTGCAGCACACTGTAAAATGTATGAAGAGGTCTCAAAAGCTCTGACAGGGTCTCATCTGTGCTGAGCTAGCTTTATAGTTGTGCTCAGGGAGTGCACTACGCTACATTGAATTCCTACTTTATTTTTTGTTGTCCATGTACTTTTTGTGTTTTCTGTTATTTTTGCCTCTAAGTGGGGATTTGCCAGCTGTCTTGCTGGCATCTTGGAGGGAAGGAGATGTTGTTTGATTTTTGGAGACAATGACATTTTAAAATATATTCTGTAATTAGAAAGATGAGGTTTAGAGACTAAACCACTAAGTGATGTGTAATCATAGAGACCAGAAGAAGAAAAACAGCTTAGCATCACAAATATTGAACATTTCTGAACTTGGGCACAAAAGACCTGCCAGGTATCTCAAGACTTCAGAAGAAGCAGGGTGCTTCATTGTAGTCTTCAGTGCCTCAGTGCCCTCCCTGCCCTGCCACTATCTACACCAAGGAGCAGCACTACCTTCATTGCTGATGTAAGATGAGCTAGACTGCACTTCCTGCTCCATTGCAGAGTGGCATGTGCAAGTCACCCCAGAGAGGACTTAGCCTTTTGCTGGCCACCCAGGGCCACACTCAGTATCAAGTAAATATTGGTCCTGAACACACAGTCAGAGCATGTGGAGTCTTTCATGTCTGAGCACACTTGGCCAGCTAGTGTAGCAGGCTTCTGGATTACCCAGGCTCACTGTCATCTCCTTAGAGTTGGATAGGCTGACCTCTGGTATAGCCACAAGTCCCATTTACTACAGTCAGAGGTAGAAATATTCAACTATAATCACAGTTGGCTCAGACTTGACATAGTCTTTGGTATAAGATTTACAAAGATTTAATGTTACTTCAAGAGACTTAGAAAAGTCCCTGAGGGAGTTCATCCACAGGAGTTAGATTCCTTCATGGGATGCATTGAAGTCAGGTGGGTACCTAATTCCCATTAAGTTAACTTGCACAAGTATTTTTATAAGTCCCTCTCGGCACTATTCCCTCTTGGCTTCCCTTCCCTCTTCTCCTTCCCCCTTAAATCTTTTAAATAAAGATAGCACTTAGCATAAAGATGTGTTGCAAGGCTCTTCTCAGTGCCTATAAAGTGGTTTTAAACTCTAGCAGAAGTGCCTAAGTGTACAGTGTTCAGTGAAACTGAAAACAGTGGGGATTTTTATGGAGATGTTGTGCAAGCTCTGTTCTATCTGATACATTCATCTCAAATTTCCCAGGTGTCAACGTCAGAAGGCTAAAAGATGGTGCTGATTCCCCAGGGCTCTCCCTATCTTTTGGCACTGCAATTAAATCTCCTAAGTCTGATTCCCATCTCATCCATTTCTGCATGACTGAAGCAGGAGTGGTGGTTTTAACCTGCAACATAACAGGAGATATTTTAGCTAAAACTATGCAGCTAAGTCTTAGTTCTACTTTTTTATCTTCAAAGAAAAGACATAATATACGACCAACTGCATTACAAACAAAAAACACAGAAAGAAAGTAGGGAAGGGTGGAAGCAGACAACTGACAAACCAGTAATTTCTTAACAGGGAGATGAAATGCAACAACAGATTTGTTTATCAGACCATTCTATTAACCTCTAATGGAACATTTCATCATTTATAATTAAGCTTTCCATTTTGTTATTAGATCTTAACAGCTAAATTGGCATCTTGCAGTCTAGGCCAGGAAATACAAGCAAGCACAGGAGTTCAGGCACAATTCAGTCCCTTCATCAATTCTCCTCAGAAGCTGCATCAGCCCCCTTTTTTCGGTGTGGCTGATGTCTTGTTCCTATAGCCTCTTCTAGCTATGCTGTGCTGGTGAAGGAGACCTCCTCACTCCTCCACCTGCAGGCCACCTTCCCAGAACTGTTCACACAGACCCGTTCCTGGGAGCCCTCCCCACCTCCTTTGTGTTGACTGTAGAGGTTTACTTTGAGATCTGCAAGCTACAATGAGTTTATTTCAACTGAGATTGCTTAAGGCATTGTGCATCTTAACAACCTTCTCTCCTGGCAGGGTGTACAGATGGGCATTTGGTGACAAAAACTAAGCCAACACAGCTGCAGCTGAGAGAGAACATGTGGACAGGACTTTGCTTCTCCATCTGAGCCCATTCAGTTGTGTAAGGTAGAGCTGCAGAGCTCTTTATTTCCATCCATTTAGGCAGGAGCAGTGAAAAGGAAAACAGATAGGAGACAGAGCTTGAGCCAAAACTTTCCCTTTGCTACCACGCCAAAGAAAGGCTGGAGAAGGGTCTCAGATGTGGTGGTTGTGCAGTCAGATGGGCAGCCTGGGTGCTATAAATATTAGAGTGTGGTACTCAGCTTTAGCACAACCCGGCTGGAAAAGATTTTGCTCTGAGGGCCCCACCAGATCACAGTGGCTGGAGGTGGGAAATGGACTTGCATGCCATTCCAATTTGGTAGACCCAGTTTGATGTCCCAGCTGAGGCTCCTGAGGGGAAATAGGAAGATGAGGGTCTAGCTTGTGAATCATGCCAAGTGTTAGCTGCCACATTGCCTGCCTGCATCAGATTTGCATAATTTTCCCCTTTCTCAATAGCAGAAGTGCACGCACCTGGAGGGCTTTGATGACAGAAGTACAAGTGCCTGGGGAATTCTGGCACCACCAGGGTCAGCTGGCAGCTGAGAAGAGGTTCAAAGGCTCTAAATACTGAGCCTCAGGGTCCAAATTCTCTGTCCAGGAACACTGATCATATTGGCTGTTTTATTTCAATGGTTGGACAAATATTACTTCCATAATCTGAAAAGTTGCTTTTGCACTTTGGGGAACCTGCTTTTTTTCCTCAAATGTCACTAATCCATTCAAAATCCCACATAATAGCCACTCTTACTCCATTCCTTTATCCCATTCTTTCTGATGTGCTCATCCTTTTAAAAAACGGAGAAAATAATAAAGCTTGTTCCTAAAACTCTGCCAATTATGCAAGTGGAGACTGTTATCAGCCATATTTGGAAGTAAAAAAGGCATCAAATTACCTAATGCCAGGGCAGATGCTGTGTAAAACTGGCATGTTTTAACCAATGAGGTCACTCCATGACTGTCTTCCATCAGTTTGTGACAGGTTTTATGAGGTAGGGAAGGAAGAAAGTACAATTTGCTAATTGGAAATGGATTCCATCCTACGCCTCTTGAAGTCCATGTAAGAAATCATGAATTTGAATAGACATAAGAAAAATGCAAAATCCAATGAGTAATAAAATATTATTTTCTGGCCAGTAGGAGGCTTTTATTAAAATACTATTCAGTAGTAAAAAACAAACATGAAAGCTACAGAACTGCACTTGACATGAATGTCTTCTTTAAAATAAACAGACATGTTTGATTATTTGTAATCCAGTATAATCCACTGTGTAATATTAAATATTTTAAGAGAATTTTTCTTCCATTTGTTCTCAGCATGGTTGGCCTGAAGCCAAAATCTTGTTATTTTTAAAAGCAACACTCCACTAAGGGTTTTGAATTTCTTTCATGTTGGCTCTTTTTATGGCATTTTGAAATTGATTGTGCATAGCAAATTTATAAGACAGGGGGAAAAAAAGCCCACAAAACTCACAAACAAGCTATGGCAGCATATTTCTCTCATGTAGGTAAACTCCGGGTTTTGTTCCCCAGGTTTTTGCAGCAGGAGAGAATCTACAAAGTAGTTGCTAGGAGAGATAAACCTGTAAGTATGGAAGAATGGTAAAAATCCTGCTTCTATAAAGCCAAAATATAACCAGTTCCTCCCTAAGCCACTACCAGAGAAGGAGAAGCAGGTGCATTTCTTAAAACCCTTCAGAGCTGAGAGTGCCAGTGGTGAAAGAACTTGTCTGAGCCTCAGCCAGATGTAGAGGTCTGGGGAGGATACAGCTTGTGTATGGACTGAAACCAGGGCCTTCATTTCATACAGTTTTGAATGCACTGTTTAGTGGCATTTTGGTGCCAAAAGATCGCATAAAGCAATCTCTGCAAGAAACTGGATTCTGCAGTAGAAGGTGACAGAGCAGTTTTCTCTGATAGCATTTCACTCCCTGGCAGAAAGTGTGCTTTTGCTCTGTCCTGGATGTACACCTAGCAGATCGAGTTTGCTACCACTGTTCTGTTCCTCCTGGTCACAAGAGGTATTTTGCACCCCTACCACATCCTCCTTCCTATCAGCCTCTTCCATCTGCCATTCTCAATCTCAGCACAATTCAGGTCTTGAATTTAAACATCCAGTATTAACCATGCCACATTTGCAAGTCTAGGGCGCAGCCCTAGAGGTGTTTTGTCCCAAACAATGAAAACACATTGTACATTCAGATTAGCTTTCATTGCATTTGAGTCCAGCTAGCAGGCTAGGACACAGGTTATATTTCCAAATATTGTTTGGCAAACATCAGACTAGAAACATGCTTTCTTAAAAGGAAATGGAATTTCTCCAACATTAACCCATCTCCAAGAGCTGGGACTTTAATTAAAATAACAATTACTGCAAGACTTGTAATGAAATTGCTAGTCTGATCATCTCGCATTCCTGCCCTACTCAGGCTTCTAAGGTGACATCCCTTTCTTCCTAAAACTTCCTGCAATGTAAAAAACGACCTGCATGAGCAGCCCAATTCTCTTGTAAGATATTTGTATAGGCCTATAACCTCTTTTGGGGATTTCTTCTTAATGTGTATTCATTCGCAACCAGCAGAGAGAATGAAAAGTGTGGCAGGGAGAAACTCATTCCAGCAGTTCTGCAGCACCCTGCAGCTTAGCAGAGGTAATTTGTGTAGTTACAGCCCCTGCTTTTATTGAACACATCTGCAGCAGTCATTGGATTGGAATGTTTCCTTTATGCCTCCTTGAGAGCTAGTATGTGTCCTGGGTGGAAGGCTGAATTTGAGAAATGTTCACATAGCCTGTGACCAGCTATGAGAATACAAAAGTCAGATGACTTTGATCCTATTAAACCACAGAGATACTGTAACACACACATACACACACACACACACAAAGGAGAAACAATAGAAAGGACTCATGGGTAAACAGCTATTTATTTGTTATGATCTCACCCTAAAGATTTTCACGTTAAGGCTTAATGTGGTTTGCTACAGAGGTGAGCTGGGGCGTGGGGTTGGAGATCAAGCCTGTAAATAACAGTAAGTATAAAAAATACTTTAAAATTTTGTTCAGATCTTTTTTCCCTTGTCTAAAATAGAATTTATGGATTTTGCCCTTCTACTACTAGGATGAAAATAAAGTAGGATAAAACAGCCTGAAAGTGCAATTAGAAGCAATTCAGGATAAAAAGCTAATCATGACGAAACAAGGGCAGCTGCAGGCAAAAGGCAGAAGAGGACGGACCCACAGCCACAAAGTTGATTTTACCCAGCCAAGTGGATGAGGAATAGGGTTAGATACCTGGAGTGCTCATGGGGTACCATCCCCTCAGAGTGGGTGAAAGAGATGCAATGGAAGCACGCACTTCCTTTTAAACCCAGAAGGAAATTCTGTTTGACCAAACTAAAGTTGTCTGCCATCCCTTTCCCATCCCTCCCAGGCTCTGAAATGTTCAGCAGCAAAATAGTGGCCCATTCTACTTCTGATGTTCTTCCTGCAGTTCTGCATTTTAATATCATTCCTGCTACACCTAGCACTACAAGTATTGTGTTCACATATACCTAGGGAAAGAAAAAGACATTTAAAAAGTGTAGATTCCTCACTACACTACATAGAAATCTGTCAAAATTTTGCACAATAGACCAACTAACAATTAATCTTCCTTTCACCCCCAGCCACAAGCTATGCTTGCATCCCTCCACATCAGAAAAAGCACATTCATCCATTATCTGCCTCTTTCTTGTCCCACTCACCAAACAGCTGTAATAAAAAATCCCACCTTATAAATTACTTCAGAACACAAAGGGAAATCTCTCCATTTTGTAACAACTTGGCTAATTTAAAATGGAATGAGGATTCTTTTTCCCTCATGTTTTATGCTAGCGTATACTTTCCTAGGACATCATATCTTGTTATCAATTTACAGCAATTATTCATCCAGATTTCTACAGGGTCCTCCGGCAAATGCAGAAACAAATTGACATTAAGAAGCCACACATTTTCTGTAGGGAGTCACCTTCTGCAAACCTTGCCTGCCCATAAGTATGCATAAAAATGCAGCTTCTGGGGAAAAAAAAGATTGAATTCTTATCTTGGGGGAATGGAGCAGGGAAGTTGCATTATTAATAAATCCAAATGTTAGGCTTAAAAATTATGCAGAGTTTAAGCAGGGGTGGTATATTGTACTCCCCCATTTGAGAAGGAATGGCAAGGCAGGCCAGACAGTGCCATTTTTTCCTTGAAGACAACTCATTTTCTTTCATATGCTTATTCAGGACTCATGACTTGAGTGCTTTTTAAGTGGGAGTCCCCACAGGACCTGCATCCTGGCCCTTTCCCCACCATGTCAGTTCAATGGGTATGCAATTCCACTGAAGTGAAATGCTCTCTTTCCCTGTTTAGCTTTCAAGAGCAGTGAGGCATGTTACTTTTTATTTTTTTATGACTGAAGAAACCAACATGTCTGTCACACCTTTTGCGGCAATTGGATATGAGCAGGGACTGAGCCATCACTCCCAGATTCCCTGTATTTACCAGAGGGTCTGTTTAGGGAGCTGATAAAGGAACTTTAGAAGCCCCAGACAGCATCAGGAAGGAAACATTCCCTCAGACTTCATTGCACAGGAGCTGAATTTCAGCAGCTCTGCTCACCTACTTTATCAGCCACGAATCCAAGGATGATCTTGGATTTGGAGGAGTGGAGTCTAAACTGCAAAACCCAGGCTGGTGTGGTGACTACAGAGCTCCTTAGGACTGCCTAGGCTTTGTCAGAGGCCACTTCAGGCCCCAGAGCATGGCAGAAAGCAAAGCTGCCTAAAGTCACCCTTGTCCACATTTCCCTCAGGCATCCACATGGACTGCACCTCTGAGATGTGGCTCCGAATTTCAGTCAGCCATGACTAATGAATTGGCTCTGTCTGTTTTGGCATGGGGCTTGTCCCTGTGGTGCAAAACTGCTGAGAACAGGGGCTGCTTCAAGAGCAAAAATTATCTTGTGACCAAGGGAGCAATCACAGCCCTCATGACTGCACACAGTGCCCTTCCTTCAGTGCTGCTCCAAGAGGATGGCACAGGGGAGGGACACCCACTCAAATAATTTGCTGGGCTGGAACCCAACTGCTGCATTGACGGTCGGCAAGTCAGAGTGCTGCTGGCATGAGATTAATATAAATGCATGAAAAGGTACATCTGAGGGGTGTGCCCTGAGTCGTCCTTGCTGGCTGCATCCCAGGATCACAGCTGGATAACCAGCTGTGTCCCCGCTCTGAAGTGCTGCCAAGCTGGAAGCCTCTTCGCTGCCACTCCTCTTTCTCCTTGCTGCTACTTATTATTTTCCCTTTTTCCACAGGTAAAAATTGCCCATCTGACAAAAGAGTATTACAGTCAAAATCTTGTTATGGACACAGGAGGACACACCTTTTATGCAGAGCCGACAATTAGAGTTTATTGTTAGTCTAATTATTATTTCAACAGTAAAATCAAAATTAATTGAACAGTGATTCCAAGTCCAGTTACAATGATGCTAATATTTATAGTTTGTATTATCTAATTATTGCTAATTCCCATTAATACTATAACCTAGTTTGTTATAAACTTCCTGCTATCTCTTTTTGTTACATCACACTGACCTTTCTTATGAGTTGCAGCAGCAAATAATTAGCACCCTAAATTCTTCACTGGGAGGAATACCTTTAGTTATGTGACTGCTTGAGCTTTTTACGGCATCTGTTAATACCACTTTTTTAATTGGTGCCCAACTTCAGTTACCAGTTACTCACTTAAGAGGTGTTGGAACAACATGCATACTGTAAATTTTTTAGGGTAAAACCATGAAATTTTAAAGAATGAAGATAATACCCAAAATAAGTTGGATATTAGTCATCTCTAGGGCAAATGCTGATTCAGCCAAAACAAGCTAATGTAAGCTCAGGACCAGACAAAACCTAAAGTGCCCTGTGTTAAGGTAAAACAAAATCTGCAATTTTTTGATAGCAATGGTAACATCTTATTTCCTAAGGTGCAGGGCTGTAAAAGCTGTGCTCACACTGGTACTGCTGATGCAGTCTTGTACATGCCAATTACATCAATGCTGATATCAGTAAAACTCTTCTTACCTGTTCTTTTTCCAGCTACAGCCAAATGAACTGCAGTCAAAGTGTTCCATGTTATTCACCCAAACACCTGAGGTTTTCTTTCCAGCTGTTCACATGATGGAGTCACACTTCCATTTCAAGGAACAGTGGACTTGTGGTTTTAAACCTTCATCCTATACTGGATACTACCATCAAGGAATCACTTGAGTTATTCAGCAGTGAAATTAAAATTAATTTTCTACCAACAATAGTAGGATTAAAATAGTGATTATCAGTTTAGGTAGTAGTGTATAGCACACATGTATGGGCTTAAATATATATATATTTTTTAAATACATATATATATATATATATATATACACATGTAAGCTCAACACTTGGAATATGGTACTAAGTGACGTGTCACATTCCTGACAAACATCAGCATTTATAAACAGAAAGGAATGAACATCTAAAACCATAAATCTTAGACTGAAGCAGATTGAATTTTGTTTTTCCGTAGACAGGCTGAATCTTGGGTAATCTCTGCTGCTCTGCAAGTGCCCATACTTGGAAAACAGTCATATTACCACCTATAAGCTAAAACAGCTTGCAGTAAATCAGAAGAAAGAGGTATTGGTTAGTGATTATGAGAAGGGAGAAGAGGCAGATAAGTCTGGGGAAGAATTCCGCCCACATTACCTGTGTGTGTACCCAACACCTGTGTGGTGGCTAAATTGGAAGGGTTTTAAACAGGAGAAAAAAATCTAATTTCTGGTTTAAAACAGAAAAATTATGGATTTGTTATGCAGCTGAAGAAACAACATTTTCTCACAAGACAATTCAATAGATAATGTGTAGGTAGAGCTAATAAACTGCTGGTGTAACCTCAGTTTTGTTTTTAAAATTGTCTTCATCCAGCAAGCCAGAAACATCATAAAACTGTAAATGACTTACAGCTTCTTTAAGAAGAGATCATTAAAAGCAAAGTTGTCAAGGCTTATATAGAAAAATCTTAAATCTTACAGAGTAGTGAAAAAGAAACCTGTATGTATTTATGAGTTTATCCATGTTCATTTTATAATAATTTCTCAGATTTTTTTGGTGTCCACATAGTCTTCTGTTTCTGCATTAGGTCTAAAATGTCAGGGTATAAGAGGCTTAAATGCCATTGACTTGATTGCAGTAAGGGTTAGGTTTTTAAATGTCTTTGAAGGTCTGGTCTTTACATTCACTTTCTGTGTTCAGGAATGATAGCTTTACAATTCTCACAGAACTACACTGAGAGTAAATACAGTAAAGATTGTTAAGTGATCAAACTTCTTGGTAATTGAGACTATGTAGGTACCTTAGATGAATAAACACTCAGGTTTGCAGGACAATTTGACAATTTTCGGCTTACATCAGTTTGCCCATAACTAGAGGTGAGAAGGAAACTGGAAAGCAGAAACTGGGAGGACTTTAGGATCAAAGCTAAAGCTTCTACCTTGACAGGAAGAAGGCTTTTATCTCTCCAGAAGGAAGCAGCCCAAGCTGATGACAGTCAAAATGCACTAGAAGTGTATGTAATATTTAAGATACTGAAGTGGAACATATTATGAGCGCAAATAAGTCCAATTTTTAGAAATGTTTGAGATTTAATTAATTGCATTCTTTGTTGCAAAAGCATGGATTTCTCTGGATATAGTCAGCAAACATTTGGTCACTTCAAGTCGTATTTAAGTTCCAGTCATTTAAGCTTTTGTCATGAAAATCAGGCTAACAGAAATTTTGCCAGCAAGAGTAACAAAAATTGAAAGAAGCAATAATAAAATTAAGAAACATTTTTTAAAAATCAGGAGTGTCTTGCTGGCTCTAGTGACACAAAATTCTTAACAGTTTCAACAAGACTGAAGCTGATTGTTTCTGTTCACTGCTTTCTGCATGAGTATCAGAGAAGTTTAGATGTGGCTCAAGAAAATACTTAAGATACATAGAGTCTTTCCATTACTGGAAGAACAGATGATTTATCCCTCTCTGATGTGAAGCATCAGAGATTGTAGTGACATCTTAGGTAGTCGCATTTCTTTTCTTACTGTAAATAATTTTCTTGAGCATTAACTGCTATGGGGAATGCCTGATGAAAAGGATTTCTGAAACAGAAGTGAATCTCTCTTGTCCAGATTAGTATCTCCTTGTTTTTTTAAAACAGGGACATCTGTTTACAGGCATAAAAGCTCAAATTATACAGAAATTATTTCTTTTAATTCTGCTGCTCCCTGACTACTTCTGCAGTGTTTTTGATCTTGGCTGTCAATCCTGGCAACTTCATGGAATTAATTCAGAATCAAAACCAAATGAGCAAAGGCCAATTTTGCTGTCTTCATTGGCTTGCACAGAGCAGTGTTCTACTGAATCCTGGACTGAGAACAACCACTTGAATCATATGTTCTGTATTTTTAGGATTAGCTCCTTCAATTGTCTAAAACATAAAAGCAGAGCTGTCCTAGAAGCTTCTAATCCCCAATTTGCTGCATATGATGTTCACATAGTTATTTAGCATTAACAATACAGTTAAGAGTTGCAGGATGGCTCCAGTTCCCTTATGCAGAAAACAATAGAAAAGAGTCTGTCTGGAACAAATTTTTTAAAAAAAGCACCATATTATAGTCTCCATTACACAAGGGGAAGATTTCAGTAATTCCATTATAGACTCCACTTGCAAAAAAATCCAAACTCTCTATATCCCAAAGAGATTCCACATATAATTGCAAAGAATTTAGTGTTACTAGAAACACCAATTGTTTTAAGTCAGATTGCAGTCTTTCCTGACTTCTGTTCATGTTGTTTTCTGGGTTTTTTTCCCCATTCCTAAGAAGAAACATTTTTACAAGGATTTAATCACATACATTTTATTGGTTTCAATGCCCAGAGAAAACTCCTCACCAGAAGGAGTATGGTTTAACAGTACAAGCAAAGGGGTTAGTCACCTATATAGTATTTGATTTTCACAATGTATGTACACAGAGCTGTATGAACCAAGAAAAAAAAATAAAATTGGGTCATTCAAACTTCCACAGTATTTCTAAATAAGCAACTCATTAAGGTTTTTCAAAGAAATAGTGACATAAGTGGCATTATGAAATACTTCAGAAGCTATTCAGTCACAAGTAACATTATTCTTTTATACATTTTCATATTCTGAGAAACATAAAATTACTAGCAAAAATATATTAAAAGGCCCTTCTCGAAGAAGAAAGCCACCTCTCAGATTAGTAATTTGAAAAGCAAGTTTGCAGGTTTCCTATTCAAGAAACTTCAAGAGTTTCAGAAACATCACTCACTGTTCACAAAACTGCAGTTAAATAATGAGTCATCACACTGAAGTGGTAAAGTTTATCACCTCACCTGAAGTCACAGGTTGAGTGTAGCTGCTTCTGCCATGCACTTGAACAATGAATAAATATCATCCTTCTGGAAACAGAATGTCCTATTTGTCAAATTGCTAAAACATTCCTGCCAGCATGGCATGGTATTTATTCACCCCAAATGAACCACAAGCATGCCTTATTCCCATTTTAATACTCATTATTCAGTCCTAATAACTCTGAAGTCTCTCAGAAATGGTCAGTCCTTCTCGCTGCTGCAGCTGCTTCCTCATGCTAGTCCTCCTGGGATATCTTTGTGGCTATCTCAACCCTCTGCCATCCCTGCTTGTGAAGATCTCAAGATCTCCTAGATCCTTAACAGGATCAAAAGATTTAAGAAGGGAGGCCAGTCCATCTTCATTAGCTCTCCTCTCTTTTGCTACAGCTTCTTAGGCTGTGTAGTTAATAAGGGTAACATTAAGAAGCTTTTAGAGAATCTATAGTGTCTTAATGTAGCCAGTTACTATCATGATCAAAGAAATAACAGACCTTTTCATCAAAAAAGAGACATGACCTCCTAATCTACAGTTCTTTTAATAGCACATTCATAATGAAATCAGTCTTAATGGGCATCTCTGTATTTTCTAGTTGACTTCTCCCATTGGAGCATATTTGCACAAATGGAGTTCGCTTGCCCACAGTGAGCTGAGAATTGCAGGCATTTCTGATTTGGTAGCACTCTGCACCCATTTCACATTGGTAAATGGCCAAGAAAGTCTCTGAGAGATAAGAAAGTTCCTGACAATCAAATGCAAAGTTTCTATAGTTATTTCTGTCATGCCCAGGTTCCAGTACCTTATGTCTCACCTCGTTTGTTTTTGCCTAACTTCAGAGTGGGAAATTAGCATATGTTTCTGTCAAGAAGTCAGGAAAAATGTACTGAGCACTGAGCCTCTAGCAGAGAGGAAGATGCAAGCAGCAGCTAGTGAATAGAAAACTGCTTAAGAAAGACAACTGCTTTGCTCTACTACAGGTGAAATGGGCACACTGGGATAGGGGTAGTGAGGAAAGTCACTGTAGCAGGGAACTGTGAAACATAGGCAAAAAATATATTAGGGTCACTAAAAGAAAAAAAAATAATACAGCAGCCATCCACTTTGGTATTGTGGCTATCCTATGGCTTCCTAATGTGAAGTTACAGGCAGTTGTAAAGAAAAAATAGAAAAGAATAATCTCTTTTGTACGCAGGAAAAATGCATAAGTTCTAACATGCCTAAATTAGAATTGTGGGAACTCTGCTTACCTGTTTGTCCTCACTTGCTAAAATGGTTCTGTTATTAGAGTATCTGGATTTCTTCTGAAGGAAATAAATCGGGATTTTAGCAATTAATATCATATTTTACAGCAACATACACTCTGCCCAAAGCACATCCAAAACACCCCTGTCAAAGAATTTTCTTTTACTTGTGTCTGTTATTGAACTGCCTAATTGCTACTGTCAGAAATAGTCAGTCTTTGATGAGAAGATATGCCTGTGCCTTTGAAAAAGATGCCTTACCTCCTCCTTTTTTTTATTCCTGGCTATGCATGTGGCAGTATAGCTTCTGCCTTCATTATCACACTACAATACTTGAGGGAGAGCTGCAATGCCACTAAAGCATCTGCAAGCCCAGATTTCTCTCCTGTGTTTGGAGAGTATCGCTGACACTTTGGCTTTGAGTAATTGCTGATCAGCACTGAAAGGATCTGTTGCCTGTGGTTCTGTCTTATTTATGGGAGTTTGTGGATAATTTTCCTCAGATGGCATGAGGGTAGATACCTAATAAATTGTTGGCTGAGTGTGTGTGGAATAAAGCAAAACAGGGTATCTCCCCTAAACAGAGGGAAACTGTTTTAAGGGAGACGCTGACCAGGTTTTTCTTTAATGCATCCAAAGGTTTTTAACAGTTTTCTTACCAGGTATTTTTAAGTGGTGGCATCCCATACCTTTCTCAGTCTAGAGCCTTGTTTAAAATAGCTCTATTTTTTGTACAATGAAAAGCCTAAAATGTCACTGATCACTTCTAGGAGCCTGTGTAGGAGGCTTCCAAATTCCAATGTCTAAACAGAAATAAAACAACAGGTATTCAGACCATGTAGCTTTTTCAGTGGGAGACAAAGCACTTTTAATTAGGCACTTGATGGTCACCTAAGAGTGTTTCTATTAGCTGGATAGGAAGACTAGGCTCCTTTTCGGACATCAAATTTTGATGCGTAGTGTTAGTGTAGACTGAATTTCTTTGTGACAGCACACCTGTTTTGAAGAGCAGGCTTGTTCTGCGTTCTAATGTACCTAAATAAATAAATAAAAAGGGTTAGGGAAAACCACAACCTTATAATTTGCTGGCAGCAATTACAACACTGAAGACTTAAATCAAGAACTGCAGCAAAAAATAAGATTTTCCTACAGCATTTTCATGGCTTCAGGGTGATTTTGGATACTGCTGGAAACTCTGGCTGAAGTTCCAAGCACATCTGCTACTCTCTGCCATTAAAGTATTCATCAGGAATAAAAAATATGTATATCGGATATGTATAGCAGTAGGAGCACTACTGATTTGTTCTTCTACTAAACATAGTTGATTGCTTGGCTGTTTTAGTCTTCTATCAAGGAACAACTTAAATATAATTTACAGTATTAGTCTGTACTATCTGCTAGTCACATACCTGTCCCTGGTTTAGATTAGAACACAGCGTTACTGGGGTTTTTCCTGCTGCAGGGGGACATTGAAATGCTGTAGAGGCCTGACCCCACATCACCTGCAAAAGGCAGAAGAAGCTGGAAGCAAGACCAGCTCCTGCTCCGTGTTAGTGCCACCCAGAGGTAGCTCACAAAGAGGACAGGATCAGCTAGGGCTGTGTCTGTCCTTGCTCTCCCGTATCACTCTTTGCAGAGGTGACCTGTGATACCTACGTAAGGCTGCTGCTTTTGCCTTCACAGCCAGGGAATGTCAGATCCTCTTCCAGGTGATCCAGCTGCAGTGTCCATATGCCCTCTGGCTCACACCAGTGTCCAGCACTGTGCAGCAAAGCTGCTCACGGTGCTTAATGCACAGGCAGGTAGGATGACTGGGACTTCCATCAGAAAGGAAGAGTAATAATCTGCTGATTACTGCTGTAATCCTCAAGAATCCTCAATACTGCTGTCAGCCTCAAGAGTCTAGGTCCAGGTTCCAGCCCTTCTACAGATATTCTTGAATGACCACAGAAATGTCACTTAATGCAGCCATACAATGAAAACACGATTTCCTTTTCTGTGCTATTCCTCTGCCTTGTGGGTTGAGATTGTTTTTGCATAGTGGATGAAAGATACATTCCCAGTGTGGCTAACTGCAGAGAGTGAGAGTGGGCATCTCTGGAACAAGAAGACCCTAAGGCTTCTTTCAAATGCCAGGTGAAAAAAAAATCAAAATCTCTGGGAACAGACAAACACCATCATCAGTTCACTCACCAGCTATTGAATAAATTCGTACATCATCTTTTGCCATGGCCATTCATGAACTTAAGAAGGAGATACACTTCTCACTTCTCCTCTTTTGTTAGTGTGTGCTTTTGTGAGGCCTGTTGCTCCCACTAGGTCCACTGGGATTAAATCAGTTGTATTGTACAAAACTACCATGTTAATAGTTCCCAGTGCAAGATGGAGGTAGTAGTTATCCTAGTATTTCTGCTGCATTTAGTTATTTTTATAGTTCTGCACCTTTTTTCCTGCTGAGGGAACTGAATAAAAAAAAAATGACTTTGAAAGACATTATAATCAACGGCTGCTGGCTGCAATTACATTGTGTACTTGATGTCTTCATAAAGCACCTCTAGTTTAAACCCACAAATCTTTCAGTTTGAATTCTCTCTTGGCTCTGTTCTGTTCTGTTATTTCAATGGTGTATTTACAGGAATGAGCGCTAGAGTGTATGGGTTTATATAACAAAGATACAAAAAAAAGTTATCAGAAGATTAAAATTTCATCAGCTATCTGTACACTGCAAAAGTGACATTTTGTTCCATTTTTGACTGGTATTTATAAAGGCAAGCCTTGTGGACAATAGAGGAAAGAAACATTTGAGTTTCAGTGCTGTAAAAGCTTATTCACATTTGAGAAAATTATTAGATGAAGACTTTCAGATTTAAATGGTCATAAGAGAGACATAATTGTAAAGTAAGCTCAAACTTAACAGCGGTGTTTTAAGTCCAAGTCAATTATGGAAAGTCTGCAGTGTTACAGCTTCTGAGCACATGAAACTTAGCTATTACTGAAAATACCCAGCAAGAAATTCTTTGCTATATATGAAAATGCATTAATATGATTTATTAAAATATATTAATATGACACTGAAAATAAGTGAATATGATAAATTTGGAATCTTCTATTTTTTGAAGTTAGCCGGAATACTTTTTTTTCTTTGTGCAACTAATGTCACTTTAACCTTTCCCCCTCCACGGTAAGAAAGTAATTTTTTTGCAGATTTTCCTTAAAGACTTAATCATTTCCTTGCAGTCTTGTCTCCAGGCTAGCAGAATCACATTCCTCACAGTAGATAGGACAGCCCCAAGGACACCCTAGGGTCCTGGCTTCTCTGACTCATTCAAATTCTCCTAGGGACTTGGACGCGTCTCCTTTTCTTGGCTTTGCAGTATGGTAAAATCCAAGCAACAGATCACCAGATCCTTACCTAGAATGCCTCATTCCATACTCCAGATTCTCACATCTGACACTGTAAATGCAGATGTCACTATTTAGCCATTTTGTTCCTCCTCCATTAATGCTTTCTTCACCTTTGGTTCCTCGGGCTTTGACAATGAGTTGTTGATGTTTTCCCCTGTCACAGACCTGAGATTTAACGCTTGCACATGATGTTTGAGCCAGGGGAGGGTCCTTCCAGCAAGACTACGTGAGTACAGAGAGTTCCTGTCGCTGCAGGGTCTCATTGGGAGGTGACTCTCCTGCACAGGGAAGCTGTGAATCCAGAGCATGCAGTCCAAGTACTGTCCCTGCCAGTTGGCTCTGTAGAATTGCTTGGGATTTAAGCAGGCTCAGTTTGCCTGACAGACTTCATGCTGGTTAGGTAAGCATCTAGAAAATTATATCAGAATGTTTCTAATGTGTTCCCACAACATCTACAAAATTAAATATAAATTAGAGCTTCCAGGGTAGAACCCTTCTTTTCTTCCAAACACACTGCTGGTAAACACTTCATATGATGATGAAGTCAGGGAGTAGTTTGTATCCTCCTAGCAACAACTCTAAATTAGACCTGATTTGGGGGCAGTAAAGGTACATACACTTGTGCATTCACAGTGTAATCTGCTAGAATGTCTTTGTGCATATTTCTCTAAGAACTTAAACAAACTCCTTAAGGATAGAGTCAATCTATTGTGTCACAGAAATAAATAAATAAATAAATAAATAAACAAATATGGCTCAAGCCCTAAAACATTTCTCATGCTCAGTTTCCTATATGCTATGCCAGAACCACTACTAACTTTCACCTCCTCATTCAGTTTATGTGTGAGAATAGCAGTACATAATCAGTTCTTCAAAACACAGTTATCTTCATTCCAGTGTACTAATGGACCTTAATCCAAATCTGCAAAGCTTTGTATGAAGCACTTGAACAATGAAACTGTACCCTGATGACCAGGTAATAAAGGATCTATTAAACTGGCACTTCTGTTTGAATAAAGGTGGTATCAGAAACTTTAGAGACAGTGAAGGTTTCTAGCCTATTTAGAAGCTTTTTGAAATCTAATTATCAGCAGCCCTTAACATCCAGGATGTATAAATTCATACAGAAACATAATGGAATGCATGGGTTCAGAAAAGAAATTATTCTAAAGTCCAGACTCTAGTAAGCTTTAGAAAGCATATTCCTTTGAGAGTCTGCTGATGGAGTGAGTACTATGGGGCTGAACAGAAAGAAATGAGGAAAAGCTGTTTTCCCTCTCTTTGCTGATGCCTCTCATGGGAAGGGTCTTTGCTAGTCTGGTTTATTTAACCACCAGCTGGGAAGTCCATTACAACCCACAGTGCTGAGCAGGAGCAGACATGGAACCTCTTTGGGGCTCCTCATGTCTGGAATCTGTACTTGATGCCTGTTACTGTGCCAGAAAGGCATCTCCAGGGCAGGGCTCCCTGATTGATAGTAATAACTCCAATGGATGCATTTCCTTTTTGATTTACAGTTGAAATACTTGGATATTGCTCTGGAAGGATGTAAATTTGCACTGAGTTCTCACATTAAGACATTACATTAATGAAGTTTTGGAGAGGGTGAATAGAAAGGCTGACTATGACTACTATCACCTGGGGAAATAATTTCGAAATTGATATTTATAGTGATTAAGCAGTTGCCTGGGGTTTAAATCTTTCAAAGAGGCATGAACATAAACTTCAGATCTGCAACTTGTCCCACTGAAGAAAGTTCTGTGGCTGCAGGTGACATTGCTTTTATCTTAACAAGGACCATAGCTAAAGTTAGACTGGGATTTTTTTAAGCTTGGATGTGCACATTCCTTCATTTCTTGTAAAAAGCCCAGATTTGCTATATATTTGAGCTGGCAGAGCTAAGCCAGTTGTCTGAGGCTGTTGTTGTACACTAAAATTGTTTTTCACTCCTGACAGTTGATTACACAGCAAGTTCCCTGGCCATCTGACCAGCTGATGGTTGAGAGAAGTGCCATGTTTAAAGTGCCTCTTTTTGCCTGTCTCTGTGCAATGTGAAGAAAACAAATTTTAGCCCCCTTCCCCAGGTCCCATCAGTTAGATTTGCACATCTACACTTAAAGAAAATAAAATGTCCCTGGTGAATGACTTGTTTTGAGAATAAAGAGAGATTTCATGAGAAAAACTATTGCAGAGACCTCTGTGGAGCATGAGACACTGGGACTGGAGCACAAAGTGGCATTTAAGAGCCACAAGAGCTCACTCTACTAAAGGCTCAGCTCAGAGTGTAGTGCTCTGTCCTATTTGTTCACTCTACTGAATTTATCACTACTACCCATGAAGGAGTAATCAGCACCGACAGGGCAGAGATGCCCTGGATGTGGTTGGTACTTACCCCAGTTGCACGCTTAAGCCAGGGTCTGTAAAGGTGTGTCTCCTCTCTTGCCACTCACAGGGAAGCTGCTGGGGCTGAGCTGCTCTGCTGCATCATGAAGGCTGTGCAGTCAAGAAGGACATTACGGGATCATGGCCTTATTTCAGCATTTCGGACACATCTCTGCGGGCAAGAGTAAAGGGCTCTATTTCACAGCTATGATATCATTCTTGTAAGCTATAATTCAACATGAGCCACTATAAAACCTTTCCCATGACATCAGAGCTGTGAAATATAGCTGACTTCAAGTGCAGAAAATTCCCCCACAGGAATAATTGTTTCCTGGCAATTGGTGTTTGAAGGACTGATCCTTTAAAAGGCTGGCACAAATCCCATCTAGGTAATGCTGCTCCAGACAGCACTTCTCAGGAAATGTTATGTGCAGGAGCAGAGGTATGGAGCCCCACCACAGGATCTGGCCATAGAAGTGGTGGGATGAGCACTAGAGGATCCTGTCAGGTGATGAATTTCACTCCCTTATGCCTCAAAAATCCATGCAGACCTCGCTAATAGCTAGGTAGTAGGTTTGCTCATGTGCTGCACTCCTTGCCTCAGACCCTGCCTCCCCAGTAAGGGAATACACAGGTGCACAGCCAGAACCACTGTCTAATCCATCTTTCCACATCTGCCCTTCAAACACAGATCATCCTGATGATACATCCATCCTGATACATGGCAGCTCACCAGGTCTGCCCCTGCTTGGGGCAGTACTTAACTCACCTAGGCAGGTCCCAGCCTCACTCCACAGCAACCTGCCAAGAAAATGGAAGTCAAAAATGTTGTGTGAGACACAATTTCCTTTTCCATATCGCATGAAGGAAGATGTTCACTTGAATACAGTCCAGTGAGAGCCAGGATAATAATCAATGTTGGCAGAGCCATAAAGGACAAGACCTTACATGAGTCAGAAGGGTACAGAAGGAGGACAAAAGAGACTATAGACATGGAGAGGGTTAAAGCCACCTCAGCTCTCCTTATCCTGGTGCCTGAATCTGCTGAATCTGCTGCCTGTGTCCTGCTCTAGCAGCCTGCACACTAGCTTGCCACTGCTCCATCAGCTGCACTGAAAGCAATTGTTGAACACATTGAAAAGCTTAGTCATGCCAGCTTTTCCTGCTCCTCCCCTGGGACAGTCTTATTGTGAAGGCAGCTCTGTTCTTGCTGTTCCTTCTGTGTGTATGGTTACATGTCTGTGTGAATACATCCAGGGGTCTGTGTCTCCCTCACAAACTCTCAAAGCTGAGTGTCGACACATCTCCCATGACCTGCAGGACAGAGTTGTCTTTCCCTGGCTAATAAAAAAGCTATCTACAACCCCTTCCTCTTTTCCAGATGAAAGTACACTGTGTCAGAATTCATTTTACTGTTTACATCCTTCCCCTTAATGCTAAAAATCTTACTCCATCTAATACAGAAGTTACCTCTTAACAGTGTTTTATCTTTTGAAACAGTAAAATATTTTTGAATAGCCCTGTTCCCTTACCTAACATTCATATAAAAGCTAAGTGGTATTTCTTTATAGAAAATTATTTACTTATAGGAACTCTAAGAGACTTGAGGTTACTTCATACAATTTATTACCCAGAACAATGGCAGCCAGAAGAGTAGCTAAGCTGAGGCATTGTAGGTGCTGTGTAGCATAGCTTCAGCATGGCTCAAAGGCTAAATTTGTCCAATGTACACCTTTAAATAGACAAACACATATTATAGGAGAAAAAATGATCTTTGATGTAGAATATGATCCGAGTAGTGTTTCATGAAACACAATGAAACAAACAAAAATTTTCTCTTCAGTTTCATAGAGTGAGATTGTCATTCCACAGTCTTTATTTACAAATACTGAGAGATGCTGTATTGTATTTTGAGCTGGTTCAGAATGATTTATTGGGTTTTGATCAGAATACTGAAAAACCCTCCAAACTTTTTTTAAAAAGAGCATCAGTGAGAAAGCAAATGAAAATTAATCAAATTATCCTTCTCAGAGGATATAGATTTGTTTGAACTAAAAATTTAGTGTAGTGTTTACAATAAAAATATATGTTGTGAAATGTTTCTGTCAACTAATTCTGATTTCTTCACATTATAAAGTGTTCCAAAGTGTTCATTAGGCATTTTATATGACTGGTTACCTGAGACACATAGTATATTTTCTTCCTTTTGAATAGAAGAGCTGTCCACAGTTCTCGGGGGTACTGTATCTGTAGTTTTTTTGGATGTTAAAAATCATGCAGTATTCAGAGATAGAGATTATTTTTGTAATTATTTTGTAGGTGCACCGATATTTAGTATTAATAATAGTAGGAAGCAGTAGCTAGTAAAAACTCACAGGTAGCAATGAACTAGCTGCAGCTTGTTTTCTACTTTTAGAATTTATTAGTGAAAGAATTTACATATATAACTATGTATTTAAAGATTCAAAACTCTGGCAGTAGATAATGAGAAAACCAAAGTGTCCACTTAATTTTCTATGCAATAACAAGCAGGTCTATTATGTGTGAGATATTGAGAGATACACACATTTATTTCACTAACCTGTTAAGCCAGGCCTTTCTAAATGGAGTCAAAGGCAAAACTCCTTAAATGTGAGGGAAGAATCCTGGAGTTAAGTCCAGTCCATAACGACAGCAACAAAATGCCTCCTGGGAAGACAGTGTGAAGTTTTGCTAGCACTTCTTTAATGTAATATGGTAATCTCATCAAGATCCTCAATCAGAAAGTAATCAGTAAACATCCCAAAGTTCAGGCAGTAAAAAAACAAGTATCTCGCCTGCCTTTATCCATGAAGGGAAGCAAGTGGGGTTAAAGGGGACCCACGCACACCCTAAATCCAAACATCATGACTCCTTCCTCATACTCAATATAGATTCACTCAGATCATTTGAAGGAGCATTTGCAACATTTTGAATCAGAAATAGCCCAGGTTTTCAAAAATCATTATTACTTGTCTTCTTTGTGGACTTACTTGCTGCAGTGATGACAGTAAAGTACCTTTGGATGTGCTAAAACAATTGTTATTTTTCGTTTCAGAGATCCTTTGAGACTGCAAAGACTATTTAAAGAAGGAAGACGGCATGAGATTGGATTTAGTGCAGTAAACTAGGTTAATTTGAGGACAAGACAAAAAATCATTATTTAGACCTTCTTGTGTTGCCGTGATGAGAACTTACCATTGCTTCTGGCTGCTGTTTTGGGCTGGTCAGCCCCACCAAAGTTTCTTAACTCCATTATCCAAAAGGACTAGTGGCTTTCCAGAAAAGGAAAAGGTTTTGGTGTTGTCTGGAAAAAACAGGCAGGACCTCCATCGTTCCAAAAGGAGCTGGATGTGGAATCAGTTCTTTTTATTGGAGGAATACACAGGAACTGACTACCAGTATGTTGGCAAGGTAAGTTTCTTTCATATGCATCTATGTTTTGATCTTAGAAGCACTGGAAAGGTAGCAGTATCAAGTGGGGAAAAACAGTGCCTGCTACAGCTTTTAGTTCATGTTCCTGTGTGCCCAGCTTCTGCTGAGGAGTAATTCAGTGGAAAGGTTAGTGTGCTTCAGCTTCAGATTCTAATCAGCAAGTCTTCATTTAACCAGGAAGTCCCATGGCAAATCATTGGCAATTCTGTTAAAGATTTTGCATTTTATTTTGTGTCTGAAAATAATGCAGCTTAATTACAGGCCAGATTTTTAGCTTTAAACTGGGATATGTGTTTTCCCTCCCTAATTTTGCTGCAGTCAAACTATATAAAGCAGAAGAGGTTTAGATCTAAGTTAGGACTCACAGTACCTACATTTTTGGTGAGGATTCTCTCTACCCAGCAAAAGGTAATTGTTTCCCTTTTTATTACCCTCTGCACACAACAAAGCTGCAGTGATTTTCTGACGAGGTTTCGTGGTGCCACTGAGGACTGTGTGACATGACCATCACACCACCAGCCATGCTACTACAAGGCATGGTTGAAGCACACTGTGCATATATACTAAGAAGCAACACACAGCTGAAGATTTCTAATCTCAAAGCATGCTGTCAGTTGGGAAAGGGTCAAAATTTTGTTTAAAATGAAAAGTCGCAGCTTAACTCTGAGAACATCCACCTCCCTGAGCAGCAGACCCCCATGTAGGTAACAAACTTTACGGAGCTGTAGAGTTAATGCACTTGTGTTAAGAGCCTAAAGAGAGTTGATACTGCCCAACATGCCACAGTCTATAGGAATATGTCTTGCAGAATGCAGAAATTATGCTACTGATGATGACATTCAAAGCACAAACAATCCAGCAGCTTGGTTTTCCAAACTAAAATGGGGTTGTATCTGATCTAGTTTGATCTCTCAAGCCTCTTAACAAAGGCTGCAGATCACAGTGGTTTGACATTTTATCTCCCTCTGCAAGTTCTGAGCATTCCCATGAGAGATGGTGGCTGCTTTTCTTGCCTGCCAGTCAGCTGTCAGTCAAAGTTGGATGCGACACTCCTTTCCTGCTAAATGGCTGCAAGGCATGATTCAAATGAAGAGCTGCTCAGCTGGTGTAATACTCACAGAACTCCAGACAGGATAATCAGCATTCATGGAAGGTACCATTGAGCCCAATCTACTGGTAAAGGCCAAAGGCAGAGAGTCCTCAGAGAGGAGAAGTAGAGAAGGAGGATAAGAGGGTAAGAAAAGATACCAAAACAGAAGAGAGTAAGAGGAATGAATTAGAAAGACAGACATGGACGGAATGGAAGCTTTACAAAGAGGAATCAAGAGGGAAAGGAGGGGGAAATGACATTAAATGGGGATAGAGGATGAGTTGAGAGAAAGTTTACAAAAAGAGAACAAAAACAAAAACAGAAGATGAGACTGTGAAGGAAAAAAAACAGGTATGAAACATGGAGGCAAGGATGAAAAAAAGGGCAACAAATTGAAAGACAGCAGTCCTCAGACACTCTCCTGTTTCACAGACTGCTGAGGGTGATCAGGGTAATGGAGATCTTTTTATTTAAAGATAAAGCATATGGTCCTGAGGTGATCCTACAGCTTCTCATTGTGAATTTTGACATTAAACCTGATCAGCCTCCCATTCTTTCTACTGCAGAATTAGAGTAAAAGCTATTGACTTCAGAGGGACTGATGGGGAAGTGAATATTCTTGCAGGATAAGTTTGCTGAGAGACAGTTAAAAGATGGTCTAGTTGGACCAGGAAACCAAGACAGTTTCAACAGAAGTCAGAGAGAGATTTGCACTTTATTTGCACTTTATTACAGTTTCTGTTGTAAAGCATAGAAACAACACATAATGTATAAATGTCATTGATTCTGTGTTCCTAAGCCATTCACAAGTGGCCTTTCACACATCTTTCAAATGCCAGAGCTGCTCACACTCTTGTAACTGAACAATTAGCCAAGAGGCATGGAAGAGCAGCCTTTTATTATTAAAGTTGAGGATTGGTGTGAAGGGAAATGATAGAAACATCTAAATGTCTCCGAACTGAGGTAGCCAGACAATTTAACTGAGCAATTAAACTTGATTGATGTGGGCAAATGAGTATCATGAACATTTTTATGAAGCATGGTTTTTTTTTTCTCAGAGGACAAAATGTTAACCTTAAATATGGACTTAAAAATAGTAGGAATATAAAGAAGAAATGTGAACAGCAAAATATTTTAAAACAATAGCAATATAGGTATATAAAAGGGAATTGTGCGTATGCCTTACTATACAAGCAGGTAGACATGAATCTTCTGGGGTTTTTGTGTTTAGGGGTTAAAGCTGGTGGGCCTTAACATCATAGCCATAAAAAAAAAAAAAAATCTATATAAGCTAAAAAAACCCAAAACTTTTACTCACGCTGGTTTCACTTTTGCCTCATCAATTTTTAACATCTGTTTAATCCGAACATCTACATTAAAATTTGAGATGTAAGAAGTCTGTTGTGAAAGATTCTAAAAAACAGCATTATTTGTATAAGCTTCCCAAATTACAGTTGTAAAATCCTGTAACTGTTTAAACAACGAGACACATATCAAAATAGTTTTAGAGAGTAGGGAAAGAACAGTGAAAGAATATGCATTCAGGTTTGGGATAATAAAAGAGAAAGGTAGTTTCTCTGAAGACAGAGTTCAAGGCAGTTCTGAAGACAATGCTGTAGCATCATCTGAGTCACAGACCAGAGCACTGTTGTTAACTATACCCTGTATACTCTTTATTCATTGAACCCAGAGCTTTCCATCCTTTAGGAGTTAATTGTCCAAGCACATATGAAACCTTTTTTTTTGGTAGCCATGGGTACTGTCAGCTATTAAAAAGTGCTCCCCAGATTTGTATGCACACTTCATTGTCAGCCCAATCATGCAGCTGTATCTCACTGGACAAGGATGTGCAGCTGCCAATGAGGCACTTGCAGTGTTATAAATACAAACTGATGGTTGCTGTGGCGCTGGCACCAGATCGATCACTTTATTACCCATCCTTGTATTCCTGAATTTCATTCCTGTATATTTGTGAAATAAAGTCTTTTTTTAAAAAGAGTTGAAATTAATGCCTCCAGTCACTCTAGTCTCAGACTTAATAATAGAGAACTTGAAGAAAAGTTCTAGACTGGAATTATTCATTACACTGCTGAATAACTTGTGAACTATAGTTATGCATTGAAGTGTAACTGATGGGCACAGTGACATTTTAACCTGAAGACATCTTTTCTTCTGGTTCAGAAATTATAGCACTTGGCAGGGACTCAATCCAAAAATAAAATAATTACATGAGCATCAAAGTAGAGAAGTGTCTAGCACTACTACCTAGCCAAAATTTGCAACATCCGAGTTATATACCGTGCAACTGTATATAAAAATACACACTGTATTTCCTAGAGATCTTCAGATATTCCAGGGGGAAAAAAAAAAAAAAAAGAAAAAGGAAGCATCTGACCCCTTCCAAGATATTATACTCACAGGTACAGTTACTATTTGTATGCACTTGACAGCTTTGACATGGCAGTCCCACTGCCTACAAAAAATCCATGTACTGGCATCCATCACTGAGTTTAGAGTACAAACCTAGAATGACTGTTACATAAAGGGATAGCATTCCTCTTTCTTTAGGAATAAAGAAATATCTGAACAAGTCTTAAATCTTATTCATTAACCCAGGGACAGCTTCTGGCAGTCTGCAGTGGAAAGGACCAGCTTGCTTTCCTGGTAACAACAGGCACAGCTGTGGAATGGTTTTGTAACACTCTGTCTGGCTGGCACTAACAGGAAACTTCCAGACATACTTTTCATTTTTGCTGTGTCTTATTGATGTTCATATAGTTCAAGCAGTATGCTCGCCTGGAAGCTATCTGATGTTACTACCTGTACAACCCATCATAAACAATCAACCTCTGCTGACAACTCCATTTTTCAAGGAAGATAAAGTCAAACTCCTGCTGGTATGTGGCTTGGCAAAGCAAAAAGGAAACTGTATTACTGTAGGCAAACCCAGAATCTTTTTGTTTGGTGTTGAAATAACCTCTTGGAAAGATGAATTCCCCTCTGTCAAGGAATGATTTAAGGTACTGTTGACCCTGCTTTTGAGGAGGGGATGAACTAAATTTTATCACAATATAGTTTCAGCGTGTTTTTCTTTCTTTTGTCTGATTTAACTTCTGGCTACAACTATTCTTAAGGCAAGCACAGCAGTGTATTTCAGCAGAAGCAAATGAAACAAAAGGCAGAATTTCTCCAAGCCATTGAAAATAGAGGGACTAAGCAACGGACCAAGGCAAAATTATCTGACTGTGAGCACACACAAGGGGCTACTTAAACAAAGAAAACTACTATCATGTAATACAGTCCATGCCTTTTCAGCATTTTAGGAAGTAATGGGTAACATTACTCCAGTGGTTAGAAGGTGTCATATCTTAATTGGATGGCATGATAACTAGCAAGAGAAATCTTCACTTTCTCTCAGATTTTAGTGTGCTAGTGTTCTGTACTTACCTTGAAATGTTTTGTTCCCCAAACAAGCAAGATGTGAAAAGTCACACTAAAATGACTCCCCCATCTGCACTTTTAACATCCTTTATGCAGCTTTATTGGCTCAGCATTTGTTTTCCTTGCCATGTAACTTGCACTACAATGCATGCTTGATGCCCTCAGTTCCCTGTTCCAAGCACAGTGACTATTTGCTATTTTTGCAATGCCTAAAGTTAAAAGTTGCCCTTGTAACTTCTGTTTGTTCAGAGAGTGTCTCAAAGCAATTTCCCATTCATTTTTGATTGTTAGAATAGCCTCTCTCAGGGTCTAGATTTGCATTCTGCATCCAGAAGAACTGTAAGCGTTAAGATCAGCCTTTTGCATGTGACAAAACTGATGTACAGAGAGGTTAATTGGCCTTCCACACAGCTAAAAGTCAGAAATTTCAAAACAGAGATTGGAAAACAAAAAAACACGAGTTCTTAGCCCCTCCCTCCCACCTCTCCGCCCTCAGTTTCTATGATTAGGTCACCTGTCTCTCTCTTCTATAGGCTGACTATTTGTCATTCTCTTAAAAAGTAGAACAAATGCTGTGGCGCATCTGCGCTCCCATTATTCCTCATCCATCAGTCATATTTTATGTTCCACCACTTGACTTTCCCAAGTGCCCTTCATTTCTTTATTGAATTGCACACACACACACACACTTGTCTTGTATTCCTCTTTGAAAGATTTACTGGCTCTGATAGAAGTTCTCTGTGCTGTCGGTCTCTGCGGAATAGAGATAACTCTGTAATGAGGGACAGCTGAGAGGTTAGAGGCCCAGGACGACAATCCAGAAACAGCTTGCAGGTTTTGAACCATCATATAGGGGCTAAGAAAGGAGATAATGAGCAATGGGTGGGATGGGCAAGGATGTTATTCAGAAAATGAAAAGGCAGGAAATACAGCATGGTTAATGTTTATGATCATCATAATTGTAAATCTACTTGGCATCAACCTTGTATCCAAATATATTACACAAAAAAAGAGCCTTACAACCATCTGTTTCAAACAAACCACATTTCCTGCATTATGGCACATGATGGTACTTACAGTGTAACGATTCAGAACCTCCTCCCCTTCTTCCCATTCCACCTACAGAAGCAAGCAAATCCTGGGATCCTCAAGGCAATATTTATGTTAATTCTTATTTTTCATTTTTGTGTCCCAAACAAAACAATTTTGTTTTCCACATGCTAATTTCCCACTCATACCAGTGCTTACATTTTGGATCACATCTTTTCACAAATTACCCTGTTCTACTCTTGTTAGCAGTCTGCACATAGTCCTGAATTGCATGTCCCTAGACTTCCAGCTTTTGAAAAACAGGTGAACATATTAATCTTCCTCTCTAGGGAGAGACTACATGCGAAGTTCATGCTTGATTATGGATTATTTAGATCGCGGTTATGTGGATTATTTTCTCTTCTTTTTTATAGCACAGTAGCATTATCACTATGAAGCTGCAACATCATGTGTGGATGATACAACGGTGCCTGAAAAAGGCCCTTGGGATTTTGTGCCCTGAGACAATGGAACCTTTCATGAGAGATGCCCCCCCTCCCTGCCAAAACCCCTGTTATCATTTAGGATTTCTATTGGTTTTTAACTTTACTAGATGATTGGTCTTTTTCCTTTCTCCAGACTGTAGATTGTTCTGAGGAGTTATCTATGTAGAGTCAAAGCCTGAGAAATTGTGATATTGTCCATAGGGCTCTCTGTCAGGTAACGTTTCACATTTTTCAGTGTTTTATCAAACCCACAATGCAAGCTTCTAATTCTCCATTTTAGATTTTTATGAAACTCCCAATATAGCCTCTCTGATATATTTTTCATGCTTAGAGGATGTTTTTCCTAGGGACTCTGTGGGGCTGAGTCTACTATCCCCATTAGCACCAGTTACAGTGCAGTGCATGTTCTCAACTTTATGTGGTATATTTTTTCTTCTTTTCCTTTTCCAGCAGCAGGCACACTGAATTGAGTCCTGGGGTTGTGAGTGTTTTCTTTATAAATAACCTGCTTTCAGAAACTCAATAGCTTCTGGTTGGATTTGTGCCTGCTTATGATTTAAAGGTGTTAATAGAAAGATATTACAAAGTGTTTCTTAGCCTGGAAGGAACTTTCCAGTAGCTTTACTGCAGCTGAGGTGAAGATTCCAAAGAATAATAAGAATGAGGAGATGGGGAGATTAGTAAGAACGGGGTAGAGGAGGGAAGAGTGTTTAGCATTAAGCATTTTTCCTAAAGTACCTCCTGTAAATATGCCACAGAACCCTCAGTTGTTTTATTGTGATACCATGATGATCAGGATCATTCTGTGCTGTTACTGTTGTTCCTTAAACCAGTTAATGTACCACTGTACAGAGGAGTTTGTTTGTACTAATCCCCTTCTTTGTTTCTGCTTGAGGCATGCAAATTCCAGCACGGTTGCATAGCAAATATGTCTGAAGAGGTGATGGAGTGCAGTACTACAGAGTAGATGAGCACTATTTCCTAGCTCAGGCTGCCTTTGGTAGTCCACACCAGCCTGGACTAGCTCCATAGCCTGGGTTGTAGCTCCAATGTGTGTCCTGGAGCTCTTCCTCTCTCAGGTCTACTGCCTGTTAGCAGTTATCCTGGACAGTATAATGCTGATTAACCCCAAATGTAGGTGACTCAAAGCTTCTTCCTCACACCCCAAGCCCCTGTGAATTTTCAGTTTTCCTTCAAAACAGACTAGATGTGTTCTGTAAGGAGACACTGCTGAAGCCACAGCTACCCTGTGTGTCTGTGCAGGTGTAGTTTCAGGATCGACTGCTATTGAATTACTCCATTTAAAAATATGTGGAACTCTGATTTAATTTCCCACTATGTTTTTGTAGGATGGTCAGGTCATGATGTGGCAAATAAAGAATTTTTATGTCTTATCCAAGTTCTGATGCCTTTTAAAATTTGTATGGACAGGGATCTAAGTATTATCTCTTATCCCTGATTCAGGTCAGTCTGTGCTTTGCAGAGCTCCCTACTGCATATTTCCCAGATATGTACAACAAGGGAAAGAGCTGTGGGGGACTCAGAAATACTGTTTGAAGAGGCAGAACTAAAATCATTAAACTTAAGACTTCAAGAAAAATAAGCCTTGGAGGAGAGAGCAACTAATAGCGCAACAACTTCTTGCCCTTCATCCTTCTCACTCATTCCCTGCAGCAGGCTTCAGGATCCAAATGAGCCTCTAGGCACACAGCAAATGTGTGATTTGCACTTAGGGGCTGTTCTGACACGTTCCTGTTTTAGGGGTGGTTGTTTTTTACTGTTCACTTCTACTCAGCTGGTAATTAACCTGGCATTATCTTTTTCTATGTTTCCTTATTCGTCCTGCTTTGAAGGAAACTTCCGCTGAAATGTTAGCTGCTCTGTGGGGGGAGGCTGTGAGTATCATGTAGGTATCTCTCCTTATCAGTCTGCAGTGAAGAGATTTTGTTTGAATACCAGGCTCCATTGAACACATTTACTGTGATGATCTGATATTCTATCCAGAGAGGCAAAAGCAAGAAAGCTAATAGATATTCTGAAAACTTAGTAAAACCAGGTTCTGTCCTCACATGTGAGACTCAGTAGCATCTGTTTCATGGACAGAGAGGGTCAGCTGAATAGTTTCAAAAAATGCTTCCTTGGGTCACTTTATTGGTGTAATACAGCTGAGACACAGGGCTGAGTGCACCCATCCATCTCAGCTCAGGAGCTCTTCTGTGTTTTCTCCCTGCAGCTGTTGAAGAACTGGACCCCATTGTTTAAGAACTACATAAAACGAGCGTCAGACCACTTGAATGCCTTATGTGCCATTGAGGAATTCTTCTTGGAACATGACAGTCTCTGCACATCAATAGCTAAAGTGAGTATCCACTCCCAAATCTGTTTTTGCTAGATTCACAGTGGAATGCATCCTATTTACATCATCATTTCTCTGCTTTACGGGAGAGAATTTTGGGGTCTCGGTGGAGAGGGTGTGTAGAAAATCCATCTATAACAATTTCTTAAAAAAAAAAAAAAAGTTCTGTGTCTGCCTGTGCCTCTGAGGGAGCACAGCTGAGGGTGAGTATTAATTACCAGACTGCAGCCTGTGGGGAGCTATTATTTTGCAGCTTCCAACATAGATGCCCTTGTGTGACGCTGGAAGAGGCGAGGCCAGAGACTCGCTCTAGGAAGAGCTTCACTTCATTTATCTCTCCATGGTCCCTGGGATCTCACTGCTAAATGGTTTATCCTGCTTTGGAGTGCAGAACAGAAAAGCTGGGAATAAAAGTGGAATTTTATTCAGGCTGAGCTAATTATGAAATTGGGAATAAAGGGAGCCTGTCATGTGGCATATTATATGTCTCCCTGCTTCTGAGAATTTTCATATATTCCTCCTCACCGTCCTTCACAAATATTTTGTCCTTGCATTCTGTCTGCCTTATCACATGGAGAGCATTTGACTTGGATTGCAAGGCTCCTTTAGCAGCAACTCAGCAAGCCCCTGTCTGTTCTGGAAGAGCTCTCCTAGAGCCTGCTTAACTCTTAATTCCTCAAGAACGAGTAATCCTAACTTTTGCTACCAGTGCTTCTGGCTGATGGCAAAGCACTTAGGACTGGAGCCAAAAGCCTTCAGTTTGGTGAGCCAAAATGTCCTTGAATTACAGCAATTGTTTGGCATGTGTCCATTGTTCTAGGGGTCTGGGTTTCCCTAGAGGCTGGGAATTGAAGTGACACTTTATATTAGGAGTTGGCAGCCAGCTTTGTTAGTGCTCTGCTGCGAGGAGACCAGCTGCGAAGTGCCCACTCTGCCTGAGCACCAAGGCACCCTGAGAGAGCCTGATCACATCTCCCCTGCTCAGGGGCAGGGGCTGGAGCTGACGAATGGCCAATTACTTTGACACCTGCCGTAAGGCACTACAGAGAGAAAGTTGGCAGGAGGAGGGAGCCTGGGGCAGAGCTGGATAGGTTTGTGCTCCTCTGCACGTGTCACTGTTGTGTGTGAGCCTGCAGCAGTTGCTTGTTGGATGTGCTTTGGATATAGCGTTTGGGTTGCTTTTAAAGGTGAACTTAAGTCTTGAACTGTGACCCCTTGTTGCCCTGCTCTCAGTCATACTCAGCATCCTCAGAGCTGAAGCTGATAGGGCTTGAACTTCAACTCATTATGTGTCACAGCATCTGTCAGGAACATAAGGCTTGGTAGGAGAATCACGGTTATTTTTAACAGCAGAAGGAAAATGAAGCAGACTGAGTGCCTTCTGGTGAAGATGGAGCTGAGAGACACAGATTACGTGCAAACTTTGTACTTGGACGTGAGCTAGTCCCAAAAGAGTTTATAGAGAGCCTGTTGCTTTTTTCTAATTGATGCAGGTGTTGATGACATTTTACCAGCTGGAAATTCTGGATGAAGATGTAATTCTCAATTGGTTTTCTTTGCGGGACACGTCTGACAAAGGAAAGCAGCTTCGTAAAAACCAACGGGTGAGTCCCAGAGGTGTTGGGAGAGGCCAGGGTGGGGGAAAAGAGACAGACAGCAGCTGCTGAAAGAAACTTAGGGTGAAGTTTGGTGTCACTGTCACCTCCTGTGGAGCAGCTGCCATCACATGGTAGGCCAAGAAACACACCAGTGCACTGAACAATAAGCAACACAAATTTGTTCTCCAGAACAGGCATTTCTGTGCATTCTGCCATAATTATCCTGTTTGGATGAGAAGTGGAGGTAGTATGAGGATTGTTTCTAGTGGACTTTCTAGTAGCATGAGGCCAGCACTTTCTGGAGTAGCAGCACGGCTTCTCTAAGCCAACACCCATTTGAAATGGGCTTTAGGCCAATGCCCTGTGTGCTGGCCCCATGCAATTCCTTTGAAGCTTTCATTCCTGGCTCAGCAGTCCCTTCACATATATTTCTAAGCATTTGCTGTACTGAGTGGTTTCATTTGGCTTCTGTTGCAAGGAGCTTATAAACTTCCCTCGTCCATCAGGCAGAACTTTGTGCTGCAGTTTGGCTGAACTGTGTTCCAGTCCTCCTCCCTGGATCAGGAAGAGAAGTAGAGGGGAAAAAAAAGCCATCTGAACAACAACTTTGTTCAAGACCTTTGCAAAGTCAGCTATTAGTATAGGTCAGCAGTGCTTTCAGCTGCTTGTTCAAGCCCAGTTAAAACGTAAAATGAGCTGCCTTTTAAATAGCAGTTTCTGAGGGACAAGGTTTTTTTCTCCCAACAGAGTTTTGTTAACATGTCAGTTAAGGTGCGGCTGCCATCTCTTTGCCCTCAAGCTCTGAAAAACTCACAAGCTTTTGTCTTTTTGCTGAGTGTTGGAGGGATTGTCTAACTGGAGGAATCTCCTTTAGGAATTTAATCAGTCCACATTTGTCTGTGGCATCCCAATTGTTTTTCACTTAATTGTCTGTCTCTCTCTCAGTTTCCCTCTATTTCTGTTTCTTCTGGAAACACTTTCTCTTTCTTGTGCATGATACTGATGCTCACTCACACAGTGTATTTGTTGAGCATTTCCAGCATCTCTTAGGTGTCAGTTGTTACCCAATTACATTTCATTCTTTCTGCAGCTCCAGAAGTTTATCCAGTGGCTGGAGGAGGCAGAGGAGGAGTCGTCTGACGGCGACCAAGACTGACATGGTGGCTCAGCATGAGAAGAGGCTCTCACTGCCTTTCTGGGCCAAGTGGGCAGGGCAAGATCAATGCCAGTGCATGGTGTGTAGATGTGGGGCCTGACATCGAAGTGACTGACAATCCCATCATTAATTCAGTTGTGTGTTCCCAACTTTGCCACTTCCCTCCCTCCCTCCCTCATTTGCACCTTATGTTGCAACCCAGTATAAAAACTATAAGGGAAAAGCAGGAGGCGGTGATACCTAAAATCCCTCTGGAGCCTGGATATGTTGTACTATAAGCTATCTTTTGGGAGGTCCTTGTTACTAATACAAAGGGAGAGAGTAGATGCAAATGCATATTATGCCCCTGTAGATCTAACTATCAGGGTTGTGGAAGAGTGGTCATACAGCTAAGGTATTTGGAGTCATTGTTGCTTCCGGAGCGAAGGGAACTCCTGCTGAAGAGACACTGGCAAGATTGGTGAATAAGAGCATGTGGATTGGGATCTGGAGTGTAGGACTGGAATTCAGGAGTTCTTGTGCCTGGAGAAGATGCAGTTTTTCTGAGGATGCCCAAGGCATTTTGCAGCCTAGAAGGCACTTCTGTGATCTTTCCAAAAGGGAAAATCTCTTGCCATCTGCCATGCTAGGATCTAACACAAATTGCACAGTAGAGCTGGTTAAACCATGTGTTTCCCGTGCTGTAGAACTGGAGGTGATGTGTGCTCAGCTTCCCCACAGGGTTGGTTGATGGTGGATGGCTGTACAGATCACCATTTCCTGCATGTGATCATTCTTCTGTGCCCCCAGCTTAGCAGACATGTTTTAGAGAAGTGTCTGTTTCTTAATTATTTTTTATGAAAAGGGAGCAGAGGTGCCTGGCTCCTCCTGCTGCACCAGCTACACTTGTGTTTTGCCCTGGGGGCATTGACTGCACCAGCTGCTTTGAGGAGAATGCAAGTTCCTAAGTTCTGCTCCAATGTGAAAAGGAGCGAATGGTATTTCCTTCAGCAGCACATGGTCTGTGCATCCACATGATTTCCGTTATATAAGCTTGCTTACTTCATGGCCATTTATTTATTTGAAAACTTCCCTCAGACAGCAGGGAAAGTGCTGCAAACCCACTGTGAGGCTCTGCAGCCGCAGAGCAGCTCGGCAGGCAGCAGGAGTGAGTGTGCTCAACAATGTGTGGCAGCAGCAAGGCCTTTAAGAACAGCTTACTTGGAAGTGTCACTGTGCTGAGTTCTCCCCTGCTCTCAAAGAATGGAGTGAAAAGGGTGCTGCAACCATCAGCTTGTGTTCATAGGTGGGTTATTTGTTGGGTGTGCTGATCTTGCCTCTGCCCCTTCAGGAGGAGCATGGAATAAATCCTTTGCAGGGGGAAATGCACTGGAGCTGCCCACTCAGGATATTTACTTGGCCGTTCCGTGGTGCCACAATTGTCAGTGAGGGGACAGCATTGGATGCTGGAGACTAGGGATACTGCCTCTAAAAAAGCTGATGTTCAGGCAGGGCCATCTTGTGCACTCACACTATCAGTTGCCAGGATTGTGCATAAATGTCCTTGTTTTCTGACATTGCAAACTCAGTCTTGTAAATGTTGGGGAAATAGTTGGTATCTGAATTTTCTGTGTCTGCCAATATTTAATTCAGGGAGCAAATAAAAACTATCCTGGTGTTACCAGCTTGTTTGCTTTTTTTGACTTGGAATTGTATGTCTTCAGTTTTACATGCCTGAGCAGGGCATGTTTAATTTAAATAACTCATCACTGCTTTTTCCTCAGATTTTAAGTACACAATAGGCAGGTAGGAAATCAGCAGAGCATTGAATTGGTAAAAGTGTTCAATGGTAACTCATGACCCTGTTTGCAACTAGAGAACAATTCATTAAAACCTCTGAACTTGGAATCCTGAAGTGGGTGAGGTTTGGTTTTGTACAGAATTATGTTGCAAAGATGAACCTTAAATCCAAAGAAATCTGTTATCATTTGTCACTATGGTAATTGGTGGGAATGTTGGCTGATACGTCCTGCATTGTGCCCTCCTGATGCTGGGAAACAGGAACTGGCAGGGGTAGGGAAGGGCAGCTAGACAGCCTTTAGTAAAACCATTTACAAACCAGCTGCAAGACTTGGTAATTTTAAAACCTCTTTGGACATCTCAAATGGTTTTTTTTTTCTTTTACAGGGTAAAGATGGCTTAAGAATAAATTTAACGTGTAGTGCTGTAAATAGCTCAGTTTTGCCAGAAGTTCATGATTACTTCTGCCAAGTAACAATTCCACCTTTGTTTTTTCCACATTCCTCCCTCCTTTGCTCCAACTTCGTGGTATGAGCTGCTTTTTTACCTGGGAATTAAAATCCAAGGGGAGAATGTTGCTCTATGGCCACATCCTTCAGGCCTTGGTGGTGTGTGTGATGGGGTAGTTTTACAGATGCCAAGAGCAGAGTAGCAAAAAGAAAACAAATTAGGACACCTGATACTCTCCAAGGTGGAGTTCTGGCATGGTGCAGCATCCTTATGTACTGATACGTGTTGTACTTCTTAAAGGAGCACTTACTCCGTTGCTGAAGTGTAGGGTGGGCTTGATGCTTTCTTGTTGCTTCAGTCAAGATGTTTTTTTGGTTAGAAGACTAGAAATGCCTTTTGAGATTGCTTTTAAGAGCAATCTTGAATGTGGAATCATTGGTACCCATCTCTAAGCGATGTCAGCAGTAGGTACTTTATTTTCCTAAGGCTATAATAATCAACTTGTCTGACTTCCCATCTGATAGGGCTGGATGGAAGGAAGGAAGGAAGGAAGGAAGGAAGGAAGGAAGGAAGGAAGGAAGGAACCTGATGTTCCTGTATCAAACCCAAAACTTCAGTTAACAATAGTAACCCCTTTAAAAGAAGGTAATAGTTTGGTGTTGCTTGAAGGTGTAAGTGATGGAACTCAAGTACACCCACCTCTGCTTTGAGCTGATCCAAGATGCACTAAAATGTCTGAAGCCTGTGTACTCTGTAAGGAGAATCAATATTATCAATACTGCAATTTTTAAGTTGCAATAATTGCAAAAATAAGCCAACAGGCAGTTCAGGAACTCTTCCTTGTGGACCTTGGAGTGCACAGCACAATCCCCTCCTCCTAATTTCTTTGGCACTGTGTTCTTAGCTTCCATTCAGTGAGTCATGCAGCACAAGGCCTCTGTGAGCAGTGAAACCGATCTTTCATTGAGTCTATTCAGCCACTTGGCCTGTTTTAAAAGAAAAGGCAGCTGTAGCAATGAGATTGCATCTACTACCACCCTGGGGGTGTGGTACCCACCCCTGAGCTGCATGTGCTCTCTTGGGAGCTCAGCACTACTGAAAATTGCCCTTTTGGTAACAAAGGTGTCTAATGTGTACAATACTGGCCCCAAGGTGCATCCACAGCTGTGCTGGGAGGTGGGTGAGACAGTGGCCCTGCCAGGGATAGACTAAGGTTCTTTCACATGTGCCTGCTTTTGGGGCAGGAAGGTGTTGCAAAAAGACTTTAAGATTAGCTCTGTCAGGGTTGACACAGGAAGAAGCAACTTAAACTAAACTTTTCCATTTCTGACCTGGATTCTTCATTCCAGGTACACCAACTTTTACCACAGAGCTCCAAGCATAAGGAAATTACAATCTTCCAAGAGCTGATGTGGAAACATGGGAGAGTCTCAGACCTCTTACAATTTCTGCTTACCCAAGGACTTCCCTTGAATTTTTTCTCTTTTTTTAGTTTAATGTCAGGTTCTTCCCCCAGTCTAGCAGTGCTGCCCAGGTAATTACTAGCAATGCCTGCAGAACTCTTTAATGCATTAGGAGGCTTATTTAGCTCAGCCTGCCTCCCTGCCTGAGGAACTTGACTCTGTTCCCTATAGGATCTCTCTGTCTCCTTTTCCTAAGGCAGGGGAGTCGAGTCTGAGGGCTGATCTAGTCTCATGCCCTGTGCAGGCCTATGGTGTCATGCTTCCTCTGCATTTGTTCCTTCTAATCAGGATGGTGCAAGGTGATTCTTGCCCTTCCTGTTGGTGGGTGTTCCCAAAACTCCAGCCACCCCAGCATTGCTCTCAGCCACAACTCCAGGAAACTGCTGATGGAGATGGTTCCTTGGTGCCCACTGGGTGCTGGCAAGGTGTGCAGAGGGGAAACCAGACAGCCTGAGACTGCTGTGGAACAGAGGCAAGTCCTGGGGGCTGGGGTCACAGTGCTGATGAGTATAGGTAAGAATGTGCTGGGGTCTGGGGAGATAGATGGGAAGAAACCACACAGCCAAAGGGTGCTCAGTTGAAGTCATGGTATGTGAAACAGAGGATGCTCATGAAGAGCAGAGAAAAGTGTCTGCTTGGTGAGGAAAAGGTCTGAGTGCTGGGGTTGGTTGTTGGGTGGTGATAAGGGGTTCACAGGAAAGCCTCAGCTGGAGAGGAGCTGGGGTGGGTGGTAGTCCCTGTGTGGTGGCCATCTGAGACACAGTATGGGGAGCTCAAAGGGGTCTGTACACGGAAGATAGGGTAGAGATGGATATGCCTCATGTTTTGTAAGCTGAACTCATGGGACACATAGCCATATGAGGAGCATGGGGAGGGCTGGCAGGTGTGTGATAAAGGGCTGCAAAGAGAGGAGGACTGGGATATGGACAGAAGCAGAGGTTGTGGGACACAGGAATGACCCTGTGTATGAAGCAACATCAGAGGGTGTAAAGGTGGTGTGCAAGCTGAACAGGGAGCCTGGGAGAGGTATATTCCCAGCTGGCACCGGGAATGTGGGTGCATGGGGAGTACCAGGCTGTGGATAGGAGGATGTGGATGTAAAGTATAAACCCCAATGCACCCAGCAGGGTTGGGGCTGGAGATGCGCGGTCCCAGGGGCCGTGCACCCACACGGGGCACAGCAGCAGCGCGCGTGGATGGGTGTGCAGGGGGTCCGGTCCAAATGAGAGGGGCAGGTCCAGCGAAGGGGGTTCTCCTATCGATGGGGATCTGGCTCCTTCTGCCAAGAGCATTCTACTTGTAACAAAATGATTGTGACACTTACTGCATTTTCTTTAAAAATAGCATTGGAGA
>JAOTQP010001286.1:69792301-69861750 GCA_026413545.1 Cichladusa arquata | reverse complement strand
AGATGATTGGTCTTTTCTCTTACCTAGAATCTTAAAGTAATTGGATAGTTTCTCAACTCATAATTTTACTGGTTAGATTCTCAATCCCTTGGAAATCTATAAAGACCCCTTGCTATGCTATGTAACCGGATTTGCTAGTGGAAACCCTTCGGAGAAACAAACTGCCTTCGGAACCTTCCACAGGAGTCCCAGAGTCTCTGTCCCTTGCTTGCTCGTAGCTGGCACCCTGCTTCGGGAGCTCTCAGAGCTATCCGGTCTCCCGTAGCAGCCAGGAGCTGCAACCACCCTAGCCGCGGCAGCTACAATCATGAATATAAATTTTGGAGGCTAGGGACAGCTAAAAAATAAAATCCCCCTTTCAGGCCTAAGACAGCCATTGTTACTCTACCACTTATTGTTTACAGTTGACTTACCAAATACAATAAACCATAAAGCTTAGAGAAATCTCTTTATTAAATTAAACATATTGTCTGTGCCTCCCTTTTCTTTTGCTGCCATTGCCCTCACTGGTGAACATCAGTTCACAGTGGGGCAGCAGCAGGTTGAGAGCTGTGGCCAGTCAGTGTAACATTTCAAAACACAAAGTGAAAATGTGTTGTGATGTGAATGCCTACTGTTGATCCGTACGCACTAATGCAGACTGTGGCTTGCTTTCACCATTAACTGGGTGAAAGAAACCTCAGCATGCACTTGCAAGTACTTCAGGATGCAGTGAAGCTTGTATTTGTCATGAAAGTCTGAGGTGGCAGATGAAGAAATGGAAAGAATTGCCCTCTGGAAGAAAAAGAGAAGGGAAAAAATATCGGTCCTTTCTCTCCTGTCTTCTAATTATATTAGAAAACCAAAACAGAAAAACAAAGGTTATAAAGAAATAAAATACTGAGCGAGCTGGGAGTTAAAAACTTACATTAAAGGACAAGGGGGAAACATTAGCAAATGCTTATGTTAGAATTATAATTCCCACTGTTTTCTTGACAGAGTTGTTTATTTTGGAGTTGTATCGTTTGATGAAGACTGCAGTCCTTCTATCCCCAGCTTGCTTATGCCGTGTGGTACAGGGCAGGGCTCCTGGAGAGCTCAGCCAAAATGGCCTCTCTTTATAGGAATATTGTCCCTCTGGCATTATTTCATACTTTGTCTCTTTGTGAAAAATCCAATGATGTTTCAATTAGATGTCTGCTGGAACAAAGGAGGTTTTAATGTGTTGCACAGGCTCTCATAATGATCATTTAGTCATCTTTAGCATATTGATCATCTCTGCCCATTCTATATCTTCATGTTGGAAGGCAACATCAAGTTCAGTCAAGTAATTTGTATAACTTTTGTGTCTAGCATCATGTTGTCATTAGTGGAAGGTCACATTCTCCCCAAAAGACAGAACCAAACAACATATGTGCACCTTTGGCTCTTTAACATACTTGCTTGTACCTAACAACCCTTGCAATCAAGCTGATTGGGGCACTGCCAGAGGATTTAAAGGACATGTGAACTGACATGTCAGAGCATTTATTCATAGTTCCTTTCCACTTCTGTAGTTTTACACATTTCAGGTCAGTTGCTTAAAGCATAGTTAATGCTGTTTACTACAGCTGAAATTACTCAGAGAATGGGAATAACATCATTCTCACCTCTTGGAAACAACAACTGCCAAGGGGGTTGCAGGCAAAGAGTTAATGCCTTTGGAAGAAAACTCTTGCATGTATATTTGTAGTATTTGTAAACTAAGGTAAGCTTGACCCTCAGGCTACTTTCAGGTAGATCCTGTCAGGATCTACACCATTCACCTTATAAGTATCTGTTATTTTACCTACAGAAATATTTTATGAACAATTTCCTTTAGAATTTTTAGATTGATAGTATCACAGCAATTATATGTGCTTCAGAGAGAATTCTTTCCTTTCATGAATACTAGATATTGTATAATTAGGAGAGCATAGATACAAGTATTCTCACCAAAAGAATTCCAGGTTCTCCAGTCAAAATTAATATGCGTTCCTAGATAGGCTATGCTGGATCTTGAACCTGAATTGGTGTGACTTTCTCTATTTTCAGAATTTAGGTACCTTCCCCAAAGACTAAGGCTTTTCAGACATTATAGAAAGAAACATTTCATCACTGTCACCATCCTTAGATGCATCCAATTTTTTTTTTTTATAGAACTGAGTGTGTCCAATTTACTTAAAAGGCTCCTGATTTATTGGTATTTCTCTGCTGTGGATAATGCTTCACTCCACCAGAATGTTCTGCCTGACTCAAGGCTCTTTGGGGCCAGTGGGCAAAGTGCCGTTCCATATCCCTGAGCAGTTCTCCTTTATTCATGACGAATGGGTCCAGCATAACACACCCTCTGGTCAACTCATCAATCACCTGGGTGAAGAAGCTGTCTTAGGACATTCTGCAGAAACCTGGGTTGCTTGCACACAGACATATTGCCCTTCCAGCAAACATAAGAATGATGAAAGTCCCCCAAGAGTACTATGACCTGCAAGCACAGGGTTTCCTCCATCTGTCTAAAGGCGGCTGCATCTGCTTCATCTTTTTGAGTAGTCAGTCTGTGGCAGATACCTAATGTGATGTCTTGTGTTGGCTTGTCCTCTTATCCTCAAGATCTTGACTGATTTGTCACCTGTTCCAAAGCAAAGCTCCACCTACATGTGCTGATTATTTGCTAATCCACCTCCTTGCCTTCCTGACCTGGCCTCTGTAAGGGTCTACATTCTGCTGCTGCGTTCAGGTCCTGTGAGCTATCCCTTCACAGCCTCAGTAATGGCACTTTGAGGAGTACTTATTTGAAAGAAGAATCTACTCAATGCCAGACTTGCCTAGCATAAACATAAAATAACATAAAATAACAGAAAATGTTTCCCATAAACATTTTCCTAGTTGAAGAGTCCTTGGTCCTGTTGAGAGATAGATGTGTGGCCTTTCATATTGCATATACTATCTCACAAACCCTTGATTATCTGGTTTAGAAACAAAGTTGGAGAACATGACAGAATGGAAATATTTCTTCTTTTCCCAGCTTCTGACCTATAGAACTAAATAACAGAGGCATGAAAACAGATTAAAGACTCAATTAAACTTGTGGATATGAATTAGTATCCTTTTTGTTAAGTCTCCATTTAAATCTGAATGTGGGTTCTCATTCATTTTAGCATTTGTCTGTATCCTCCCTTCTCCATCCCCCTTCTTCCTCCCTGACACACACACTTTTATACAGCATATAAAATTCATACACACATTTCAGGGTTTGATTGTCAGCATCAAGCACTCAGAATATCAAAGGGTCACCTTTGTCAGTAAGCAAAGGATGAGCATTTGCTTTCAAGCGCATCCATCAGGGAGTAGTCAGAAGCTGTTACTTGCCAACGAAGCCTGATGTTTTATTCAACTGTATCCCAGTAAAAACATTTCTGGATATTAGGCCAAGAGTTTTTTTATTTTTTTATTTTGTTTTGTTTTGCTGTTCATCTTTCAGATAGATTCTCCCCTACCCCCAAGGGAGAATAGAAGCTTTCACAGAATTAGAAATGTATGTGCTCATGTACCTTAATTAAGGTGCTGTATTTGCTTACAATTTAATTATGAAGCATTTTTGAAAGTTTGTAATTCCAAAGAAAATATTTTGTCAGTGATCAAATAGATAATTCTGACCACTGATAAAGAGTAATCAACTGTCTCTGGGCAAATTCCCAGAGAAATCAAAATAAATAAAGCTACACATATAATACAGACCTATTTCACTAACTATACACATCACATAATTTAAAGACTAAGGCACATACACTAGAATTATTATTGAAGTGCATGTTTGCTGAATGCACTCTTCAAAAAAAATATTTTCTCCTATTCTCAACAGAATACCTGCTGCCATCTTCTATTATATGAATTCCCTTTCCTAATTGACTAATGTAGTACAGGACAGAAGTCCATTATAGTCAGTGGAAGGATATCAGGATGTTGGAATTCATTTCCTCTGACTTGGAAAAAGCTGTAAAGAACATTGGTGCTCTTGAATTGTAGGCACAGTTCTAATTGAAAAATAGGGTTTAGCATGCATCCCTTTATGAGCTCATTGTATTCCCATTGAATGTCATTGAAGTCAGACACTTTATTTCCTTTAACCTGTCATATGAAAGCGCACATATTCCTTTTCAAGGAATTTTTAAAATACCTCAAAATGCTACTTTAGCTAATATAGCCAACCTCGGAATGCAGAAACCCCCCCTACCTACTAATTCAAACCTTTGGTGACAATAATCTTCAGCTGGGGGATAATAACAAAAACTTGAGAACAATTAGACTTTCTACCATTGCAGCTGCATTAAGGAAAAGCCATCCACCCCATCCTCTAAATACAGCACGCTGTGGCAAAGCCTCTGGATTCCAGTTAAATGATACTCAGTCTTTCCATAAACACAGAAGAAATTACAGCCAAGGTTCTCAAATCATGTTATAATCATTACCTACAGAACTGGACATTGTTAACATTTTAGTGCAGGGAGAATGTAGAAGCATCAAATAGTGATCTAAGATCAAGCAGAAAGGCTGTGACAAAGGCCATGTTAACACTTGACAGTGTATTTGCGGCTACAAGGCTGTCTTTCCCCTGTATATCCTGTGTTTTTGTCAGAAATACTCTTAAAAGTGCTTCACTCCTTGTTTGTATTTTTTTGTATACCAAGAAAATCATCAGTGATGTCTCAAACTAAGTCTCCCATTTAGTCTTTAAGACTCGACGCTTGAAGCCAATGACTGACTATCCAGTTAATGTGGTAAATTTGCAGTGCTAGCAATGTCTGTCTCCTAAAATTACTCATACAGCTCTTTCAAGAATTCAGAGGCTTGAATTTTCATTCCTGATCACTGAATTGTGTGCACTAGATAAAATAATTTTAAAGATCTATTTTAATATTGTGCTCAGCTATTCGAGAGAGTTTTCCTAGTACCTGAGCTAGCTTGTGAGAAGTCTGGAGTTAGCTAAGCCATTTATACTTTCTAGTAAGTTGATGCCCATGTCTCAACTAAAGCAAATCCTCATGTCTACCAGGTCTTTTTGCTACCCCACAGTTTGAAAACCCTGGCAAGAAGAAATAATTCTTTCTTTTACAAAGAAATCCAGATGTTTAAATAGATGGACCAAAAGCATAAAACAGGGATTTTAAACTGCCTTGGCCTTCTTTGAGAGAAGAACAAGATCTTTGCGCTTTTGTGAGGGTAATTGCAGAAATCTGTATAATGCACTATTGTTACCATCACTACTGTTTAGCGACTTTCACTGAAGAGAGCTCTTTGATCTTGCAAAGGCGTAATGAAACTCAACTGCCCTAAGTAAAACTGGGAAAATTCAGTATATAACCATGGACTTTTAATTTTTTTTTTAAGTAAGAGGTCAGTTATTACTCAGAGTCAGAATTGTTTTGAGTTCCTTAGAGTCTGAAGGGAAGACTGCTTCTTTCTAGTGTTACACAGTAATTCAAAGAAAAACAAGAAGTTTGATAAAAGGGCATGAAACTCAAGGGCCCGTATGTATAGAGATCAGACTTGACACCATGGCCTCTTGTTCATTACAAACTGAAGACCTATTTGTCTTTGTAAGGGCAAACTTTGTAAATTCCTGCTGTAATTTGGCTTAGAGATAATAGGAAGAGGAACAAATAAAATGCATTACCACAGAAGTGCTAAGCAGCACTCAGCTCAAGACAGCATGGAGATACCTTTACCTAGTTTGCAGCTTTGCCAGATATTCATTAAGATCTGATAATCAGTTGCCCCTAGAGAGAAGGGCTGTCAGAATAAGGTACCTTGCTAGTTTGGTGTACTTCAGCGCAGGACAAAAGCTCTTGTGCCACTGTCCCTGCTTAGTCACAGTGAAGAACAGAAGCAGCTGGGGAACCCAAGAGGGAGAAGACTTGAGAGGTCCCAGGCAATGCTGAAAGGATTGACATATTCCAGTTGATTTTTTTGCAAAGCTGATTAGCTGTGGCTCCATGTTTGCACTTCAGGTTAGAAAACCCATGTGTGATTTTGAGGGATGTAATAAAAGTGTGAGTCACTGGAGTATGGATGTTTATTCTTAGCTCCATACATTTCAAACAGAACAACAGGTTCCCAACTGCAATTCGGGTAGCCTGTTCCTTAAACCACGGATCCCAACATCAGCCAAACTGTAGTCTCTGTCTGTCTTAGGCCATGTAGCCTCCCATATGGCCCTCACAGAAAGAGACTTCCAGCCTGCCTGAAGGATGGGAGCCTCATGTTCCAAAGTGAGAGAACACATTTCATCTTGTCTCTGATCTGAGGACAAATTGTTATTCCATTGCCCTTTATATTTCTTATTATTTTTAATTTTTTTTTTCACTCCAGCACCCTCTATTCTTATTATAGTGACTCTTCAGTGTTCTATTTGTTTTGAAATCAAATGCCACCATCTTTTATATTCAGTGTGCCTTTTGAGTACCTGGTTGCTTCTGAAGCCTTTTGAGTACCTAGTTGCTTCTGAATCTTGAAATATGCTTAGTGCTTTTTGATTTGTTTGTTTTCTGAATTTGTCCATCTCTACAAAACTAGTATTAGCCTCTCTTGGTGTCATTCATTTACAGGGAACAGATTTTCACTGCTACTTTTGCAAATGAATGAGAAAGTTCACTGACATTTTGATACTCACAAGAAACAGAAAGACAACATCACCGTGATATTTTTTTTAATTCTCTTTCAGTTCTTAATATCAGAACAATGTCTTTTGCAGAGGATAGTGCTGTTGCTGAACGCTTATAGCTTTTTTCTCTGTTAGCAGTGGGTGCAATTTTAGCTTTTTTATTGTTGTTCTTGAATCTCATGGCTGCTTTCTTTTTTGTTTTCTTTTAAAAAGCCAACACTTAGGTTAAAGGTTACCCTTAGAGGATAGTTTTGTTTTACCCTTTGCATGTTATGCACTGAGGTGGTTATCTTAATAAAGCATTTGACTTATGTTTAATAGTTCAAGTATTGAATTCCTATATCCTTTACCATTTTCTATTATTATTATTTCAATATTTACTGAGTTTTTCTGATAATCTGCCTGTGTGAATGCAACCAGGATCGATACGCTTTTTGTAAACAAGGTATCTTGAAGATATCTTCTTTCTATAAAAACACAGCCTGCTATTTATTAATTTATTAATAGGATTCCACAGCTGAATAAGCCAATTTTTGAGGTATTCTTGGGTTTGCTATACTAACTCTTATGGATCAAAAATGGAAGCACACTCAAATAGACATAGTTTATTTTTCAAAAAAAAAAAGAAACCAATACACTAAAATGCAGGAACCTCCTATAACCTCAGTAATTCTTCAGTGCTCTATTTCATTAATATTTCTATAGATTGAGTGTTTTCAATCAGGATTTGGACTACTTGATGATCCTGTTAAATCCCTTCCAACTCAACATATTCAGTGTTTCTCTGATTTTTGATTTCAGTCTCACCCTTTGTTATGAGAACATACTACGGAAGAAAAAGAGAGCTATTGAAAATGGAAGGAATAGAAACAGGAAAAAAAATGCAATGTTCATGAAATAGCAGTTATTAGGAAAAAATCTAATAGACAATACATGGTCATAAAATGGAAGGAGAAGGAACAAAAGAAGGGGGAAAAAACTGAGTGTTTTACTCTGGAAGAACTAGTTTGATATAGCAGTGAAAATTTGTACCCATTTTTAATGCAGACAGGAAAATACTAACATTGTTGTTCCGAGATCTATGCCCATTTGTACAGAAGGAAAGCCAATTGAAATGCAGCAATTACAGAAAACCAGCTAGGAGCATCAGCCCTTCATATTTGGCCTTTTCTTCACTGACTCTTTTTGGAATCCACTCGACTTGAAAACAAGATACTGAGGTTGTAAGCAGATTTTCAGCTGAGGACTCAGAGGTACCTATTTTGCAAGCAAAGGCTGTATATAGGCAGGGAATCTGGGAAAAAAAACCAACCACAAAAGAAAATAAGAGCATAAGGAATTATTATCTGTAAATGCAGGATGAGAAAGAATTTATGTATGTGGGAGAAGACTCTTAGAAACATAATGCTGGCACAAGAACAGCACATCTAATTTGGGAAACAAGATCTTTTCTACTCTCCAGAACAGCTATGTCTTTGAAAAGTAACTGTGAACCTGTTTTCTTTGCAAGGTATCTTGAGATCCAAGCAAGACAAAGCTACATTAATAAACTTGAACACCCAGGAATTAGTCACACTGAACCATATTCAGGTTTACTGTATTAACTGTGGTATAGGAACTGTATTTACCATGCTGAACCCATCACTTACTGTAGTTAACCAGCTCAGTTACTCCATAAACTGTGATATCTATAAGGGCAAGAAAGTGATGAGAAATGAAGACTGCTGATGGCTTAGGATAGCAGATCTCAGGTTAGTGAGGAGATACAAAAGAGTGTGAATCTACTTTAAGTACCTATGGTAACAGTTTAAACACAGCCCCTGTGTGAAAGCAAACAGGATCTGTTTGCCTTTCTTTTTAATCTTGTAAATTTTTTTTTCTTTGAAAATGGCATTGTTTGAATTTTACTTCAAGTCTGTCTCTTGATTTTGGAGGCTGTAGAGTATAGATCTTATTATAATCTTCAAATTGCTTTATATAAGAATGGAAAGGAATCATCTCTTCTAGTTTCTGTAAGCACCAAGATTTGAAATCACTGTAGCATCTTTCTCCCATTGTTTTCAAAATTGTTTTTAAGCATCTAATCATCAGGTTCAGCAGTCTAGCCTCTACTTCTGCCCGTTGGATAGCTCTATAGTCCATTAACTTATTTGAGTTTAATTTTATAGAGGAATAAAGGTGTCAAAATCATTAATCTCATGTACAGGTTGAAAAACAGTAACTACATCAGGCAAGTAAACCTACTTTTTGCCTTGACTGGCTGGCCAGGTGGCTGTTCATAGATACACAATATAGACCATCAACAGCTGTGGCCCATGGTGGTTCTTCTCCAGGAAGTATGTAAGGAGCATGAGAAGTAGCACCATTTAGAGGATTTAAGGACAAGGGTAAGAGCAGGAAGTATCCAGCACCATGCAGTGAGGTGAGTGATATGAGGGAGACAGGCCCGAGTTAAATACATTATGTGGTGTATGGAAGGATCCAGAGCTTAGCATGACTGAGACCAAAAAAATATGGCACACACATCCATAGGAAATCTGGCATTTTTGGTGGTGGTGGATCTCTTCGTGGCCTTCTGGAGTGTCTTCTGAGAAAAAGAAATAAAAAATAAAATAAATTAATTAATAATAAAATAATTAATAAAATAACTAATAAAATAAATCTTGAAATAAATCATTTGTGTATATGTTTGCCCTGATGCTGCATGATATATTTTGTGTATATGGAGGTATATGGAACTCCTGTGTAGCGTTTTGGGGTTATTTTTTGTGCATTAGAAAGAAGCATGTACTTAAACTTCACCAAAACACATATAAATACTTATTACCTAAGGTGCAAAGCCAGTGACATTTTCCTTTTAACACAAAGTCACCAAGTAGAGTGAAAAGTTTGGTGCTGATTATTTGATGGTATTAAAGGAGTTAGTTATTATAGTAATTGAGGGGTTTTGTTGATGCTGTAAGGGTAAAGAGCACCAGAAGAGCCAAGGAAGAGTGCAAGGTTATTATTACTTTTGCTATTACAGTATTAGCAGTCTCTTTTTGCATACATTGTTTTTTCTAAATGCTTCAGTATTGCACCGTGTAACTTTAAGCAAGACATGTAGTTGAATTTGTTCATTACTAGACAGTATTTTGGTGTTTGGTTATAGTAGATTTGGAGGGAAGTCACGTGCTATGAATATTCCCAGGAGTAAAACCATGATTCTCTTTGTCAGCTAACTGCCAACTGCTTGCTTACTATTTTAATAGTTGGTCTCTATATCATTAATGTGTTAGGAGACAAAAATGGGACCACATCAACCCCAGAACATCAAGTCACTCTTAAAAACACAAAAACAAAATAAGACACAACAGACAGCTGATTTGTGCATAACTGTAGGTTGATGGTTCAATGTGGACATCCCAAGGTCAATTGACTTTGATCTTTGCAGAGATTCAGTAACTGCTCTGAAATTCAACAACGAGCGTGTAATATTCACAAAAGGGAAAGGAACTTGGTCTGTAGGGTGAACAGAAAACCATTTTACCCACTGAATTGCCAGGTATCGTAACCAGCAATATGATATTAGTGAGAGCTAAACTGCAATTTACAGCTGTCCTTCATAACCTAAAGCCACTTCATAAATGAGATTAACTATGCTGTTTAAATCAGTGTTGCAGAATGAGGTAGAGGAGGGGTGTTATTTGACTCTGGAGAATAGTCACGGCCTGCAATTTCAATTTTTTAGAATTTAATTACCACAGCTGTAAAAGTATATTTTCAGTAAACCTTGTTACAAGTATCCATGCTAGAAAGCCGCTTGTCTCTGGTGTATTCCATTTAAACACACAAAAAAGTTAGTGGTTAGTCTTAACCTATTAAAACATGTGGGATCTCACTTTGATTATTCAGTTTTGGTCCTGATGTTTCATAAAGTTTCATATCAAGGTGAATTTAGCATGCTGAGTAATGTGCCCTGAGTTCAGTGCCCAGGCCTGACTGTCCTTGTCCTCCTGCCCCGAGCCCAAGACCCCGGGTCAGCCACATGGCCCTGCCCCAGAAACACCACACAGGGCCAGTCTCCAGCTCCTGACAGCCCTGCCCAGCCATCACCATTCCCAGGAGGTTCCCAGTACCCAGCACCAGGGCTGTCCTGCTCACCTGTGGCTGCCCTGCTCCTGCCTGGGGTGGTGGGACAGGCTAATTTTATGAAGAAAAAAAAAAAAAAAAAAAAACAAACCAAACCAAAACAAGACAAAAAACAAACAGCTCACACTTTAAAGTAATTATGTATATGACAACAAGCAGAATGTCCAATCCAAGGAGCTATTGCAGCAATCCTGAATGCACTTTAAACACCTCTTCCTTCAGGAGGAATGCAGCCTTCCCCATGTCCAGGCAGATGCATTTGAATGGTTTGGGCCAGGACATTTGGGAGGAACAGAAGAAAGATAGAGTATGGAGAGTTTTTATCTGACTGTAAGTCATTAAAAGCAAACCAGATGGTTCACTTTACAGTGGTATTAAAGTAAAATGAGTGAAAGCATGCCTAGGGCATAGTAAAATCTTTAATTTGTCGTTCATCCTCAGCCTTAGCCAGTGATTGATGGACAATGTCAGAAGAGTGTCCAGATTAAATTCTGAGTGAATCAATTTGTTATAATATTAATACAGTGCAATTGCTGAAGCATTTACTTTTTATTGCATAGACTTAGTTCTTCACCATTTTGCTTACCTTTGGGGTATTGCTCAGTTCAGCCACCAACTGAACTGAATGCCAGTGAGTAGCACTGGGTTCCAATGGAAGTAAAAAATCTGTCCTAAAGTGGAGTACTTAAAAAATTGGCTGCACTAACTTCATCTCGAGGAATGGTTGTGTGATACAGCCCAGATTACATGACAGCCCAGACATTTTATTCTATGTCATGACTATCTGACATGGTCCCTTTATTTGACTAAGTTTATGCAGAGGGTAACAGATACCTTTTTGCAATATGGGTGGCTAAACAGAGTGAATCTATAATATCTTGTATTGGCTAGCAACAGTCCTGATAAAAGCATCTGCAGTATAATTTATGCACATACTTCATTACAGTAAACTTTCTTTGCAATGAGGTGTCCGGGTAGTGAAAAATAACATCAACTTAAAAGGAAAGTGAGGTTGTTATTACCATTCATTTCATCCTCATAACCTCACAGTGGTGTTAAGTTTTATATGCAACCTGTCAGCTGTATTTTTAAGTATATCTCATCTCCAGGCCTTTCTTCAGGACTCAATTTGCACTATTTTTTGTCCTCTAATTTTATTTGCAAAGCTGGTAACAGTAGCAATTTCCCTCTTCATATAGGTCACACAAGCAAAATATTATTTCCAAGATATACTGACACTTAATAAAAAAAGAAAAAGAGGAGATTTTCTTTGCCTGGGTAGAACTTTTCTATTAAGCAGTCAACTACAGATAAAGTAATTTAAAATATTTTTTTAAAAATATTTTCCTTACAGGAGAATGTTGCATATTTGTCATCTGTGAGAAACTTCTCTAGAGATCTGCTTGGCCTTTTTTTTTTTTCCCCTCTGAATAGAAGGGAATGAAATCCAAACTATTTTGGTGATATAGTTATTGTCCCAGCAATTATGCAGGTGGTGTGATAGAGGTCTATCCCACATAAACCTTCTGGCAAGAGCTATCCTCCTTTACTGAAATCAAACAGATTTGAGCCAAACTTTTAGAGACGCTTTGTGAACCAAGTTGGTGAGGCCACACATACATGCTCTACATTCATTCTTGGTTTGAAGAGCAAGTATTCAGCCAGCCTTAGCTCTCTGTGATATACGTGTAGGACATGACCTCCCACTGGTGAGACTCTCACAGTAAATAACCCACATACAGCCTGGCTACCTGAGCTCTTCATTTGTTACATCATGTCTTAGGAAAGTTGTAAAACTAAAGATATTGAAGTTGGAAAGGATTTGGTCAGAGGGGGCATTTATTTTTCAAAAGATAGTGATTTAGGTGGAGGTCTAAAGATTGAACCATGGATGAGGATCACCTCATTCTCAGTGTTGATGACACAAAGATGTGCTTTGTCTTGGTGTCCAGCATATATTATTAGACAGGTGGGTTAATTTTGGAGGAGAACTGGAAAATAAATAAACAATTGACGTGAAAAAATCATGTAAGGTTCCATTTTTAGTTCTTTAAGTAGTCTAAGCTAGTTATAGAGTATTATGGAAAACTATTCCCAGTGCTTCCTACACCTTTTATATCTTGACCTTTTTTTGCTACTTTGTTCATGGAAACCAAGTTTAATTAAAATGATGATAAAAATGAGCTTGGGAGTTCAGCCTTTACCAAGTCTCCAAACAGCACTATTCCATGACTCATCTGAATTAATGATAGTCCCTTACTGAGGGCTGTTTTTGTCCTGTTCTGATACAGACAAAGTTAAACAGGCTTTCAAGGCAAGTAGAAGTTGAATTTTTGATGTGAGAAAATCATAAAAATACACGATTCTGAAACAAAATTATTTTCATGCCTTTTCTGTTGCAGATTGCCTTTGAGGAAAGTTCTATTCAAATAACCTATTGCAATTACCTCCAGCAGTAGACTTCTAGTCTGACTACTTAACAAGCTGGTCTGATAGATGTTTTTTAGAGTCTGAAGTTATGTCTATTAAATAATTTAATTCCACTAGGCCCCTTGGCCAAGGAAATTGGCCAGCTAAATAGGACTCAAGAGACCTAAATTCTATTCCAAATTTCAAGACTAGCCTTCTGGGAAACTTTGTTATCCAAAAAACAGAGCAAATGGTATTGACTGGTTTTGTGAAGGGATGTGAAAACTGTTTTATGAAAAATTCTGCACAGAATCTACTTATTGCTATTCTTATTATCAAGAGAAAGGGCTCCATGCAAAATCACACAGAATGCCCAAATTTTCTCCCTGAAGGAGAAAATTAAGAAGAGTGTTTCAGCATGTCTGCTAATGATTGACCATGCCACAGTTACAATATTTTGTATTGCTGGACGCTCTTGGAATGTGTGGTGACAGACAGTTTTGCCCTTAAAGGCAGACTTTTTTGCTTGGAACATGCTTTCTCTAGGGAGCATTAGCATATGCACACACAGTAGAGCACTGTGCCACCAAGTGTGCTGTCTGTGGATTTCTGATTTGAGCAAAAAGTTGGAGGAATCCCAAAACATTGACCATATGGTCATGCTGGAGGCTTCCCTTCCAGCATGGTAGGGCATAGCCAAGCACAGCTGGAGTCTATGACAAGGTTCTTTAAATCTACAAATCTTACTGCCCTCTGTATGCTATCCAGCAATGCTAAGTGCTTTGCAAAACACTCAACCAGGGGGTTTTTTCCTAACTCTTATTCAGGAAAAGATAAGCAAAGAGCTGGTTGAGAAAATACAGCTCTCCTGACTCATAAACATGTTTTCTCTATTAAAGAAACAATTTCCAGGAATCTGCTACTTAACAGATTTTTTTTTTCTCCATTAACTTCATTACTTATGCTCTCATGTTGGAAGCCATTTTATTGTTTCATTTTTTGAAATTTTTATTTTCTCTAACATAACAATAAAATAAGTCATAGTTGAGTATCCTGGATATTAAGGCCAGGGGAATAAATAAGGCTTTAGCAAGGAATGCCCATAAGGGTATATTTTAATCAGTTACACCTTTTGTGTCACTCAACAACATTCCAAGAGATGTGGAAATCACCTGGGGAAATAAAAGATGATGGTTCAGGCAGCTCATGCTTTGTTTGCTAATTACCATCATTCTTTTCTTTCCCTTTCCTCCACCACGTTTCAGCTTTATCCATGCCCCTTTGGATAAGGCAGCTGGTCTCTTCACTTCCAGTGCTGTATTGGTGTGTTTTACCTGCCTGCCTCTGCCCTTAGTTTGCCAGATCTGTGAATGCATGCATTTATCTGTTGTTTGTGTCTGTATTTGGTAGGTTATTTTATTGTGCACTATGTGATATATTACATAATGTCCATGAGGCATAAGAGCCAAATACACAGAATTTAAACTCAAGAAGGGGCTTGACTGTCCACTTTTTAATTCTTTGCTTACTGCAATTCCCAAACCCACTGGTTTTTCACTGTAGGATATCACTGCCCCATATATTCCTAGGATTCCACCTAAGTCACTAGCATTCGGATTTGATTGATGTATATTTAGCTTGGGAAAGTGATCTGCAGCTTCAGTTCATGGTTATCCTCAGGCAATTTCTTATAATATCGCAGACCATTTCAATTCTGACAGCAAGACACAACTCAATCTATTCACTTCTCCTACTGTAGTATCAACTCATTTCCCAAAAGCAATGTACAGCCTTCTGGCTGAGTATTACTGATAGGAAAGCATATATCATGGCATCAGTTAAAGTATCTAGAATTGTGTCCCAAATATTTATTTATTTTCTTTTTTTTTTTTTATTCCCATTTCACCACCAGCTGCATTCAGACCAGGATAAAGGAGATGGATCACTTAAATACATCCTTTCTGGAGATGGAGCAGGAGACCTCTTCATTATCAATGAAAACACTGGTGACATCCAGGCCACAAAGAGACTAGACAGGGAAGAAAAGCCTGTATACATACTCCGTGCCCAGGCTATAAACAGAAGGACTGGAAGACCAGTGGAACCAGAATCTGAGTTCATCATAAAGATCCATGATATCAATGACAATGAGCCAATGTTTACAAAGGATGTTTACAATGCCAGCATTCCCGAAATGTCAGATGTTGGTAGGTGCTAACTAATAACTGGTTTCAGTGTCTGGTCTGGCTTCTTTCCGTGGAGTTATTGAAGGGCCCAGAGTTTACAGGTGTTGAATAGAGACATCTGCTGTTCGAATCAGATCTAAAAGCATCTGAGACATTAAAAAAAAAAAAAAAAAATTCCAGGAAAACTGTGGCAACAGCTTGCTAGAATCAGAGGTGTCAGCTGATTGAAACATGCTCCCTCTGTTGTACAACAAAAAAAAATGCAAGTTAATATCATCTGGTTTAATGTCAATGAAAGTGAGTTGAGCACTGTTACATGATACGTTAATACATGTTACTATATGGTGTTTCATGGTCATCTGTGTCAACACCACTCCTAGATCTGTTCAGCAACCCTTATTTAGTTCAGGAAGGTAAACAAAATGGAAAAGGGCAGGTACAGAAGGGGTTGTACACATTTCTGTCACCCACTGGTTCTGAGATTTGCCATTAACTTCCTATGACCTTGGTTGTTTCCATGCAAAACGAAAGAACCCCGAAGCCCCTTGAAGTCCACTGAAACCTTTCTATTGATTTAAAATATATTGAGCTGTAAAAAAAAAAAAAGGGGGAAAAAAAACAAACAACTTCTTTGGAAAACTATTTTGACATCTTTTCCTAAGAAATTGATAGGTTTTGATTCTTTGATTCTTAGGGGGGTCATTTTGATTTCTTTGTCAGAGGTCAACGGATGCTTGAATTCCAAGAAGCACATTTCTAATTTGAAATAATATCCAGGGAGAGAAGCATTAATTAATCATGATCAAGAATGAGGTTAAAATAAAGCTCAAACAATATGAAAATAAAGACTTTGGGGCATACGCTCTCCCCTCATTCATGGCACTTGTCACATAGATGAAAACTCATCTGGTGAAGTGAGAACCTAATATTCACATTTTAATATGCAAATACTTTATTCACAAATGGTTTTAAATGCCAAAATCTAAGCTAATTTTTTATGTTTCTTAACCCTTTGCCTAAGATTCAACACCATTTCTTTCTGTAGAAGACATGTGAAGAACCATATTCACATTCCTATGTCAAATACCTTACGTGCAAGAGTAGATTTACAAAAGTATATTCTTGACTGAGATTCAAATTCTGAATGCTTACAGTATCTGGAGAGGGGTGCATTTCTGTTTCCTTCCTGAGACACATGAGGAAGGATCCACAACGGTCAATAACAGTGTTTGAATTAGTTGAGAATAAGACGGGTATCATTTTGACTTTATTTCCTTCATGAACAGAGAAAATTCTACAAAATAAGAATATTTCTAACTTCCTACCACAAGTCTGACCTGAACACGGATTTTTTTTTTTTTCTCTATATCATAAACTGTCTCAACCATGAAAAAATGTATTTATTTTTGTTTTCTTTAATTTTTCATTGCAGGTACCTTTGTTGTGCAAGTCACTGCAACTGATGCCGATGATCCCACATATGGGAACAGTGCTAAAGTCGTCTACAGCATTCTCCAGGGACAACCATATTTCTCCGTTGAATCTGAGACAGGTCAGGGGACCTTATCTGTCATTCTGGGACAATGTCTGTAATTCAAAATGACACGCTAAGCCACTCTAGGATTTATTACTAAAAAAACTTCGAAAAGATTACATCTTACTCAGTGCAAAATCTGACAAATTTAATATGATACATCTGTAAACCTGACACCTACATTATTTTAATCTTACCAGCAAAGTCTAATAAATAAAATTAGTACTGGATGTGAACCAGTTTTCAATCATTTTTAACAAGCAGTGGGTACAGAGACTGCAGAGGATGCTTAAATTAAACCAAATAGGTTGGCTTTTAGATGAGAGAGAGGGAAACAGGTGGGTGTGCAAAAAAAGTGCTTAGTCCTCATAGATCTTCATAATGGCTAAATTAGGACTGAGGGTTTGTTCAGGTGAATTTTTTTCCTCCGTCTGCTTCTTCAAAACTTGTTTAAAGTAATTATAATTTCTGTACATCTGCAACATATCACTTTAATGCTAATTTTGTGAAAGAAATCTTAATTAAGAGTAATGATAGAAGAGGTAAAATTGACTGTTGCGCTAAAGTAGAAGATCACAAATAGAATCCCAAAGTTCTGAGTTCTGTTTTTGGAAGATGTTTAAATTATACACAGTGACTGGAATTTTTAATGGTCTGACTAACGGACAGCTTTGGAGCCTCAGCATGTACAACATACATATTCTGTCTGACAGAACCTGGAGTACGCTGACTACCTGGCTACACAGATAGCCTCTTCCCAAGCTTTTGGACTTTATTTTCCGAAAAGAAACAAACTACCTCAAGAAACTACTTCAGTGGAAACATCCGCTGTGTTGCCTTGCGGGAAGCTAGGGAAACCAGTTCTCCTCAGCATCCTTACAGGAAAGAAATAGATTATCCCAGACAATTCATCAGGTTTAGGATTGTTTCTTACATAGATCTTAGAGACTCAGGCAGGGAAAAGGAAGGAGAGACTATATGTCTCAAAGTGAAACCTGAGTTGAAAGGGTGCACACAATTCTGAAAAGAGGGAGAGCCAAGATCAAAGGGAGCTTCCCTTTAAGCATAAGATATTAGATAACAGAAGCCTGGATTTTTGCACTGAAGCACTCTTTCTGACTTGGGCAGTACAGTATGTGCTCTTTTAGAGTTATAATAAGGATAAAGCAGCTGGGAGTTCACCAGTAATAAACTTTTATCAAGAGGTTTGTGTGGGGGACGGGAAGCTAAGTAAACCACAGTCTTGATCTTCCTGCCATGGAAATCAATTGCAGAACTCCTAGAGTGAAACACGTCTCTTTCAAAGCCTCTGTGAATTTTGTCATGGATTTTAGTACTTGAATTTCACCCCTTTTGCCTACAAAGGAGTCACTTTTTACCTTGAGAGACCCAGTGAGAATGCAAATATTTTGTTTCATGGTAAATCTGAATGACTGAATTTCAGTAGCAGTTGGCCTTATAACTGGTATTTGTGCCTTTGAAGAAGGAAGTAACTGGCAAATCATTTCAATCAATGTATAAATAAGGTATATATACTCAGGCATGTTTGGATTCTCGTAATTTTCTTCATTTCTCTTCTTCCATTTAATGTTGCTACACTCTTTAATGGTGTCTTGCTGAAGTTAACTTTTCTTTTTTTTTTTTTTTTCTCCACATCTGTCAAAATAGCGAACAAACAGCCTTTTTCCAGTTCAGTGAGGGATTTTAGCATGGAACTGAAAGAGGGTAAATAGTTATGTAAAATAACATGGCTCACAAATAAGTAGAACATCTTTCTGTGGGTACCACTTATACGGTGTTTGTCACATAGGCAGGAGCCTGAGATGTGACATGACAAGTCTGTAATTTAATGAACCATCTCATAACAGTAAATATTTGCACTGGGCAAAGTTTACTTACTACACAGAGATTGTTTTGTTCTTTTAATAAGAATTTCCATCAAAGTCACTACCTGTGAACTGCTCACTCTTTAATTTTCATGTTTGCAGGCATTATTAAAACTGCTTTACTGAACATGGACCGTGAAAACAGGGAGCAATACCAAGTGGTCATCCAGGCTAAAGACATGGGAGGCCAGATGGGCGGATTATCAGGAACCACCACCGTGAACATCACGCTGACTGACGTAAATGACAACCCACCTCGCTTCCCCCAGAGTATGGAATATTTACACTCTATGTTCTAACACTAAAATGGACAAAAATGGTCCTTGTTTTGTTTTCTGTTCACCTTAGATATTGTTTCTTCTCTTGCGAATTTACTGAGTATCAAACTTCCTTTAGGAAAGCAAAAGAGAACACATAAACAAGCAATAGCATCATGCCAAGGTTAATTGCAATAACTGGGAAATTAATATTTAATATTTTTACTCCAGTTGCAGTTGACAGTCTGAGAGGTGAATTAATGTGAAGAAACAACTTCTGTTTTTCCTACCCATTAAATATCTGATCAACATAATCTGTATTTCTTGTTTACTATTATTTCTTTCACACTTCATGATTGATAGCATTTTAAGGTATCCATTGTAATCTAATATATTGAAATTTTGAAACAAATTTATTTAAGTATGCAAAAATATCCTAAGAGCAATTCTATAGAAATTAGTATTTCAATGCATTTGCTACAATGAACTTTCCTGTATTCTTTGCATACAGAAACAAAAGCATGTACATAAATATACCAGGTATTTCTGCCTATTTACTTTCCTTATCTCAAATAATTTGGAAGATATCTGTATGATGCTTATGGGAGTCAATTACACAAACTCTCTTAGAAAGTAATTTCTATTAATGACCATTCATTTCCGTAAGGGATTCAAAGTGATTCAGCTTTCATCCTCTTCTCTTTCTCTCTGTATTTACTTCCTTCTTTCTCTCTCCATTTTTTTTCCTTTTTACTTTGTCTAACCACTGCTCTCTGTATGATGTGTGTGTATCACAGTGTCAGTGTGTGTCAAAGTCAAGAGCAGCTGTTACAGAAAATAATTGCAGATACTATCAGACAAATCAGTGAGCTTTGGCAGTTAAGTCACTGGGAAAGTTATTGGAAGCAACTTGTCATTTAGGTTCAAAGTCTGTTCTTAGCTGTGGGCAAAGAGTTTCCATTTAAATTAGAGCAACTTAAGAAGAAATATAACACTCTTCACTCAATGAGTTAATTATACATCTCTGGACATAAGTGTCTTCAATGCAAAAGCCAAAGATACAGCTTCATAATGCCAACACTCCAAAAGTAGAGGTTTTTTTTCTGACAAAAGTTCAATGTAGTACATTTTTAATAGGTATTTGAGCTGGGTTCAGCTTTAGCATTACTAAGGTGTGCTAGCTTCTGACAATTCTTAATATTTGCCCTTTGGCCTCAAGACATTTTTCATACATGTTCTGATGCGGCCAACAGAGACCATGAGAGCATCAAGCAAGGGACATCTGCTGCTGAAGTTACATGTTTGCGGCAAAGCAAAATGCCCATCCTCCGTATGAGAAAACAGATAGAAAAGTAAGCAACTTTTACCCAGGTGAAAGTACAGCAGAAGCCGAAGGCTTTGGCCTCAGGAGGGCCTGCAGTGCCAGTGACTCAGTAACTCACCTGCGCACACCCAGCGTGGACAGTGGTCAGAGAGATGGTGTCCAGAGCACCTTGAGGCTGACTCACCAGACTCCCTCTCTGTCTGCTGCAGGCACATACCAGTTCAGGGCTCCTGAGTCTACGCCGCTCGACGCCCCGGTTGGCAGGATAAAAGCTAATGATGCTGACGTGGATGAAAACGCAGAGATTGAATACAGCATCACTGAGGGGGATGGATATGACATGTTTGGAATTACCACCGACAAGGAGACACAGGAAGGGATTATAACTGTGAAAAAGGTACACATCTTAACACACTTAATCCCAGCCTCTGAAACACCAGTCAAACCTTTATCTAGCAGATATATGCTTTTCATTTTTAGTGCAATCATTATGTTTTTGTTAATTTGAATTCTATCGGTTCGGTATCTCTACATATGTAAAGTTTCTTTTATGCAAGAAATTGATATCCTTCTTCTTATACCTCCTTTACTAAACCAATGCACAAACTTTGGAGGACCTGACAGAGTGAATTATCTAAGGAGTGGGATGCAATTGAGAAAAATTTCTACAGGCTGAATATACTCACAGAAAAACTCAAGGAAGCTCCACCAGCCAACTGTGATTTTCTCCCTATGGTGCTTACAGGTTTTTCTCATTTAGTAGAAGATACTGTATTAAGACTACAGAAATTATTAGTATCACATTGCCTATTTTTATTATAAGAGAATTTTGATTCTACAGCTATAATATATTAAAGCACAAATTTCTTTTTATTCACACTTTGTAAAAATTTAATATCTCTATCAGCATGCTTTTGCTTTAGAAAAAAATAAAAATCAGTGCCTTGCAAGATCATAGTGGACATCGTTTACTAGGTTGCACATTGGTTGTCAGAAAAGGTTTGAGAAATATTGTTTACAGTGCGTTATCAGGCAAACTTGATAAGGTTACAGATATCATCCTTCATCAATCCAAGTTCAGTCAGCACTAGATAGACATTGTGTAGATTTTCTGAACATGCACTTGCTTGTTGATATCAGTACGACACCTGTCATTACTTGTTTTTTAGGAGATGCCTTCCAGGGTCTGATTATGATATCAGTCTAACTCCGTTTGCATTTCTGTCTGTTGCTGACAGAAGCTGTGAATTTTCTACGATGTAATGGAAAAACGGGGTGACTTGTCTGTCCCCACATTTCTCCAAGTAGTAACGTAGAGTCTCTAATTGCTGTTTCTTTGTAGTTTTAACAGCATGTGCTATGGTCATAGCCTATCATAAAATCATGTTTGGCTTTGTGGGTGGTCCTGGATATCCAGACACTTGATGCCACAGTGTTGAATTTCTGTGATGGAATGCTGAACAACAGCATCTAAAGCAAAATCTAGAAAATCTTCCCTTCTTTAGTGTGTAGTGCTTATGGGCAAGAAATACATAAGAAATCATCAGAACGCCAAAAATGAAAGAATAGCAGACATGAAGAGTTAAGGCTGTGTGAGAAAACTGCTTTGTGTTTAGGAGTTCCAGGTATAGAATTCCTTGTAAAAGTGGTTTTCTTCCTAATGTATTATCTGGGCATAGAGAACTTTCTCCTTTCTGTTGGCATTTTAATTCCAGTTCAGGCTCCTGTTATCTAGCACAGACCTCTCTCCATGACTTCTCACCATTCATCCTGCTCATCTGGCTGAGAATCACAGCAATCCCCACAGACTTCTTAAACTTTATTTTTCCTTCCCAGGCCTTGGATTTCGAAAGTAAAAACTTGTATATTCTCAAAGTGGAAGCTACCAATACTCATGTGGACCCTCGATTCCTGTACTTGGGGCCATTCAAGGACTCAGCTACAGTCAGAATTCAGGTGGAGGATGTAGATGAACCCCCTATGTTCAGCAGACCAGCATACATAATGGAAGTGAAAGAAGATGTTCCATTAAACAGTGTAATAGGAACAGTAACTGCTCAGGATCCAGATGCTGCCAGGAACCCTGTCAAGTAAGCATATACTACTTCAGCTTGCCTGTAAATTCTTTATAGCTTTGATTTTGCTCTTATCTTGTCAGCACACACACAAAAAAATCCTCACTTGTAACAATGTGAATTGTAGGGCATGCTTGTGTATGGAGTATTGTACATGGTAAATGATCTCTCATGCTTGAGCATATTTAGGTATGTGTGAATGTGTTTGCATGGCCTTTGCATCTTGAATTATATCCTAATCTCTTTAGTAACTAATGTATGTGGTTATTTCTACCATGAAAAAATTGACTGCAAAAAGACCACTAGGAAAATTTTAGTGTTTTCTTTCCACCTTTAACATTTTCCAGTGCAGCACAGGGCATCCTTTTGGCTATGTGACAGGGGAGTGATTCAGCAGCCTTTTCTTCTTCCATCTGTCCAGACCTGCTTAACAGAGGCCACATTCATCTTTTCTAAATCATAAGTAGAAATGCCTCAAAATCAGCTCATGTACACACCAGGCTCTGATCTCACCTGTATCGGTTGCAAGGCTTCCAAGATGAGAGTCAGTCTCATGAGCTTCATAAATTAAACTTGCCATGAATCAATAAACTGCTCTTCGAGGAGGTGGAGAAAATGTTAAGGTTGGAGTAACTATACCTAAGTCTCCTTTTTTTGCAAATTGTGTATTGTTTCAGTTCATACTGGTGTACTTAAGTCATACTGGGTAGAGTATTCAAGAACTTTTAAATAGTTGTGTTCTTTAATTAAAGTTCATTGCTACTGACAAGGCAGTAAGAGGAGGAATTGAAAAGTGCAGCAATATTTAATCCAGGTCAATTTTCACCTGATTTCTGAGTTGAGCACCTTGGAAATTCAATAGTAGCCTTTGATCAATATAGAACTGTGCAGATTTAATAAAAATCTAGTCCATCAATACTTTACACTTCTGCAAACAATTATCTTTCATCAAGATTTCTTACAGTAATGAGTAAATTTTAAGCTATTAGCTTGTGAGAGCAGTAAATAGTACAATTTTATAATTTTAATTTCCTAGGTGAACAAGCTAAATCTAAAATATTTCTGGCAGAAACTATCTTCAGTTTGCATTGCATGCCCTACACATGAATTCTTGTTCAAGACTAAGCCTTCTAACTTTAGTTGAAGTTTTCTTACATTTTTATCATGACATGCAGCAATTCTCTGTCATTCTGGGCCAGCAGATCATAGACACTTAAATAGAAGTATAATGTTTTGCTGACTTTGGTGAAGCCCCAGGACAGAATGAACATCTTTTGTAGCACATTTTCACGGGCATGGGCGTGCTAGCCTGAAGATGAAAAATTGGTTGGGGTGACACTCAGGCCCCTTGCAGTCTTTGTAGGAACCTGATTTCTTATATCTAATGTCACTGGAGAGTAAGGGGAGTGCTTCCCTCCTTCCCTGTGGTGATAACTACAACCATTTGCATTTCACACCAGCACCAGCTCCTAATTATAAGTGATTTACAGAGGATAGGGACTAGGCTGTTCATTGTTGAGTACTGCCTACCGGCTCTTTGCTATTAATTGAATGTGTGTGCTAAAACTTATCTAACTTTCAAAGGGCAGTTCTTTAATACCGTATAAGTACTTTGCATATTTTACTATCAGATAGTTATTGAGAAAAAATTTAGTAGAAGTGTCAAAACTGATGTAGTGCAGCAGAAAGCTTGTCTACTTTTTACCTTAATAGCATGCAACAGCCAAGTGCAAGGAGAAGAAAAATAAAAATCGAAAAGAGATTTGAGTAACAGAAATAAACATAGCAATAAAAAATGTGAAAATCAGTAAGAGAGAAAGGAAATCAGCAGAGAGCAGTAGCCTGAGAGATGTTAACTTGCAATAAATGTAATTTTATGGTGCTAATATCTTGGGTATCTGCTAGAATTTAGGGGCATGGGTTGAGTCTGCATCTTTTTGACAGGGTAATTTTTTTTTTCTATCATGCAATAGAGATGCTAAATCCAATTTTCACTCTGAGCTTTGGGGAAGATGCAATTAGACTGTATATATATGACTTGTCACTTGCTTGTCAATTTTTCTTGACGGTTAAAAATAAAATCTTTAGACACTTGATATTACAATAAAAACCTTCCATTTTCTCCTCTCCTCGAGTGAAGATTTCTCCTCTTAAACAAACTGAGCCCTAACTCTATTAGATGAAAGCCCCTTTGATCTTCCATTAAAGGAAACCTTCACAATATCATTATGAAAATGCATTATGAAAAATTCACACACACATCCCTTCCTGACCCACAAATCTTCCTGACTTGTGGTTACATTAGACAGCAAGCTGCTGAGCATCACAAGACCATGAAGCGATAACAAAATATCTGCGGATATCTGCCCTGGTTGTAAGGCTGCCATTTGTGACCTGTGTATTGGTAGAGCTAAATTTTGTCAGTCTAAGTCTTATAAGCAGATTTTGCTCTGATATGATGTTGAGAAAATAGAAAAATACAATACATGTTTGGCTATATTTGAATATGTGTCCAAGTGTAGTAACATTAAGATGCTCCCCAGTAGCACTTTACAGTCCAGGGGTGTTATAAAAAAAAAGTTTTGCATTCTACTTGTGTTTGATCTACACGGAAATAATATGAACCTCTGCATACTGATAAAAAAAAAAAAACAATGCTGAAACTGGTGCTGCTGTATTGTACATCAGATCTTTTTAAATTGCTAGCTGAGTTTTTTTGCTATAGTAACTCCTCAGCGGCATAATGAAGTTCATCAGTCACTGGAACTGTCTTCCTGCTGTGATTTGATTTACTAAAGTAACCCCAGATGAAAATGATCTGCAAACAAATGTAAGGGTAAATTTTGTTTGTGTATTTTACTGACAACATATTTGCATGTGTTAGATTCTCTCTTTTACCCTTCCCTTCTTCCTATTATGTACAAGGAGAGACTGGAGTCTACATAGATACCTTTTAACTTCCTAGCCTGTCAATTCCTCAAAGCTTGAAAGAGATGAAGTCCTCAAGTGTGACAAACACACACCCGTAATTTCATTAAATAAATGTAAAAATTAGTTTGATGTTGTCTACTTAATTCTTACTAAGTTGTGATCCAGAAGTCAGAATCAGCACCAATTCAACATAATTAAAAATCCTTGATCAAAAGAGACTGGATTATGCAAACTGAGAACAGAAGTGACAGTCTAGCTTATTAAAATCATCCTTCTAGACCAGATTTAATGGTATAATTGGAATATACTTTAAATGCACTGACCTTGTATGTATTTTCTTTGGGATATGAAGAAATAAAATTAACATTCCATTAAGAAACTGTCTCTGCTGGTTTTATTTTTATGAGTTTGAGTTTCCGCTTTACAAATGACTGAATATACATATGGCTTTACATATACTTGTACTTTAATATCCTTAATACCTTGAAGAAGAAGGTCTCAATGTTACAGCCCTGGTAATCTTAGAAAAAGCCCAGAACCTTTTTTTGTTTTTTTTTCCTTCCAGTTACTGTACAGATTGAATTTGGGAACTCTCACAAAGATAGTGATTGCAATATACCAAGGCATTAAAATGTGCTAAGACAGTAAGATATTTAAAGTCCATTCAAAATATGAAGCTGGAGTGAAAGTAAAATTGAAGAAAAAAAGCCCACAATGAACAGACAGCTCATGCCTAAAGCTAGTTGCTTATTTAAATATTTTGCTGAATAAGAGTCTGAAACATAGCATTACAATTAGCTGGAACAGCTAATCTATAGAAAATCCTGATATTTCATTTCAAAGAACACAGAATCCAGATTTAACTGCAAAATGGAAATACCAAAGTATTTCAGCTGAAAGGTGTGGAAATGAGCTACAGAGTATCTGAAAATAATTGAATTCACAAGATACCAACATAATATCATGTAAAAGCCCCAATGAATGAAAGTTAAAATGAAATGTTTACCATATCAAATACTTACTTTGTCAAAATATAAGAGTCAGACCAGTTTGTATAAACTTATTCCCGTTAAGCATTTCAGCGAAGTCAACAATTTCACATGTGCTGTTTAGATTTGGACAAAGCAGCACTTTTCAAGCTGATGTTAACGTCACAGTGCTACATAAAGGACCTAACTAAGTGACACCACAGCTGACTTCCTGCAGCCAATATTTCAGTACTCACAGAGAAGTGACAGCGCTGAATAAAAACTAAATCTGAACTCCTGAAGAATTAGCAAAGGGTGCCCATCCAAGTCCTACCAAAATATGTTAGTTTATTGTCCTACTACCTTTGAATGTCATTTGGGTGCTTCCCTAGGAATTCAGTTTAGTATAAAGAATTAATACTTGCCATTGTTTTTTTTAGAAAGGTAGGCATCACTTAAATTCTTATTTTGGAATAAGACCTAATAAGTCTAATTTGCTGTAGGCATTATATCCCACTTTTTATTTGCAAAGAAGAAAAAAAAGTCAGTTACAAGATAATTAGCAAGTTAGCTCATTTTAAAATTTTGTCAGAACCACATTTTGACTAGTTTCTTCTATTCCTTCCTTCTTTCATAAAAGGGCTTTCTCAGAATTTAAGAGACATTGCACAGGCACTAGGAAATTGTGCAGAATAGAGGATGTGTCTTGCAGCTGCTTCAGGGCAGAGCAGGGGAGAGAAATTTCTCTTCAGCCTCTGCATTCCCCTGGATTCTGTGGTTGCAGTAAACCCTGCCAGTCATTCTCCCGGCCCAGTTTTCATCTGACTGCTCACCAGCTCAGCTGCTATCTCTACCCTTGTCTGGACACAAGGGACAGCAGCAGCTGCAAGGAGGCCAAGGGAGCACACCGGGCTTCCCCAGGATCTGTCCTGCACTGCACATGAGCACACAGCTGGGCTTGACACAAGAACAGAATAATGCAATTGCATTCTTGCTTTTGGCAACTTCAGAGACATATTTTTGTCAAAAACCTCCATAATTTATGCAAGAATTTTCACTTCAGGAGAGATGAAACCAAGTCACAGCATTTGGATCAAGGTAGTAGCACTCTCTCCCGGGAATTGGAGAGTTCTACTTTTAAACTTGGATTTAGTTCAGCTGAAAAAGCAAAAGATCAGATTTAAATCTGTATTTAGACTCTGAGCTCATCCAGAGCTTGTTAGCATTCCTTTTCACATATAGATACCATCAAGCAGGGCTGAGAATGTTAGTTTTAATGAGTTACAACAAACCTTTGTGTGATATGTACCGTGGAATAATGAATCTCTGTTCCTTGCTGACTTGGTTTGGGCGGGCAGCCTTTTTAAATGCTGGGAAGTGAAAGGTACAAATGCGCCCCAGCTGTCAAATTTTGTACCAGAAATTATTTGGAACAGTTGAGATATCAAACCATAAAAAGAAGGTTTTATAAAGGAAAAGCCAACTCAGCCTTAAAATAAACTTCATATCTTTCAGGACACAGACTTCACATTTTTCACTAAAAACAAAGCTTTGATGATTCTCAGAGGTATGTAAATTCCGCAGCAATTCATTTATTCAGTGACAATACTCCACCTTCTAAATCAAACCTCCAATGTGTCATTATCCAGTAGCTCAGAACTAGCTCTTTGTGTGAATACATAAAGACTCCGAAGCCTGTGCTGAAAACAAAAGGAAACCCCATTTACTAGCTGTTTGATGTCTAGCCTTAGAAAATGGTTTCAGAACATAGAAATTAGAAGGAAAGCATTCCTCTAACCCCTGTGTCTGTATTTGCAGGTACTCTGTAGATCGTCACACTGATATGGACAGAGTATTCAACATCAATTCAGGAAATGGTTCGATATTCACTTCAAAACCCCTTGACCGGGAAGCACTGCTGTGGCACAACATTACAGTAATAGCAGCAGAGATCAGTAAGTTAAACCTAAACACCACTCCTGTCCCTGATGTAATGAATTTAGCCTTCTAGCTGAGTGTGTGGAAAGCGCAGCTGGGCACATGTCAGGTTTATGGATAGCCCACTCAATACTAATGAAGAAGCAGTAACTCTGCAAGAGGTCATCTGCAGTTCTGTGTTTATTAGGGACACAGTTCAGGAAGAGGTAACTTAGCAGGGAGGAAAGGTGACAGTTCTGTGTTCTCTGATCAGTTATAGCCACTTTAAATTTTGAACATGGTTGTTGAATTCTGAAACTGGCATGCAGCAAAACAGATGATTTAAAGCCAAACTGCATTCCTTGGCTGAGTTCAGTCTCATTCAGACTGGATGTTTTCAGGTAAGTCTAAAGTGGCTGGTCTGACCTGGGTGCCCAGGTCTTAGTCAGTTTTATGCATCTCCATTTTTAACTTTGTGTGCATCCTTTGAAATTACAAGCTGCAGCTCCAAATCAGTCTGTCACTTAGTTTAGGATTGTTCCAAAGTAGTAATCCTGTGATAATACTAGACATACTTATTTTAGAAGTCAAAATTCCAAGGGTCTAAGATAAGGACATGTGTTTGAGATGGCATTAATAAACAATCTGCTTTGTTATAATACATTATCTGTAAGTACATCACAGGCTCGAATATCAGGGAATGCAATTCTATTCGCTTTTGCAGAGTCACAGTGCCTATGTTTAGGGTGGAATGGTAGATAAGTTTAATATAAACACCAGTTCTGTGCCTGTCACAGTGTCTCTCTGCACCTCAGAGGCAAAAAAGCTTTTGATTTTTCTGAGACAATGTAAGCTCTACTTTCTTTTTTTATATGTGTGTATGGCTCGGTTACTTCCTTAACAGTGAGGAGAGAATGCAAAGCTCAAGACTACTTGACTCAACTTTCTTTATTGTGTAAGTCCTCTTTAAAACTGAAAACCAGTGTAAAACAATGCTACTGAGGAAAGCAAATGGGGTTATATGAAAGAGTAGTGGGTATGAGCCTATAGGAATGACACAACTTTAATAGTTTTCTCCCTCTCATGAAAGCTTGCACCTTTTAATTCTAGGTATGGGATTTCAGCACACCAAACACTGAATGTTAGTCATGAGGCTGTGTTTCTGTTAAATTCTTGAAGGTGGGTTCTAGGGTCAAAAATTATACACTATAGGTAGCTCCTGAGTAGAGTGGAAGGGAAAAATAAATGCCTGAAAAGGAAAGAATAGCAAGAACATTCAGCACTGACAATAGCAGGAACACTTGCATTGACCCTAGCTGGGCTGAAATAACATGCAGTATTGAAAACTGAAAGCCAGCTTAGCATCTATAGGAAGTACTCATTTGGTTTCTTGCTTCCTCTCCTAGCACAGACCTTCTACTGCACAAACCCTCTCAACCTCTTGTGTCTGACACAGTCTTCTGCCTTAATTACAATTGCTCTTTAGTCTGAATCCTTTCAGGCTGCAACAAATGGCTTCCCAGGTGTGCTTTACTAAGCCTAGACCAAATTTGGAATAACTAGGATAGATGTCTTCCAAAGGCAAATGTTTTTGGTTGAAATGTGTTTTTCTGATCTAGGACACTTCACTAATTTTAGTCTCAAGAGACTAGACTGGACTAGACTAGACTGCTTATTATTTCTGACAAACCCAGAAATTTCTAGCAAGGTTACTTAAAGTCCCATTCCACTAAATTCCATGGAATCACTTATTACTCTCAGTGACATTATCTCATCAAGCTCCATGCATATTTCACTGAAGTAATCAAAAAAACCCCAGTCAGGTTACAGGCAGGATACGCCTTCAAATGGGTGGGTGCTCCCTTTGACATAGAAAAAAAATAAATTATAAAGTCATAAAGAGAAACACCTTTCAATGATGACTGCTCTTGATTTTGTTTTACAGCAAAAAAAAAAAACAAAACCCAGAGGTTGTTTTGCCTTTGTCTAGAATTGTCAGTAAGTGTAGATTGCTCCATTTCTAAATGTTCTCGTTTTTCACCAGTATGAGCTGCAATTGCTCAGCAGCCCAGAGAATCAATCACGCTGTGACTGCTGCACATAAATAGCTGGTGAAACACCAGGTCAGTACATCTGCCACAGTCAGACAGCAAACTGGCATTAAAACACGGGACACAGGTCTAGTGAGTCACAGCTGCAGAATTACAGCTGATTTACCAAAGACAATTCCCAGAGTGTTTTTAAATATTTGCTGCTTAACACTTATGGGTAAGTCAAACCTCGGCAGGACTTTGAGGCTGTATTCTGGAAAAAACCCCACCACTTTAACAGTTTTGTTGCTGGCTCAGCAGAAAACATATCCCCATACAGAGAAATAGATTTAAGCAGTTTGTTGAGTCTATGGAGATGCAGCCCAGCAGTAATTAAAGGATAATGCAAACAAATGAACTTACGTGAATTAATTTGCACAAATAATTTGAAAGATGATGACACAGAGTATAAAAATATATACTTTAAATGTATATTAGTTTCCATTAAATCAAAGATGCCTAGAGCATCCTGCCTAGAGTTTATATGAAGCTTCTGTTTATTATAGTATGATTTTAAATTGTGAGAACCTTAAGCACCTAGAAGTAAAATGAAAATATGTAGGTTTCAGTTTCAAAAGCAGGAAATAAAACAATTCTCCTTCTTCTTCAGAGAAGAAACATGTTTGCCAATATATTTGAATGTATTTGTTAGGAAAGTATGCCCTACAAAATAGTCTTGCCAATAGTCCTGTGACTTCAAATGAAAGCCTTTGATTTCTGCCTGTTATAAAAATTCAACTCTTTTATTGATGTATTTTAGCAAAGAATTCAGGCTAGTCCATGTTATGCATAAACTGTTATTTTATACATCGAATGAATTTAGCCCAATGGCTGATATTAGAAAGAGGTTTATGCCTAATGGAATCATATTAACTTCAATGGGACTGTGGAGCCTTAAAGCACAATATTTTGTCCAAATGACTGAGCTCTGCAATACAAATAAGCAGTGTCAATTTTGGAGAAGGCATTTTCACATTTACAAAATGATGATAAACATATTAATAGGACTTTTATTAAAGCCAACAAGCCACTATAATGAATAAATATAATAATAAAACCAACAAGCTACTATAATGAATGCTTGTAGAAGAATATAGAGCCTTAGATCTGCTATATCTTATTGCACTGTTTTTTCACTTGAATGATAGGTTAAAATGCATTGATAAAGTACATTAATGTGGGTAGGAAATCAACATGGGAAAATTCAGTGTGAGCCCTCATGTTGGAGAGGGGAAGGTATTTATTTTAAATGAAACTTATCTCAGACCCTCTCCTTCCCTCAGATTTTTCTTCTCACATCCCCATACCCATGTACTCCTAGGTGGATATTGCGTGATATGGAACACAAAGGAGACAGATCAACAGCAGTGTCTCTGGGTTTCTTTTGATTAGTGATGACAGATTTCTTTGGGACCAGATCTTGTACATTTTAGGAGTCAGTGGTTGTTACGGTGTGACTTTTTGCCTCAGAATCTTTCCTATTTCACCATGCATGGCTCTAGGCAAGGTTACTGCAACTGCTTTTCTTCCTTATTCTGTGTATCATTTTGACCAGTCTGCCTCCTCCCAAGAGGAAAAGGAATGGTCTATATGGTATGCTGCACTTCCAGATGTTTGTTTGGTTTTTTATCCAGAAAGATGACAGTATTTTTATTATTATTATGTGCTTAGGAATATCTTTGTCAATTTCAATCTTTTGGCATTATGCAGTCCTTACAGAAAAAAGAAAGATTGTTAGCATAAGGGGGTCTGATGTTCTATATAGTGTTTATGTTTATCAGCTTATACACTTCAATATTTAATCTAGAACATCAGACAAAACAATTCACAACAGGTTAGAAAGCATCTGTGATCACAGCTGCAGTTACTATTTCTGTAAAATAATGATAATCATGGTAGCTTAAGGAACTGTGCCACAAGATTTGTAGGGCACAGAGTATTACATTTAACAAGTGGAAAAGAAAAAACCCACTCAGTCTCATCCTCATGACTCTTCTTCTTAGAAAGCTAAGGAAGGGAATACATTCTAGATACTTCACTGCCACAAAACAGTGTCAGTCAGGTTAATAAATATATTTAATTCAGTTCCAGTATTATATTTACATATATCACACATACATTCATAATCAAAATTAGAATGATCAAAGGAATTTGTCAGTCCTGGACTCCTACTCTGTCTTAACTCTATAGTTTACACAGAATTAGAGTAATGGTACTACATTCACCAGAAATCAACAGAAAGTAAGTGAAGTGCTTTGAGCGAGAAAAATTAAGGCAATGAGCCTCCAAGTGTGTCCTTTTCTTCCACTGCACTGAGTCAGTGACTGGGCTAAATAAAATCTCCATTCTGGTTTTGTCATTTCAGACAACCCAAAACAAAGCAGCCGTGTCCCAGTGTTCATTAAAGTTTTGGATGTAAATGACAACGCTCCAGAGTTTGCCATGTTTTACGAGACCTTCGTCTGTGAAAACGCAAAGGCAGAACAGGTGTGTTGTCTGCTCATAGTAACAAAATATTCCAAATTAAATGAGTTTTGCTACTACTCTTGCATTACCTCATCAAGCGGTGTACTTTGCATTGCATCAAACTTAATTGCAAAATTAAACAGTGGCTGCACAGTATCTGATTTCACTCAGTATTCTTCCAGCTGACGTGATGGTATGTTTTTGAATGTTCTATTCTGTACTGCACCTTGTTATCCCTGATTAATTTTCGTTCGTTCATCCTGTGCTTTCTTCAGGCACCTCCACTGTCTCCTTCAAAAACAATTTAATGTCTGTAAATGTTACAGGTCCTTTCTGTGATACAACTATATCTTGCTAGATAACTTTCAGTCTACCATTCCTGTTGTGAAGTAGTTCAAAGTTGCTGATGATTTGGAAGATTCAGCCAATTAATTTCTGTGACATGAGATTGGGGTAGATAAATATAAATGCAGCTTGGACTGTCTCACCTTTCATCTCTATTCCTTGTCATATGCAAAGGTTTCCTACCCATCTGCAGTGGCATTAACCCAAGCCTTCTGGTGAAATAAACACGATTTTCCTGCGAACTTTCAAATTCATTATGTTGCTCCCTGATGGTATAGGATATAATAGTATAGTGACCCCTAAACAGCATCAGCAGCATATGGATGACTTTTCTTAAGCTCACCATAACAACATCATCTGCCTTGATGCAGAAGAAAAAAATTAATACAAAAGATTGCTTTTTACAGTTTTTTTAGAGTACATAAATAAACATAAAGTTCACTGACTTAGGAGATAATTTTTTTCTTGTTGTTTCAGCTGATACAAACATTAAGTGCTGTTGATAAAGATGACTCTTACAATGGACATCAGTTTTCATTCTCCTTAGCTCCCGAGGCAGCCAGCAGCTCAAACTTTACACTACAGGACAACAGAGGTGAATTTCTAGGAAGACTTTTCTTTATTATCTTATCCTTGCTTTCAGTCTTCAGATGAAGATTTAATGCATGCTTTGTGTTTCCAGACAACACAGCAGGGATTTTCACTCGAAAAACCAGATATAACCGGCATGAAACAAGTACCTACTTCTTGCCAGTGGTAATATCAGACAATGATTACCCCATCCAGAGCAGCACTGAAACCGTGACTATTCGAGTGTGTGCTTGTGACCATCGAGGAAAGATGCTGTCCTGTAATGCAGAAGCCTTGATTCATCCTACTGGTCTCAGCACTGGGGCTCTTATTGCCATTCTTCTCTGCATCATTATATTACTTGGTAAGTAGCTCAGGGGCATTTTTGTTCCTTTCATAATTATTTTTCATTGCTATAATGATTATTCCAAGACTAGGACAAAGGAGAAGTAAAGACATAATTGTCTTATCCTGTACATATATTATTGTATTTCCTCCTCTGCGTGCTGCTACAGATGGGGTGTATAGGGCACAACCAATCCAACCTTAGTTATCTAAAAGTTAGCAATATATGAGGAAGAGGAGGCAGCTGGACTCCACACTGGTCAATGGAAAGAGACACCTGTAGAGAGACATCTATCCCATCCCATCCCATCCCGTCCCATCCCATCCCATCTCATCCTTTATTGGTGTCTGAGGAGGACCAGACACATTGATCATAGCCCTATGCAGGTGTCCATCCCTTTCTGTCAACTATAGAAAGAGGGCAGATAACTTGGTTTTGAAGAATTAACTTCCCATTTCTAAACTGAGGAGGAACCAGTCTCAGTGCTTTTTCTCTGTTGGAAAAGGATGCTGAATGATACTGAGGGACTCTCAAAGGCTGCAGGGTCCTCCATTTGAGCCACCTGTGATTAGAAATAGGTTGGATCCTGAGTGTGGAGGATGTGCAGTGCTCTGGCTATGGCACTTACAGGTGGTCAACTTTTATTTATATATTTATAAATAAGGACAGTTTGCAACATCTCTCCCATACCTGTCAGGTTCCACACCTCTTGTACTGCTAACGGATTCAGTTGGTCACTCGGCCATTATCTGTACTTGTTCAATTGGGAACAACTGTAAAATACAACATAGGGGATGTTATTAGGAGGTTAGGAGAAAAGAAGGGAGTCAGACCAATTTTACAGCAGTAGGGTCAGGCAGGGGAGAAAATGTTTCCTTCATGATTCTACTTCTTTTTACCATACTATCTTCCTTGGACATGCTTATTATTCTACACTACTGTAGAATAGTCCTGATCTTTACTTTTAACAAAATTTCCTTCTCCAGTAATGAGTCGAAGATGAGGTTGTGGTTCTCAGACTCTAACAATATAGTCGTGGCTTGCTCAAATAAGCTCTATCCCATTATCAGAAAAGATTCCCACAATAACAATCAGATCTTTAACTCACCATGAAATTCATTTTTCAAAACATGGTATCATTGCCCCTAAGGGCTGAGCTCACTTTGTATTAAGTTCCTTACCCGAAAAAGTAATGTAATGCTGCTGGTAGTCTTGCACTTGTTAGTACAACTGTGCTCATTAATATCAATCTGACATTAAACGATTTCCTGTTTTATGTCAATCGAAAATAATTGATTCTGTGTGCTAAGCAGCACTTTATGTCAATTACTGCTCATGCCACCATGCACCATAAGCAGATTTTCAATTAACTCAGCTATATAATATTCTATTTTCAGGTTGGTTGCAGGGTTTGAATGTGCAGCCACTACTGAGTGAAAAACAATACTCTGGGCAGACCTGAACCACAACTCAAAGTTTAGCAGCAACAAAAAGTGGCTGTAAATTGTTAGGTTTATATGGAGTTTGAATAAGTTTAGCATCTTATCAGGAGGTTTCAGATACTGCTGAACATAGACATGCAAATAAAGGTGGTGTACTTCAACACATAGCTTATGATGTGCTCTTTATCCTGCATGTTCAGCATAAAGCAGTAAAATCCACGTATCAGACGTGATGTATTTATAGAAGTCTCATCCTTGCATGTTCTGTGAAACATTGTTTTTGTAAGGAGATACTTCAGCAACTCTTTGATGTGAAATCTATCATTCCTGTGCTTTCTCAGACCATTCTACTGTCATTGTTCCAGAAGTCCATTCCAAATTGACATTGTGCTTTTCAAGTTCTCCAAAATGTTCTCCAGCTACCTCTCTTGTTTCATACACACCTTTCACCAGTCCTTCCACACAGTGCCACAGCTGTTGCTCTTGAGGAAGACAATTCTCTCTATCTGCATTTTTGCACAGCAGCATGAAGTGGTATCACTCAAACTAGGGCCCTTCTGTGACACCATAAGTAAATGCTCATCATTAGGCTGAGTTCCTAATGCAATCTGAGACACCTCTCTTAATCCTTCAAATTCACCATCCATTTCCTTTCAACTCATATTGACAGATGTTCTTCCTCATTCACAGTATTCCTGTGGTAAGACACAGCATTTTCCTACTTTATCCTGTCCTTTTGGTGACCTTCCATGGTCAATCTACAAGATGCTCAGGCACACCTACAGACAATATTTTGCTCTAAGCAATCCTGCAGGGGAACTCAAAAAAAACAACCAACCAAATTTAAAAAACAGCAAACAAGCAAAAATAAACAAACAAACAACCACCTCCCCTGACCCAAAAAAAACCCCAAACAAACCAGAATTTGTCTGTCAAAGGAAACTAAGAATTATAAGGTTCAATGGAATAAAGTTTTGGGTTGGGGACACCCTTAGTCCTTGATGTTGACCTTAAAAGGGTGCAACTGAGGAAAGGACTGAAAAAAATTTCTTCAAAAGTTACTGTGCTTGACTCATGCCATTTTAGATGCAAAGATGACATGAAGAATCATTGCAATCCACCTTATCATCTCACATCAATGAGTTTAGGCATTTCTGCTTTGCTCTGCTTTGCTTTGCTATGAAAAAACTGTAAAGACAGCAAGATGTGTCCTTCCTTGGAGTTTGCACAGCAGAGCTGGAGTGCTGGACACTGCAGACCTCAGACTACTAAAGCAACACTGACAGCAGAAATACATCCCTGCTCCTTCTGTTCGTTTGTCAATATTCAGCCATTAACATCTTAATGTAGAATTTAGCTAAGAAACCTAAAACTGGCTTCTATAGGAAAGTGTTGACCATATCCCTTTCCACGCTCTCTGTCCACTTCTCCATCACTACTGAAAATCATTACTGAGTAAAAGTATTAAAATTTGCATCAGGATCATGGAAAGGATTCCTTGCCTCCAAATAAATGAAAAATATGTGCATGCAAACACACACTTTAAAATGAAGGACAAAAAAATATATTCTAGAAATCTGCCTTTGTCAGATTAAAAAAAACCTTTATCATATCTCACCAGTCCACTATTTAATTTGTGTACTTTTCAAGGTGATGTACATTGTGAAATCATTCCAGGGAAGTTAATAAAACTCAGACTTTGTGCTGGCTGAAAATCCACTCCATATTCCAAGCTTTTCTCCCAGAGGAGAATAGATTTACTTATCTTGAAATTCAGCTTTGCTAAGCTCAGTAGATACTGTTCTTGTCCAAAGCAGAAGTTCCATATTGTCCGAGGGGTTCAACATAAATACCATCTGATGTTACTTATTCTGGAGAAAGTGTTTCTTCCTTCCCTCTCATGAAACTAGTTCTGCCCTCAAGGTGACAAAATTAGTATATGGCTCTGGGTAACAAAGTGCCTGCTGGCAAAAAGACACTCTGCTTGGTTTCCTGCAAGCTTGACATCTCCTTTCTTCTGTGTATCCATGCCATTTCATCTCTCAAGTAACTCACAGGCAGAGCAAGCGCAGCCTGAAAATCTGATGTGCTCATTTTCAGTTTTTCAAAACATCCTCTCAAACTTCAAAGTCAAGCAGAGGCGCTGTGTTTCTTCTGAGCTTTAATGGAGTTGGGGATTAACCTTCTTTCCCTTTCTCTTTCGCTGTTGTTTTTGTTTGCAGTTACCGTGGTGCTGTTCGCAGCGCTGAGGCGGCAGCGGAAAAAAGAGCCTTTGATAATTTCCAAAGAGGACATCAGAGACAACATTGTCAGTTACAACGATGAGGGTGGTGGAGAGGAAGACACCCAGGCGTTTGATATTGGCACGCTGAGGAATCCCGAAGCCATAGATGACAACAAACTACGCAGAGACATTGTGCCGGAAACACTTTTCATGCCGCGGAGGACTGCAACAGCGCGGGACAACACGGATGTCAGAGATTTCATTAACCAAAGGTTAAAGGAAAACGACACAGACCCAACAGCACCCCCGTATGACTCGCTAGCAACCTACGCGTACGAAGGTAATGGTTCTGTGGCCGAGTCCCTCAGCTCCCTGGAGTCGGTGACCACGGACGGGGATCAGGACTACGATTACCTCAGTGACTGGGGACCGCGGTTTAAAAAGCTGGCAGATATGTATGGCCCGATGGACAGTGACAAAGACTCTTAATATGTTGTCCTTTTTTTTTCTCTCTCTCTTTTTTCTCTTCCTCATTCCCAGAAAGAGCATTGGGATATGTGAAGTGGCTATTTTTTTCTGTTTCTCCACAGCTGAAAGGGTTCTCTGGAAAGGGTTCTCTGTTCTGCCCATTCGAATTGTCTAATGACTGCAGTCTGTGTGGGTTAGCCATCAGAAAACTTTCTCTGGTATCATTTTATGAGCTTCCAAGAGGCAAAATCCTTATTTTTTGAGTGCATCCAGTTTACCAATCTTACAGGCACAGCAGTAGTGGAGGGGGAAAAAAGGATCAGATGGGGAGCAATATTTTTAGTTGTTCTGCTTATATTGTAAATTGGAGTATATTACTATTTAAGCTCACTTGCTTTTTACTTGTATTCAGACTATTCAGCTCAGACAACTGCTCTGTCGATTGTGTATTGCACATCCCAATGTAATGAGGTATCCTAGTTTACCCTATGTATTATAGTCAAAAGTAGTGGTGATGGAATGAAGGTTTATTGTACAAGTAGAGTAAGGTGAGAAAAGAACATCAAACACGCATTTTACTCATGAGGAGGGTAGAGAGGCTTAATGGTCATTTAAACCTGAGCATTTCTCTAGAACTCACCATTGCCCCATTGCACTGAATCAAACTAACACACACATATATATAGTTCATTGACTGCTCTGTATATATTCTTTGGACCTAGCATTGCTGGAGAGATGTGTGTGTGTGCACGTGTGTGTGGTCAGTAGCCCCAATATCTAATTCTTAGATGGTTTCCCCATTCTAACCCAGGCTCGCTTTGCGATACAGGGAAAGGCATCAAATCCAGCTCCAGATTAGGTCATGACTTGGAGGAAGGAACAGATCATAACTGTGCTTTCGTTTTTTGCACTTCCTCAGTCAGCCTCCACCTGCACATCAGTCCAGTGGTGGCCACTGTCCCGGGCTCATTGGAGTCAGGATGTTCATGTCCAGCTGCTCCTGCCTGTCCTCATGTGCAGGTGGGGAGGAGTGATCTCAAGGCGACTGCCATCCTCCGAGGCAAAAGGAGCAACTGCAGAGGAGGAAAGTGCTTTTTTTGTCCTGACCTTCTCTGCCTGGATGTCCAGGGTGGATTCCTGACTGACTCTCTGTCCAGTTTTGCTATCTGTAAAATGGGGAAATAATGCCTACCTCATCAGGATGTTGCAAGAACTATGGAAGACATTTGGAAAATACTTTAGAAATGGAAAACGCTGGCATTCTACCAGAGAGAGTACCTTTTCATCCTTTTGGGTAGTTGTTTCCTTTCTTTGTCTTCCTGACTCAAGCCCTAAATGAACAAATAAGTGAAAATTAATGGTCATTCCAGTGGCCTGAAAAGGGGGGTTTATAATTATAACTCATTTTTTTAAAATAAACTACTCAGCTAGGGTTGTTAAAGACATCACCAAAAGGTAAACTTTTAACCACAAGTTTCTGTGTGTGTGTTTATCTGCTTTGCCAAGCTAAGTAATTTTTGTCCAGGTATAGGGTGGGGGAAGTTACCATAATCTTGGGCCAAAACAGTTTTCTTTATAGCTTGCACACCACTCAGTACTTCAGTTGGTTTTTCAAAGATGTAGTGGCTGCTCTTCAAATCCAGCCATCTAGGAGAAGCTTTCTGGAGAAAACCCTAAGGGGCTGCCATGGGGCATATCTAATTCCAGGAGTTAAATGCTGCCCTGTGTCCCAAAGTAGGGAACCAGCCCATGGCACTGTGCCAAGGAAAGAATGAATTACTATTTTTAAAATACCTCAGGTGTAACTATTCTCATTTATTCCATGAAACAGAATTACAGGATTGGATCTATTTTCCTCCTCCTCTGAATTTTAAGTGAATCATTTTGAAAATTAAACAGCTCCAATTTACTCCAGAAATAAAGTGAGATGAGAAAAAAAATAATAAACAGAAAACTAAAAGCAATTAAAAATAATCTGTGGAATTCAGTACTCTTTTTGAGTTAAAGAGAGCAGTAAGAGTCCAAATTATTAGACTTTTACAATGAAAAAATTTTAGGTTTTGTGGACAGAGGGCAGAGGATGAGCCAGCCATGCTGCAGCCCTGGCTGGGCAGGGAAGGACTCGTTGAGCACTGCACACCTGTAGGTGTAGGGCACAGCAGCTAAGGGCATGCAGATGCCCAGCACTATAGATTGGGTGTTTTCAGAGCAGAGGAGCCCAGAGTTTCCACGGATCCAGAGCCCTCAGCCTCCCTGGGAGAGGTGTCTCAGAGTGTTTAAGTCCAACAGAGTGTGGTCCCAAACTCCATCACTTAGTGGGGGTTGAGCTGTTGCACCCACCATAATGGCAATGGCACGGCCAGAGCCCTATTATGTCCTCTTCAGGGCCCCTAAGTAATTTAAGATGTTAAGAGCCTGGCTCTTCCTTCTATGGCTTCCTTGAAAGTGGAACTTCTGGGAAGCAATCTGTCCAAAAGCTGGCTCTGGCAGACAGGCGAGACCATCTGGATTTTGGATATGTGGAGGAGCAGCAGATGCTCAGCACCACCTGCTGCAGGTGCCTCCCTTCTGGCTGCTGCCCTCACACCGTCAGTGGGGCCAGCACATCCCTCCAGGGCCTCTCCCCAGCAGCTTCCTGACACATTCCTCTCTCACCCCTCACTCTGGGGGTGCCTCCAGCCAGCACCCCAAGCTCAGAATGCAGCTGGATGCCCCAAGTGAGCCAGTGAGCTGTCCCTTCCCTTCCTTAAGCCTCAAGGAAGCAGGCTGTTGTGGGGGGGATCCAGATGTGGCTGTGAAGCCACACAGGTGTTCAGCTCTGCAAGCCACCTCCAGCTCACTGGGAGGAGGGAGTGGATGGTGCTTGGCTGAAGAGAGCCCCGGTGCCCTGAAGGGGCTGGGCCACCCTGCAAATCAGCCTGCATTAGTCACTTCTTGGGTGGGATAACGAGACAGGAGGATCAGTGAACTCCTTGTAACTATTTTCCTATGTTTGTACAGTGATTTTGTCTGATTTAGTGATTGTTAGTAGCAGTCCAAGCGCAACTTTTGAGTTGGTTTGGGGTTTTATTCCTTTTAATTCAAAGCTGGTTTTATCTTGTCCATTGAGTGACACAGTAAATAATAGGGAGTTGCTACTCGTGCCTGTTATGTAAATATATTATATATATAAAATTATGTTATGCCACCACAAATATGGTGCCTGAATAGCAAATGCATTCTTATAAGAAAATTTGAGGCAAACTTGCATCCAAATTATTATTTATGCATCTAGGTTTTAAGGTCTATTTCTTTCCTGCAAATGAAACAGATTTAGCATCTCTCACACAGCAAGGAGAGTTCAAATCTTTCTTTTCTTCTTGCTTGGCAGTACCACAAAGTGCAATTTATAAAATCAGTACTGCATTCTAAATATTGAAAGTGCCATATTGCAGTGAATACAAACCTTTGCAGTAGTATTTCTTTGCACTTTGTTGCATGGTGGTGTGCTAGATGATAGAAATGAGTATTTAACAAAGCTTTCACACAGTGCTACAACTGTCATTTGTAGATAACCAATTGTTGGACTATGAGCTATGAAGTGGTTTTCAAGGCTGTTTTAAGCCTGCTCTTCTTACAACCACACCTATTTTAGGAGAAGAAATATTATTAGGCAGTTTAGCTAAGCCAGCTAGAGAGATAAAAATGCAGTTGGCTTTTAATTTGGAAAAGCATCTGACCTAACAACAGGAACCTATTAAAAGATGCCAAGGAATTCAGTGGAGTCAACAGGAAGCAGGGAACTGGGAGTCTATTCCAGCCATGTCACTGCAGAAAACAACTTCTCTACACTTGAATGGGAATAAGGTTTCTACAGTAACTATTTCATCTTAACTCCCAAGAGAGTCACTTTACCCCAGAAAACTGGTGGGGAGTTGTTTTTGTTTTGTGTTTGCTGTTTTGTTTGTTTTTTTTTTACCCCAGGAGAATTACTTCAGGTTAAACCCAGTTCTATCCCACAGCAGCACCAGTGTGGGGAGGCAGGGCAGCCCACGTCCCCAGTGCAGCTGTGCCAGGACATCTCTCTGTGAAGATAAGTGCTTGGAAAAGAGCTGAGGCAAGGATTTGCAGAGAGCTCTGCACAAGGCTCTACCAGCAGTATCACAGGACTGAGATGTGTTCCCAAACCTGACATGGATGGAGCTGTGTCTAATCGTGAGAAAACCAAATTGTCTGTATTTTTCAGTTATTTCTGTTAAAAATGTGCTGGAAAGGGTAGGTAGTAGAAAAACATGTCACCTGTACCAACAGAAATATTTTCTAAATTTTTTCCTAAAAAACAGATATATTTTTCTGGTATTACTTCATTCTATGGACAGGTGTTTCTTCAGTGTTAAATGTGAATGGAAGAGGCAACCTTCAAATAATCCACTTTAGGAAGTAGCAGTCTAGATTACAACTTTTCCATTTCTCTGTTATGAAAACAAAAAAAATTAACCCACAAAACCAAGAAAATTAACATCTGCAGTACCATACAAAACCACAACAGTCGTAGAGAAGTATAGCAGAGAGAAATGGCTTTAGAAATGTGCATCTACACATGGACAGTTTCAAAACCAGAATTATCCATGTTGAGCAGATCCAGCAGTGGACTTCTAATGCTTTCAGATTTACTGACACACCAGAGGGAGATCTGCATGGATAGGGAGAAAGACATCTTTTTTAGACCAGGCAACTTAAATTCAGGCCATTTCCATGTAGATCTCTTGGAAAGGCACATGTTAAATTTCTGCAGCAGAACTATCTCGTTGGTCTCCTGCAGGGTGAATTCCTGACAGTGGTTCTGTCAGAGCAGGTTAGTCTGCAACCACCACTGTGTTAGCTCTACCTGCCACCACCTGTTAGAGAGGTCTCTCCGTGTTTCCTTTGGCTGTGAGTAGTATTGAAGTGTTTCAGAAGGCCACTGTCCCAAATGGATGCTGCCATCCCCTGTCCATTTGCATTTCAATTAACCCTGCAGTCTGAGCTTCCTCATCGAATGAGAACTGACAAAATAAAAGTCATTATGCTACTTTCAGTGAGTATGAATTATGTCATAAACTGTGAAAGGTAGGATTTTTCCAACCTATCTACACCTGTGAAACAGCAGCCTCATCTAATAAATGTCAAAGCCACAATATCTTCTGCTTTCAGTTCAGCCTTTAGCAAGAGTTCTTTTCTCAGAGATTGGTTCTGTACTTAAAGAGGAACAAAAGCATATTTAATGTCTACAGACTCATGCGTTGCTCCAGAAGGAGAAAAACACAGAACTCTAACACAATGCTTTAATACCAGTCTTTGCCCTCAGCAGTTTTACTTAAGCCAGCAGAAACAATCTTCATCCTGCCCATCATTTTGCAATATTACACTTTTGAGCCCAGACTTGTGTTTGTCATACACTAAAACAGTTTCCTGCACAGTTCATAAAATTCAGTGGTAGGTATCCAAAAGCTAGGGTTAAAAGAAGTACAAGTGTCAGAGAACTGAGCATTTCAGGAAGAAGAACAGGAGGTGAAATTGTGTGGGGTGTGAGGGCAGGTCGTCAGTCATATGCAAAGCAGGCCCATGGCACTTAAAAGCCACAAAGCCACCATCTTGTGTGTAGAGTTACTGGATTTCAAAGGAGTTTTTACAAAACCTGCCCTTATCCTTTTTTCTTCATGTATCTTTTCCTTTCCTTAAAAATAAATTAAAAAAAAAAAAAAAAGAAAAATAAAAAATAAAAAGGAGCTGCTATATTTAAATTTCTCCTACCACGATGTCGATTTGACAAATAAGGAATAAATCCAGCAATTCTTTCCATTCCCATGAGCTTTTGACTTTTCCTATGAGACTGCACTATTTATGTAAATATACTTGGAGACACTTTCTATAAGCTTTTAGTTTTCTATGATCTATTACTTTAGTGTTTATTAAAGCTACAAACTTATAGAACTGTGAACCATTCAGGTGAACACAACAAAGAAGGAACACTGCAAAATTGTTCTGGATTTTGACACAAAAGACTCTTCAGAATCACTGTACTGTTTTAATTCTGTGATTACTTTCATTGCTTTGAAAAAATTAAACTTAAAAGAAAGGCCTTATAATAAATGCTATGTGCATCTCAACTGTGTTACAGAGCAAAATCAATCTGGCTAACTCCTATTGCGATTTGTGGTTTTTTTAAACCCTTTAAAATAAATGCTTTTTGGTATTGATTTTTTTTTTAATTAAAAATATTTCCAAACATAAATTGAAAATGATGCCTCCACGTGAGAAGATTTACTTGCTGGCATGCTCCAGCCTCACAGTCTCTCATGATGTCATCCTCTGGTTGTGCCAAGGGGGCCTCAGCAATGGGTGGATCTGGTCATTGCTCAGCAGGGTGGGACATTTGTGGGTGACAGTTTTGTCACCCAAGAGCTTTTCACCTAGAACTTCCCTGTGTTGCAAAGGGACCCATGCTGGAATGATTATCTTTTCCTCAGCGTGGATGGGCAATTTGTTTTTGTCAGATGGAAGGTGTGCACTCTCTCCCTTATATTTCCTGTTCACTGTACTGGCTTCTGTTTTTGGGGTTGGGGGGCAGGGGGAAATGAAATTTAAGGATTTGATGAGAAACTAATTTGAACAACAATTTCTCACAGACAGAGTGAATTTGCCTTTTTGCAAATTGATTTTTGTAACAAGTTATTTATATGATATTACTTAATAAATTGTTTTTTCTAACTTGTTTTTTATTCTAATTCTCTCAATCTATGTTATGTATTTACAACACTATCATAAAGATAAACCTTTGGAAAGATTCTTCAATCATTATAAGACAAAGGGCTAAATTGACTCAGTCTTTGAAATTCCATTCTTGAGTGTCTGGCTTGCACTATGCTATAAAAGCAGCAGGATCACTATTCTGTGATCGTTGAGGCCTCCCAAGAGTGGTGTGATTCCAGAAGGCATCATTTAGTGATGCTTACTACAAGGAGGATATTAGTCTATGATCACAAGCCTAATTTTGACTAGGCAAGGCTTGCCAGGAAGGCTGCAGAAGCCTCGTCAAGGTAAGGCATGCAGAATGCCTTTATTTAAGCATATAAAGATCACATAATTTATAATAGCACCGTTCAGTTATTTGTCTTTCATCATATGAGATTAAAAAAAAATTAGTCTCATTGCACTTATGGAGAGTCCAAATGTCATTTGCAGTATATTTTTACATAAGAAGAACAACCTCCAGAGAAAATTCTTCATTTTAATACTCCCTTAGTAAAAGAGCTGTCTATATCTCCAGAAATTCCATCATATTTAAAGGACAAGGACAAAGAAAAGAGTGGGAAAGGTCACAGCAAAGTAGTACTTCATTAAAAGCATTAGAATGAAGCACAAAATCAAACAGTTTAGCACTGAAATCCACATGGAGTTTATGAAAGGACTAAGTTCTGCAACTGATGAGAAATTAGCCCAAATATCCACCTGCAATCTTTGGTGGACCTCTAGAAGAAAACCTCTGTATGAATAGCCAAAAAACCCTCCAGCTTTTAAAAACAGTAGGGGATCACAAGGATGTCAATACAAAAGTCTACAGTTTTTATTTACCACATTATCTGAACACCAAGCCAGGGAAACTGAGCATGGTACTGTGCAGGAGGGTGTGTCTGCTGCCCACCCACACCCTTCAGCAGGGGCACACAGACAGACAGACAGACAGACACACAGACACACACACAGGTGCCAGCACCTGAGAGAGGCTGCAGGGACTCTGTCTCTCAGCTCTGTTACTTCGTGCATCATAGAAGCCCTGCAGGACTCACAAAACATCACATTGGGCTTTTCATCCTCTAAATAATGGCTGTAGCAGCAGAAGACATTCTGGTTGTCCACACGCTGAAAGGTGGGACAGACTCTGCAACCCTCCCCGTCTGCAGAACCACTTTTATTTACCTGTCAGAGGAATCTGTCCTATTTCTTGTCCTCTTATTTGATTTACTTTATCAAAGAGCACTTCAGTCATAAAGAAAATTCAACTAAAGGGTAGCATTTCAGCCAGAAAAATGTATTTGGCTCTCCAACACTAATTTACCAGGTTTATCTATGTAAAATTACTCCTTCCACAACAAGCAACACACCAATCACAATCCCCTGCAAATATTCGTCTTTCATTAATACTACCATAGTCATCACAGAGATAAGTCAGCCAGACAAGCCGTTAAAGCCAATTACTTCTTTAAAGTTCTTGTTGATTTTGTCTCCTCCTCTGCCTCTCTTGTGACACCCCACATGGAGTGCTGCATCCAGCTCTGGGATCCCCAGCAAAGGAAGGATGTAGACCTGTTGGAGTGAGTTCAGAGAAGGGACACCAAGATGGCCAGAGGCATGGACTTCCTCTCCTGGGAGGAAAGGCTGAGAGAATTGGGACTGTTCAGCCTGGAGCAGAGAAGACTTAATTGCTACCTTCCAGTACCTAAGGGAGCTGGAGGGACAAGAAAGATGGAATTTTGCAAGAGGAGGTGGTGACAGGACAAGGGGGAATGGCTTCAAACTGAAGAAAGCAGGTTTAGGTTAGATGTTAGGAAGAAACTCTTTACTGTTAAGGTGGTGAGGCACTGGCACCGGTGTCCCAGAGAAGTTGTGGTGCTCCATCCCTGAAAGTGTTCAAGGCCAGGCTGGATGGAGCTCTGAGAACTGTGTCTAGTGGAAGGTGTCCCCCCTGCCCAAGGCAAGGGGGTTGGAACTAGATTATCTTTAAGGTCCCTTCCAATCCAAGCTATTCTGTGATTCTATGAATTTCAAGGACAGCTCAAACAAGAAAACCAAAGACAAGAGCAAACATTTAAGATGCTTTAATCCTTGCATAAAAATTGCAGGAATGATCACTTAAATGAGCAGCCAAGTGAATTCAGTGTTGGTTCTTCCAATCTTACTCTCACATAACATTCCTTTCAATGCTGTAATTGAAATTTGAGTTTGTTGGATTACACACAAATTAAAAAAATAATCCCAACATATTCTTATCCAAAATCTTTGAAGCTTTTCCTCTTTCTTGCCAACACTAGTACATATTTCCCTGATTGCAGTACAGACAGTTACTAGTAAATACCCACTCTCTGCATTTTTCTCCAAACTGACTGCTACAATTAAGAGTTTTGCAGCAGCTGCCTATCTCCACATCAGATCCTCAAGCACCTCTGTCCCTCCAATCAGAAAGGCTGATTCCACTTCCTTTATTCCCCACACAGAAGCAAACATGAGCATCATCAGAAGTCCTCAGTCACTCAGTATTTCTAATTGCTCAAATACTCATTACACATTTTTGACCTTGGTAAACCACAGAGTAAACAAAACCATTTATATTTTTATTAGTTGTGGAGACAGTCATGGCCTGATAGAACCATATCATTTATTTAAGCAAGAGAAACAAACTTAACATGATCAAGAGAGCAGAGTCAGGAAGACTGTATGCAAGGGGACATGCTAATCTGAAAATTCCAAAAACCTTTGGGGCTGTTCCTCCTTTACAGAAGGAAAAAGGAAACAAACAAACAAAAACATAAAACCGAAAAGAAAACCCCAAGCCTACACTCCCCCTTCCCCAATCAAACAAAACACCCTAAAACCCCAAGAATCTCCTAAATACAGCTTTCCTTGTACCCCTTGCTGGAATTTTGCCTTTCTTAACTCAGAACTTCAGCTGGCTGGCTGCTCATGCATGCATCTTAATTAATAACCAAATGTATAAATCCCCTCCTGATTGCTTTTGCATGTTTTTCTAAACATCTGCTTCTACCTTCATTGTTAGACTCTTCTACAGCTCAGCTGGGGAACTTATTTCTCTCTCTCTCAGAGTGCAATTGGGTATTTCATGTCAATTATCTTAATTGGAAGCAAGCTTAACCCATTTCCCAATTACAACTCCAGCTTATTAGAACAAACAAACTCAAACCTCCTCTAATAAAATAAACCCAAAAATGCCCCCAAAGAGCAAAACTAAACTTTGGTAACAAGACATTAAAAAGAGGACTGAATAGAAGAGCTCCTAGTAAGTGAAAAGTGAGTGAGCTGTAGTAGTGAAATGTGAGTATAGGAATGTGAGGAGATGGTGTGGGTCTGACTGGCTTGGTCTCCAACACAGCATTCCCCTAAGTCTGTTCTCTGGGAGCTCACTGAGGGAGCACTGCCTCATGTACTTTTATGCCCCACATTCCAAGGTGCAGCTGTCAGAACAAAATATAGAGGCAGGTGCATCTTTGTTTTGCCACTGCTGGGCATTGTGGTTGGTGTAGCTTTTTTCAGCTGTTCGAGTACAGAGTCAGGTTCTCTCTGCCTCCTCCTCCTCACACACTGCTCCCAGACTTTATCACTGGTGTTCAAACAGACATCCACTTAACCACTGTTGCCAAAGACAAAAAGCCTAAAGAGAAAAGTCATCCAGAGACAAGAGGGCCAAGCCACCTGCTCCTGCTACGAGTTATTGCTTGGTTAGCCCTGGCTCTTCCCATGGCCTTCACTCTCTTTCTTGCCCATTTCTGTATTTCAGTGTCACATCCACACCAGATGTATCCTTTATTACACATCTGTGAAGACAACAGATTAAAGCCATTCTGTTTGGCTTCCAAGGGATGTCATCACCTTTTTGAGTGGCACCCACCTTTTATGCACACACTAGATACTAGTCTAACAAGCTATGTGTAGAAATTATTCCACATGCTATACTACCTATTTGCACAGGATAAATGGGCCAAACACTTAGGCCATGAAGTTGTAATATTCTTGTCCACCTGCAGCATCTGCCAGGTACTGATCCAATGAAGTGTTTCCCCCTTGCCAAGATTGCATGTTCAGAGATATTGATTATGATGTTATTTTTACTTTGTTGTTTTGTAGTATTGTCAACATTTCTCAAAATAATTTCTACAGTTGTTTTTGAGAAAAAAAAAGAAAAGTCAAAAATATACTTTTGAGATTCACCACTCTAATATCTTCGTATTTAATCAACCTGTAATACAATATTGATTACAAATACCATGGAGACAAGATATTGGTGCTTGTCTGTAGAGCAAGTACTTCATGTAGCTCTTTATTGCAAAAAGAGCCTTTCAAATGTTTTGCTACCAAATATCCATCTGGCCCATGGGCTCTCTCACTTTCACAGTCAAAATTTTATCATTGATCCTGGCAGAAGGGAGATGGGACTCCTGAAACGCAATGCAGATTAACTGTATGATGACCAGCATGAAATGCAGAAGAGGACAAAAAGGGATTCAGATCGTACATGTTGCTCCTGAGGACTGTGAAATAAAAGAAATACATGTGAACAAAGATGTCTGGCAGGAAGGTCGTGACACATAAAACATTGTGTCAAACACTCAGCATTCCGTGTTATAGCCCATTAACCATTAGCTTGCAAAAGCCAAACAAAACTCTCATTGTATGTCAGCTGAGATATCATCAAACCCTGTCAACTCTCTGCTTTCTCTCTCTCAATTCCTCTCCACTGGAAGGTCATGTCTTTCCTGAAGGCAGTACCTGCTTTGTGCCAGCTCTGGTCACCCCTCCTGCATCCCCAGCCTCCAGACTAGTTGGACCAAAGCTGAGCTACACTTTTATTTCACTGTGCTCTTGTTCTTGTATCTCCTTTTATCCTCTGTGTAACCTACATAAACATTTAAACCATATAATTTATACCATATATTAACTGTTTATTTATTTATTTATTTATTTATTTATTTATTTATTGTAAAGTTGTTATGCTAATGGTTGCACAGTCTTACTTTCTCTTGTCTTTTGAAATCCTGACAGGTACTTTGCCCAAGCTCTGATTTACCCGTGCAAGTGTGAATAGACTATTCACATTCCATTGATGCAGATAGTTCTGGGCACTCACTAGGTGCCTTTTAATAACTGGTAAACTCCAAAAGCCCTTTTCTATATGTCCAGTGCTGTCAGCACGAGTTACTCCTGTCATTGCTGGAGTGAGAAAATGCGAACTCTGGAAGATATTTTGATTACTCAAGGGAAAACCCTTCCCCTTTTAGGCTGCCTTCCCACTGCTCGGTATCTCTGGGACAGCAGTGAGTTAGAGGCCATCAGAACACTTTCTTGGCAAATAAGGCACACATTTTTGTTTGGGGTAAGGGGTGTTGAGTTTAGGAAAGAATGACATAAATACCGTTCCTCCAACACTGAAAAGAAGACCCAAAAAGTAGCTTTAGAAAAACCTTTTTCTTATGCACACAGTGGCCAGCTAGTGTTCTCTCCCTACCCTTCCATTCCCTTACAATCAGCCATGGAGGAGGGAGACAAGAGTCTGTGCTTGTCTCACCAAGTACAAAGAGGGTTGCCACTGAAGGAAATGTAAAGGAGTGTTGAGGGGCAGCTAGAGAAACGTTCCTGGCAGAAATATAACTTGGACTGTCATAAAGTGTTAGTGGCCATATTTACATCTCTCCCATAAACCTGAACCATTAGTATCGGGGGCTGGGGGGATCAAGGGGAGCTCAGAGATTTAAGGAGTGCTCCAAAAAAAATGGTGTTGGCTTCTATAACCTGGAGGCTCAGAAACTGAGTTTGAATTTCTTTGCATATGATGATTATTTAGTCTGTCTGTTCAGGGAAACTAAAGGCACTGATCCTGGTGCATAAAGTAAGAAATGTACATCAGTCTGGGCAAGGTTGATGCACTGTTTTCTTCAAGTCTGGAACATGGATTCAAACTCTAATCAGTCTGAACTGTCACTTTATAAAACACTTCCACTGGTGAAGATATGCTGATATGCTTCAGGTGTGAGAGTTGTACTTGTGACTAAATGTAGCCTTGTAATAAATGTAGTTAGGCACTGCTGGCTTCGGTCCTCAGAAACCCTGCTGCTTTACTGTATCACACTTCTCATCTGTTTCCAGTAGCAACTTAAGTAATTTACTACAAAGTCATAATATGAATATCTACAGCAAGAAGGTTTGGAGAGAACTCACAAATGTGAATATCTCTAGGACATAATAGGAAATTAGGCAGAACATGATTTTGCCATTTATTTCAGAGAGTACACCCCTGTACTTTTGTATGAAGCCAATTTCAATGAAATGAGCACTGTAGCTGTCCCTTCCCAAATGCAGCAAGTTTGTAGATATGGCATTAATTGCTATTATTGTCCTGGATTAATGCAGTACCCTCCTTTGCTGCCAATGGTTCTGCATTTGTAGGAGGGTGCTTGTCTAATCAGATGTTGCTTGCCATGTCATGGCTTTATGAAGTTAACTTTGTTCTGATGTACAGCAATTATATATAAGTTGCACTAGGCTGCACAGTTTAAATTAATAAATGACACTGGCATATCCTGGCTTTAAAAGGTCTTGGAGTTAGTTTATTTAGAGGAAAAGAGAAGAAGGAAATGAAGTCTTCAGTCTCCTCTTACAGTATGTGTACAGATCACTGCATCTCTGCAGAACAACAGAGCAAGCCAAGGAATAATTTACTATGCTATCAAAGAGAGAAAAATGGTGATGTTACCAAATATTTTGTTTTACTGAAACAGTAACATTTATAGCCTTTTCATGCGATCTATTCTGTACATGAACAGCCTGAAAACTTACACACATGGAGGTGTTCAGGTTCTGTCTGTGTTACAGGTAGTTCAAACTCAAGAGTGACTTGTTCAAAAATATTATTTAAAAAAAGGTCAAACTTCTTGTATTTTCTCATATTTCCTTCTATATATGCTAGAAGAAATGAATCTGCCAGGCATAAAGACACACTTTATGTCTCAGATATGTTGATAATTCTACTGAGACTTAGTGTGAATTTGTGTTTTGAGCTTCCTTAGCTCTGGCTGAGTTGAAAGACTTGATCCTTAATTTAAAGTGGTTATTTATTTTTAAAATCATTTTAGTCACTCTAAAGAAAACTTCCATAAGGGAAGCACAGTCAGTCTTTTTAACTAAAATGGCACAAATAATATCTTTTTAATGTGGTGCCTATTGTACTTAAGGCTTGAGCTACAATGAGCACAAGCACAATGCTCTTTCCAGTTCATCATCTAATGGAAAGGTTCAAACCTCTCAATCTAAGAAAGAAAGGGAGAAGAGAAAAATACTGCTCTTTGTAGTACTGCTTCGAAGTAAAGGTTAATCATAAAGTGCAGAGCTGTTTTTAGATGTTTCAAAATGTAAAACAGATGAATTCGCACCTTCCTCATAACTGGACCGTTCTAGTTAAAACAGTGAGAAATGAATTCCTGGCTCTGCTTCTTTTTACAGAGAAAAATAACATAGTGGCCTTCTGGGGCAAGATCTTTAAAGATTTTCGATGAGATGTATGTGGCAGAAAGAGCTCTCAGAGACAAATCGATATAACTAAGTACAGCGCTCTCGTACAATCACGCTGATCAGGAAAACTGGCTGCTTCGTCACAGGGCTGTCATTTTCTCACTTGCACTCTGTGAGACTGCCGAAGGTTTCTCACAACATTGAAATCAAACCCTCCAGTTGACAGCAGCCAGTGACTGCAGGGGGCTCAGGGCAAAGGAACTGTATCTTCTTGAGCTTGTGCCTTGCTAAACACAATTCTTTTTCTGACAGACTCGAAATTGCCATTCCTTGGCACTATATTACCTGCACAGACACATTTTCAGGTTGCATCTCTCTGTCTACTAGATAATTTTTATAAACAAATATGAGGCCAAAGATTTCAAGGAAAAAATTACATTCTTACACTTCTTATACATCCAACACTCTATTTGTGGTATTATTAATGAGTCTGTTTGCACAGAACAGAAAGACAGTGCCTCATCTTGAAGCGCTAAGATATTCCTGATCCTCATTTCTTCACCCCCTCATCATCAGATGAACCAGTTTTGTGATGTGTTTTTACCTGGCTCCTTCTACTTCCTGCTAATTCCCACTGCATGTACCCTGGGCACTGCTCTGGTTTTGTTTTGCTGCTGGTTTTGTTTTGCTGCTTTAGGCACTGTCATGTTGGTGCTGCTGAGGAGCTGGTTACAGCAGGGCTCTGCTGCTCTCAGTACTGCATGGAGAAAATGGCAGTTTCCGCCGCAGCAATCCATAGGTAGCAATCATCTGAAGGAATTCAGGTGTAAACCAGTAAAATCTGGAAATGAGAAGCTCAGCCTGCCCAGTCACTTCTGAAAATCCCGTTGGACGTCCACGTGCAGATCTTATACACACTTACATACTGTAAGTATGTGAACCTGTAAACCTGATCTGGCATCCCAGAAGCATCTGAAGAAGGACATGCCCACTGAATGCCATTCCAGTCTTTCCTAGCTGAGCACAGACTCTGCTTGTTCAATGCACACTGGTCTCATGCATGAACACAAGTTATGCAGAGCCTGTGCAGGTCTGGGCCATTTGAATATAAGATATGCACCAGTGAGCTATTAAAGAAATGGGAATATAAAGTCCTACTTGCAAAAAATGAAGGCTAAAATTATTTATCTGTGTATGTGTGTGTAGCTGTGGCTTAGCAATACAAGCTTGCTGCTGATGGACATTAAAAGCATGAAGCAGTGTGAAAAAGAGATACTATCCAGTATATTTTATGGAAATGCCCCTCACAGATTTTTAAGGTCAGTTCTGCTACTAAGCTATTAATCTTAAATACATGAGAAAAAAAATCGCATGAAAAATTAGTCAAAATGTTAGCTGTACTGGTAATAAGAGGTGGAGAGCATATAAATTAGGGAGAGAGAAGGAAAAAGAAAGGAACTGAAAGGATCGACACAGGGGAAAAGAGAAACCTCAGGAAGAAAATGAACATTCCCTGTAAATATCTTCAAGGTAACAATGTAAATGAAGGAAGGAAATTACACCAAGTCTCAGAAGAAAACAGAAAAAGAAGTAATGGCCATAAGCAAAGAAAGAAAAAGTTCAGCCTAAACATGAGCAAAACTCTAAGAGTAATTAGGCTAGTAAAAAATTCAAAGGTAGCTGAGGTGCAATTAATGCACATATTCAAGAACACTGGACTAAAAATAAAAAGATGAAGAGAACACATCCATTAAAGTTGCGAGGAAACAAATGTAAACAGGTTTTGAGAAGAAACAAAGAAGAAAGTGTTCTCTGGCACCCTATTGGTGATTTTTCTCCACAATGACCATGTAAACTTCAGATTAGCATAATGATTAAATTGTGTTGTCTGCAACATACCTGTTTTTCCATTGCACTTACTTGTTCATAATTTCTTTTTTTTTTTTTTCTTTTTTGTGACAGCTGACATCAGTGCTATTCTTTTTTTTTCCTTATTTGATTTCTTATCAATTTTAATTCAGCCATGGTATGTCCTCCTCTCATCATTTTGTTCCCTTTCCATCCAGCTCCTTCAATCATTCTATAGATACAGATGCTGCTTTTGCAGTGAACACGAATTTGACAGCATTCTCCTTCAGCTGCACTTGCCACAAACATTTTGAATTCTGCCTTGTTCTGAGAGAGCCTGTAGCTGTTCAGCTGTGCAAATGGATGACCCTAGTTCAACATGGGTCTGGTTTACAATAGGCATTTTCCTTCTAGAGACATCTGTGTTTCACTGAGTACATTATGATTTAGTACATAGCATAGATGCTGTTTCATCAACAGTATCTCCTTCATGTTTTGAGAAACTGTAAATTCATGCTTTTAAAATCTCAGTTACCTGGATGCCAAGGTTTTATTTCAAGGTTTGACTTTCAGCTCGATATAGATGCTCATTAAAGTCAAGGGAAGGACCCTACTGACTCAGATGAGTTCAGAGACCTTATACTTCTATTCAAGCTTAAGCAACCCTGAACATAAATTTGCCATTTGGATCCTTTACTGTGCAGTCAGTGCAACAGCATCCACTTCTGCTGTCACAGATGGTATTCCAGTTCCACAGTCTGTTTTAAGTCTTCAGACAAGTCTCCATACCTGTGTATGCAAGTGCAGAAAATTCCATAGCAGACTTACCCTTCCAATTCCAAAAGTCAAGAAGTGCTTCTTTCTGCCTTTCCAGATGGGTGATAGACTCTCATTTAAAAAAGGAGTTGGGCAGCTACATAATTTTGATGACCTGTGCCAAAAGAACTAGTAGCTCTTTGTTTTTTCCTGGAAAAAGCACTTGAACCAGTTTCCTGGAGTGTGACTGTAACAAAGAGAGAGCTGTAGCTCTGCTATGGACGCAAGGGCAGGTTGGCTCAGCAGTAAGGAGCTTGTGCCTGCCCAGGGACATTGACAGGAGACAAAGGGGAGAGAAAGGAAAGACAAAGTTCATAGTCCTTTAACAATTTTCTCCTCATTTTGCCATTCTAAAGTTGCCCTTGCTGGGGTTAATTAACAACTGTGAATGCCAGTGCTACAGGAACAAAGTAGATTGCAGTTTTTACCCCTCTCCCAGATTTTCCATAGCTGAGACTGGACCTCAGGATGTGACCTCTGTAAATGCTCTCTCATTACTTTCCTACTAATTAGTCTCATTTCATCTATGAGTTATATTAGCTGGGGATTTTATATGGTTTAACACATTAAAAAATAAAGCTTCTGTCAGTCCTCTTCACATCTGCACATAAGGGGATGGTTGAAAGAGTCATCTGGGGATAAAGAAGCGTTCTCCTCACAGCAATGGCTATGCAAAGTGTTAGGGAGGCCATGCCATGCTGGCTTAATGTGAGTACTTGTGTCTTATAGCTATATGCCACAAATGTTTAAAGCCTAGATTCTACTCCTATAACTATGGGCGCTAGACTGTTCAGAAAGATAAAAGAAGTGTCACCCTTTGCTTCTCAGACAAGAGGGGGTGATTCATCCTGCCTAAGCCATGAACTAGTCTCTGGAGACGTGCCTTTCTCTCTCCACTTATCACAGCAGGGGCCTGGAGGGGGCCTTAGCTATGACTTCAGTGTCTGCTGCTTGGTAGGATGTGATTCAGCCTCATAGTTTAGTATAATAAAAGAACTTGCTAGAAGTTCTTGATTCTGGGGTATTCTGTTTTTTTTATACAGGTGCAACTGACTGCAAGTTTCAACTTCAAACATGGCCTGTAACAGCTGGTTATGCTCTCCACCACTCTGCGTGCATACATGCATGTAAGCTGAAGGAAAATGTCACTGAAAATTCATCCTAGAGCAGCAGAAGCCAAATCAGCACATTTCCTCCCCTGTGCTGGCTAAAGCACTTAAAAACCAGAGGCCATTCTGCAGAGCCAGGTACTCTCTGAATATCTTGCTGGTATTCACCTTTAGCAGAATAAGAGCCTTTCGTCTGTTCTCCACTCTCACCTCCTCGGAAATGTGACTGGGATTAAGAAGGATTAAACTTCTCATAGTGCCATGCCAGAAGTCAAAAGAGAAGCTTCTTTATCTCTGTTCACTGGAACCTCTTCTGAAGGGGTGTCTCCTCTAGACTTGCCTTCTTTACACATGCCTCCTTGTATGGAAAAATTGTTGAACAAAAGAAACTGAATTAAGGTGAGCAACTTCAGTTGTATTACAAGTTTTAAGACATAAGGATGTGATCTATTCTGAAAGTCCCTGATGATTTATTTAGTGGGCATATTTTTACATTGTTTCCTTTAACATCAGAGAAAATGTGCCTTTGCAGAGGCATAGCTTTTATCTCATCCCTTTTAAAATCACACCACAGATCTCAAAAGAAAGGCTATGCCCTGTCAGAATTTAAAACATTCACCTTATGGCTGTCACCCAAAGTAGATGAAATATATGCCATTGAGTTTTAAATGACTGCTTATGCTGTCAGTCACAGACAGATCCCGAATGAGGTAAGTTCCCTCTGTTTCCCTGAAAGCAATGAAGCTGAAGCTTTTTATACCAGTAAAGGATTTGGCCCTTAAGTTTCAGTGTTTTCCAATCCAAAGTAATTTTAACCACTTGAATAATTTATTGTCATAACCTATTTTTCATTAATCAGACTATGCTTTCGTTCCTCTCGGGGTTGGTACGTACAGCATAGCTCTACTGCCAAAAACAGCGATGTGAAATTAGCACTTTCTTACTCAGCAGATCCCTTTCCTGTGAGAAGTCAGAAACAGTGCTGCTCAACTTACCATGAAAAGTACTAAACTCTCTTTTGCCCCTTCCCTGCTTTCCGCCCAGCACAGTCAGTGGAGCCAGGGGGAAGCAAACAGGTCAGGATTTTTGGCTCTTGTAAATATGTGACAGTCAACTGAGCTCCAGGGCCACCTGGGCAGCCTGTGGGTCTCTGGGTTGTGACCAGCATGACCCTCCCGTTGCCAACAGTGAAGTTGTAGCTGCCAGCAGAGCTTGCAGAGCTGCTGCCACTGATGTCAAGTGAAAATAACATGATTTCCCACTTCCAGCTGATGTTCTCAGCTCAACAGAGACAGATAATTATGTGTTTAAAATTAATCTTAGGCATAAGGATTGTGGGACAATGGCCACTAGAATTCTGGGGACTGGAAAACAGATGAAGCTATTAGTTGATGTGCTCTAAAACATCTCAGGTGTGAACACTTCTGTGCTAATCCTGAGGAATTTGTTCCACTAAAATAGATTCTGGAATCAGATTGGGGGCCCAAAATCAAGTAAGATTTGGGGATGATTTCTAAAGAAACTGATTGTTAATACAGAGACCAATAAATTAACATTAGCATAAGATCTCTCGAGAAAGACAATACATTTTGAGGCAATACTCCCCCAATGTATCCAAATTATTTTTTTCAACTTTTCCAGGTAAGTCCTTTCTAAAACTCTCACTGCAAATTCAAGATTAGTTTTTCCCAAGAAAGCATATGCAATACATTGTAAAAATAAGAACTTTCAAAAGAACTTTGAATTTTTCTTTGCCATTGGACATTGCTTATTACAAAGATGTTCTTCAAATTTAGACAGTCTCTAACATATGACTAAGTCTGAAGTCACTTTGTCTGCCAAAAGGTAAAGGGCGAATGAGTTATCAGGGCAGCTGGGTCATCAGAATTCATTCTCTTTGGACCTGATGTAGTAAAAAATATCCTGTCTTCCAAACAACTGAAGTCCCAAAAGGCCACAAATCCTCGCTTTGCAACAGGCCAACTTATCCAACACAAAGGTCAGCATCATTAAACAGAATAAACAAACCAATCCTAGAGCCAGAAATGACAGATCTGCCTGGGAGGGGAAGGAGTCATGCAGCTGTCTCTGTGGGCCTCCTTCATTCCCACACTTGCACAGTCCCAAATTCTCTGCACACACCCACCCACTCGTGCACACACACTTGCTCTCCTGTGTTTCACTCCATACACACGTGTGCACACATATGCCTGTACAATGGGTGCATGCATGGAACCAGGTAAAAATCCCCTCAAAACTTGGGAATCCGTGAGATGGGCCATTACCAAACAGCATGGAAGCAGCAGCTGATGGAACTGAGCCCTTCTGCTCATGTACTGTCCTCTGGACCTCTCCTCATTGCCCTGCAGGAAACGGTGTTTTGGTCAGGGATTAACAACAGCTTGTGGAGTGGAGAACGTGTTTCTACTTCCAGCTCTCACTACCATCTCACCAGCTTCTGCCAGTCAAGGCTGGGCTAAACCCCATTCTCACTGCTCTGCTTGAAAAGGCCCAGGATGTGTTCCCACCAGCCCTGGTGCTGGCACACAGCACTCCCAGCCCGGGATCATGCTCCAGCCCACACCTCCACCTTCCCTTGCTGCCCTGGAGCCAGCAGCCACCAATCCTCCTGCAGCAACCGGCACACACAGCAGCACAAGACTAAGAGGGGATGCTTCTCTCTTTTTGTGATGTTTACCCACAGCCCCCTCTACCTATCTACAGCCCAAAAATCTCTCAAGCAGTTAATTTTCTAGGAACCAAGGAAGTAACTTAGGCCCTTTGAAGCCAAGTACTTTTCACAGATGAGAGCACAGCTGTTTGCATGCTTATTTCCTTCTGTCACCACGCTGGAAATACATCCTGTGCTTAGAGTCATACTAACCTCCAATGGATTTGGTGAGGCTACAGGCTTTAAAAAACTACAGGCATTAACAGCAGGCTGTGAATGCAGAAGGGAGACCTGCTTTCTCCTGCGTGTGTCTAAGGGGGCCCAAGCTCAGCTCCAACACAAGGTGACAGCGCTGCTTGTCCCTAGCTGAGTGACGCCTGTCACACACTGTCCCCAGGTGCTGAGCAGTGGCCTTGGAGCTACGAGCTCGAGCTGCCACAGCAGGAGCTCAGCAGCAAACGTGAACATGCTGGCTGTGGAGAGAGGCTCTCACCATGCAGGACCAGCCGCTTGAGTTTTCTTTCACTTTTTAAAATTACTTTTATAAGATTTCAGTATGGAAGAGATTAGCTAAAGCCCCATTCTAGGCTGCTGTGCATGAAATTTAAAATATCCACATTAATGCAGAAATAAACCAACTAAAACATCTAAATCCAAATGCTGTAAATAAGTAGCTATGCAGTATGAGGAGAGGACAAATCTCAGCTGGGACGTGACAGATTCAGGTTTTGTTCTCATTTCTACCCTTGACCTGTTTGGTGACTTTGAGTAAGTCGTTGCTTCCTTTCTATTTCTTTCTGGGTCAGGGACTGCCTGTCATTTTGTGTTCATAGCAGCTGGCATGAAAAGCCCCAGCCATAGTGAAGATCTCTGGACACTACTTCAAATAAAACAAATATCTAATACCTGTTAAAAAAAGAACACAGAGAAGCCTTTTTCTTTCCTTGTTAAAAAGGTACTATGTTGGAATAAGTGAAAATTTCAGATGCTTCATTAAGCAAATAAATATATACATAACTGCATTTACACTGAACACATATATTCAACTATGTTCCTAATTAAAATCTAGAAAATCATTACAACTCTACTAGATGACATTCCACCTGTGTATCTCTAAGATATTAAAGTTTTATCATCTCACTTCTAATAGATTTGCTATATTTTACCAATAAGATTTATTTCCTAGCTTTGCATAAAGCTCAACTCTGAATGCATTTTTAAAAGCCATCATCATCACAAGCACATGGCACAGAATTGTATTTATGTTACAGTTGTATTTTATGTCACAATGAAACTTCCTATTTTTCAGTCTGTATTTGAAGTTAACATTTCTCTACCATAATCAATCTGCTTCTCAGAAGCCAGTGCTGAAATAAGGTTCTTTTCTAGTGTTTTAGGCATCTGTTCTGCCTTTTCTTACCTCTCTCTCCTCACTTACACGTATAAATGTCCATTTATAAGCTTCCAGTTGAAATAGATGCCAAACATAATCCAATTGCATAAATTCACAACATAAGCTGCAAAAAGTACATCACTGCATGCCTCAAGAATTCACAGCCTCTCTTAAAATGTCTGACAGAATCCCTGAAATTGTACTGGAAAGATTCAGTACTTTATTCCCATGGATGTGCAGCAAGGTTTTTGTTCTTTCTGTAAGCACTTGTTTTTTGATGTGTTGAGGTACGACTTGCAAGAGCAAAGAGTTCAAGGTAATTTATTTTCTAGTCTCTGTGAGCAAGGAATTGATGCCCTAACTGCTAATCAGAAGTAAGGGTCAGGGAAATAGAAGATAGTAGTGCTACAGATCACATTAAGAACAAATAAGCAATGAAAACGTTGAAAAATAATAATAAAATATAAGCAATGGGAGAAAAGGGAATGGGAAGCCTTGAAAACCTGTTTTGGGCTAAAGCTATTGGGTTCTCTGAAAGTTTTGAGGCTTTATAAGGTTGGAAGTGTCACACTATTTTGGATGTCTGGTCAAGTCCTGGTTCAAAAACCAGAAAGCAATAACATATAGATTGATTTTGATTGTTAATGTACAGACATCAACTGAGATGGCGTATTGGTTGTAAAATCTGACAGATTCTGACAGGTAGAACACACATCTAAAATATTTGGGTTTTGAAAGAGGGAACCAGATAGCAGCATTAAATGACAGAAATTTTAAACATTGAGGATAAGGAAAAAATTATATTTTTTTCCTTCAGATGGTATAATATTTATTTTTTCTTAATGATAAAGTTCAAAGACCCTTACGTATTTGACAATGTTTTTCATCACAAGAACAAAAGGTAAGAGCAGCAGTTTTGGATGACTTATTCCATGAGATCATTAAAAATTCTTATCTTACAGAATTTAATTTTTTTAAATATAAATAAGAAATTTATATTTGGATACAGAATAGTATTAGCATTTTCAAATGCTGCTGGATTGAAAAGTGGCTGCTTTTTCTTTGTCAGTTCAAGTATCCCTCTGGAAACAGCTGCAATATTTGAATTGTAATTCTAGTTGGCAGCAAAAACTGGTCACCATGTCAGAACTGTTCTGACAGACCAAATGACTGAAGGAGGAAACCTGCAGGGAAGTAACTTTAGTTTTTTTAGAAAGAAGTAACTTTATTTTTTTATAGAAATGTTGGTTGAGCTTGCATCAGTGGGGTCCCATGGGTTCCCCTGACCACCATCCCCATCTTTAAATAAGTAACAAGCTACCTCCAGTGACAAACACTTAGCCACCCATCACTGCTGCATCACTTCTGAACCACTGATGTATGTGCTGCTTCTGCCACCAGTAAAAGTTCACAATTTGTCATCTCAAGAGCCTGTCCTTTGCTAATGGATTACTTTTGAAATGTCTGCTCAAAGTGGAAGGTTTTTTGTTTTGTTTTTCTAAGAGGTGTACAAGCAACACACTCTTTGGACTCTGGTTTCTTGCAGTAGAGTCCCCAGTTTCTTGATCATTGTTTTCCAAGTCTCCACAGGAAAAGGTGATGAGGGTGCCAGTGCCCAGCCTGCATGGCCAAGTTCTTCTTTCTCCCTTGAAGACCCTCTGAGGTATGGCAAGAGAACTGTAGCAGGCTTGCAAGGACAATTCTAAAGCCAAAGACAAAGGCATCCACTGGATGAGACATCACTGCCCTCCCACAGACATCCTGAGCCCTGGCCCCCAGTGACAATTTCATTCTTTTCATCTCTCAGTAACAGAATAAATAGTCCCTCCACAAAGGTGCTGTGAAGAGCAACAAAATGACACGACTGAAACATTCAAGTACGATTGCATTGTAAGGCACAGGCAAATCACTTATAGCCTTATTCAAGAAAGGCTTTGAAATCCTTTTGAGGAATGCAGGGATGATTGAGGCAAAGGGAAATTTACTTAGCACGACTCTGCGTGCAAGTTGGTGCTACCTTTGCTACCTATAGCAGGAAGGTGAAGAAAGGGCCTCTAAGGTAAGCCTGCTCCCTGATGGATAGAGGAATATGCACAGCTGGAGCCAATTTAATCTCAGCACCCCAGAAAGAATGTGAATCTGTGCCGTGGGGAGTGGGCAGGAAGGGGGAGAAGCAGGGTGGATGTATGGGTCACAGAAATTTCTGTTGCAATACCATCCTCATCAAAGACAATGCACAGTGGCAAATGAGGCAGATGAACAACTCCCTGAGCGCTCACAGGGCTTTACAAACTCCACCAAAAAGAAACTTTTCACAAGTGAACCACTTATTTCATTTAAATATGTAGCCTGTATAATCAGAGTCTTTGAAGTAGGGATGAGACAGATGATCAGGATTTGCCTTTTGATCTTTTCAAATTGTTTTAGCAAGTAACAACTGTGCCTGAAGTCTTTTCTGGGAAACTTTATTAGCAACGATGTTTACAACAATCTTAGAGACCAAGGTTCTCTTAGTACTGCTGCTAAATAATCCTTCAGAAACTGAAATCTTACAAAGCAAACTTAGGGTCTGCAAATAATACCATGAATTTTATGTAAATTCAGTTAAATCCCCAATCAAATCAGCTACAGTTCTATTCAATGCTCTGTACATACTCACATTAAAAATATTCACAGGACCTGTTGGAATCACACAGATCTCAGTCTTTTCTCTATTCATCTACTTATACCCAACTCAAGTCAATGATCTTGCAAGAGAACCTCTAGCTCAGAGAATAGATCAGCTCTGAAGCAAAAAAGGACTGACTTTATCAGTAAACCAGAGACCCCTCACACTTACAAAAGAGCAGCACAGGCTGCCTAGTTATAAGCTACAGCTGTTCTACTGATTAGCACAAGTGCAATGATAATTTTTACCAAGGCAAATTGAAGAGGCTTCCCCTCCTTGGTGTCTGTTGTAAAGGACTCAGTTTTCACATTCTACACAACTCCTAAAATTAACAGGAACATTCACAGCCACTGCTTTTAAACAGCCCATACACAGAAAGACACTGCCGTTTGAATAAAGGAAAAAGAATTTTTTTTTACCTTTTGTTTTTTGTTCTGAAGACAAGGAAAATAAAATTGCTTCAGGCAATCTTCCTAGCCCACACTTATGCAGCAAAAAAGGGAAAATATCCCACTTGTAAAACCACAGTTATCTACATTTTATTGAGGAAAGCCTAAAATATATTAACTGCAGTAACTGGAATGTAGGAATTATTTTGTTTTTTCCAAGCAATTTCTGGGTCAAAGAAGAAAAAAAGAACAGTCGTGGGTTCCTTCTCCAAAACAGCCTATCTGACAAATTCAATAGATTTTAATGAAAATATATATGAATATGACTGCAGTCTTCTTACAGCTGAAAAGTGAAATTATATATAGGAATAATGAAAGTAATGTTAAACTATGAGCTAACAATTCCACCAGGGTATTTTGGTGATGTCAAATACACTGAAATTTGCTAAGCAATCATACACCTGAAAATGAAGTAATTTTCTATTTGTTGAACATATGAAACTGGTCACAGTTAAGAGGGAAAAATAAAATAATGGTGTACATGGTTACACTTGGCCCTCTAGCACTGCACCATTTCACCTTACTGCCAGAAGCAGATGGGCAATTATACAAAAGAATTTGAAATACAAAAGGCTTGTGGACAGGGGACTTGCTGGTGCTTTTCAAGCTTCCGACTCTTGAGAAGCATTTCAGCTTTTTATTTAATGACTGAAGCTACAAGAAGTTACAATCACTTCTCAAAAGTCAAATAGCAGCAGCATTCAGCAGAGAGCAGCTCTCTGACTTTACCTTGTTTTTATTCCCTCTGTTATGTTTTAATGGTTTATTATCACTCTAAATCACAATGTGTTTTTTTTTTTTTCTTTTATCCTCTGAAATGGATTTTAAGCATCAATCCATTAGGAAAAGGCAAATCATAGAGGCTGGAAGAAGTGAGGTAGTGTTGTGGGCTCAAGTGTAAAAAAACCCCCCCTTATCTAAGTGCATCTCACATTGCAAGTGTAGAAAAGTAAGCTTCTGAAAATACACATATTGATTAGCTCAGAAGTGAAACTTTGGGAAGACATTTGTGTAGTCTGAATTTTTCAGCTTCACTTGGTGCCTACTTTGGCACCTGCAATGAAGTGCTTTTCCTGATGTCCATCCCACACCTACAGAGAGGAGCTTCAGACAATCACTGAAGAAGCTGCTCAGTGTAGTGTGGCTCTCGGGCAAAAGTTTTCTTCCATGAGTCTGCATGAATTCCTGGGGCCAGACTTGTGCATCCATGCTGCCCCATACTTGAACACATACAACTGAGGGACATCAGAAAATGCATAAATGACTAGCCAAAAAGCATCTTTTCTCTTTCAGGAAGAAAACTTGCAGCTAAGGAAAATAAGGGCTCAATCTGCTCTGCTTATAAGAAAAGAAAGATAAAAAATGACTACACAATACCTACCAAGGGACTGTATGAACCAAGAACCAGCTTAATGGAAATGAATGGCTTGAAGCAGCAAAATTAAAAGAACAAACAACGCCAGTAACCAGTGGGAAAAAATACCAACAGACACAGTGGATTTTCCATTTCTGGTGCTGTTCAGAGCTTTTATAGAAGAAACATCTGTCTGTCTAATACAAGTCACAGACACCAAAAAAATCAAGGAAACTGGGTGACTTAAAACTGCACACCACCTTTGGAATATATTTTGGGGACAAATTCTACCCTTCTTTTGACAAAAAGTGTTTTCAATGAGCCCCTCTGGAACAGCACCCATATAGAGAGTTTCTAGTGCACTATTTCACAGTAATGGCCACACTGGTATCTTCTTGTCAAAGGGATCCATTAAAGCAGACACCAGTCTGATAGAACAAGAAGCTGAGAAAGAAACTAAACTTGTTAATGTAAACTACATGTACATTCTCTACAAAAACTGCCATTCTCTTGCTTCATAATTATCTTCTTCAAGTCTTATAACAGTGATTTAATAGCAAAACACCTCAATCTTCCATACACATCTATGTCACATTTCAGATGTGTCATCCACTGTTCAAAGCAAAACTGAGTATCTCCTTTTAATTATTTTCTGTAAAAAGGGCCTGAACTTTAAAGCTCTGGTTTAGCAGACTCAAGAAGTAAATTTAGTTGCAAAACTTAAATTAGGTACATGCTTAAGTGCTCAGGTGAATCAGTTTCTCATAATACTTTCTTCCTCCACAGCAGAGTTCATGCAATAACTTTACTGGTCACTGACAATACAGCACTTAGACATAGGAGACAATTGTTAAACAGCTTTCCCTCCTATTAGCTTTTGAAATTAATACTTTATTACTTCATACAAGACAGTAAAAATAATAAAAATAATCAACAACTTTTCATAAAAATTAAAAGGGTTTAAACCCAAATCTTATTAAAAAGCCAAACTTAAAAACCAAACTAAAGAAATACTATATTTGCACACACTTTTAAAGGAAGAGATTACAATTTTCTTTTTGATATCAACAGGCACTCTTCATTCATCATCTGCAAGAAACTAGGTTAGGTCTCCATAGGCCACAGTCAGAGTTATTAAGTAAGTAAATATGCCACTGCTTCTGGGCCGTCCTTTTATTTCCTTGCTTCTTCAGTCTCCTCTGACTCTCTCTCTTGATGCTCTCTTTCCCACCTCAACTCTTTCAACTCTTGTCTGTACTTCCGTTCAATGAACCGTTTCTGATGGGCCATCTGGGGAAAGTTATCTGACACAAGGAGAAATATTTTACATTAATAAATAAACTGGTAACAGAGAAAGCCTCAGCTCGTTTTGGTTTTGATGTTATTAGAAGTAGAGGGGAAAAATGTTGCTCCCATTTTTACTCATTTATTTCTTGTAATACCTAGTAAACCAAGACTGTGTTATAAGACTTTGGTTTCTTCATGATTTCTTTACATCTGTTTCTCCTGCTACAAAGCACTGCCAAATCTAATACACTCACAAAAAATAAAATATAAAATCCTGGTAAAGCAACATGGCCAGGTATTACCTGGATTTTACATTCTGTTCCCCTAGCAACAGGTGGTCGATACTGAAAAATGAATGTGGAACTACTGTCAATGCTGTCAGGGTTTTTTGCCTTGTTCTCACTCCAAAAAGTATGAGCCACTGGTTTCAAGCATTGTACAGATGTTTCCATTATTTTTATTATTGTTTTAGACCATGCAGAATCAACTATATGCCCCACACTATGGCAGGGATCCTAATGGGAAAGTAATAGTGTAGCAAGACAGAATGCAGTTAGGTCTGTTCCTGAAAAAGTTAATGCTTGGCTATGTACCAGAAGCAGCCTTAGCGTAGTCTAAGAGCATGGATGAGTGAAGACTGCCTAAAACAGACTGGACAAGGCTGAGGTGGTGCAGAAATAGCTGGGGAGATGCATGCTTCTGCTTTCAGGCATTTGTCCATTGGCTGATGTGTAGGTACACATTAGAACTGAGGCTGTAAAAGCAGCTTATATAACTGAAGAGAATTGCTCTCACTTTAGTGCACTGCTCACAGAATGTGATGTTTTCTGCATGACCAGGGTGCTGACATTCACATGTGTCTGTGCTGTGAGATCTGCACCCTCCAGCCAGTCAGAAAGCAAAGGGCTGGTAGAGTATGTGACAGGCTGCAGTTGGTGGTAAATCCTGCTGGGATCACACAGAGCTCTGGGATCAGCACTGGCTACCTACCCAGTCTGAGATGAATGCAAAAGGTTACTACACTGACCTTTAAAGTCATAAACAAATTTGGTAGAGATCTCAGCAAAGGACTGCTCTCTCTCTCTCTGGCTATTGAGAGAGAATTCAGCTGAGGCTTCTCAGGGAGGAGTATCTTGGCACCAAGCTATTTCCTCTTTGGCACCAAGCTTTCCCCTCCTTTTTCTGGGTCTCAGGCAGCACAGATTCTCAGCTAGAGATTATGGTGCAGAAGCCACATAAACTGCAGGAGTTTGTGGTAGAATAGAATAACTTTCTACTGCCTTGTTTTATTGGTCAGTGAAATTTGTGTCCTTTATTACATATACCACAGGAATAAAAGGTTTATTCATCAGTTATTTACAACTTGGGCATAGGAGAGTATATTTATTTAAACCAGAAAGCAATCTAAACAAAATTGGTTTTAAATTGCTGTTGTTTTTAAAAACACTAGTGCTTTGTTTAATGGAGTTCTGGGATATTTTGTTGCTCATGTGCCCCATAAAATGAAAACCAGATTTTCAGCACTGTGCCTATAACATGATTCTTTAGTAACACAGCCTGGTAGCAACTTGTTCTAATATGTTTAGGATGGTAAGAAGGAAACTCATGTAATAAATTCATCATAGCTATCATATAAATAGTTCTATGAAAACTACTGACTTCAGGTTAACTACTTGTGCATTAAGAAAACCAATAAACAAACCAAACCAAACAACTCCACTGCACAACCATATGCATAATAGAACAGGGGCTCTTAAAGGTTGTGTAACCTCCATCCCAAAAGACAAAACTTGACTGGCAAGGCACAGAGAAACTAACTTGAAAGTTGGCTCTGTTTTGAATCGAAGGGCAGCAGGAGCACAGACCTCTAGAGTTCTGTGGTATTTAAACAAATATATATGTCAGAAGAGAACTGTGAAGTCCTTGGATTGATAAGCTATGAAACTCACAGGTCTCTTGAGTGGTGATACTGCCACAAGAAAATTCACTCAAAGAAAATTTCAGTAACATCTTGCAGATACTGAGCAGAGAAGGGAAGTTACATTTTTTTACTTGTCAAATTTACTGGTGGTGAGAAGTATATGCTTAGCAGATGGATATAAAAACATATTTGAACTGCACAGATTCATTGGCTTCTGAAATTTTTAAGCTCTTGAATTCCAGATGCAGAGACAGCAGATTAAAAACCTTTGACATCTGAAGAACTGCATGTGCTTCCTTCGAATGAAATGCCAAAAATGTACTTCCCATGTTCTTCTCAACAGAGAATTTCTGCTGCACAAAATGCTTGTAATCTATTTGCTTACAGGTCACCCACACCTGGCACTTTAACCCAATTGACTGAAGTTATTTTATATAAGAAGCTTGCCCACACTCATTCATATGTGAGACTACATTTCAGTGAAGGACTGCTCCCATGCTGGCTATGCAGCACGTAATTTAGGGAGATGTATACACATATCCCTGAATCTGCAGCTGATATTAGCCCTTCCTGACAGAAAAATATCAATTTAAATTGTTGGGGATCTGTCTCTTAGATTTTAACCTAGTCTACTGATAATCTGAGACCAAATTTTATTTTCTCAGGTCACCCTTTCCTCCTGCCCTGAATTAAAGGGTGAGACAACCCGAACATCAGAGACTATGCAGTCTTATCCCACTGTATGCATAAGCATGAAAAACCTCAATGAAAGGGTTCCCTTGAAGTTGCATTCTCTGTAGCTGATCAGCTCCCAGTAACAAATACCTGTTGGGATGGTATTATCTTCAACTGCTACAAAACAGTCTTGAAAGTACTAAGAGGAAAACCTGCTGCTTAGAAGCTTACAGCACTTAGCATATGTGTTCTGTTCAAAACTTATGCCCCACAAAATCTGCACCTTGCCTCACTAAAGAGCAAGGAAATAAACTGAATTCTCAGTTGCCCAAACATCTTACATTTTTCAAGTGCGTCCATTGCAGCTCCCATTTCTGCTTGCTGAATACTGTGAAAGCCAAACAAAAACATGTTACATGAGATCTAAGCTGTACACAATAAACTAAAGTTTCTGACAAAGTGGAGCACTAGCTACTGTTTTGGAATGAAACTTTTTGAATAACCAGCAGCTAGTAATTCCCAGACTGATATGATATATCAGCCTTTCCATAAATATGTGAGCAATAGTACTACAGCTCCCATAGAATATTTCTTAACTTAGATCAATAACAAAAATGAAATATTCCAGTCCATTCTTCACTAAAGTATCTGCTTTTACTTGAGAGAAAAAAAGGAACAAAACCACCTTGAAGGCAAGCCCCTTTGTCCTTCTGTCCCTTGAAATAGGATCCCTCTGTTCTTAATGCAAGGAAAGATATTTGAAAAGGAATATGCT
>JAOTQP010001286.1:69730769-69792101 GCA_026413545.1 Cichladusa arquata | reverse complement strand
AAGTATCTGCTTTTACTTGAGAGAAAAAAAGGAACAAAACCACCTTGAAGGCAAGGTCACCAAAAAAAGCTTTATGTCCAAAATTATGCCAACATAGAACTCTTCAGGTATTCCTGAAGCAGAGAAGTTTGAAGAAGGCTCTACAGTTTTCCTTTTCTAAGGCAGACCATACAATGATCTGTCTCCATGGCTGATCATTTTGGACACCACCACAGCCTAAGACCATGTGATTAATTTTTTTACTGTACCTTGGACCTTTACCACATCCTATTCTTTCCCCTTTGAAGTAAACAGCAACTGTGTATGTCCTGGCATGAGAAGGTCCCACTGTCTGCAAGGTCCTGAAAGAAAAGATGATTTATTCAAGCAGGGAGTATTAAACCACAGAATCTGTTTGTGGCACATAACTCACCAAGCTTTCAGTCTGGTCAATACATATAGTGCAATTAATGCAAAATGTAGAGCAAGGGTTGAAGGATGTCTGTATAGATCACATTAACCCAGAGATTACTGGAAAAGTATTTATATTGATCACATTTATTACTCCAGGCTCACTCAGGAGCACCATATGAAAATTAAAACTTTATTTAACCTGTAAGTGAAAATGCAAACCGGAACATGAAGTGTTCAAACACTGTGAAAACACTTTTAATAAAGTAATAAATTATGTATAGCTGTGCATTTGCAAATAAACACACCCATACAATTATGTGTGCACTAGAAGTTTAGTCCCTGAGAGTTTTGCAGGTAGCAAGGTTTTATAAGGACTTTGTATTACACATGGTAGCTCTCTACACTGAATTATCACAGTACAAAGAAATTTTACATCAGCTTTGAAAAACAAAACAAAACAAACTTTCCATTTGACCTGAAGTCTAGGACATACCTCAACAACCCTCTAAAAGGGAAAAGGTAATTCCCTAGATGTGCAAAGAATTGCTTCTTTGGCAGTTTCTTACTGCTGTCCCAAATCTCTCCCCACTTTCAGATCAAGTTCTGTCCACTACCTTGTTTCTTTTTAGAAGGAGCACGAATTTCCCATCAATTTTTAAACTATCTAACTAAAGTACTCTATCTCTCCGTGCACTGACAAGAGCAAATAAAACCTATCCTAAATTTAAAAGCAATAGTACTGACTGCAGTGAAACAGATAACCCCAAGAAAAGGAATTTAACAAGATAATAGGAAGATAACAGAGTATTACTAGGTCTGAGCTGTACTATAAAAATCAATTTATCATCACAGCAAAACAAAACAAACATTTGGTACTAAGTGGTTTTTTAAAAAATGGGGAATTGTTTTTTATTATCCCCCTCACCCAAGACAAAGCCCTGAACCCTCCCACGGAGACACAGAGGAGTCAGAGCTGCTGAGCACTGGCTGCAGTGTTAAGGGGATGGCACTTCTCAAGTGCAGTGTGTGTCACTGTCACTGAACTGCTGCATTGCATTGGAAACCTTACTTCAGTACCTGTGACAAATGCACTTACACTCTCACTCTTCTTATCTTTTTGACATAATAATCCCAACAACACAAGCCTTGAATTCTCACAGCCTTTCTCTCTTCTTTTGGGGCTAACATTGCACCCTTTCCTACATTAATTGAATGGATACGGATGCAACATACAGCCTAAGGTTTATTATTTATTATCTTTTTGAAGCAGCTACTGCACTATTTAGAATCTGTAAGTGAAAAGGGAGATCTATCCCATCCAGCTTCAAGTATCTAACCAAGGTACAAGTACTGCTCTGAGCTCTTTGTCATTGAACACGGGAACATTTGTGAGCTGAACTGCACAGCAAAAATGTCCAAAACTTGTGCTGCCCTTCAGTGTCTGCCTGTGGATGAGAAACAGTGTCTATAATTAGGAGGTGTAACATAAGACATTATTATGTTTGCATAATAATATCAAGAAACTTAATGGAATGGAGATATCTTGACCTCATAACAAAACAGCCATTTGTTTAACTCTTTTTTTCAACCATTTAATACTGCCCTTCATTACATTAAAAGAAAAACAAATATGGAATTATGCCAATTAAATATTCCAAAATAAAAATTATGTTTTTCCCTTACAACTGTAAAGGTAAAATGCTTAGTAACTCTTCCTTGTAATGGCTTAAAACACCTAAACCTTAGAAGACAGTATTTTCCATCTTCAAAGAGAGTAGAGGGCATGGATAATGACAATGAAAACAAACTATGGGAAAAATGTAGGGTGACTGATCACATCTTGCTCGATATATAAGGTAGATTTATAATTAGCTGGTATCCATAAGATGCCTGTTCTTACTTGTAAAGAGGAATGTCCGGCTCTTTTCCTTCTGTCCTGAGAGTCAAGCAGCACTGCTGAAGCTGAGATTTAGGATCATTCCAATCTTGATTTAAAATAAACTCCTGTAGGAAGTCCACAAAGATGCTTTTATGACAGAGATTGTAGTAAGAGTTTCAAGTGCCACAATGTGTTAAAACACAGCGGCAGGAAAGTAGGAAATTGACTCATCTTACCTTTAGGCGTGGAAAAAAGCAAACATTCATGAAAGTGTGAACATATTCCAAATCTTTATCAATGTACAGGGCAGCAATAAAGGCTGGGGGGGAAAAAAAGGAACTGTCACTCATCCAAGGAGAGCATTATTGGCTTGCACTTTTAGAAACAAGTATCTCTGAGTACTTTAAAGCCATATTCAATTATGTTTCAGAGCAGTGATCTGATGAGGGTATTATCCTGCATACTTGGGGGGAAAAAAAAAATCACGTTCACCAAGAGATTAAGTGATTTACCCAAATTCACCCAGTCATTTAAAGTGCTAGAAACAACACTCTGCTCCCAGTCTCACATTTTAATCAGGAGACCATGAATACTTACAAATAAATGACTACTGGGTACCATAAAATAATTTAGATATAAATCACTCCTGTTTGTGTGCTACGTCCACTTGTTTACAGGATTTTGCAAAAGCCAAGTGGTCTGAATGGCTTGCAAAGTGTATCAAAATATACAAGATAGGGATTAACCTACTTAGCAGAATATTTATCACTGTTTCCATTTCATGGGAAAGAAGGTAGCACAAACTTCCAATAATCAATTAGAAATAATTTCATTTCCCTGTAGCCTTTCCTCTTATGGAGTGACAATTTAAAAACCTCCTCAAGTGCAGACAAATGAACCACAGAAATATTCACCTGCTGAAGGAACTATTTTGTCTTCCAACAGTGTCAAGAACATACTAATTAAACACTGAAACTGCAAGAGTATAAGCTTTAACTTTGAAGACATGCTTTTGACCTGGTCATCTCAACCCTGTGATTTCTAAGCTTTCAACTTTCTATCTGCAATTATGACTCCTTCAAGTTTTTATACAGACTTCAAAAATCTAGGTAGTCTTCAAAAATATGACTTTCAGAGGTATAGCCATAATTCATTTGGAAACCTGAACATACATTTTTAATAGCAATTTAGAGGATTTCTAATGGCTTTCTTAAACAAGCCTGAAGGAAAATGAAGTCATTAAGTACTGAATTATAATAACCAAATTAACTCACATTCCAAGAGATCAGCCAAAGTCTTAGTTCGAAGAGTTACAGGTCTTTTTGTCTTGTCATTAGTGATGGCAAATTCTTGCATGCCCAGCTCTTCTGCCACCTTGGCCTGCGTCCTGTTGTTCACCAAAGAGCTTCTCAACAGCTGCAAAAGAAAAAAGTTCATTCCCTAGTAACGACTGCCAATAACAAACTACAAAACCTAGGAGAGCTGGGGAGAAAAAGTTACTTTTATCCTTGAGGTTTCTCACTTCTCTCAGTTTACTGACATTTTGATTCAGGATGCCTCAAGTGATTCATACACACTCTGTCATTCTTTCTACTGGTGATTTTTCTTTCTGTTTCAATTCTTCTCACCAATCTTTACTTATTCTATGGACACATTACTCCTGTATATATGTCATGCATTAAAAATGCTTGTTTGTGTGCTTCCTTGCAATTATGTACCATCTCTTCATGAGTCCTGTACTTTCTCAGCTAATCTGTCGTTTTCTAGTTTAAGTAATACACAGTTGTATACATTTTCCCAGATGCAGTGTAAGTAAACAATATTCTGGAGTCCCCAGCCTCCACCAAATAACAAATTAATACGTGGTGACTGAAACAAATACACAATAAAGCAAGATAGTTCAGTGTTTCAGAATGAGCAGATGAGGAAGCTGCTCCATTCCTTTGGCCAGAGAAGAAAATACACAGATGGACAGCTTGGATATACTATTTGCTCTTCTAAAAGCTCTGCACAATGCCAATGCATCCCAGACACAGATCTGCCCTAAAATGTTCCATATATGACAATGTCAAGGATGTGTAATGAAAGTACTTAACCTTGGCTCCAGACAGATTACTTAAACATAGAGCTCTAACAAAGACATAGAGCTCCTACACAGCTTGAAGGAGTATTTTGGAATTTTAGGGAGAATTTCTGAACCTTTGGCAAGGTCAGCGTTTTTCCTGCTTGTTTGACTTTTTGCTTTAAACGGAACAGAAATTAGATCTACTGTAGGAGGTAGGGGTGAGGAGTAAAGAATGTCTCTCTTTTCCACAGTTTATGTGCAATCTAGAGTTGAGACGCTACACACACATTTCTTCCTCTCTTTGCTCAGCTTATTAGATACAAGTTATGTGCTACCTGGCTCCAGCACGTCAACTGAGCTTATGAAAAATCAAGATTTATCTGCCGCACTTGATACTCCATCTCTCACAACAGATAAATAAAGAACAGTATGTTCATAATTTGTTTGTCAATGATGTATGAAGCAGATACTCATAACCTGATCTTTGTAAACTAGGCAAACTGCAGACAGCATTATTACCTGCCTCCTTAACCTCTGTTTTAAATAATTTACTACTTATTACTACTATATATTATTCCTTTCCAAAATTTGTTCCTTTCACATCCCTAAGATAAATAAACTATACTTTCCCCAACAATATCCTAAGTATCCTAACTACAATATCCTAATATGTAACCTATGAGACAGAAGCACAGTGTCCCATGTTAAAAATCTGTTTCCTGTAATGGGAGAAGAAGGATTTCTTTTGTTGTGTTTGCAGACTATTTATTTTGATGGGATCCATAATCATGATTAATAATATCATAAAACAAAGAGCAACATATACACCACCCAGTGAACTAGAGAGAGAAAAAAAAATCCAGTTATCCTCTTAGCACTGTGGTTATCAACTTCCTCTGTATCAGAATTTGCCTCCTCTACAAGTGTGATCAGGCAAGAAACTCAATTCCAGCAGCTTTTTTAGAGTTAGTCTCTACACTGGTAACACACAGCCTGCATCACTGCAGATGCTGTGACATATGATAAGCTCAACTGAAGCTTGTCTCAAATTACATAGCAGATTTTTTCTTAATTCTTCCACCTTCACCCAGCATACCACTACTCATGGCTGTACCAGAAGAAAGTATCCATAACCCAGTACTGGAGAAGCTGTACCTTCTAACATCCAACAAAATGTCAACCTCTTTTCTGGTACATTATTTGGCTATCTCCAAAGACAAGACTGTGTTCTCCTTTTTTTTTTTTTTTCTTAAATATAGTCAATTTACAGACACCTCTCCACAAGTAATCAGTCCACACTGGGAAGCCACTGCATCGCCAGTCAAGCAGAACCCTTGACCAAAACTGCCCTCAACACAACAGACACCATTTAGCTGATGTTCTACTATTACTTCAAATTTAAGTATGTTCACAGATGACAGGAGAAAGAGCTTAGTGTTTGCTGTTTCTCTTCAGATTCCACTTTAGCACTTTCCTTTCTCATGTCTTATTTCATGTGTCATCAAATTTAAGAACATTTTAAGATCATTTTCTTTTTCTCTACATGCACATCTTCAGAGTTCAAATTCTATTTTAGGCCATTGCCTGCTTCTTCTTATCTTTACATGGTTTCAGCATCCACTCCACTCTAACTTTGCAGTTTTGCCTAAAAACTGAAGTGTGCTTGTGCTTGTACTTTCCAAGTCACTAATCATTACATTATGTGACAAAAAGACATCGTTCTGAGCATTTACACCCATTAACAGCAACATTTCATATACTCCTGGCCAAAGAGTTCTTGCAAGAGTTATAAAACTATGGATGCCTACATTCTTAAAAGTCATGTACAAAGCAAAAAAACCCCACCAGGCTTTACATCCTGTCTCCTGAATGGTGCAGAAGAATCCATACAAATGTAACTGAAACTTATGAAAAGGTGAAGAAAAACTCAAGTTACTTTTAGCCACAGCATATAATTTTTTTCTCTTGTAAACAGGTTTAGCCCAAAAGATTCAAGAATCATACTCTTGGTAACACATTGCCTGGTAGAGACTTAGCACCCTTTATTGATCTGAGGAAAGCACTCTAGAATTAGGCTACTTCCTAACGAACTGGAAAACTTGACTCACATTCCTGATACGTGTATTGCTTTGCTGTTCAAGTAAACTAAAAAAATTTAGTTAGCCCAAGAAAATTTGTTATTTGCAAACAAAGCCACAACTCTCCAGCTGCAGGGCTAAATGAATCAATCAGGAAAAAACTACTCATACTATCATGCTGTGTTTAAAGTACAGTAAATTGCTGAAAGATCCCCAAACATAGCTGTTCAAAGCCCAAATAAGAGAGGCTAAAAGGCTATAGCAATCAACAGATGACTATAACTATAGAAAAATTTAATTCAAAGCTACCCCACGAACTCCAGATTGAAGACAAGAGGAAAACCAGACCAAAATAAATTGTAAAAACTTTTCATCAGGATGCATAACCCTGCCTGTATGCATGTTCAACAGGTTAGAAGCCAGGAATAAAAAAAGACACGCGATGCATCTATTTAAATAAATGGTTTAAGACACCCATCTTTAAAGAAGAACTAGTTTTAGTCCTCAATTTCATTGCTGACATCTTCAAAATTTTTGATCCATTTTACAGACTGAACAGAAATTATTGCAGTGGGCTCATAAATCACCATTTTCTATTCATTGCAGTGCTCATGACTTAAAATTAACAAAGCTTTATTAAGAACAGTGGTTGCTGAGGCTTCTTTTATTAATCAAACTCAGAACAATTCACTAGCTGTTCTGATAATTTCAGTCTCCATCCCACTCTTGCTCTTATGGAGAATATGATTGATGGCAGTCTCACCGTTAAGTGCCCTTCATGATGATCGGGGAAATGTATGAATAAATACTCTGTGGCTACCAACTGCATTATAGAGTCACCCAGGAATTCCATCCTCTGGTTGTGGCCTCTGAAAAATGAGACATCAATGCAGCAAAATCAATAAGCACTCATGAGGAAAAAACCAAAACCAGCATGCACACACATATTAAAATGAAGAGTGATCTGAAAGTGAGCCTTGCTCATTTCCAAACACATTTAAGACAATTTTTCAGTGTTAATCAGGTGAGATGAAAACACAGCTCATTACCGTAGTAACACCAACTTAGAGGCAAAAAGCAAATCAGGATAGCTTCAAATAAATGCAATTAGATTACAGATCACAGACTAAATGAAGGAGAAGAGCAGTTGACATCAAATCTGTAATGGGATAAGATCTCTATCTCAAACTTGTTTTAAGTAAATGAACTAATGAATACAATGACTTCAACAGAGAAAAAATGTCCATTCACAAGAAAGAAAAGGATCAGAGTTTAAACTCCTACAAGATCCTGGAAAGGGTAACCACTGATATGAAGTTTAACAAGGGCAAGTGCCAGATTCTCTGCCTGGGACAACCCCAATTGTGTGTATAGAGTGGGGAATGAGAGGCTGGAGAGCAGCCTCACAGAAAGGGACCTGGGAGTCCTGGTCCATGGCAAGTCCAACATGAGCCAGCAGTGCCTTGGCAGCCAGGAGGGACAACCCTGTCCTGAAGGGCATCAGGGACAGCATCACCAGCTGGGCAAGGGAGGGGATTGTCCTGCTCTGCTCTGAGGCAGCCTCACCTTGAATATTGTCTGCAGTTTTGGGCTCCACAACATAAAGACAACATTAAACTGTTAGAGAGTGTCTAAAGGCGAGCAACTGTGACGGTGAAAGGTCTTGAGGGGAAGCCAAGAGGAGCAGATGAGGTCACTTTGTCTGTTCAGCCTGGAGGGGACTGAGGGGAGACCTCACTGCAGAAGGGAATGGTGGGGCAGGTACTGATCTCTTCACTTTCATGACCAGAGACAGGCCTTAAGGAAACAGCATGAAGCTGAGTCAGGAGAGGCTTTACACCCAGAGGGTGGTTTAACACTGAAAAGGTGCCCCAGGGAAGTGGTCACAGCATCAAGCCTGCCTGAGCTCAGGATGTGTGTGAACAACACTCTTAGGCACATGGTGTGATTCCTGGGGTGTCCTATGCAGAGCCACGAGCTGGACTTGATGATCCTGATGGGTGCCTACCAACTCAGCATATTCTATAGTACTGTTTGCTTGAAAACATGGCCTGGCAGCTTTGCAAGCAGCAGAACACAAAGGTTCTGCTTGGACCACGGAGCATAATTTTACTTCTTTTCTCTGCCCAAATGTACCTCCAGGCATGTTTTGTCTCAGGAGTGATGTACAAACATCAGTCCTGCAGAAAGCTCAAAATAAACACCAGGATAGGTCTCTAACACCTTCTACAGTCTCTCTCAAGGTATTTGCTACTGACTACTGTCAGAGCCAGGCGGGCCTGTGACATAGCTGCTCTATTCCAGGATAAACGTAACACAGTTTGTTTACAAACCAGGCAATCTGGAATACTCGTTAGGGCCAGCAGAGCTACATGAGGACTCTTGCTCTGTACTCACAGAGTCAGATGGTTAAAGCCTACTGTCCTCAGAGTGAATGCACGTGCCAGAAGCCGAACGTGAGTAAAGATGACTCCAATTGCCTCCTCAAACTCCGTAAGCTTTTGAAGAACTGGAGAGGTCTCAATGAGTTGCCTGTCAGTATTGGACTCCTGCAGCTGCAAGAAAAATGAAGTGTAAGTAATGATGAACTCAGACTGCTGCAGAAATTTTCAGAGAAAAGCAAGCCTTCTCTAAATCAAGGGCAAAGAATACAATGAGCAAGTTCCATGGACAGCTGAACTGAGAAAACCAAGTTTCCTCTGCCTTTTGGTCTTGGATAATTACCACTCAAAGAAGAGATGAGCTCTGGTGTATGCTTTTTTAACAGCTGAGGCATTGAAACACATCACTTGCATGTCTCTACATGTGGAGGAATTGTAGCGTAATACAAACTTTCAAAAACATGTACAATTGTACATTTCTGCTTTTTCTAACATTATCACATTGTCTGCAACTGAGCAACAGATTCAAAAATTATTAGTATAGGACTGGCAGACTGACAGCATGTCAAGTCGAGAAAAAACCCAAATCAATCTCTCCCAATTTCCTTAAGTATCAAAAATCAAGAATAAATACTTTGAATATGAAATTCAAAAGGGCACGCTGACACAAGAAAATTAAAAATATTGCTTTGGGTCAATATCTTTTCTTATCAGTTTTTTGTCTGATATCCTTGATGTAATGACACTGTTAAATGCCATTTCTGTGGAGCTGGGAAATGGCTTAAGCATTTCCTCCACCCGTTCTGAGCATCTCTTTGGTATGGTAATGTCTTAGAGGAGGAATTAACCAGAAGAGGATTCCTAAAAGAAAAGTAAGAATAACCACAGCTTTTTAAACTGGCATTGAGATACTTTTTGGTTTGTTGTCTGCCCCTTTTCTATTAATTTATCACATTCACTTTGTCTTTTTTCTGTACTGAGTGTTCAGCTCACACTTTTATAGAGCTGCATATCCTTGCACCAAAATCCCACGCTTGAGTGGTAACTGTCATTTTGGAGTTCAGCTGCATGTGAAGCTCAGACTGCTTTTTGCTTCCTCATGCACAGCCCCTTCTATTTACCTACACAGAATTTCTTCTGCTTTTTTAAACTCCACAGTGAGTCACCCTTGCATTCTCACAACCAGAGTGCAACTCTTCAGTCTACTGTTACCCCTGCTACCTGAAATAATTTGGTACTGTCAACAAACTGCCACCTCACTGCTCATCCTGTTCCCTAGGCTGTCAATGAGAACAGCCTGTACTTTAGCAAAGATCCCGAGGGAAATCTGCCAGTGATCACCATTCCTTGCAAGATGTGGTCATTTCACTCCTGTTCTCCATTTCTTATGTTTCAGCCATTCCTTTAAATCTTGTAGGGACTGATATTTTCCACTGGAGTTGCTTTTTCTTTATTGCTTCTTAAAAAAAAAGATAAAAATTTTAAAAGTCTTTGCTGACTTTCCAACAGCCTCTGAGGAAACCCAGCAGACAGTACCATCTGCATTATCACATGCTGTTTTGTCTCCTAAAATTTCCTATACATCTGTGAGGCAGAACTTGTCTTTACATGTTGACTCTTTCTAGAAAGTCCATATGTATCCAGATGACCACTAATTATTTTTCAGAACCATTTCTACAGACTTGGCTACTGCCAACTACACAGAACTGAGGATCTGTAACTCTGTTATCTTATCCAGAGCTTGTTGTTTTTTTTAATTGATTGGGATCTCATTTGGCATGTTGTTACAGTGATTTTTAGGAATTTTTAAACATGCCATTCTTCAGGCTCAAAGGTCAGCCTGAGCTGCCTGTTTTTCACCTACTGGCAAAACCCCCTAGGATGGTTTTGGGATGTGGAAGAAAACAATTTTCATCACACAAGTCAAGGCAGTAATACACCAACTGTTGCCAATTTCTAAGCAGAGTGCATGTTTTCTTCGTGAAAGCAGGGATGAAAAGGTTAAAATAAAGTAGGAGAAAAGAAAGAAATTCAGAGTAAGAACAATCTTCTTTGGAGCTATGCGTGCCACCACACAGGACAGCTAGTGCTATCTTCCTATTAAGAATATTTTGTATTTACACTCAGAGGGATGCAGTTGTAAAAATTCTTCACATACACTGATTTGTTGCTGAAGATTCTGGCTGTGCACTCAGTGCTGCTCTTGCAGCACCCCTGCACACTCCTGCTTGCACTGAAGACAAGGAACTACAGTGCAGAGAGGCTCTGAGACTTGCTCTATGTCTGCCCAAGAAGGCGGGGATGGACTGGCACATCAGTCTCCCAACTTCCAGCCTCATAAACTGACAGCTTGTGAACTTGTATCCTTTGATACACAGAATAAAATCAAAACTTTTATGGCATTCAATTAATGCGTCTTCCTATTATTAAGGTTTCAGTCCTAATTTCAGGTAAAGAAAATATGTTCATAGATTGTTTTTGCTCCCTTTTCCTCCAACTTAGAGAAGACAAACAAAAAGCTGTCAAAACGTTACCTCTCACTGGATTTATTTTATAGGCACAGTTATACAACAAACATGAGCCCAGGAAAGGTAAATGATTAATTCTCAGAGAGGCAGAAACTCACTACTTATTGTAAAAAAAACCAGCCAAACAAATCACAAACCAAACACAAAGGAAAACATATATATATTCCTTTGGCTACTCTTTAGCACAACTTCTGAGATGTCATCACAATGGAAACCTATGGAAAAGCATCCCTGAAAATAAAACAGAACTGTGAAATTTATTACAGAAAGGGCTACACTTACTTGGAGTGGGTGTAGTGGATAATTAAGCCATACATCCCGCAGGTCCTGCAAACATTGAGAGATGCCTTTAATGCTCAAGGGAGTCATTTAACAAATTCCACAGTACTAAATAAAATGTCATTACTTGAAATACTGAACTATTTCAGATGCTGACTCTGCTTATTGCAAATTCAATAGTGCTGGCAAACTAATTTTTAAAATCGTGTATTTGCTCTTCAAACTGCCTGTAGTTCTCCCAATTAGCTTGTGTCAAAGAGGTGGAAAAATCCTTGAACCACATAAAAAGCGGTTAAAGGAAGAAGAAGATTTGTTTAAGCCTCAGGACTAACTTTATTTGCAAGTACTCCTCAGTAGCAAGTTTGACTTCTCTAAAGGCAAGGACTGAAAAAGAAAAAAAAACCCATTTATTTTTTTCTCTTTCATAAAGGCTTCCTTCACTATAGCTACCGAGCAGACCATAAACACTGAGTTACAACAGGCTTCCAAATACTTTTATTTGTAATAGGCTTTGTCATTTCACAGACTTAGAGGAAGGAAAATAATATAGAATTCATCCTCTCACCACTGCCATGTGTGCTGTCCCAGTGGTAAAAGTACCTACTTTTCTTTATACAGCACATGTTCTAACTAGCAGCCATCTAAGATACAGCCTGATCTATTCTTGCACACTGTAATTGTGCAATTGGGTAAATGCTGAATGAAACACCCTCCTTTCTTTCCCCAACTATATGTTTGAAGCTTTTAGGGTAGGATGATTTAATTGATGAAACAGAATAGTTGCTTGACATGTGCATCATTCCCTCAGAGCCTGACGCCTGGATCTGCCTGGATTCAGTGCAGCACTTTGAATGGAAGCCATCAGGTTTCCCACACCGCCCACCTTCCCTACCTGAGCCAAGCAACCTAAAGCACACCTGAGAAAACATCATAATTTTTTTTTGCCTGGATCAGTACAGCTTGCTGTCCTAATTCAATTTTCAGGCACTACATAAAATAGTATTTCTGCTTATTTGTGATCTTTAAGTAAAACAATGGACAGGAAAGCACATCAAGTTATTTTTGAACTGGAAATCAAATCAAGTAAGTACATAAATACCTTTTCATTGAAGAGCAAACGTCCAAATAATTGTTTTGCTTCTTCTAGGCTTCCCTCTAGGTAAACAGCTCCTACATGAGGGGACCAAGATGTCAAAGGTCAATAATGCAATTAGTACTTAGAAAATTACTAAGCATGAGAAAGTCAAAGATCTTGGACTTCTTCATCTCCAACACAAAGCACCTTAAACACCAGCATAAATGAACAGTCACAAAATGCAAAGAAAAGCCTGAAATAATTATTTCAGTGATAGAAAATGATATATCCAAAGAGCAAAATTTAAACAAATTAACTTAGTTGCAATATATTTCTAAAAGTACTTTTCAGTAAACAGCTAACTATACAACTGTGCTGGTTTCAGCAGGAATAGAGTTCATTTTCTTCCCAATGACTAGTACAGGGATATGTTTTCCTTTTTTTGATGAACACAGGGTTGATAATACAGAGATGTTTTTGTTATTGCTGAGTAGGGCTCACACAGAGTCAAGGCCTTTTCTGCTTTTGGTACTGCCACACTGGAGAGGAGACTAAGGGGTACTTGGGAGGCTGGGAGGAGACAGGGGACCCAAACTGACCAAAGAGATATTCCAGACTGTATGCCATCATGCTCAGTATACAAATTGCAGGGAAGAAGGAGGAAAGGGGTATGCTTGGAGTGATGGTGTTTGTCTTCCCAAGTCACTGTTATGAGTGACAGGGCCCTGCTCTACTGCCCATGGGAAGCAGTGAAATGATTTCTTGTTTGGCTTTGCTTGTGTGCACTGCTTTTGCTTTCCCTATGAAACTATTTTTATCCCAGCCCATGAGCTTTTTTCAGCTTTTACCCTTCCAACTCTCTCGTCAATCCCACCCGTGGAGGAGCGAGTGAGTGGCTGTGTGGGGCTTGGCTGCTGGTTGGAGATAAACCACAACAACATTTGCAGATAGGGAAACCCATGAAACACATTTCAATAACTAGCAAATAATCGCCACTTATTCTACACTTCCAGCAAGATTACACTCAGCATATAAACCATGTGTCAGGATACTGCAAAGCTCAAGGTCTTCCTTGAGCTTCCTTCCTTATTGGTTATAATGTACAGTAATTTATTGTCTGAACTGGAAACAGCATCTCTGCATTTCTCAGTCTCTGAAGATTGTTTTTTTAAACTTCACATACAGCCCTCACTAGCCCACTCCAACAAGCTCTGTAAAACTTGTGTTAACATGTTATTAATATATTATTATAATATATATACAACATATTATATTTTTGGGTGTACCCTATATACTCTATATCTGCATAGGCCCTTCTTAAATTTAGTATCAGCATTTTGTCCTTTAATACGCTTTACAGGGGAGCTTCTGAAAATCTCAAACTTGTTATTGTAAGCATAAAAGCAAATGGAATACACAGCTACATCAAGAACACAGAGAAGAGAGTGCATGTTCCCACACACAGGAAGAACATGATTTGCCTTGCCTTTCCCTTCCCCTTTCCCTTTGATTCCTCACTAGGTCAACTGCTTTCTTTGGACTCCTTGAAGAACAGTTTGGTGGTTTATAAGACTAATTTTGCAGAGAAATCTTAAGAGAGCACAAAATTTTAAACAATTCCTAGGCAGCCTGATCATACTTCTGGGTTGGTTTTTTTTTTTTCATCACAGGGACTTTGTCATGAAGCACTAGACTTTGTAAAAGAGCCTCAAGTAGGAGTTCCAGACCCTATATATACTTTTATAGCTCCTTAACAAGCTCCCAGATTTTAGCTACAGCACTGACAAAATCTTATTGCTCAATTAACTTTCTGAACAGCTTTGTATTGGAGGTTAAACAGCAAGCCTGCTGTCTCAGCAAATCTCAATGCTTGCCAAATAGTTCTCATCACTACATCCTAGACAAGCTGAAGCCTATGAACAAAGACACAGATACATATCTAGTGCTCCTCTTCTGTTTGCTTTTTATTTTTAAATTAAAGATCAAAGCATTCATGGAAAGCAAAGCAGAGTTAAAAAGCAAACTCTTATTTCTTGATAAGAGGAAATGCAATCTGGCCCAAGGCAGAATGCACAGAACTGTTGACATCTAAGCCAACTATGATCTATTTTTCAAAGCAGGACAAAATGCTTTAGGAGTTTGTGTAGTACATAAAGACCTGCATCAGGGCTAAACCATTCCCACAGCTAGTAACATGTACAGTACATCTCAATGAATATGAAGTCAAACCAGTGAGATTAACTTGCTTTGGGTACTCAAACAAGTAAAGGTTCATAAAAATATGCTATTTAAAGTAGAGCCTGTGCAGATGTAACCAATGAGATTTCCACCCTTCTGCTTAGTATCTGTGGTCAGGCCCTGATTTCCTCTGCAGTATAAACCTACAGACCAGTGCCCAACCTTAGTGCCCAACAGCAAACTTGACACAACTCTCCATCACCTTCAGCTAGAGGGCAGCTTTATTAAACCAGCCACGGCATATTGCCATGATTTTTACCTGCAAGAAAAATGCAAAGACTAAAAGGTATTTACTTTGCAAATTCATAGAAGGCTAGTAGGGCACAGAGGAAGTAGTCTGGTGACTCAGTTGGGAGTGCCTGATGCATTCAGAAAGCAAGCTGCAGTTTAAAACTCTGGGCTGAGGTTGCAGGTCTGTTCAAGCACTACTGGAAGCAGTGAACCTCTTATCTTCTGCCAGGCCATGGTGACTGAACTGCTCTTCTCAGACAGGGGGCAGGTGTCAGGCCATGTTACAGGAGAAGTGGAGTTTTGCAGTGACATGCAACAGCTTCACCTTCAGTGTGTGGGAGCCAGGAAGTGGAAGATGAGATTTTCATGGTTGTATGTGCAGGAGAGGGGAAGGGACAAAGATGATGTAAGAAGCTTTGCCATTGCCTACTCCTACTAGCACTACTCAACAGGCCCACATCTCCTCCACCACAGCCAACACAGCACACAGACACATACAAAATGTAACTGTCTGCACACACAAATGAAAACACGTTACCTATTAGGGCTTCAAAGCAGTTGGCCATGGCGTGGCGGAGATCTGACTCCCTGCAAAGGTCTGGGCCATGAGCATACAGCATGAATCGTTCCAGTTCCAGCTTCTGCAAAATATGCAAAAAGAGTTAAAACCATGGCTGTCAAAGTAAAAGAGTACCTGTTTAGTCACCAAAGTTCAATTACACTGTCATCATGCAGCTACTAGGACTGAAAGAGCTATGAAGCTTTTCTCCATAGTTTCAGTTTAGACACAGGCTAAAATTTAAAAATTTCCTTTGTTCATCAGAGGTAAATAACTGGAGTGTGATACCATGGAAAAATTAGAAGTATCAAACCAAAAGAAGCTAAAGCAGAACAGTGAGGAACAAGAACTCTGGTGACACAATCCATTGAACATCTGGCTTTTTCCTCTAAGACCATCAACAGGTGGTAGCCTCTGGGCACTGCAAGAGAAGGCTCACATTTTAATCTGCAGTGCCACCTAGCTTCCTCCTTCCTTTCAAAAGTGCATCATTAACACTCATATGTTGCCTGAACTATAGGTGTGCTTGCCAGTCAAAATCTCAGGTAGTAAGTCAGATTTTTTTATAATATATGATAATTCTGCTATAGAAATGCAGGCAAGAGCTCCTAGATACTCTTTACATATTCATCTTTTTGACACAAAACCATTATTGGGATTTTTAAAGAAGAGATTTATGCATCTTGCAAAGTCTGTATGAGAATAGGCTCTTCCCAGCTGGGTGTAAGTTTCTACTGATTAATTTCTTGTTAACTTTCAACTTCATCCTCCCAGAGTATATTTAAGAGGTAAAGCCGGAGAAAAAGTTGTTTGAGATGCATGGTTTGGACATGTTTCAATTGCCAAAAAGAGATTTCCATTTTCAATGAATGGCAGCCTGTTCACTGCTCCAGAACACTGTGAATTATGACTTACATCACACTTTATAATGCACAGTGAGCACTTGCTAGAGTCAACATAAAAGCATTAATTGTTTTGTATAGAATTTAAACTTCTTATACTCATCATTTGATCCTTAATTATGAACAGCATTCCATAAGTTCAAAAGACATTGAGAAGCTGAGAATTATATTAAGTGAACTGAATGCAACATGACACTGCAGGGGATGAAACCAGGAACGTCATATAAGACACATGAGAGGAATAAAAGGGTAAATTGGAAAATTTGGAATATACAGATATCTAATATTTACAGCTGTATCTACAGATTTTTAAAATACTGCAATAAAAAATTTCAAAAATTGTCCTTGCACAATGACAAAGGCTGTGAAAAGACTTGAAGAATATTTGAGCTTTTCTGATGCAGGTTTAAAAATAGTATCATGAATTAACATGTCAGGCAATACCATATTTGTAAACCAAGTCCTGATATGAAATGTTTCAATCAATTCATGCTTACCTAAATTAATAAAGAAAGATGTGGAAGAAAATTATTGTGTTCACTGCCTACCCTATGCCTCTCCTAAGAGCTGAGCAAAAAGATCCGGCAGTTTTTGCCAAAATCCCAAGACTTGATATGCTTGTTTAGGGCACTGTGTGATTACAGAGAGGAAAGATTAAAAGAGCAACTTGAAAATTATCAGCAGTACACACAGGACAGTGTGTGCACATGTGTGGCATAATCAATTACATCAGTAAGTCTCAGACTGTTTCTTTAAAAAAAAGCTAACAAAATCAAGAATGAATAATATTTATGAATAGAGATTGAATCAACTTTCTGTATCATAATACTATGCACCAGTATCATATATAGAAATATAAAAAGCTCTGTCGTTCACAGAACTGAATGAAATAAAATTCTAAGGCACCTTAATTTTTCCTAGGAGATAACATAACTCTTCTCCAAAAACCTGTTTAACATACTTCTGACTACTCTGACAGTCTACAGTGGACCTGCATAGGTTATGGAGTAGATGAAATTTTCCCCCCCATTTTTTCCTATCTCCACATTGCCATATTCTCCCTACATATCCTACCAGAAAATCCTCTTATTAACAACACGTTTATAAGTTGGAGTCCTTTTCTTCACTTCATTACTTGTGCAAATTAAAGGCAAGTATAGGAATACCTTCAAAAAAGCTAAAAACTTATCTTTATGCATGCAAAAATCACTTTTCCCAAAGAAAATGCTTTGGAGAAAACACAAAGTTGTCCTTTATCTTTAAAATCTACTTTCAAACTGAAAAGGGTTCCTGCATCCCAAATCTTACACACAAAACACAGCAAAAAAAGTGATGTTGAAAGCAGGCAGCTCCCTCAAGCAGCAGTCCAGGCACTCACAGTATTCTCCCCACGGATGTCAAACACAGACACAGAGAGCTGTACCTTAGCCAGCATGGCCAGGTGTTGGTTCTGCACAATGGCAGTGCGGTACGTAGCTAGTCCTCCTTCCTCCAGAGTGGGAAACAGGTAGTATAAGTGGACACTGGCAAAACAAAAAGCAAACCAGGTGCTGTTAGCATTTTATTAATACATAGATACACCTGTAGAGAACTGTGCCCTTCTCTCAGACCATAGTGGGTAATACGAGTCCCTTCCCATAGTGGAACTCAGCTTGAAGTAAGGTAAAGACAGAAACATTCAAACAACGCCCAATCCTACATGCAGGATAGTACTGGCAGCAGAGGAGGAAGAGTGCTGTTTCCCAGCCTACAGTTCCTTCATCTCAGGTGTCTGTCTGTCAGCAGCAGCAGAGGGTTCAGCACAGCTGACACCTAGGGGAAGCTGAGGAATAAAGCACAAGGGAAGCCTCAGCCTTGAGAAACGCCGTGCTGTGGGTACACACTGCTTTCAGGTGACGCTGCTGCCAACATGATATCTATCTGTTTTTACATGTTTCTTAAAGTACTTTAACAGATGCTAATGAAAACAAAGAACAGAACTCAACAGCCTGGATTTATCAAATGTGTGAAGTCATTATACTACAAACCACAAAAAAAGGAAAAAGAGGTAAAAATCGTAGGCTTTTAACAGCCTTTAATGATATTTGGCATCATGCTAGCAAGGTACTGCAAAAAAACAGAAACGAAACGAAACAAAACAAGTAATTCACTGATCCCATCAAGACCTGGGTAATGAATAAATGATTTTGGATGCTTTCATGTATGACTATCAAAACCATGTTGAAAAAAGTTAACAAATAAAGATGGTTTTCAACATTCCACAATTAAGGCACTGTACAGCACTAATTATAAAAATATTTTATTAAGCCAATACACAGGGAGAAAAATGCAGATGGATGCAAGATTATTTAAGGACAAAAACTGCTATAAAATTTAGAGGCAATCTAATTCACAACAGCAGGCACCTGAAGTTAAAACAGGTAGAAAAAAAAAATCAGACTTAAATAGGTGCTTACATGCTCTATTGAACAGAAATGGTGCTCATTTTTTTTCTGAATCAAGACAAATGTTAGCTCAGAAAGTGAACTGATGGTTGATGAACAATGACAATGAAAAATGCAAGACATTTTAATCAGCAAGTCTTCCATCTTATCAGCCTGTACTGCTGGATGAGAGAAAAGTCCATGAGTTTTAAGGGCAGTGGAGACCTTTATAGGCTAATAGTTTTTAATATCATGTGGCTAATGGCTAGTAAAGAGATATGGAAGCAGTTTTGTTGTTCATGTAACAAACTGTCTTAAAGAGCAAATTAGCAGTAAACAAGACTACACCTCTATTAAAAACAGTAGAACAAAGCAGATGAAAATAGATTATAATCCTTATACTGTGTAACCTGTTTGCCTCTACAAAGGTAAGGTAGAACAATGGAGATAACTAATTATGTGCCTGTATTTTTCACTGATTTCAGAATACTCAAGCCACAACTGGAGCAATTTTTGATGAACCATGAGGTTCTTTAATTACTTTTGAATAAACTGCATTTGTGCTTAACTATTTAAGCCGTTATGGAAGCCACAGCCCTAATTACTAGAAATACAAGAACAACAACATTCAACATCACCTATAAATGCCTCTCCCTTGCAACTAGACAAAAAGAACTCATGGAAACAAAACAGCATGCTTGGAAAAGCATCTTTCCTTTAAAAAAAGGGTGCAAAGTTCAACTTGTCCATAGCTGAATAATCTCTAACCCAAATCAATTTGAAATTGCACTCCATGAAACAAACTCTAGCTTTTTATTTTGCAATCTTTCTTGTTTTACCACAACCACTGAAAGGATTATCAAGAGAGCTGTCTGCAGGTGTGTAGGTCTAAATATCAGGCAGGACTGCAAATATATACAATGAAAGTAGACACTGAAAAGTTCAATAAACACAATATTACAATAATAACATACAAAGGTGAGAACTATTGAAGAATTCCCCATTTACCTTGTTAAGAACTCCACCACAGCATCTCCCAGAAATTCTAAACGCTCATTGTGGTTAATCCTGAAAAAGGCATTTTAAAGTTCACCATAACCTAAGTAATAATGCTGGTTATTTACACAACACAATTAAATCAGAAAAAAAATCAGAGTTGATTGCTAATTAGTCAGTCACTTTTGCAGCCTCCCCCGCCCTCTCTGGATTACAATCCTTTCCAAAACAGAGTAACAACTATGCGAATTGTGAAACTCAGGACTGGCACCACCACCTTCGAAATTTCCATGTGTTCTGTTCTGAGCTGCTGCCAGAGCTTCACAAAATGGGGAAAGGAAACAGGACTGCTGCCTGGCACTGAAGTCAGGTTTCTCTGTCCATCAGAGGACACCAGGTGATTGAAACAAGCCTGTTCCAAGCCTTGTGCATGATACTAGGGAGCTCTCTGTAATCACCATCAACACCCGCCGGGCAGGATGATCCTGCAGCAGATCGCTGGTGCGGCAGAGGGAGTCAGAACTTGGGTTTTTCACAGCACCTTTAAATGCCTTGTTTTCTGTAACTTCCTCTGAGCTCCAAAGAAAAAATGGCTATACCAGGAGATGCATCCAAAGATGCCATTAAGTTATTAGAATCTTTTATTTACTGTTTTCTTTCATCACTGGTCCTGATTTACCTTTGTTTTGCATAAAGTTTAATTTCCTTCAAGCTGTCTGCCTGCTAAAAGGACTAAAGGGCAAGCAGCTGAAGAAGAATGTGAGCTTGTCTTCAAATACATACAGATTTCTGCTCTAGACATCAAAGCAAGTAAGCAGCAACGTTTTTGATTTCACACATGATTGTAATAGAATCAAGGCAATTGCCACAGGATTTTATTTTTTTAATCCAGAAGATCCTTGTCAAGTGTTTGGTAGCTTTTATTGTGATTTTCACTCTCCCAACAATTATATAATTAGTGCAATTTCTGAAATAGGAGGCCTTTGTTAAGGCCTGAAAAAATTCAAGTACTTCTGCTGTATAAAGCAGTAATGTGTGAGCAAATCTAAAACAACTCTGTGTAGCAACATAACTGAAAATACACCTCTCTCAGAAAGGGGGCTTTATATTTTTGTGTTATTTCACAAGAATTAAGGCTATTTAGCCTTATGTTATCTTTAGAGGACTCAAATAAGCTCGAAGAGAAAAACCCATGGTCTAGCTGAAACAGCACTTAGGGAACAGTGCAAGAATAATTTAGGCAGAATTAAATTTCTCCCATTCCCAAGCTTCTCCTGAAATGATGGCTCTTGAGGTTTGGCTAAAGCACTAGCTGACTAAAATACACACTGCCATCTAGTTCATGCATTTAAGAGATTTCACATGCAACTGTTTCTTGCATTAGCCTTATGCACTTTGTGTATTCAAATTCAGCTAAATATGGTGCCTGTGGCTGTAAACCACATCTTAAACTATATTTATATGCACAGAATTCTTAGTGGTCATTTACGAATTATTGCATTACAACATTAATGGGTTTTGCATCTGTCTATAAATTGGAACAGTAAATCAGCAAAGCCCATGTTCAGCACCAAATTCCTGTTAACAAGGTGCCACGCTAGGAAGGCACTACTGTGAGAAAATGTGATGAAGAACCCAATTTATGGCACTGATAACAACAACAACAAATCTTATTTTTTATTCTGCAGAAAGCAAAAATGTAGCCTTTTAGTCCTCCTCATTTCAGGGATTAACAAAAATGATAGAATTATCTGTTACAAACCCTCCTCAGATGTTTTCTGCAGGCACGACCAAGCATTTACTATGTCACTGCTAATGGAGGTTCAGCACACCTTCATAATATAAAAGTCAATTCAAAATGACTTTTCACTTCAACTATTTGCCAAAGCTGCTGCTGCCAGTAAGTCGGTTGTTTCTATTAAATATCTCCCTCTGCAGCAGCTTCCCTACTTGCAAACAACTATTTTCATTACCTGGAAGGAGCTGGATCATCCTGTCCCAAACGGGACATAATATTTATCAGGGTGTTTATCCCTAGAAACATAAACAATGCACTATTAAATAAACAGCCACTAATTCACTTTGAATAAATGCAGCAAACAATTACTCAAACTGTTACTTTGCAATTGCTGTACACAAGATTATCCTGTTATTTACAGGGTTTATTGCATCAAGTGTAATCCTTAGCAGTGCTCTGTGCCTAACTGACCACAGCCCCATTACAACAGTATTGAATTTTTGCATTCAGGGAGCCAGATAAATACCACCTTTGCATGAGAAGGACATTCTAAACATTACATAAGCAACAAACAATTTACTTCATTATCACTGATTATACTTTAAAGGGGTGAGGAATATTTAGCAGGAGACACACCACATGGTCACATTAGTAAGACACATTTACAAAATATATTCCAGTTTGTTCACCACGTTGAGCAGCAAATTAAGAAAACAGTACTTGCCAAAAATCTAAGCAAATACATCCACCCGTTTATTACCCTTGCTTTTTCTCAGCTCTTTACTTATTGACTAATTTGCAAAATCCAGTCTTTTAGAAAAACCTCTCCGGTGTCCGCGTATAACTGAAATCCTCTACTGAAGGCATTTTTCAAAAGAACAATGACCAAGGAAATGATGATGGAACAAAGGGTGTTCTTACTCATTAAGTGTGAGGTAAGAGAAAAATGATAGTGCTGTAAATAGCATACCTTTTTTCCTCATGTGTATATGGTGAACTTTTCTATCTCCATACTTGGGCTGTCGAATCCCACAGTTGGACAAGGAATTTCTGGCATGATCCGGATTCATCCCAAAGTTTAAATGATGGCTTGGGTGAGTCATTGCAAGCTATAGTGTATCACATACAGGAAAAAAAAGTATTACATACATTCTTAAAAATAAAAGCAAAACATTTTAGACCGGTAGCTACTAAGTTATTTTTCAGTTTGAAGAAAGGTTACAAAGTGATGTAGTCAATCAGAAACTTGGTTCCAGCAATTTAAATGTAGGGTAAACTATTTCAGATGTCAGAAAGAAGCAACATTTATGCTCAATCATCAATTTAACTAATTAACTTTCATAATTTTTTTCTTTAAAGAAAAATTAGTTTAGAAGAAAAAAAGCATGAACTGTCAATTTGCCTTAAGACTTTTGCTTACCAGCTTTGCTGACCTGATTTCAATACACTTGCTTATTTAAAAATAAATTCACTCTAACACTGATCTATAAATATTCATATTAAACATATAAGCAATTAAAAGAGCTTCTCAACCATGCATATTTACATTACTTAAATATCCATAGAACTCTCCTAGCTCAAAAAATGAAACAACAACAAGTACCTCATTCCTGGCAGAGTTAATCACAGAAAAACTTTCCCTCATGACTATAGAGGACTCACTCTTCAAATAGAAGAGGAATGACAGCATTGGCCCTCTGTTTTACCTTTGTACCACCAGGGATTACCAAAAGCTTACTCTGCTGCTGACACCACCACTGCAGTAATGGCAGCAGCAAATAGAACTACAGCTTGTTTTTCAGAACTCCAGCCTGCAAACTCACACATTTTCTCCCTCTTTGCACATATAGAGATCAAAATATTGTGCTTGTATAAAAGTATGTGCACACAAAACTCGTTTATAAAAAAGAGCAAACACTGGAAAATGCAAGCTGCAGAAAGTTACTTCTGACTGCTGCTGCAGACTGTGAGCAAAGATATCCAGTAATTCATTCAAACATTGTCTGTTGCTTTCTAAACATAAAACTTAAAGAGTAAAATTATATTTAATCAACATTAAGAACTTTCTCCAAGTCCTTTTTAATTCCTTGATAGTATTACTAAGTTTAATATAATTGCACATTCTCAAATTCTGCTCCATCTGGAATAGATGACACATTACAGCTTTTCTGAATAGATAACTTAGTGTATGTAATCTTTTTTTAACCTGCTTGTACTTTAAAAAGAATACACCATGATAAAAATGAGTAACAATCAAGGCAGAATTATACATCTAACATTACCTATGCTCAAGCAGATGACTGATACTGTATACATTTTTAAAAAGCTCTTTGTCTTATTGAAAATGTTTATATGTTTTAAATAAATGAGTGTAGGGACAAAGCATTACAAAGCACATTTGTTACAAACAAACAGGACTAATGCTTAAACAGTTGATTTTTATGCTTTCATCTCTTTTTGATTAACTTGCTGGTTTGTGTGTTTGGCCTCAACACTTTGAAAGTTTCCATCACTGCATTTTTATCTTTAACATTAAAACAAAAAACCAGCCTGCCAACAACCAAATCCTAGAAGATGCTCAATGTTTAATATAACTTGCAGTAGAAAAAGGCCTGGAAAACAAATTCTAGAAACCAGAAAAGCTGTGAGAAAAGACATTTCCTTAAAATAATTTGGGAGCAAAATCTCTAAAGAAATACAAAAACTGCCATGTTTTGAACTTAGTCCAGTCACTTGAGAGAGATGACACTCACTTCAGAAGGAAATTCTGAATAGAGGTTCCCATTTTCCTTCAGCAAATTCATAAAAAGTCTAAGAGGAAAGGGGACACCATGCCAAGCATCAGCCTCAGAGGTAATCAGTTCCAAGTATGCACTAACATAAAAGGCTGATTATGTGACATGGATGCATCTGAAACAAGTAAGAAATTCTCCTCTCCAGTTCCTACTCGTTAATAAAAAAAATTAATCACTTTCAGAACTCAAGACCTGAACAGAAGTTTACAAACTTGCTATTTACTAGCTACAAATGGAAAAAAAGGGCAATGTTTTAATTATTCTCTTTGGAACAACTGGCTATAAAAACAAGAACAAGGGCACATACACTCATCTGCAGAATAACACAGTATTCTCTAAAAATACCTGAAAAAAGGAACTTACCAGAAATGAGCACTTGAAAGGCTTTTCAATGACTGAATTTTTGTCTTGCTACACATTACAAGCAAATTCAGATCTACCATGGGAGCAAAGGTAGGTGTAGTATCTATGTGACAGTTGCTATCTCTTTTTGGGAAAGCAAACATTTGAAAGATCTGCAGCACAAGTAATGAGGTCCATCCAAGCTGTGGCAATGCTGTGCATTTCAGCACTATGGATGAACTCAATAATATCATGAAGAGAAACCAGCAACAAGTTGGGGTTTTCTTCTCATATCTTACCTGCAGTAAGCACCTATCTCGAAAAGTGTAGCCTATCAATTTGTCCAAGTGCATCAGACACTGATGGTAGCGCACGTGGTGGGTCAGGACAGGAAGCATCATTGCATGCTGAGAAAACAAATGCAATAAGCAAAATCATTCAACTTCAGTGTACAGAGAACTCAGTCGACTAAGCTAAAAATACAAACACATCTCAATTGTTACAACATTTAGTTTACTGTTTTGGTTTAAATGAGGAAAAAAAATTGTAGTTTCCCATCCTTCACTTATCAAAGCACTTAATTAACCATATGTTTTTATCTCCACAGCCCTGCCCAGATTAAAGGAATAAATACATAAACCCAGTCTTCAACTCAAGGAACTTCAATGAGGTAAAAAATATCTGGCCACCAGTAACAGCAAATTTCAAGAAGCTATGACTGTATTTGTATCTTTTCATTTAACACCCTGCTTCAAAAATGAAGAAATACCACTTCCCTCTGCCTCATTACATTAAGGAAGAAACACTTCACACCACTTCAGCCAGCTTTCACCAAACAACAGTAGCAACTCAATTTTCAAGCACCGTTGTGCCTTGCTTCACTTCCTTTTGAGGAAGAATGATGGCATTTTTGAAATGCTGTAGTCTGGCACATTTAATGTGTTAAAAAATATCAGAAAAGTTACTGTTTGTCTACAAAACAGACAATGTTTTCCTGTTGGGGAAAATGTCAATGAAATTGAAAAAAACAACGACTCTATTTTGTAACAATGGCAGACCCCCTCTCTCAGTGTTTCAAAGAAGGAATTCTACCCTAACATTGACTTTTGACACATCTGGGTTGAAATAAGCAGGTAGTAGATCATCAGTAGAGTAGTATAGCAAGTATGATATCAACACCAAAATTCTTGCATAAAAATGAAAAGAGAAACGGGAGAAATGCAGGATTTAAAGACTTTTATGCATGGACCATTTGTGAACTATTTTTCCCTAATCGTTCCTATTACTGACATGACATGAATATACTCAAAATAAAGGTGTGTTTTAAGGGCATTAAAATCTGAAGGCTGTCACAATTAATTCAGAAAGAGGATTGTGTATGATTAGAGGAAATGAGTGTATAGCATGGAGAGAAGCAAGAAAAGCACACAAAGTAGATGATGTATAATTTACAGAACAAATGATGTTACAAATTTCTGCAGCTCGCTAAGGACAGAACAGCAGAAAATATAAAACTGGTGAATGTTACAGGATCAAAAATTAAGACTAACCAATGGCAAGACTTTCTGTTTCAGTAAAAGACCATGAAATTCCTGAGAACTGAGCACAGAGCTGGAAGGTAATCACAGAATCATTTAGAATGGAAAAAAAGACTGGAATTAAGATTATTGAGACCAACTGCTACAGTAACCCTGTAAACTTCACCAACTAAAGCATGTCCCAAAGATCTCCATAAATACCTTCAGGGATGGTGACTTCAACACTTTTCTGAGCAACCTATTACAATGCTCGATCATATTATCTGCGAAGAAATTATTCCTAATATCCAATCTTAAGCCCCCTTGGTACAACTTGAGACCATTTCCTTTTGCCCTCTCATTTCCTGCCTGGGAGAATAAACCATCTCCTACCTGGCTGGACCCTCCTTTCAGGCAGTTGTAGAGTGATAAGGTCCCCCCTGGAACCTTCTTTTCTCCCAGCCTAAACACCCTGAGCTCTCTCAGCTGCTCCTCATCAGACTTGTGCTCCAGACCCTTCCCCAGCTCCATTGCCCTTCTCTGGACTGGCTCCAGCCCTTCCATGTCCTTGTAGTGAGGGGCCCAGAGCTGGACACAGGATTCAAGGTGCAGCCTCAGCAGTGCCGAGTACAGGGGGACAATCACTGCCCTGCTCCTTCTGGCCACACTCTTGCTGATACAGGCCAGGATGCCATTGGCCTTTCTGGCCACCTGGGCATGCACTGGCTCATGTTCATCTGCTGTTGACTAGGAACTCCTCCCTGATCCTTTTTTCTCAGATGGAAAACCAGCTAACAGTAAGAAAGAGACTCCTTGAATCTCCAAACGGCAGAAAAATATAAAACCACTCCAAGTAGAATTAGAAAGTGTAGGTGAAGTTTGATTTTGTTACCATGTCACTCTTTAGAGTTTTTCTGGGGTAATTTGTAAGAACATCCCGTTTATCTCCATATAAACTGTACAGGTCTGCTTCCTGTGTGTTCCTTCATGGAAGGAATTAACTGAAAACACCAAAACAACCAAACCTGAAACTGTTTCACAGCACAACTCTGCTTCCCTCCTCTATGCTCCACCATACTAGACAGAAAGAGTCTCTTCAAACAACATTTAACATTCTTTACACCAATACATGTGTCCCTGCATTTGAGGACTGAAACACCAAGTTTTGGACTTTTATCAGCTGCGGTGTAGTGAACAAAGACCCCTGGGAGCACACAGAAAGACTCTGACTCTTGAAGTTATATTGACAAAATGCTGCTTTCTTGGCACTAACTACTTGATGGATTCAATCAACATCTGTCATCTTGGACCATGGCTATTCTGATGTTTTACGTATTTATCTCTTTAGAAGGGATGCTTTTAAAATACGTATGATTTTAAATATTTTGCATGTCCTTTTTTTCCTGCAGCTAGCAGGGCAAAGCAGAGACTCTCTCAAGTGCCCTCAGGCAGTGCCATCATCCCTCAGGACAGCAGGTGCTCCTGACCTGAAGCTACTAAGGGGAAGCAGGTGAGCTGAATATTCTGGAATGCATGAAATGCTGAACACGCTACATTGCTGTTGAGGGCTCACAAGCAACAATGGTGTGGGTGAAGAGGTGGAAGAGAGGGGTGTCTTCTCAGCATGGCCAGATCCTGCCACACTTAATCCTGTGTATTAAGTGCTGCTCAGCTCAGTGGCCAAGTACTGCACTTGATATACTGGGTAACTCCAGTGAGCCTGTCAGAACTCAGACACTTTACACTTTTTTTGAACGTTTCACTCACCATTTTTCCTCCCCTTTTAAGCAGTTGATTTCCAAGACAGCAACGACCACTGTCATTAAGGCTACAAGAAACTCAGAGCAACTATAAGCTATCACAAGTGACTTAAAAGAGTTTCAATCTTCTAAACTGCAATGCTCTTAAAAGCAGTAATTTTAAATCACAGCACTTGAGCTCTGCCCCCAGAGCTGATTTATGCGTATTTAGTTTTGGTCTTCTTTAATCTGGGAAAAAGCATATAGCAACAGTGGCAATCTTTCATTTTACAGACACACAGTTGCCTATTCCTGGCCTCTCAAAGAAATCAAATCAAAGGACCTTCATACCAGAACTGGCTGATTTAGATGCAGATGGACACAAATATTGTGAAACAGCTTTACTTTTATCATTCTTTGGTGTTCTGCTGTCCTTCAATAAACTGAAACAGGAATATCCAATACATTAGGAGATGAATCACAAGAGATATTATGAATAACACAGAATGGTTTTGAAGTGCCTAAATTGGAAATTTACACTGTTTACTTAGCTTTAAAAATAGGTAACAGTTCACAACAAAAAGATAGGAAAGAGCCGTAATTTTCCTCAGCTGTGTGAGAAGATACTGTGCCACTATTCTCCTTCTACTTCAGAAGCAATAGTAGAATCACAAAAAATGTTTCAGACAGAAGAAAAGCAATTTCTAGCATTCCTCTCATTCCAGAATTTCCCCCTTTGGCCTGACCAGAATTCTAAGATTACAACAGAATTTCTACCTATACCCTTGCCTAGCGACCTCCCTAATTTATTCACCAATAAAGCTAATTATTAATTTGCATGTACTTAACTCTTAAATAACACCTCAAAAACAATAGCTAAAAAAAATAATGCAAGTGTATCTCTAGTATAATTATTTGGCTGTTACAACTACTCACATTTTACTAATACAAAACTAAGTAAAAATCGCATTTTTATCATATCACAAAGCTGGTTGCTGTCAACTGCTTCAGAAAAGGATCTGACAGAGATATGTTCTTTGGAGATGTCATGCATATGAAACAGAGTATCTGAAAGACAGATACTGAACAGTATCTGAAAGACAATCTTTGTATTGAGGCTTACCTGTTTTAATCCAAAAGTTAGTTGTGGTGGGGTTTTAGTTTTTTTTTTTACTTTCTTTCAAGTAAAAAGATATGACTTCATGCTTTACTGTAAAACTCAGGGTGTTTTTAAAAGCTATCTAAATTTTATAACATATTAAAATTAAAATATCTAAAACCAAACCAGCTGATGGATTAAGAGTTACACACTAGAATCAACATTTGGCAAACCTCCAGCCTCAAACTGACCATTCCTAACCTCTCTCCCTTGCACTAACCAACTTCCAGCAGAAAATTTTAAATTACCTTTTTTTGTGTGTATAGAACGGGCAGAATAGTTTCCTAGCTCAATAGATACTACTGAGGTATTCATTTCCATTTGGTTCTTCAGCCCAGAACAAACCCTTGCAAAGGTAAATGGCAGCTATAGAGAAAGAAAATACATCTCTCCGGTTCAGTCACCTGGCAGACGTCAGAGCGTATCCCTGTTTTCCAGAATCCCTGGCTGCTCAACTCCACAGTCACTTCACGCCTCATTGTGTTCTTCTGACGAATTTTCTGCAGTGCTTCCTAAGCAGGGAGAGACCAGAGCTCCTGTGAAGAACCTGCTACAGCAAAGCACAGCAATGCACACACCAGCGCATTCACAATACCCACGTAAGGTTCAGCTTTGGCGAGCAGTTTCTAAGGCTGATACAGATCTGATAACTCTCAGCCACAGACTGCCAGATGTGCTGGAATACAGCGCAGACAAGGAATTTTGGTAGACCAAGGAGAGAACAGGGGTGACTACTTTGCAATAGTTCCTGTTCAGCTATGTCACTATACCCAGTCCAGGAGAGGGGTCAGTAATTACCAGTCCTGGAGACTATGCTGATTGAAATCTACCAATTTTATTTCAATAAAAATTCTTAAAAATATGTTTTACCTTTACCAGTGGCTGTCTGGTGGCGTGCAAACAATTTGTCTCTAGAAACCATGAAACGGTCAGAATCATTAAAAGCTTTTGACAGTATTGTTAAATGAAGATATTTTCTGCAAAAATGAAATGAAAAAACCCCAAAAAATACATCGGTCCTGGATTATAATCTCTTGGTTCCAATACTACAAAGCCCTGGGGTGTGCAAGCTCCCCACACAGCATGAACTAACCGTAAAGACTCCCCTCAGTGCTCTGCTTTCTTCAGAATACAAAGCTCTTCAAAGCTACAACTTATCCTGCCTCTCCTCTTCCTTTTCATCACAGGGCATTTGCTCAAAGCTGTCTCTTCCCAGCTCCCAGTTTGAAGCCTGTGAGCATATCTGGGCAGGAATATGCTCTGTTTCCTGATTTGCAGAGACTCCCAGAGCAGTTCCAACAGGTGCATCTGTCCAGACATAGATACATCAAACCTCAGACACCTCAATACAGAGGTGTCTAGGGTAGGATGCTAGTTAGCCCTGGCTCCTTTTATATTCAGTGAAGGGGATAAATGGCTTCAAAAATGCATTTCTCCCTCCACTGACTTCAAAGTGAGCCTTCAGGTCCTAATTTATGCACCTGCTGTAAATGCTCAAAGTTGGGTTAGAGGAACAAAGCCTCAGGCATGACCTTGTCACAAATAATATCATTGTACAACCTCACAGTGGTGATGACTGATGGCAGAGGGAACAGAGATGCTGCCAGCACTGTACCCCTTGTGCATTGTCGAGGGTGTGCCATTGAGTTTTTCCTGAGAAAGGTGCTACACCTGGCTGTATTTCAGTCTGACTGGCTCAGAAGCACTCCATAATGTATGATTCATAATTTTCAAAAGCTGATGTACCAGTTATGTACAGTCCTACTGCTCCCTCTGTGTTACTGACACCTCCACTGGCAAATATATAGATTATCCTCACATAAAGTTTCTGCTTCAGCCCTATATGCTGCCCTCTTGGCAAACCACTTGTAAAACTCGTTATCCTTCCATAATACAGACTAGAAACAAAAATCAGCAGTCCACAGCAAGTGCTAAATAACAAAGGAACATTTTATCTTCTGGAGAAAAATTTGATCACAGCCTCACAAACAATCCACTACAATTTTACAAATGAGCAGTCCATTACCCCCTAATAAAAATATGTCCATAAAACAAATGATCTTCTACTTGCTCTGTATGCAGCTGTGGCAAAGAAAATCTTCTCCTGTAGGGACAAATCATTTTCTTCTTTTATGACTGTGGCACAGCTCAGTCAGAAACCTGTAGGTTCTCAGATTTGTTTTTTTTTCTATTTACAACTAAGGAAGCCAAGGGCTTATTTAATATCAGCATAAATAAAATGTTTACTAACACTCTTGCCTGCATAACAGCATACCATGATTTGTAACAATTAAAAAAAAATCAGGTGCAATGTCATACGTATGAAACACTTAATGCAACTGAAAGTAATTCCAAAAGTGCAATTTCTGAGACTTCCCCAAAAAACCAGGGAAGTCTCAGGAATCGCGCTCCATGATTCTCATGGGTCCTTCCCAGCTCAGGGTATTCTATGATTTTATGAATAATTAGTGTTTCTAATCAATAAATAAAAATACAACACCGCTTAATTAAATACCATCCTGCACTCAAGAGGTTAATTTTTCCTCTATTCTTTACCCAGGTTGTCAAATTAAGAGTGCCTGATAGACAGGCACCAGACAAATTCAAAGCTTCAGTCCGTGGGTTTACAGAAATAGATAGGTTGGTTTAGGCTATATTTAGGTGTCTTTGTTTTCCTATTTTTTTTTTTTAATTCCCTATTGGCTGAGCATTTGCACTTAGGAAATGCTTATTGCTCATCAATTTGTGGGGAAAAAACAAAGAGAGAAAAATATCTTATCTATCATATAACAACCAGATGATTTCAAGTCAAAGATCCTAAGCAATGTCACCATACCACCTAATACATTACAGTTTATGCACACAAGTGTGGCAGTTTTTATCTCAGAAGAAAAATGTTTAAAATTATGAGCCATTTAAAAGTACATTATGAAATAAAAAGTCCTTCTCTATGCTAATTCTTAAAACCATTAATGGCAACAGCTACAAAGAAGTTATGGTTCCATAACAATAATTTCTATAATTGGGTAAAAAACTTGCAGCAGTCTGACAGCTGAAAAAAAGAAAAACCTCCATTCAATAACAAGCACAGATAAAAATAAAATCTGTGTTAAGAGTCTAGAAAGAAAATCTTTGTAAAGGATTTCTATTGTTTCCCTAAACAGGGCAGTCATACGGCTTTATTCCATCCCAAATTACAATGCTCAAGTATCAGTCACAGGAAGGTACAGAATACCTCTCTTTGTGATAATTTCTGTTTATCAGCCTGTTTGACTTTGGGACTGTTAGCCAGTAGGTGACGCAGCTTCACATAACTCTTCCACAGCTTTTGGTATCTGAAGGACAAAACCAGAAAACAAGTATTTTGGTCAATGAACAGAAGTCTCTCCCTGTTTGTCAACTGCTAATAATGCACACAAGGTACACAAGTAATGTCTACAAGCACCTCTTTGCTACAGAAATAAAATAATCTCAAAGCATTTTCTAAGAGGTGACAGTGCCTGGGTAGCTGCTCCAGCAGGGTGGGCCAAGCAGCAGAGAGGAGGCATTACTGTGCAGAGTGAGGCAAAGAACAGCAAAGACTGGGGCAGATCCCAGGTCTCCCAGACACCCACCCACCCTCTCCAAAGGGGCACTTCTGCATGCTGAAAAGACTTGTCTGCCCTTTAACTCAGTTCAGGCAGGTGAAAACTCCTTCTTCTCCACAGTTTACCTATCACTCACTGCAAAGGTCTAGCACCCTTCCCCAGAAGTGTCTGTCCTTACACCGGCTTAAACATTTCAGTGAAGCACATGAGGAAGAGCTCTGTAAGTCATATGCAACATGAAGTTATTCTGTGAGAAGTGAAATGAAAGTTTTGCTCCTATGGGTTTGTGCTGAATGGAAAGAGCAATTCAAGTTATTTCTGTGACTGGCACATACTTGAGCGTTCTGGTTTTCTCCAACCGTCTGGCCTTTTCTTATTTTGGTCATGCCTAATCACACATGAACCCCAATTACAGCATTTTCCTTGGTGGGAGTCCCTCAGTGATCTAGCATAAACTTTCACCAAATTTGTAAGAACTTACTCCATTTGAAGACAACATTCCACCGTTATATTCAGCTGCAATTGACCAACAGGTTCAAAAGTTACAATGGGAGGAGCAACAAAGTGAATCATGACAGGGACCCTGCGTCTCTTAGGAAACAATGCTACCTTCAAAATGTAACCTCTGTATTCAGGACAATCCATAAAGCAGACTTTGAACAGGAAGCAGGGAGTTAGAAGCCAGAGGAAAGAAGTTTACTCAAGTCAGTTTTTACTCGTATTCACATTATAAAAGAAGATCCTACCCAGCAACAACTTAGAGCAGTGGTTTGACTAGGAAGTTTTCATGTTAGTGGTTTAGCAGTCAATAAAGCAGCAGCTCTTTTACTATTTCATAATCTTCCCAGCACCCCACATTCACTGACACATAAACAAATCTTTTTTCGTATTGGCATTTTTTCCCCAGCTATTTCTCTGCAGCATTCTTGAGTGTATACCCTCAGCCTCTGGATATACTGATATTTTTTCAGTCTGCAAATACATCTGAAATGGTCAATCCATAGATTTTTCGCATGCTTCATTCACTGCACTTTTGCAATCTGCAGAACAGCACATCTATTTTTGACAAATCACCACCCGAAAAAGAAAAATGAGCTAATGAACAAATCAACCAAAACAGAAAGAACAAATGCCTTGAGGAAGTTTCAACCCAAAAACAAGAACCTGAAACTGTGATCTACAATATACATTTTTCTACAAGTGTTGATAAGGGTGAAACAAGCTTTGTTATAGCAATTAAGTTTGAGAATTAATAAACATATTACCATTACAAAAAGAAAAGACACATTAAAGGAAAATCCCTTCTGGGTGCACGTACACCAGAATTAAGCCTGACATTTATGATGGCACCACAGAGGTCTTTCAGAAAAAATGCTTTGTTACTTTGATAAAACAGAACACACCTACGTTCTGTAAGCAGCTCTGAGGTTAAAACCCAAACCAAAACACAAACCCAGAAGTAAATTTTAAAGAAAAAAAATGTATGGGAAGAATATTTTTTGTCTTTTTATACTATTTTCAATGAAAAGTACTAGAACTTTTCAAATACTAATAAATTCAGCATCAAAGTAGAGATAATTCTTATATTTCTTTGTCTAATTATTTCCTTTTCATGGACAAGAAAACGAAAAGATAAAGAGATATGTTTTAAAGATAAAACGAATATCAAAGCTAAAAAACCCCGTCTTATTATCTGGATTAACACTCAATATTCCCACTTCCAGCCATGTTGCATTTAAAATTCTCAGCAAGCAGTTGCAAAAGAATACAACTGCCATACATGCACATGAGTGTTTGGGCCTCAAAACTGCAGACCTGTTGAGCATTTTGCACATAAATCACCTTCTCTTTCTACATTTTTGTTACTAGTATTGTGTTTGTTTTCTTGTCTCATTGCTCTTTCCAGTAAATCATTCTTCTCTCAACCTGTGATCTCTGCTTTTTTGTGTCTCTCAGTGGAAGGGGAAGGGATTGGCTTGTGGTTCTCTTATTAGAACCACAATTGGGGATATACCATTCCTAAACCACTGCATTGAGAAAAAAGACAACCTTAATTACACATGCACCAGAAATAGGCTTTATACAGTCATCATGCAGAAAGCAGATATCCCAATCAATGGAAGAATTCCCTGAAATGGCCAGAGGGTAAGAAAAGAATTGGGAACAAAATCCAATCATCACTTTTGCATCCCTTGATCAATCCACACTGAAACAGTATTTCTTGCCCTGCCTGAAGTCCTGATTCACCTTCCACTCCCTCTCCACATTCATCCCAAACTCTATAAGGATATAAAAAGCACAGAAAAGTAGCATGGGTGCAAAAGCTTCCAAGCTAGGAAACACAATGTAGACATCACTCTTCAGAGCACAGAAAGAGATGAATAAGTAGGATATGGCAGTATGCAAGAAACAAACATCATGAAGTAATCAAACTATATTATTCCTTATTAGATGTGAGACCTGAAGAACAGGTCTTAAAAAGAATTAAACAATCAAGCAGCAGCTCTGAAATAAAAATCATTGCTTTGCATATGATGCACAATGGTACTGGTTAAGTGATTACCTGAAATCTTCTCCCTGTCAGTAGCATAAAAAGACTCAAATAGGGATTTGAGAAATTTAAAAACATCCATTCAGAGCTGTTTAAAAAAATTACCTGAATACATCCTCTAGCTCAGAAGCCTAAAAGCTACAGACATTAAGTAGCTTGGGTAACTCCTTCTCTGCCTTCCTGCTATGCTGTTCTCCCTCTGAAAACTCACCACTGGCCTCTCAGAAAAATAATGTGGAGCTTGAGAAACCAACTTTTGCTGGAGCCAGGAGAGCTGTTGTCAGGTTACGAAGTTTCATACTGCACATGCATGCATGTTTACTTCAGCAGATCCTGAATTATTCCAGAGAAAAAGTTATTCCTCATATTTTCTAATTTGCAGGAGCTTGTGTCCAATGTTATAAGAGCTAAGCTTTAGATTGGACTCAACTATGCACATAACCAAGCCCTATTTAAGGCACACATGACAAGAGTAATGAGCTCCTGAACAAAAGAAAGTAGGAAAAGCATCTTACTGAGGATCTCCAGCATAACTGAGTTGAGCAGGTCGTATCCCAAAGTGCACAATAATAGGGAAAGTAATTACATCGGGATTGAATTGTTCGCGGTCTAGTTGATCAATACGAACTGAGCTGGGTTTCTAGGAGAAAAAAACAAAATACAACTAAATTGACAACAGCCACATGGAAAATTTACTGCCTCAAACTCACACTATCCAGGAAACGTGAAGCAAGAACATTCCAAAGTTAATAAGATGCACATTAAACCAATCATTAATACTCTTATAAACATTTGGCAACAACAATACCAAAACCAAAGTTAATTGACCTAACACTCAAATTAAAAAACCAAAAAACTTTTAAATTTTAGTTTTAAACATCTGGACATTTACTTTGACTATTTCTAAGAACTTAAAACAACTTTCTCTGGTCAAGCATCATACCAGACATAAAAATCAGGATTAGCATTCTGGCTAATCCAAGAACACAGATGCCTGAGCAGTTTGCTAAGATCAGGTTACCTCCCTAATTTTAGTTCATGATTTCCCAAAGCAAATGAAGGTTTTATTAGACCCATTCAATCACACTGACTAAACAGCATCAAAAAAAATCTGTCACGCTACTCTCAGAAAAGGCTCCTAGGCTGATGTGTACAAGGAGGAATACAGTCTTGTATAATGAGGAGACTTTTGCCCTTTTTACAGTTCAAAACAGAAGTTCTTTTCATTGTTGAAAAGGACAGTGCAAATGAAGGCAACTTTTGCTTCAGCTCTATAAACGTAGAGAGTAAGTAATTGCACATCACTGTAGCAGACATGCTGCTCACAGAGCTTTTGATCACTTACCCAGCATATTTAAAAACTCAGCTGAAGGTGCACAGTTTGTCTCCAAGTAAACAACTTCTCCATTACCTGTCAAGCTGCTTTGTAACGTGCCTGCTTACTCTCCACTTTGCAATCACCTGGATGAGGCCAATGTGTTTTGCTTGTCTTAGGTTTCAGAGAAAGGGCATTACTTCTAGTTACCTGCATCTCAGAACTTCTCATTTAGCACTGTAAAGATGCACTCAAAGATGAGTTTCAGTGTTACAGAAACAGCTCCCACCATTCTCTTCACAAAACAATAAAAACTGTGACAAAAAGAAAGCTTTTACCCTCCAAACGACCTTGGTGGAACTGTTCACAGGAATAATTTTCTGCATGAATAAGCAAAGCCAATTCTATATATGGCCACAATTTCTATCTGTTCTAGAAAAACAAAATCTTACTTAAAAGCTTGACTTTCAGACACAGAAATATTTTCCAAGGGAAAAATGCTTATCAGCTTCCCTTTACACAAGATAACTGAACACAAAGTTGTATCTCCCCAGAAAAAAAAAAAAAAATTAGGTGAGTTAAGAGTTAACTTACTTAAATTAGTCGAATTTTTAAAATTAGTTAGTTAAAGCTGCTGGTTTCACAAAAAAAAAAAAATAAAAATAAAAAAAAGAAAGAGAAAAGGTCTTCCCCACAGCACTTCTTATAAAAAAGGATTAGAACAAAAAAACCCCTAAAGAAAGTAATAAGTAAGATTTGTAGCAGATAGAATGTTGCTCCCTAAACAAGAGCCTAAAGTCCTAATTTTTAAGGTTTAAGTTTATTTTTTGAGGAGGTTGTTTATCATTTTTTGGGGGATTGCACAAAACCAGCCTGAGAAGTTTTTATCTTCTCCTAAGTTGTTTGTTGTTCTCCCCACTCTTAATATTAAATTGAGGAACTTCTCCCATCTCTGTACCCCTTAAAAAAGCAGCCTTGATGCACCACTCCTCTGAGAACCAGGTCAGCAAAATATAATTAACAGAATATTAAACAACTGTACTCTATATAGCATATAATCAATATATTAAAAAAAATACAGATACATTTTAGATACTTAAACAGAGGCAATGAAATATTCGTAAGTGTAAAAAGAACATCTTTCACTACGCCTATAGCAGGGTCTGTGTTAAATGTGTGACCTCAGGACCACTCAAAACCAGACTCCTCTCCACTTCCAGGACACTGCCTTGCATTCTGCCAGTCAGTTACACAGCTGCTCACAGATGGCTGATAGCAACCAGGACAAAAGAACTTCCCAAGACTTACTCACAACTGCTCCCTCACTGACAGTTACAAGAGGGGTGTAGCTGGGTTATACTTTTTTATTTCTTCCTGAACACCTCTCCAGTGCCCTTTCTGAAGGTCACATGAACAAACAGCAGCATACAGAAATATATCCAGTATATATACCGAGTATAAACTGCACACCAGCAGACAGGATGCAAGCAAATTAGATGTTATTCTTCCAGAGCTTCAGCCCTGTGCTCTTTTAAAAGTGCTTTGATAACTATCCAATAATCACAACCTTGCCTTTAAAGCCACATCAAAATAAATTCTAACAGAACAGAGGCCTATTATTTTTGTTTTCTACCCCAAATCTCATCAACCAAGGCTCTGCTGACATTAGAACACAACATGAAACAGCATGCATATGTAGTATGTTAATATATACATATATCTATGTAGTAGTGAGAAAACCATCAATATTTTAAGAAGAGTGAAGTATGAAAGATGACTGAAATTTGTGAACTTCTAAATCTATTCCAACATGAAGTTTAATTGAACTAATGAAATACCAAGAATAAGTGAAATAATTTTAAATTATGCTGAACTATTGGTAGTTGTTTAAGTGGGATTTATATATTACTGAAGTTTTTTCCCTTCTCCATATTGCATATATATACACCTCACACTGAAAAAAATAAAACACGTGCATAAAACCTAGATTTGATCACAAGAGGAATTATTATTTCTGAAGAGATGCTGTGCAACAAAACAAAATTCAGTGGTTTTACTTTGTTGTGTCAAGCGGATATAATTGAATTGAACAGCTGTCATTTTCTAACACAGTTTCATATTGTCTCTCCAACAGAAGTGTTTTATCTTCTAATGTTGTAAAATGCATAGGTAATAGTTTCATACTCTGTTTTTCACTTACATTCATAATCAGTACAATATGCTGCAATGTACAGGAAAAATCCACAAAGAAGAATGTCATTGCAATCTTGAGAGAAAAAACACGTTCTAATGATGCCATTATAACATGACATTTCAAAGCGCTACAGATTTCTTTTATGCTTACATATTTTGATGTCCACACGTCTCTAAAAACACTGCCTTGTAGAATGCAAAGATTGCCAATAAAAAAAATCACACAAGATCTCAGAACTAACACTACAGCTCACAAATCACTGCTTTGTACATACAGACATTTAGAGTTCCGTGACACAAGGAAGGAACATATATGCATTCCTTCATGCTAAACAAAAAAGCAAGTTTTCAGCTGGCTGAAATCAGCACATCTTCAGCAAAATAACTGAAGTTATGCCAATGTATAGCATTCAGATGCTGACAGCTTGTGGACCAGCAAGTACCTTGTATCACAGAAACCACAGGCAAGTTAAGGCTGTTCAAGTTTTCTAAAATTTTCTATTATGGGATTCTGGTTTAGCAATCATTTAAAGGAGTCGAGGCAGAATCTTCCATAGTGAGAGTACACATGCATTTTTGTATTTCATGTTCCCAGAAACAGCCTAATTTTCTTGTTGTTTCAAAAGCTGAACTTCACTCAGAGTGAAATTAAGAGGAAAATTATCTGACTCAAGTTATTATTAGCTTACTAAGTAGTTTACTAATGTTATGCTACCATACTTAAAAATACAAACTGAAAAAATATATTTAGCATGTCACCCTGGATGCAGTTTGGGGACAAGACTTTCAGCTGAAAAACTAAATTCCTTCTTAGGCATGGTACCAAGTTACACTTTTTCTTCATAAACTAAGAATTTGAGCTATGAGCAAAGGAGGAAAATGAAGTCAGAAGAGGGAAGGTATTACTCTGAGAAAGCTGCATGGCAGTCTCAAATATAAGGTCCAAAATATGCCTCTACTACTAAGATACCCTTTTGCAATACTGACCAAACTACAGAAATATAACCCTGAGTTTTCAGTGGACATTCATATATTCTTGTGACACAAATTTCTTAAAAGGGAAAGTCAGAACAATGGGCTGAATTCACATACACACCAGAGTTGAAAGGAGCTGTGTTCAGAGAACATATGTTTTAAAATACCAAGTGTTCCAAAAATAATAAGGCCACAGGGGTTTCAAACTAGGCACTGAAAGTTAATACATGCATTAATTAATGCATGCAAAATTCAGTGTGAGTGAGAGCAACACAGAAACAATGTGGAAAAAACTACACAGGCAGAAAACACATTTTCCGTGTTCAAGCCCATGTTAGGACAGCACACATTAAACAGAGCTGTCAATAGGGGGTCAAAAGAGGAAGAGGAAAGTAAATAGCAAATAGTTACTATTTCTCTGGTGCTGTGTCTGGGAAAAGAGAACGAGATCATGCACATAAAAGCTGAGAAAATAGGAAAGTTTACATACACAAAATACAGCTGTTCCTTTTAACATGCACATTGAAACAGTGCCTCTCTGAAAATACACCCTTCAGTACAGCAGCAGAGGGGACAATTCAGGGTTGGAACCAGTCAATAAACTGTTCCTATTAAAATGATCCTGCAACTGCCACTGGTCACCTTTTCCTGTTCTAATTCAGCCTGTAATAAACTCTCTGAAAGAACACACGTACATGTCACTGGATTGTTCAAAATACCAAAAAATATTTATTTGTTCTACCATGCCAGGGCTGGTAACGATCATCCCTTTGCATTCTTCTGCATACTTCTGCCATTCCAGTTCTTCCCACTGAAGCATGTTGGCAATCTCCTCTTCAGGCACCAGAGCTTTACTGCATCGTAACAAGTAGAGAAGAATCTGATGCATTGAGAGTACTTCTTTTCCTCCATCTTAAAACCATAAAGGAAAAAAAACACATTTCAGAGATCCACTCCTAAAGCATGAGCATAAGAAAAAATATGCAGAACAAAAACCATTTGTATGAGCAAAATAAAATCCAAAATGCTTAAGTGATTTGACAAATACAAAAGCAAATATTTTACTGATGAATACTGCACAGGCATAAACACTTTGCTAAGCTAAAGCAGTAACAGTAATGGTGGTGGTAACAGTTCCATCCTACTGTAAACTTGAAGTTTCTAACTTGCCTGAATAAACTTCAAAATGAGTAAGCAGAACAATCTGTTATGCTGTCCCGTTGTATCTTCCTTCTCACAATTTTATAATTCTTTTCACAACAGCAATTAAAAAGCCTTTAGGTGTTATGCAGCCCTTTTTAAGAACACTCAAAATTTTACAGGATACTTCTGGATGAATGTAGTAAGCTATCCCTGCATTTCAAACTCATCTGTAGTGCTTACATGCCATAACTGCAGTAATGAAGACTAAAGAGCCTCATGCTGTCTTCTGTCACTAAATGAATCAAGGGCATGTGAAAATTACTAAATACCTCTGAGACCCCAGGAAAAACACACAGGAAAGGCTGCCTGTACCAAAAGAAGACACTAGAATCTGACTGGCTTAAGGCAGCCAGCTACAGATGTGAATATGCAAACAGGAAAGGTGAGTGATGGTCTGGACAAATCTGTGAGAGTCTTTGTTTCAGGATGGACAGTTCTTAGGGACTAACTTAGGTGCTTTGCATATGCTGGTCTTAAAGTTGCAGTTTATTGTAAGGGCGTGGGTATACAGAGTCCTGCTAAGAGCTGCCAGCCACAGCCCAGAGCAGGATGGAGAGAGAGAGGGGGTAACAGAAAGAAGGTAAGAGAGTAAGGTAGTAGTAAGAGAGGGAAGTAAGAGAGTAAGAGAGGTAAGAGAGCGATTTTCTTGTTTACAATACAATAAATCTTCTTCTATGTTGAATATTCTAATTTCCACTAACCAATCTAACACAAGATACAAATTCTATAGCATTTACATACAGCCTATAAGAATCATTACATTACCATAATGTGTTATACTTTAAACTCAAAAAACTACTCTTTGGACCCTAGCAGGGTCTTCTCTGACCTTTGGACCTGCTCTCCAGCAGAAGACATTGTTTTATTAAGAGGGGATTACTTTCAGCTGGCCATTCTATTGTATTTTAGTAATTTAGTAACTGAGGTTCGGTATCTCAAAGATGGCTTTCATTTTAATTTCGCTTATGGTTTCTATATTTTCAGAATTTAAGCATTCATATTTGTAAGGTTTTCCTGGTTCATCCTTCCCAACACAAATCACCACTCAGTGGTCACTCAGTTCACTATTCAGTTCAGTTGACTATTCAAATTCAGTATGTCTGCTCATGTAAGTAAAAAGTCACTGTATGTTCCCAATGCTTTAATTTTGACAGACATCTCTCTAACTCTCTCCTTTAATAACAGTGTTAATTTGCAGGTATGGAGGAATCTTCAAGCTTCAGCCCCACAGAACACAAATGCTGATTTCCCTCCCTCAGGGAGCAGAAACAATCTGGTCCAGACACTGAGTATGTTCTCTCTATCACTATGCCCACGAAAGAGAAATGGAGACAAACCAGAAGCAAAACCTTAGAGTAACATAGGGGATGACACCACAGCATAAGGAGAGTAGTCCCAGGCAAAGTGGAAAAGCCTTGCAGAGCTGCTACTCAACAGCAGCACTGAGTAAGATGATGTCCTCTACAAGACATGTGAGGAACCAAGCCCTCCTCTTTCTTCTGCTGGAATGACAGCACTCCTGCTCAGAAATGATGACAGGCAATGGTGTAACTTGGCCTGTCAGAACAACTAACTCACTCAAACTCCAAGATGGAATCTTCAGTGGGGAAAATACACTCCAATCCTCACTGGAAATAGGAAATGCTTGTAAATATCTACAGGCACAGATTTTTAAATGTGCAAAGTTTCCTTTCAAATTAAAGGAGGACTCCACTTACAAGACTATTCTTTGTCAAAACTGGATCATACTCTTATGCAAGAGGTAGCCCACACCCACCAATCACTAAAATATAAGTGTATCCCTGCCCATTGAAGATTATGTGCAGGTTGCTACACAGACAGCCGTGCTCAATGAAAGTCAGAGACCCTTTCTAAATCAGAATATGCAGTACTTGGGACCTCAAATACAGTTTTTTTCTAGTCTTTTACTCTCTGAATATATTTATCATCATAAAAAACATATGAAAATGAATGCAATACAGCAACTGTTCTGCATGCAATGCATCTCAGTAAACCAGATATGACTAGGTCAGAACTACCTCAAGGCCCGTCTCTAAGTAAATCCACACAGAAAACCTGACATCCCAAACCTCATTATTTTTAGACAATGTTAGGAAAGTAGGAAAGAAAAAGTAGAAGGGATGGGAAATCAGCAACTCATTCCTATCTTTAAAGAGACAGCTGATGATGTGTGGAGATCTGATGCACCAACATCTTCTTTGATTAGACCTAAGAAGTGTCCTGCAAACATACCTGAAGGAAACAGATTTCCTCCACTCTCAGAAAATTAAAAATCTTCAAGGATACTTTAAAAAATAATCAATAAAAAATGAAAGCTTGATTAAAAAAAAAACAACTGTCAAAAACATGCTAAAAGGCAACTATATATGCAGAAATATCACAAAAAAGACATTTTAAAAAAAAGGTTAGAAGGCTGGGAACCTTCAAAAAGAAGCAGCACACAGGAATACATATTATAGAGACTTATCTCTCCCTATCAGTAAACAACCCAACAGCACAGAAAGAACTGAAACTCTTTCTAAACTAAAATTTAAAAAAAACCAAAAAACAAAACCAGCATATAAAAACCCTGAACAGGAAAGCACCCTCAAGCTACACAAACTAGGCAGGACAAACTTGTTCTCATTTTGTGATGAGGTCAAGTTAATCAGCCACATGTGGCTTGATGGCTTATTTTGTAAATTGCTTCAGCAAAACCAAATCAATGTTTGCTAGCAAGCCTCAGAGCTCTGCTTCTGATTGAACAGTGCTGTGTATCCAGGAAGGAACAACAATTAGATATACAGTCATCTAGCCATCAGTACTCTCCACAGTAACAAGCCAAAACTCATTTTGCTCCAGTTATAATTAATATCTCAACTAAGTTTCAAAGCCCAGACCAGAAAGCACCTCCAGGTCACAGTCACAGCCCTCTTGATGAAGGTTGTTCTGTTTCATCTGCACCCTAAATCCCACAGCTGTAACACATCCTTCTGTCCACACAACCCTCCTGGAGCAATCACTGGCAGGATCTCAGCAGGACACATTTTCAATGGAGCCATGACATTTACATCAACTGAAAGTCTGTCCTGGTGTCTTAGGATGTGTTAAATGCCTATGTAAGCTGTTCACTCATAATGAGCACAACGCTCCACATGGAATCTTGTCCTTGCCTGGCAGGCCAGGGCTGAACTGCATTGGAATGATGGCTTTTGTCTTTCACTATTTGCTACAAGGCCTAAGCTTGCATTAGGATAAAGAAATAATCAGAAAAACATGTGCTCAGAGGTGCCAATCATGCTGACCCTTCCACATCAAGAATTGTGATCTAACCACATGGTACCCTGAAGAGAAGGGGGGACATGAAATGTGTGAGATTAGATAACAACACTCCTCAAATGCCACAGGTCCATCACAGAGCATGCCAAAGAGGACCCAGCACTGCCTAAAATGACTGCAGACACAAAAGCTGGAAGCAAGACTGCCCATCAGAATTCCAGTTCTGCATAACCATCTACACTGGCAGCAAGCACTTAAGACTTCAGGTAGAAGCACCACATCTCTGCACTGACTGAACTACTTCACTTGCAATAAGGGTTTCTTTTTGTGGAGGACTTTTTCTGGGGGATAGGGTTATTTTTTATTTTGTTGGGTTTTTTAAAAGTTTCTTTAGATCTGATTTGTATAAAGCTACATAGTATAAACATTACCTGGAAGAAATCTCACAAACCGCGGCATGAAGTGGTATCTAGGACAGGAAACAGAATCATTTTCAAGTGAAGGACCTTAAATACAAAAAAAAAAATTACAGGAAATTTATGAACAGCAACATATTTGCAAAAGAAGAAAAGAGGCAACTCTGCTGCAGATGATATCAATGAATGGTGATTACATCTCATAGGGCTTAAGTTTCAATACAAAAAATAACAAAAAAAAACCCCCAGAGAGACAACTTGTAGTGAAAGCTGAAAGCTTTCATACAGACAATTTAAAAGAAATCTAAAATAATTTAAAAATTATAAGAACCTGACAAAAACCCCACTACTTTTAAATAAAACAGTAATAGAAAAATACTGATTTATACAACCAATTAATTATTACACTTAAGCCTTACAAGCACTAGTTTATCTCCTGCCAATTAGTGGGGTGTTTTTTGTTCACTGTAACAAAGGTAACATGGAAATTTCCACAGTATTGTTTTGTGGGTATTTTTTTTTTATTTTCCTATTCACCATATAAAGCTTTGCAAGAAAATAAAAACTAAACCTGTAAGTACCTGGTGTTAAAAAAAGAAAGAATAATCAGAAGCAGTAACAGAAGAGACAACACTGACATTGGAATACATTTAGTATCAAACCACAGGCTACACAAAATGTATTAAACCTGTGTGCTCCTCTGTTTAACTGCATTAAGTGCAGAGTGCAACGCCACAAAGTCAAGACACTCTACAGATACTGAAAGGTAATTCCTCTGATACTCTCATTTCTCTTTTAAACCATGAGCAGCATTCTCCTTTGTTGCAGTCTTCAAAAAAACAAGTATTTTCATCTTGTCAAAAGACAAAAATGTTCAGCTATAATGATAATGTTAACTCTCCACAGCTGTCTATGACACTGCTTTCTGAGTTGACTGCAGAGAAATACTGTATGAGCAACTTGTTAGCTTGTAAAAGGAAAGAATAGTTTACCTGACACCTTGGCTTTCAAAGTACCATGCACATGTTACTCTGTAATATTAAACACACAGTAATATTTACTCTTTGATTAAAATAGAAGTTCTGGATTAAGGCAGAAATTCAGTTTATTTGTGAGAATACAGTGCCAAGTTTGTGCATTTTCATTGCTACAGCTCACACGACTGATCTCTAATTTCATCCTCTTGAAGAATAGATTGTCCTTCCCATGGAAAACAGCAGTTACACTGCTATTTTGAGGACCCTCTCAAAGAGAACGTTACCTTTAAGATTCCAGTCATACAACTCCAAAATATCTTTGAACAGATATGAAGAGAACAGCTCAAGGCCTCTCACACAAAAATTCTGGGGAAATAAAAAAAAGATCAAAATTATAAATATATAATTCTCCAGTACAAATAATGCCATTCTTATATAGTTAAATAAAACACAATGAAAAAAACCACTGTCTTCATATCTGCCAACCACTAGATACTGGGTTCTGGAAACTGTATTGATATATTTGTGATCATCTACTCTAACATAGCACAGTGGTCTCTTCAGAAAGCATTGTCAAGAAAGAATGGTATTGAATCCTCTTTACCCAATGTCCAAATCAACAGTGTAGGCAAAACTAGGAATCTGCAATAATCTGCCAAGCACTAAAACCCCTTCCACCTGAGCAAGCTAAGCAGATGACACATTTCTGAGAAATATCTTTTTCATAGTTCACTTTTTCCCACATGCTTATAATAAATGTTTATAAATCACCATCTGTGGTAACACTATCACTTCCATAGCAAGTATGAGTACAACACAATTGAGGATTATGACCAAACTAGCCAATAGAAGAAGAAGAAAGATGAAATGAAAAAAAAAAAAAGAAAAAAGAGACTCTTTTCATGAAGTGAGGAAGTGGCTCCTTCAGTGAACGAACATATAAACTTTTCTGAACGAACAAAATCAGGCCAGATTAATATAAATTGTGCATGTATGATATCAGCCATAAATTCCAAACTCAACACCACATTCTCTTTCAAAAATCATTAATAAAGATGGTCTGCAAATAATGCTGTAGCTATTTACCCAGAAGCCCCCCCCAAATGGTGACTTCTTATATTGCCCGGTGGCCATTTGTTGTTTCAGTTCAAGATTTGCAGACAACATAGTACATTCACTCTCTTACAAGAAATTAATTGCTTTGATCACATCATTCTTTCTGAGGCATTTCAAGGCTGTTTACTTCAGGGCTTCTTAGGCATTGTATACATTTAGATGCCATTGAGCAACCAAAAAAAGAGATAACTAGAAAGAAAAACGTAAATACATATGACCAAATTAAATACTGATCCTATCTTCATAGCTGATATGCAGGGGTGTCTCTGTATCTATACACACTGTTCCACTGCAGCAATTAACCTCACAAACTGGCTCCACTAGGCATTAATTAGCAATAAAAAAATCCCACTACAAATAGATTATGAACTCAATGTGCTCTGTTTGTATCCACAGGAAATTTGTTTTGGCAACATCTTATATTAGGTACTGATAAGCAATCTTCAGAGCTTCAAACTTCTGATTAAGTTTGAAGAAAAGTTGTGCCATTGACTTCTGTGGTCCTGGCAATGGAACATGCCTTCTTTTTGTCAGAGGGAAGAGAAGGGTAATGCCTAATTTACAGATATTGCATATAACTTAAAATGAAAGGAACCTATGGATATAAGCACTTCTTACTGTTTGATTTTAATACATGATAGCCTAGGTAGATGGATTTATGCTAGTACCTGTAAGTGCAAGTTCTTTTCCAGCCACTCAATCAGAACAGAGCCAGTCTCAGAGACTTCACAAGCTGGGATACTGAATAGTTTAATCCATTGAACACACCAACAACCCGTAACCCATTTTGACTTTTAGACTGATTATCCATCTTACCTCAGGCATCATCTCCTCAATGAAATGAATTGTATAGTCAATGTTAAACCTGATTACTTTGCATAGAGGAATCTGGAATGAAAAGAGAAATTCAGCATTAAAAACTGTACAGCATCAAATGTATAGTTAATACAATTTTGTATGCAAAGGTATTACTGTCTGCTGAAAAGGGCATTTACTAAAACAGCTGCTCTGGGGGATCATGCAAAGACAAGAACACAAGCATGTGTAAAGGGAGTACCAGTTCCAGCCTTCACCTCAGTAATAAAACACAGTGCTGACAGGAGGGATGGTGAAGGAAGGTGAAATAATGCCATCTACTGGAGATTAAATTTTCTTTAGGAGAAAAAGTACACTTGTAAACTTCAGTCTTCTCTTACTTGGATATTTGTAAGGGAATTTGTTGTTTGTGGCATGTCATATTGACAGAGTGATCTGAAAGCAAGATGTTTTTAGCACACTGCCAACTGTGTCAGCTATACTGTCTTAAAATGCAGTTTTAAGTCACAGCTACAAAATGTTATGGCTTAGGGATAAATTACAATTTTATACTAATTTCATACAATAAATAATCTCAATTTCCTCTGACTAGCTAGCAAGACAAACATTTAATTTCTTTTTTCACCTTTTTACAGTCCATAATTTGCTGAAAATGTTTCATTTTTAATTGGATTTTCAGAGAACAAAAGCTAAATTCCCAAAAGACTACAAAAATGCCTAATTTTTCCCTTACATATCTACAGCTCTTACCCAACTTTACTACTCACTGGCCTCAAAAGCATGAAACAATGTTAGAACAAATCCACGATCTGTGAAAGTGAAGCAACCCAAGGTTATTTTACATTTGTAAGCACACAAATAAATATCTGAACAGCACTAGGGTTGCAATGAAATCAATGTACATAGCAGAGGTGCAACATTCTGACTGGATCTTCTTGCAGCCCACTGTCAAACATTTGATTATTTTGACTACAAAAATCTATTGATACCTGCATGATAAATTAAGAAGCTGCACCAAACAAACAAACAAAACTGCATTTCTTAAAATTAAATGTAAATACAAACCCGTCCTAAAACCTTGGAAGCTAAATATACCATTTAGAATCTGAGCAGATGAAAACCTGTCACACTTTAATCAGTGAGGCTTTAAAAAAAGCACAGGGATTGTTTACTTATTTTCTAACACATAATTTAAACTAGAAGTTGAATACTTTAGAGAAGTGACCACAAATAAGATCTCCATGAACTGGAGTTCCATGGACATAGGCAAACACACACTAAAGGAGCACACGGCAGGTATTGTAAAATTCGTCGGGTATTGATAATATGAAAATAATTTTTTCTGTGACTGTACTAAACACCTGAGCTGCTCAGTTATTACTCAGTAGTAAAAGCAGTAACTCAGTAATAACCCTAACCATGCAAACTTAAGACTTCATAATACAGAAATTTGATTAATGCAAAGATGTTGGTGTTCAGATCTCTATTTTTACTACCTTTTGCTACCTCTGCTTTATCAAATATGTTCCAAAGTGACCCTCAAAGAGCAGGGTTTATGTTGTATGCCAAAAATCATCTCATGACATCAAGAGAGTCCTTCCAAAGGACTTTTTATCTTTTAGCAACAGGAACTGGCACCAGTGTGGCTTTGTATTCAACTCTGTAAAAAAGAATCATTTGTAGCTCATCACTTCCCCCGCCTCGAAGTGCATGTAAACATGTACTTCACAGTAAGCTTAACAGCTTCACTAACTACTCATATCAAAGGAGAGTCTTTCTTGTTGTCTGTATATTGAACACTGCCATAACTCTCTGCCTTCCTGTCACAAAATACACAGAAAAATTGTGAAGGTAAGGGGGTCTCTCTATTATTTAATATGAGTCAAACAAAACTTCTCCTTTTTGCTCATTTGCAAAGTGAAAATGTAAAGCCTTGAGATAAATTTGCCTTGAACTCTGAGGCTGAGTTAATGCTACCGGGCAGCAGTGCCTCCCATTGCCATGCCAGAGGCTGAACTCCACTCTCTCACTGATTTCTGAACAAGACTCCCTTCCCCTGACCACCAGAAGTAAAGTGTTATCATATATCCATTATGTAAGCAAACTGTCAGGGTCAAAGTAATTTCTTCTCAGTGCCTCTTAGTTCCAGTATCCTTACATCCCAGTCCTGTGTTCATAACCATCCTTGCACTGAGTTGTGGCATTGGTGATGCAGCTAGTAATAGGTATAAAAAGCATAGAAACTAACATACATTGAACTTTTTAAGAAAACCTCGAAATAACCAAGGTAACAAAAAAATCTTCAAGTGAACAGAAATTAAGAATCTGCCTATTTTCCATTCACATTTGGCTAACTCAGCTTATACTGGAAAAGCAAGGCAGTCAGGTACCAATCGTTTCCTTTTCTTGTTATACCTGCTTTCAAAACACAAACACTTGTACATACCTACAGCTTTTACAAAAAATTGTAACTTGCTAGATCCTGAAGAAGCTGAACAGCTGTTCAAAAGTATTGGATACATCTAGGTAAGTTTTAAGAAAAGAGAAAACCCTTTTGAGTGGATCTCCGAAAAATTTCATTTGTCACTTACAGGGAAAACCCCCTTTTTTGTTATTATTGCTAGTTTTTTTTTCACTTTGCCAACTTAATAAACCCACTCAGACAATTTAAATCCAATTAGTAATCTTAACAAGTTGTTCCATGGTTTAATTCACTTCCAAACTGTGAAACATAAAAACATTACTTCGGTGCACATCACAGATTCAGTCACAGTTCAAAGACGTTGCTTACCACAGTCAAGACAAAACCTGAGATTCGTTAGCACAAATATCTTTCCCCTGTCCTCAGTGCTGGAAAGATGTTTGTAGCATACATGTATTGTTGTTTTAGAGAAGTTTTGCTTCAGGGAAGAATAGGTACCTTCTAAAGAAATCCCCTATATGAAACCTAAAGTCTGCAGCAATGACTGTACTTACGTTTGTTAGTGGGGCATGTGCAAACATGGAGAACCCTTCAAAGATATATTCATGGTCATCATACTCAATAACAGTAGGTCTGTCTGTCTTAAAAAAGCAAACAAAACCACCACAGAGTAAGCAAGAAGCAGTACAACTTTGGTCACCAGAAACAAAATCAGAGTCATAGTTCAAATTATTTATAAAGTACTTACTAAGAAATTTGTGGGAGGTGACACAGTAATTCGGTAGTGGTATAGTCTTCCAGCATTGTTGGTCATGGGGCGACATGGTTTAATGGGCTTAAAGAAAGAGATAAGTAGAATTATGTGTAGGGTCAAGGCAAATTTAGATTAAAAGAGAGAATAAAGCATTTCTAATAGCCATGAAATATGCATTAAGAAAAATTAAATAAAAGCAGGTAGTCATAATTAAGCATTCTGAGAAGGAGGAAAGTGTGGCCTTATCTCCATTTTCACTTTAATAAATATTTTTAAAGCTATTCAAAAGCTAAAAAAGGTGAATTTTTTTTTTCATTTTCCATTTTACTCTCCATCTCTCTTCACACAACAGTTAGCTGTTTACGTTCCAGACTGATTTCCTCTCATATATAAATTTGTTTCAGGAAACACATTTTAAAAGCTTACAAAGAGATGCCTGGACATCACATGAGAAGATCTCAAGGTACATTATCAAGATAGGTATCAGCTCATCTGCTTGGGGGATATCTAAGGCTTGAAGAGAAGGGATTAGTCTATCCCCACAGATAGAGGGGTTACCCTCTGGTAACCCCACTCTGCCTCCCAGGTTGTAATGTTTGACTTTGAGGTCCAAAGGCAGCCAGACAGCTGCAATTTCATGTTTCCCTCCAGCTTGTTCTGAAGCAGTCCTGTGTAAAGACCTAAACTCCTCAACAACCAGTTAAAAACCAGCTTTTCATATGCCCTACATACAACTTGCTGCAGTTCAGAGGCTGCTACCAGCCCGTTTGGAGTACACTGCAGTGAGCAGGGTACTATTCTGAACTGCAGAACAAAAGCTGGCCTGTGGCAATGGCAAGACATCTATACCACCACACTGCTTTGGCCACTTTGCAAAATTTATGCAGTAAGAAAGGTGATTTTGTTGGCTCTTCACCCCAAAATAAGCTTCTCAGTTTATTATTAAAGCTGCAACAAGGCAGCTGCAAACAAGCTAGCTGGCAGTTTCACCTGCAGGGCACTGTGAAATGTATTATATCCAAGGAGATTATGTGAAACCTGGGATTCCCAGATGGCATTGTTCCAGGGAGCAGCTGCCTTCATGCAGCAAGTTTTATGTACAGTAGTTTTCTCCTCCTAAATATTCTCCCTTTTCTGCAAGAAGAACCCTAGATGCAACATGGGGAGGAATAGATCCTGAACTGGAGAAATTTATAGTAAGCTTCAGATCAAAGCCAATTTTCTGAACTCGAATAATTCACAGAAACGTTTGTAACTATTTAACTGCAGAGAAATAAACAACTGTTCCAGTAAATATATGTACGAAGGCCAACTGAAAAATAAAATTTTTAAAGAAAAAGTATTAAGGTAATTTGAAAAGCCTACAAAAGGCAAGAATGCCTTCTGACAAGCCTTCTGCTTCTTTCAGCAGTAGAATTACTATTTATTTTTTTTAATAGCAATCACTTCACAAAGTAGGCCCTTCACAACATATTCATCCACTTGAATACAGCAGATCTTTGATCACAAGTTCTTTTCTATTAACACAATCATGTTATGGAAACTTAAAAAAAAAAAAACAAACACCTAAAACTAAGCAAACACAGGCCAAAGTTTTCTAGTTTCCAGACAGTTACCAGTATTGCATTTTAAATATGAGGTTATGTAACTAAGTGATTTAAAGTTGCAAAAGAGTTTTTTTTACTCAGCCTGTAAATCATGGGAAAACCCCCTCAAATCAACCCAAGCAGGAATTTACAGCTGCAAATTTGTATTCATAATTGCAATCCTTAGAATTACTAATACCTCTTCCCCAGGATAAATGCCATGTCTTATTCCTGTTCGCCGGGCTTTAGCACTGCACTTGCACAAAGGTCCATCATTCATCTGTCAAAAACAAAATAGGATTCTCGTTTTACTGAAAAGTGGTTTTGGAAAAGTATGTTGGTTTTAATGCCCTGAGTGCTGATGCTTCTAAAAGCCTGTCATGCTTAGATTAAGTGGATGTTCTTAAGCCAATAAAACTGTAGACTAAAGTAAGAAAACTACACAGCAGCATTAGAACTTCATCACTGCTTCAGAAGCACAAGATGGAAAACACTGTCAGCAGAATTGTACCACCCTGCTATAATATAACTCTTTTCCATTTACTTACACACACAAACAGCATGCTGACTGCCTAAAACAAAATTCAGGTCCCAAACGTGTGTGTCAACATTTACATGCTGAATTCTCCATATTCAAACAGTTCCACTGAGTTCTCTGACTGAAAACCCATCCTCAAGCCCTTTTCCATGGAACAAAGTTATCCTCTAAAATGCAGGCCATCCAAAGATTTTACTTGGTACTTTAAAGAACTGATGGGAACACTTCAAACCCACCCTATGAACAGATCAGTAAAAAAGATAAAAGAGGAAAAAATATCCTGCTTGAGTATTCTGTATGGGTGCATCAAGTGCCCATACCAAAAAGAGCCAGTGCATACATCATAAAGCTCAAAATCTTTCTTTTCACTTTTATGACCAAGATCAATGCAGACTATCAACTACTGCAACAGCCTTAAGCTTTCTGCTCTTACATTATGCTTAGTGCAGAAATCCAACAAAAGAAGCCCAGAAACAAACCAGAGAATCAAATTAAGTCCCAACCCCAGTTTTTAATCAAAGCTTGAATCCAAGAAGTTAAAATTCTTTTAGACTTATGAAAAAAACCCCAAACAAACAAACAATAAACTTACAATGCAACAGAAAAACGATCAGAGCTTTTCATGCTATTACAAGCAGTCTGAAAACATAAACAACATCCATGGTGGGGCTAAATGGCATTATCACATATTAGATGGAATGCGAAGATACCACAGGAAGCAAGAATTACTACACCACTGTTAATGTTAGGTTTAGGCAGCTGGGATAGGGATGCAACCTTTAGTTTTGATGTTAACTTCAGTTTCTTCACACTGGCACAATGCATATGCGCAGAAGAACATAAGCAGGGCATTTCCCTACTCCTTTGGAAACTTAGTTACACAATCTTAACAATGGAGTGATGCGTCAGTTTGCTGCTCACACAGTTTTTCCCATACTCTGAAACCCTCAAGGAAAGAACAGGTTCAAAGAAATAGAATCATGCTCATAGGTAGAAGCATGCTTCCTCATTGGCTTATACAGCGACAAGACAGAAGAGATTTAAAAAAGCAGTCAACAGCTAATTGCTCATCAGTGCTCCAAAACAGAATCTACTGAGGCTATTTAAATAATCATCACGTATTTCTGAAAATCTCGTCCTTAATTCTGAGTACTGTTCAGCACAAATACTGCCTCTGTTATATTAACTGCAAAGGCCAAAACTGAGAGAGATGTGAACAAAGTGCCTGTAAAGCCCAAGACTTGAGGAGCAATCAGATACATACCTATCTTGTCCCTAACAACACTGCTCATGGTTGCAGGAAAACAATCATGAATTGATGGTAAAAAGATGGTGAGAGATCACAAATTTACACAGGCAATGCCTTCTCTGACCAACAGAGCAACACAAACAAGCAGATCACATTTGTAAGGCAAAAGTCACTGTGGTGACATTGAGTTTAACAAATTATTTTCTGGCAACTGTCAACACTGCTGGAGATTATCCAAATTAACAGACAAAATTCTCAGACTGAAGAGTTCCATGCTACAAATCTAGTTTCAGGTCGGATGGTGTACTTGTATGTGTCAGAGTGCATGGCAATCATTCCCGTTTTATTTATTGACAGAAAACATTTTGACACACGAGATAAATACCTAAAAAACTTCAAACCTTTTCAAATAAAATATACACAGAAGTAGTACAGCACTGACAGGCTCACCATGATTGATTTTAGCCTTTTCAAGAAAGATGAAGAGCCAGCCTCAAGAAAGTTTTTGGTAAAGAACATTTTTCAGCAGGAAACTCATATACCAAACATTCCTGAATCTATTCCTTCTACAGTTATTCCACTTCCTTTTTTGTTAATATTCTTCATAGAACATTACTTTGAAGTGTGCCCAAGAGCTACACAATTTTTTTCTGTTAAATATCCAAACAGTTCACTAATTTTGTTTTCCATACAAATAAAAACAGCTAGCTATGCTCAATCATTTTTTTAACTACAAGCATAAATATGAATCTATAATGGAATATTCAAAAGACTTTTGAATTACCACAATGGCAATATGCATTCCAGTATCTTTCCACATTATGATTTGTTGCATGCTAAACTCATAAATCACACAAAGTGAAAGGAAAATAAATTTACTGAGGTGCCACTTGAGAGAACAGATTGTAAAATATTTAAGTAAGAAAGATGAAGATAGTGAATTTGCAAACAAAAACTAGTCTTCTATGCAATGTGTACATGCGAAACAGCACTTCTTGAGCTCAGCAATTATATTTAATGATAACTACAATCTCCATGCAATTATAAAAGAACCATTAGACAAGAAATTAGAAGCATTAACTGCATATTTAAAACATTATTTATCATTATGAGCTGAGAGCTTAAGGTGAAAAATTTGTAAACGATGTAAACATATTGCCTTTTCTCCACCACAGAATTCAGCTGTGTACCTTTATCTCAGGGCTAAAAGGACAGTATTAGCACACTGTTAGCATATAGTTTTTATTAATGCTGTCAGGCATGATTCCAACTAAATAATCCCCAGGATTAACTAGCTGGAACCAAGCTCTTGAAATCAAAAGTGAAGGGCTTTGAAGAAGATGAGAGAGAAAAGGGAAAACAGGGGTAAAGAAAGCATTCTGAAATAGAAGTCACTTTGCACGTTCGACAACAAGGCAGAATTTTCCATTTACTGGGAGAACAACCTTTGGACACCCACACCCTACCTGTCCAGGATCATTGTACCACAATTCTTCGTGGAGGCGATCAGGGTGTGCTTTTTTACGCTTAATTTCTGCAATGACGTCAATAACATCTGAATCTGAACTGCTGGAGCAGCTGCTGTCATCTTCGGAGTCACACTCTGACTCACTGGAGCTCTCTGATTCACACAGAAGAAATAAAGATGGCTGAAAAACACTTCCACATGCTCTCTTCTCCATAGCAATGCATTCTCTAACATGAATTAATGTCTGGATTTAATATTTAAAAAACCCAAATCACAAAAACCTTGATCTCAATACCTCTAATCTCCTGTGGTACTGTGGAGTGACTCCCTTTCTTATGCATATAACTTTAGTCACTCATTTCCACAGATATCCTCAGCTTCAATTTAAATAAATGCCTTCATAGCCAAGACATATACTAGTATGCAAGTAATGCTTATCTTATTCTTGGAATAAAATGCTAGGTTTCTTCCATTTTTTAAAATTTCGATTTAAGAGAAAATATATTACTATACTGTCAGTGCTTTCAAATACTGTGAAACTATGGTTTTAAAGTACACATTTTTACTGACTCTCCTTAGTTGAAAGAAAAAGGAGAGAAAATGAGAGAACATCACTAGGAAAATGCTTCCCTTGTTTTAAATCAAGATGTATTTTTACACAGTTCATAATTTGGCATAACGTGTAATTAAAATATGTCCTTGGAACACATGGTTTACATAGGTCACCTATGCTCAGCTGAAATAGTTTCCTCACAAAGTGTACACATGTATTCCTACAAATACTCACAGACATAAGTTTCAAAAGGTCTCTGCTATACATCTGATTAATACTGAGTCTATTTTCAGGTGCAAAACATGCATGGAACCTGTGAGAGTAAACTGGAGTTTCAAAAGACTAACACAGAACTTCTTGTAACATATGGAAAGCACAGAATCATAGAATGGTTTGGGTTGGGAGAACCCTTAAAGACTACCCAATTCCATGGAGAGGTATACCTCCCACTAGACCAGGTTGCTAAGTGCCCCATCCAGCCTGACTTTGAACATTGCTAGGGATAGAACATCAATAACTTCTCTGGGCAACCTGTTCCAGTGCCTCACTGCCTTCACAGTAAAGAATTTTTCCCATCATCCTTTCATCCACCAGCCTTTCATGACTTAAAAGTGCTCCTGGAACACACTGCTATCCCACTGCAACACATGATTGCTGCTAACACAAGCCAGAACAGTGACAGCCTTTACTGAAGTACAAAGTAAGACAAACTACTAGACACTACATGGCTACTACATGGTAGGAGAAGCTGGCATGGACACCAAGTTAGCCCAGGGGAACAGTGAAGACAGAGTCTTTGCGTTCTCCAGAAAGAGTGGAAAAAGAAAATGCAGAAGTTGCCCTTGGTCCTATCATATTTTAGCCAGGAGCAGCAGGCTTTCTTCCTCAGAGATCTAAGGAATGAGAGCTTTACACAAGTATGTTGATTGTAGCAGTCGTGTCCTTGATTCATCCACATGAAAAAACACATCCTAAAAAACCCTACAGTTAACTTCACTGGTGATTCTTGAAGGAGTTTAAATACATGCAAATTCACTGGTCAAAAAAATGTGAAAAACTACTTTACAAAGGTGAGTTCACATTTTATTTCATCTGTATTTATTTTTTTCTTTCCTCTTCACTTCATCCTTTTATACCATCAGCATGTAACTATGTCATTATGCCGTATTTCAACTTTGGAATTTTTGATATGCAACTTATTAATGAGTTACTAAGATGAGACCTGAGAGTTTGAAGAAGCTCATCTGGCCAAAATGAAGCAATAGTTAAAAAGCAAGCCCAAGAGAATATCTAAATTACTATGATATGCCTACAAATTTCTTGAACTAAAACAACTGACTAAAAAACACACTATGAACACTGAAATGCTGGAAGTATGAAAAGAATGACAGTTTTCACAAAACAAACCAAGAAAAATAGCTTTCATTGACTTCTGAGTAGACAAATTGCTATAAAAACCTCTGCTCTGCTTTTCAACCAGTATTTCCCCAGTATTTGATGCTGCTGACGTATTTCACTGTCAGAAGATCCATATGGGTGGGACAAGATAACGCACATAATGTATGTTATGAAAACTGATACTTTTGCAGGTGTCAGACATACCAGGCAGAGTTGCACAACAAAAATACAATACTGAATAAAAACTCAGATGTTTGTTTTTACAGCACTGAGTCTATCACCACTACTCCTGCTTGCTCTTTAGAAAGACCAGGAGCTCCTCAAAGCTTCTCATGTGCCATTCTCTGGAATCATGCTTAGGGTGTGTAGTGCCATGGAAGAAATTAGCATTTGGTAGTGCTGGATACTCTCCATTCCCCCCTAGGCTTTCTGGGTAAAGAATCTAGCTCTACTTCCATCAAGAGCTACAGTAAAATTCCCATGGATAAGAAATACAAAAGAGGGATTTAAAAAATACCTACATTATTAAATACACACAATTGCCAAAAGTGGTTAACTACACATTATTCTATTTCAGAGGTTTGTCATCACTTCAGCCTACCTAAATCTTCATCCAGCTTGGTTTTTGGTGGCTCCCATGGTGGCCTGGCTGCTTTGGCCTTTGCCTGTCGCTTTCCTAACTCCTCATCAAACTTTTCATACAGATCCCGGAGCTTGCTTGTTCCTACCACAGTAGAGTCTCCCTGTTAAAAAAAAAAATTAGAACAGAACAAAAAAAGAACAGTGTTAAAATAGCACAAGCACTCAACATCTACCAGCATTTCATGAATAAAGATTGGAAAGACAGATCTTTCAGTGAAACATGGGAATATCTAATAAGGCTTTAGCATATCATTACATTGCTTCACCAGGTGAACTAGAGAAATTATCATTATTTCATTTGCTGGTATAGCACTTCTCCAAGTTGCAGGAATATACAGTGCTTGAGGCATCTCTGCTCACAAGCTAAACACCGTGTAAACAGGGAAAAAATAGATTATTCCCTCCTGGAGACAAAAAAGTACCACTCTTCCATTTATCACTTATCTGAATGCTAACAGACAGAAGGAACAGGGAAGAACTCTAACAGGGTTAAAAGTCTGAGTTGATTGGGAAAAGAGAAGAATTAAATGACACAAAATGATTATCCTGCTGAAGGGTTCATATTATAAAGGACTGTCTGCAGTCATTTTAAAGTTCTCACTGACATACCACTTGATCCATAGGGTCATTGGAATAATAGCTTTCAGAATGGGTACAGCGAACCCAGACTGGCTTAAGCAATTCCTCATCTTCCTCTTCATTTTTCTCAGAAGCATTCTCTTCTGATTCTTTGTCTTTGACAGCAGTATAATTTTTCTCTTTACTGGAGCTCTGGTTCTCAGACCACCTTTCTCTGTCCTCCTCCCATCGGGTTCTCTTTCTCTCTCTGCTTGGAGACCGGCTTAGTGGGAGAAAAGAAACAAAAGCAGTTCTCTTTATTATTTTAAAATGAAAAACAGTTTGCTTCAGATGAGTAAGTCATTCTATCATATATATTGCAGCAAAATCCACTTGCCTTTCCAGCTTTTAACTTGCACCATAAAGAGTGCAAGAGTAATTTGTAGTTTTGAATTACCATAAAAATTACTTAAAATTTTATATGCTTTTTATTTTAAGTCATATTCAAGAATTAAAATTAAAAAATACATGCCATTTAAATTAAAATTCCTACTTGCATTCTATGTGAATTTCTTCTAATTGCATTTTTAAGTTAGGAATTCACTGGTAAAAATTAAGTTACATCAGTCACAACTAGAAGTTACAGTAAGAAGTTTCAAAGCACAGCCCAAAAACTATTGGAATGACAAAAGAACTTGAGTTTTATTAAAAGAATTATACAAACCCCACACTTCTGTTACCCCAACACACCTTTGAACAACAGAAGATGTGATATTGCTTGCACATCACAAGAGTAATGCTTTCAAAAGAGAAATAAAAAAACTACCTACTCTTTTTTTAAACTCCTCTGCCTACAAAACCAATAATGTTGCAATGTTTTCAACTATACAGCATTCAGAAAGGAGCAGCAATAAAATAAAAGCCTCGAAAAGATAATCTAAAGATAGAGTGACTTTAAATAATTTTGGTACTTCACGGACTAGAAGATTTAAGACAAAGTCTTTACGACACAGCAGTGAAACCAGAGATTAATCCTGTTTCTACCTCCACAAGGTCTTGAGATAACTGCTATTTGCATGTATCGTAGATGATTATAAATTTAAGACATTCATTTTTTCTGGGTTTCAGACATACACACAAAACCTCATGTGGGTGGATGCACAGAGCCTCAAATGCTCAAGAGACCACACTGCAGCCAGCCTTACCTTCCTGCTCTCTTGTAATCCTTCTTGTAGGATCTGTCTGGTGATGGTGACCTTCTGCTGTCACGGTGCCGATGCCTCTCCCTCTCCCGCTCCCTTGAAAAGTTAAAAAAGTAAGTTAAATGAGAAATCTGGCATTTCATACATCCTACACCTAAAAGGAACACAAAAGCAGCCTAAGATCATGTTATGCAAAATGACATACACATGCTGACTGCTAAAAACCCAGATGTTCTTAACACTGACCTTTAAGAAACTTGTAAAAGACAGTCAAGTGTCCATGTCCTCCACCTTTTTCACAAAGCCATCTATCTCAACACGAGAGTTAATTCACACCATACAAAGGCAACATCTACGAATTACCCACAGGACTTACTACCATTTTTCCTCTTCTCCTGAAGACGAATGGCAAAGGGTAAGATTATTTTATGTATAACAATTCTAAATGCCTCAAGGAAGGAAAGGAAAACCTATTTCAAGCACAATAGCTTTGTAAGCACAGAAGTCATTCAAGTGTTTGAGGCAAGCCCTCTCTTCCTTACAGCAACCTCAAGCACACACAAACACCAGATACAGACAATCTGCATAATGCTGGAACTATGACAACACACTTTTTGGGTCAAAGAGCTTAAAATTAACTGAAATCTTTGGGAAGAGTGGCTAGAAAGCTGTCCATCAGAGCAAATGAGCATGTTGGTCACAGGCAGCTGAATACGAGCCAGCACAGACCCAGGTGTCCAGAAAGGCCAATAGAATCCTGGCCTGTATCAGCAAGAGTGTGGCCAGTAGGACCAGGACAGTGACAGTTTCCCTGTACTTGGCACTGGTGAGGCTGCACCTTGAATCCTGTGTTCAGTTTTGGGCTGGTCACTACAAGAAGGACATGGAGGGGCTAGATAGAGTCCAGAGAAGGGCAATGGAGTTGGTGAGGGATCTAGAGAGTGAGTCCTGTGAGGAGCAGCTGAGGGAGCTGGGGTTGCATCACCTGGAGAAAAAGAGGCTCAGGAGAGCTTTGTTGGTCTCTACAACTGCCTGAAAGGGGGTTGTAACCAGGTGGGGATTGTCTTCTTCTCCCAGGTAACAAGAGACAGAATGAATGGAAACAGCCTCAAGTTGCACTAGGGAGATTTCATTAGGATAGCGAGAAAAATTTCTTCACCCAAAGGGTTATCGAGCAGTGGAACAGGCTGCCCAGGAAAGTGGTGTTATCACCACCC
>JAOTQP010001286.1:69685315-69725359 GCA_026413545.1 Cichladusa arquata | reverse complement strand
GCACCTGCGCCCCGTCCCGCCCCGGCCCCAAGCCCTGCGGAGCGGCCCGAAGGCGGCCCCGCCGCCCCTCCGCGGGCAGCCCGGCACGCCGAGCCCACCTGCGCCCGGCCGCCGCCGCCGCCGAGGCCAGCGCCGCCCGCAGCGCCCGGCTCCGGAACAGGAAAGCGGTGGGAGGCGCTGCGGGCGGAAGCGCCGCCCGCCGAGGGGAGCGGGGCCATGAGCGGAGCGGAGCCGGGGCCCCGCGGGGCGGCCCGGCGGCTCTACCCGGCGCTGCCCGTGTGGGTGGTGGAGGACCACCAGGACGTGAGTGCCCCGCGCTGGGCCGGGGATGGGGGCTCCTCGGGCGGGCCGTGGGGAGGGGTTTGCTTTCCTCCTGTTTGTGTGTGCTTGTTCGTCCGTGCGTTTGTCCGCGGCGCGGGTGCTCAGTGAGGCGGGTGGAAGCGAAGGGAGGTGCCCGGTGCGGTCACCGGGAGCTCCCCGGGGGCTGCGCTTTCCCGTCGTGTGTGCGGGATCTGCGGGCGCTTCCATGGGAACCGCCTCCCCTCCGCAGCCGCACACAAACCCCCAGCCTGCCTTCCCTTCCACTGCTCAGACACCAGTGATCTTCACTGCAGACCTGATCTTCGGTCCCATTCAGCGGCTGAGCTACTTATTGCCGTGATCGCATCTTGGCATCTTTTAAAGTAATTGTTACTGACTGGTTTTTTCTTCTTTGTGTCATTGATTGCTATGGTTTAAAGGAAGTAATACCTACATTACACTGCTGTTGTAATATGCTAGCTATTGATGTGATGCTTGGAAACTCAACTCTACCCAGTGTATGACACGTCAACAGAGAACAAGTAAATACAATTCCATCCCAACAAGTAAATTGACTCTCTCTTGATGAGATATGTTAAAAATCTGGAGCTTCACTTTCTTTCGTGGAGTCATTGAACAAGGAAGTGAAGAAGAAATTTCTTTTGAACTGCTGTTTCTGGTTTCTCATGGGGTTTTTTGTAATTGCGTAAACTGAGGCTTTAATACTAAAATAACAGCTTCTTTGCAAATAGGAAATATTAGTGTAGTAAAGTTTATTAAAGAAAATAATGTTACGAATTTGTAAATAGTTTAATGCAGTTCATTTTTGCTAAGACTCACTGAATATATGATGCTGTGGTAGCTGATTTTTCACGGTAGCCAAGGACTTAGAGTGTCACTGTAGTAGGAATTCTGAGGTAATGCCTCTTAATGATCCTTCTTTGTTTTAGTCTCTGTATTTCTGTTTTCAATTAGCTTAAAGTTCTGTTAACACAAAATATTTAATTTTAAATGCTTCAAGTATAGGAGCGTGCATGAATTGGTCTGTCTTGCATAAAACATAAATGGCTTTCTGTCCCAAAGTGTAAGAACTTCCCAGAAGATTTTATATTAGCCTGCTGACAGTGATGTTCTTCCAGAGCAGGTTGTCAGTAGCTGCATCATGCACTGATTATTAACAACAGCTGTCATGAAGGAAATTTTGTTCTTAATCCAGATCAGGAAAACTTGCAAGGCTGGAGAACTTAGTCTCTCGTGTCTCTTGCAACCAGCAGTTGCGCTTACCTGAGGTGAAGCTTCAATTTTAATTGAAAATATTGTAGGTTGTTCGGTAGGCCAGATTGCTTCTTTTTTACAAAGAAGTAAAAGCCATGGATCAGTAAAAACATGGATCATGTTTTTAATCTTGTCTTGTCTACTATTGCAATAATATACATATATGTTATGGTTGCGCCTGCACAGTATGCAGGGTTTGTCATCTTAATCAGTTTTATGCCAAAAAAAATAGCTCAGTTGCTGTTGTAATGTAGAGGTCACACATAATTTTTGTTGCTTCGTACAGTCTTCACATTCGTATAATAAGGCTGTGATTCACAATCCTTGTTGGATTTGCTTTGGCAGCCAAGGCTGTTGATGCCCTCTAACAGTGGAAAAGACTCTGTGTACTGCAGCTCTGAGTAAGAGGGAGCAGCCATCAGTTGTCTCAGTTTTACCACCCTATATTACTGCAGTTCAATGGTTTGCTGTGCTGTACTGGTGAGTTGCCTCACCTCCTGTTTTTCACACTTCTGAGTGAAGAACTTCAGCAAGGATTAAAGTTGGCCAGTTGAGAAAGGTAGTCTCTCTATTGCCAACAATCATGGAGGGATTAGAAATTAATTCTTCAAGAAGAATAGGTTTAATGGTCAGCTAAAGTTTAAATCATGGTGGAGTCAGTCTATATCAGTTAACTTATAAAATATAAGGAGAAAACTGTTTTTATCTCCATAGCACCAGTGTATGGTGAGGAAGCTTTATAGCATGGGGAAAGAAATGCATGAGCAACGATCTGCCAAAGAGGAAAGGCATTCCTGGGGCTTAGTTGTAAATGGAAAAAGAAAATCTAGGAATTGAGTTGAATGGGTAGTGAGAAGAGCTACTGCAAACAAGACATCCTATAAAGAAGGAAAAATGGGGTAAAGTTGTGACTTCTCAGCAGTTTCTCATCTAGAACGCTTGAACTTATAATAATTACTGTTCATGAGTTGTCTTGCCACTGGAGTTATTTTCCCTTTGTATTGTTTTGTGTCTCCCCCCTCTAATCCAAATTCTGAAGGAGTAAAAGTGGTACTGGTGGTTTTGCTGCTAAAGCTATTGCATTTTTCAGCCCACTGGTTATCATTAAAATGTTTTTATTCATGTTGCTTTAGGTGCTACCTTTCATCTATCGTGCCATTGGTTCAAAGCATCTTCCTGCCAGTAACATCAGTTTTGTTCATCTTGATTCCCATCCAGACCTTCTTATTCCTGTGAATATGCCTGCGGACACTGTATTTGACAAAGAAGCTCTTTTTAGGTAAGTCCTCAGTACTGCTACTATCAGAGTAGATTTTAAGTCTACTTCTTGCTGCCTTTGATTCACAGTGAATATTGGTATGACTGCATAGGAAGGATGAACCAAAGAGCTATAAGTCAGATTCAAGTTGTATCTTTTGTCTTTTCACTTTTGCTGAAACTTGATTTTTTTAATGCCAAAAGTTACAGTGCATGTCAAGCAATTTGAGATGTATGAGTTTTGCTTTGTGTATTTGCTCAGTATTTGCTCAGTGTGATGATGTTATCCCAAATAGTTCCTCTGGGTAACAGGAAAGCACTCTGCAAGGATGCTTTGTCTGAAAAGCTGTAGTTATAATACAGTCCTTCTCTCTTCACACTGAAAAACTGACTTTGAGATTGAAATAACACATGCTTTGTTGGCATGCTGGATATGTGAAATAGAACAAGATGTTCCTATTGCAATCATAAAGACCAATATTTTCCCCCACCATCTAAGGTAGGTTGATAATAAGCCACAGTGATCTCTGCTATTGTTTTACTCTTCCTGTTTTAAGAGAAATAATGTTTGCTTCAGTACTGTGGTGATTTACAGCAATTACAGGCTGATGCATTTGGTGTACTTAAATCACCTTAGCCATAGTCAGTATTTTGTTCTCTTTGTTGGATGACTAAAAGGTTTTGTGAACTTTATCATAAAATCATTGAATGCTTTGGGTTGGAAGGAGCCTTAAAGATCATCCAGTACCAACTCCTCTTCCATGGGCAGGGAGAGTTTCCTGATTTTCCTGACCAGGTTGCTCAGGTCCCTATCCAATCCGGCCTGGAACATTTCATGGGTCACCTACAACTGCTTGGACAGCCCATTCCAGTGCCTCACCATTCTCAGAGTGAAGAATTTCTTCCTAATGTCTAATCTAAACACACATTCTTTCAGTTTAAACCCTTGTCCTCTCACTGCATGCCCTTGTAAAAAGTCTCTCTCCAGCTTTTTTGTAGTCTGTTTTGAGGTATTGGAAGGTCCTGTAAGGTCTCTGTGCAGCCTCCAGGCTGAACAACCCCAATTCTCTCAACCTGTCTTCATAGGAAAGGTGTTCCAGCCCTCTGATCATCTTTGTGGCCTTCTCTGGACCTGCTTGAACAGGTCCATGTAACTGTTATGTGGGGTGCCCAGAGCTGGATGCAGCACTCCAAGTGGTCTCACAAGAGCAGAATAGAGGGGCAGAATCCCCTCCTGTAACCTGCTCATCCTGCTTCTTTGCTGCAGCCCAGGATACAGTTGGCATCATACACCTAAAAAAAAATAGGGTCTTGATAATGAGGAAAGCTGCTAGTCCTGTGGATGTGGATTGACTCACTTTAATTACTGGGATGACATTTAAAATATACTTCGAGCAGTTTACAATAAAACACTCTCGTGAGTTCAGTTTGAAGTTATTTAGAACAATGTTGATGATGTTCCTTGCACTTTCCTCTGTCTATTGTGTCAAGAGAAAAAGGGCATAGAATCACAGGATCATTAAGGTCGAAAAGGCCTCTAAGATTATAGAGTCCAACCATTAACCTAACACTGCCAGGGCCACCACTGAGGAGTCTATAATCAAAGTGCCATGCTAAGGGTGAAGCCGATTCCACTCTCTGTCCAAACTTTTTTATACCTACTACAGACATTGTTGATTTGTCCTATGAATGGAGATTTCCCTCTTTTTCTTTCTTTGGTGATGTTACCCTTACATGGAGTACTAATTTTAGATTATTTCCATGGGAGCCTTCAAGATACAAGATGTTTGTGGTGTTCTTGACCATTTTTATTTTTAGGGAAAATAACATTGCTATTTTCTGTCTTTCTCTACTGATTATAGTGAATTAAGTATTGAAAACTGGATTATGCCTGCTGTTTATGCTGGCCACATTTCCCAAGTAGTGTGGCTTCACCCACGCTGGGCTCAGCAGATCTCAGAAGGGGAACACAGTTTTCTGATTGGGAAAGATGTATCAACAACAACAATCAGGTAAATTGTTTGCTGACATATACTAGTAATATAAAAAACATCTCTATAGCTTTTCAGTGGAATCTTTTCTGTTTTCTTGGATAAAGATGAAAATTTAATTTGTATTTACAATTTTCTTAGAACCTAATGCAGTTACACTTATATCAATTTAGTCTTTGGTCTAACTAGTAAAATTATTAATTGGTATCAGCCATGACTGTTTTTCTAGTGTGGGGTGGGTTTTTTTGTTTGTTTGGAGTTTTTTTTTATTTTTGAAGTTAATCTAGTTAAGTGCTGAAACAGGTATTCAGGTGGTGAATTCTCCATCATTTGATAAAGGACGATTGACCTGAGCAGCCTCATCTAGCTTTGAAGTCAGTTCTGCTTTAATCAGATGCTTGACTAGAGACTCTTAGTTGTCTCTTTGAATCTTAATTATTCTGTGATTCAAGTTCAAATCAGAGCCCCTCATCATCTGCAGGATGCAGTCCATAATAATTTTGCATTCACCATATTCACAGTGTTATGATTTTGTGCAGCTTTAATGGTCATTGCAAATCATTTCTCTTGTGAGCATAGTGAGAATAAATCTTTTGAAGCAATTTTAACAAAAAACAGCAGAGAAATGCTTTGTTTTACCACCTTAAATAAAGCACTTAAGGCTCTGCAATTCTGAATCTGAAGCCTGAAGGGAACCTAAATGTTTTTTTTTTTCAAAAGCTAGTGCTTTCTGTTACATTTAATCATTTAGCCAATCTATAGGAATAATTGGTGATGGTTGAATAGCTCTCTCACTAGTGGCCTTAGCAGTCATGAACACAACGTTTCAGACTTCCTTTTGAGGCCAGTTGGGTACATTTTCTTCAGGTTCTTGGTTTAGCAAAACCACGAAGAAAGAAAGGGAAAAAGTCCTCACAAATACAAATGCTCTAAAAGTTTTGATGACAAAAGATGGATAGACAATAGATACATCCTCTTCATTAGTGGACACTGAGGTACTATGAGCTCATGGTGAGCCCTGCAGAATTTCTGGGAAGATGTGCTGTGAATGCCTTGTCAACAAGATGGAGTTGTAATCCAGCCTCTCACCTTGACAAACTGAGGGTAATCCATCCACAAGACACTGGGGAACTAAGCTTCAAATTTCTTCTGCTTAGGAAATTATTTGTCTTTGTGGTTGATTAATGGTGATACTCTGTATTCAAATGAGGCCTTACCACAAGTGAGCAGAAGTTCACAGTTCTTAATCTTATTTGTAATTTGAGTTTATGATTCTTAAGGTTTAATGTACTGCAATACACGCTGAAAATTCTGTTCTTTAAATTTTCACTGTGAGCAGAAGTTTTCGTGTTGCTTTCAGTTGGTTAGTTGTTTTATAGGATTTTTAAGTGGATTAAATTGATAGTTAGCTCTTTATCCTCTAGTTACCATCTTTATCACTTAGGGAATTTTGGGGGTAAAAAAAGTGGAATTCTACTTAAAAATTTATAATATTGTACTTTCACTAAGTCAATATTTATGCATTTTAGGGCACTTTTCAAACCCAACAATCATAATTTTCCTAGAAAATTATAAAACCAAGACGAAATATCCATGGGTTTGCAATCTTATGTCATCTTTAAAATGCAATTCAATTTCAAATTAATCTTAGTAGCACATAATGCATCGTTTTCTTATCCATTAAAACCTTGGAGGGATATAGTAAAAAATTGAGTGAATTTTAATATATTCCACAATAAAGAAGTAGAAAAAACTTTAATATCATTTAAACCTGAGGATTAAAATAATTATTTTGTCTACACAGTTTTACTGTTTTCATTACCCATCAAACATCTATTCATTCTTCCCTGAATCTCTAAAGTATAAAATGCTTTTTCCTAAGCTCTTTGCCAAGATGTGTATTAACTGTGAGTTATTGTCAATTGTAGGGTTACAGGCACAGATAATTACTTCTTAAGTGATGGTCTTTATGTTCCTGCTGATCAGCTAGAAAACCAGAAGCCTTTAAGTTTGCACGTCATTCTCATCAATCCTACGGAATCATCAAACTGCCATGAAGGAAATGATGAAGTAGCATCTGCTAAAAGACTGAAGTTAAATACAGATGACACAGCAAGTGCCACTTCTGCCTCTTCAGTGGCTCCTGGTGACATTGATCACATCATCCCGAGCGTGAAGAAAAAGGAAATACAAAATGCAGGTGCCCTGAATGGGGCAGAAATCTTGGCAGAGGGCTCAGCTTCAAACTGTCTCAAAAACAGTGAATGCCCAATAAGGGACGTTGTTAAAGATGTGTGCCAAGTACTGCAGAAAGGGGATGCATATGTTTTGGACATCGACTTAGATTTTTTTTCAGTTAAAAATCCATTTAAGGAAATGTACACACAGGTAAGTATGGAAATTGAGTTGCCTTGTGCCACTCACAAAAGAGTCCCAGCCTTAATATTTATGTCTATGGAGAAACTCTCATCTAAATTAAATTAGCAGATTAGCTGATTATGGTTAATGATTCATGGTAATATTTTAATGAGATCTTTCCATTTTAAAGAAATATTTCTAAGGGAGTGTATGTGTTAAAAAATTACAACCACCAAATAGGGGGACTGCCTTCTACTTGGTATCAATATTGAGTGTATGTTCAAACTCAAGGATGTATCAACTTCTGCTTGTTGCTTGGGTCATAAAAGCTTTGCTTGGGTTTCCAGAGGTTGCCTTCCATATACCCTCAGCAAGATTCATCAGTGGGGGATGAGAGACTATCATTTTTTACCCTCTATAACCTGTGCTTAGAAAGCCATGATGGGTATCAGGAGACTGCCTTTCAAAAGGCACAGTAGTGTTGATTATCCAGAGAGTGGTAGCTTGTCCTGATGAGAGCTGTTAGGCTCATTATTGTCTGCAGTACTAGAGTAGGGAAGTTACCTTTTTTTGAAGAAGAAAGGTTTTGAGGGTTGGGTTTGTCATTTGAAGAGTCATTTTCTTCCTCTCTTTTCTTTTTCTAAGACAGAATATGAGCTTTTGCAAGAGTTGTACAATTTCAAGAAGCCACATAAAAATGCAACAGAGGTATGATTCTTCCTTGTGGAACGTATGAAGGAATGATTCTTTTTTATTTACCCAATGAAAATGAGTTAGGACAACAGGAAGGAACCTGTCAAAGATGCTTAATGAAGTGGCCTCACATTAAGCTATGCAGCCGAATGCTAATCAGCAGCATCTTTGGAATTTTTTTCTATAAAATGTTTTGATTAAGCATGTGAATTGCATAAATATTTAGCACGAGTGTGAAAATTTGTTTCTGTGAACAGATGGTAATTGGCATGGAAGGAATGAAAATATAGTAAGTCACCAGCATACTTGTTCTTTTTATGGCTTAACAGGGCTTAGGTTCAGTGGGCTGTTTCTTTTTTGGTTTTTTGGTGGCTGATTCTCTTTTCCTTTTTTTTTTTTTTTTTTTTTTTTCCCCTACTTCCAGGGTCTCCCCTTCCTTCATTGCTCTTTCTTGATAGTCAGAACTGTTATGAGTGTGCAACTGGTATTTTACCTTTTTATTCAGATATAGAAAGTATAGTATTATGCCACTGTGATGTACTTTTCATGTTATGTGCTGTATGCTTCTAAAACATGGAAATACAAGCTTTCATAATCTCATCTGATCACTAATACAGAGAGATTGAACACATTTAATTATCACAAATAAATGAAACCTAATTGATATATGTGAATAAAGAAATAAAGATATGTTGCATATTGGCAGATTGATTTTTATATTTCTTAGTCAATCAGGAATAAAAACAGGTACATATTTAAAAGTTGGCTTTTTAAAATTTATAGTGGGAAAAACAGAACAAAGTGAGGTGATTTATTCTGAAGGTGTAACAATTTCTGCAGGCATTTTTCCTCTGGAAAAAATGTGCTGTAGGAATGAATCAGTTGTTTCTGATTCCCCACTTCCAGTAGATCAGTCATTACAGAATTTAAATCATAGGATAAGTCATGATGTTCTTACCTCTTGTTTTTCCTAACATACTTTTGTGTATGCTTATTTAAAGGAAGACTTGCTGGATTGTGTTGAAAACCGTGTTCATCAGCTGGAAGATCTGGAAGCAGCATTTGCGGATTTGTGTGACAGTGATGATGAGGAAACCCTACAGAAATGGGCTTCGTATCCTGGGTAGGAGATTTCTAAGAGGCCTAAATTGCAAATAGAGGTTTGAGAACTGATTAGTCCAGCGTTTTGATAACACAAAATGATAGGATCTGTGCAAGTATACACTTTTTCCTTTAGTTCTAGAGGAGAAAGAGACAAAATAAAAGGAAAGGCAGTCTACTATCTTCAGCACCACTGTAAACTTTGGAAGCTCAGTCTTGTACAGCTGCATGGAAGATTTGTTGTCTATGGATGGAGGCATATTTGGTGACTAAAACCTTGGTCACCACCAGAGCTCTCAAAAAAGGCAACAAACTAAGGAGGACATAGAGAAGCAGTTCTTTGGTGCTCCCAAAGGTTCTGCTTTCTTTGGGAAAATGGAAGTTAATGGAAGTGTATCTGAGAAACAGTCTCCACTAAACATTTTAGCTGTGTCACTCTGCTCTTAAACTAGGTGTTTTCAGATGAAAAGAGACAGGAAAAGTCTGAGCTTTTCCTTGATAGGAAAATCACTCATTTTCCACATCAGGTGCAGGAGTTACTGTATGACCTCTGTAACAATGACAAGAAGTATTTCCTGTAAAGTTCATATGACTTTTGAGCTACAACAGCTTCTCCTCAGAAGAACTTACACTAAAAGAAGTACAAGAACTTGCCAGAGGCAGGTATAAATATAGGGACTTTATAAGAAAAACCTGGTGAAACAGTACAATAATACTGATAATTTCCATTTTTTCAGGTGCCAGATGACACAGAGGAGCAAATTTCCTTTTCAAATCCTGGGTCATAATTTCTACTCCCTCTTTTTTCCTCACCTTTTTTTTCTAGCCATTGGAGGTACATAAATGTTTCTAACTGTTTGTAACAAATCTTGGGGTTTTTTTAACTCTAGAATGAAGCCACTCGTTCAACTAGTTCACAGTTTGAAAACCAGGATGGAAAGCCCAGACTACGAAATGGTAGGTGACAAAGAAAATGAGCAGAAAGCAGACAGATGTCAAAAACATAGCTTTGACAGAGAGGGAGAGTCATGCTTCCTTTCAGACTTGCTTCTTGATTCAGGACTTTGTGCGATTTTGATAATTTCCTTGGGTTTTATGTCTTATTACTTAGACCAGCTTTTCCTTTCAAAGCTGCTTAAATTCTAGTCTGCTTGTCTGTCTGTATTTAGGCAACTTTAGTGTGATCTTTCAGGACTGTGATGTCTTGGGCTGCATCTGGTGGATGGAGGCTAAATTTCATCAGTCTGTTGATCTCCTTTGTAGAACTTAAAATAAGCTACCTATTTATATAATGTATCAGAGCTATATCGTCTGCAAGGGCTGCAGCATGCTCTGAATTCATAAGAAGAGGTACAGCATACTGGAGATAATGAAATAATCCATGCAACCTCCAGAATTTTACTTGTTTAAAGAATAAGCTGGGAGAAAAAACTCCTGTCTGAAGAGGTGCAAGTTACCTGATGGGCTAAGGATGGTATCGTAAAGACTTTTTTCATGCATAAGCTGTATCGATAATTCATCAACAGAAATCAAATCTCTCTTTAATTTACCCACAGGTCCATCAAGCTGGTCTGACCTGTGATTATGTGGAGCTTCCTCACCATGTTAGCACTGAAGATGAGATCGAAAGTCTCATACAATCCATTAAAATTCTACTGACAGATCTGCCCAAGCCCACACTGGTGACAGTTGCTCGGTAAGACTGTGCAGATACTTCTACTTTAAAATGTCCAGGCTGTGCTCATGAAGCTAAATGATCCTGTCAGTATAGCATTAGTTCTGTCTTAAGCTCTGTTAAAGTGGAAGTCTTGCAGTGCTTCAGCACAGGTTATATAAAGGCTGTGATGAGGCCTTGTGTATGTTGGGATTATAGCTGTCACTGGAGTTCATGCATCTCTACTTGTGTTACTTCAGCTAATTAGAGCAAAGCTGACTTGGGCTGAAATCCCCCCTTCCTTTCTCTTTTGCTCCAGGATTTATTGTGCTACAGATAGGACTTCTTTTTTTCAGTGAAACTTATGCTGGAATGAGTTTTCGTCTAGTAGGCTGAAAAGCATTTATATTCTTCAAAGCTCTAGTAAGACTTTGTTATGGGGTAAAAGTTAGGCTTCCAGGACTGTGAGGGTGTTATTTAGAGTTAAAAAACGGAGTTTGAGACCAGAGACCTGAAAGAACCAAAGAACTGGCCTGAAAAAAATCTAATTTGAAAACAACGGTGTGCCTCTTGACAAATTACTGTAATTTAATCAGTCAAAAATACTAATTTTGCCCTTAAAGCACCAGCAGCAATAGCAGAAGCTGATATGAAACTAGTTTTGGCAACAACAACTAGTAGGGCTAATGCCTGTAATAAAAAATATCTCCATTTCCTGTGCCAGTTTTACGGTTATTATCCACTGTTGTGGCAAAACCAGAAGTATCTCTCTGTAGATCTTAACAGATAAAAAACTCAGGAAGTCAGTTTATACTAGTATCTATTTGAAGTTCATTAATAGATACTGTAAAAAGTGCTGTATGCCAGGTATTGTGGAGATCTGTTCTTCAAGTTTTTCTGCCTACTTTACCAGTAGCATTTCAATTTTTCAATCTAAATTTTCCATTTAATTAGATCCTTTAATTAGATCATTTGCTTGAACTTGGACTGCTGGTTCTATGCCAGATTCAGGAAGAGAGTAGAACTGGGAAGACTAGATGATGTTCCTGATCTGCTGCAGACTTTCTATTAAAGTGTAGTGATAAGAAGTACAGCACTGTGTTCAAAGGGATACTGGGAGGCAAAACTTGCCACAGTTTGAAAGAAGCTTCAGCCTAGCCACAGAGCATTGCAGGAATACACAATGTGGTTATGGTGGTGATATCTGTATTCTCATGCTTCTTTTTTTTTTTTTGCAGGTCAAGTTTGGATGACTACTGCCCTTCAGAGCAGGTTGACATCATTCAAGAGAAGGTTCTCAATTTACTACGTTCAGTGTATGGTTCACTGGATGTGCACTTAGATTACTCAAGCACTTCATCTTCTTCATGACCTTTCTTCATGTGTTGCTGTCTATTGCAGAGGATAATTTAAATTGTTCATTAGCTGTGATTGCAAAGGGACAACTGCTGTTATTTCAGCAGGTGGCACTAGAACCCAAGCTGACCCAGCTAGGGTTTGAGTTGCATTGCTTTCTCCAAGTCAGCTGCATCTGAACTGACTGTTACCTGTTTGGCTTTGTTCAGATTAGGGCTGTAATTATTATTTTTACTGGCTTGTTTCTTAAAATTTGTGCAAGAGAAACAGCTTTTTGTCAATAAATTGAGGAGGTTTGTCCCATTTGTTTGTTCTGTAAAAAAAATAAAATGTATAATTTCTTAAAATTTTTGTTTTCTGTTATGTATGGTTTTTTGTAACTCAGTAACAGATTTGCTCCTGAATTGTATTACATATTTTAAAAACTGGTCTTAAAAATGCCTTTAAAACTGTAGATCTAAGTAGTGATCTTTTCTATCTGTTAATACTTGAGATGATTCTCTCATTTCACTAGAGCAGCTCATGGCATCTTCCCCATCCACAGAATATCATCTATGTTTATTTTCTGTTTCACTAATATTGTCTTATTTTGCCTTGGAGTATTTTATTGGTGGCTTAGATAATATCCCTAATGTGCAGACATTGGGCTTAGTATTTTCACTTTTTCATAATTTTGAAGATAAAAAGTATGTGTGCATATGCATGCTTTTACATTTTAAATCCTGTAAGGAATTGATGGCTTCTTTAGAAACAAGGATTTGCTTCATTGAAGTCAGCAGCAAAACATTCTGTACCAGGTTTTCACTCATATCAGTATTGCTATTTAGGAAATAACAGCTTTAGAATTATTTAATTTAGAAATCAATATAGTTGTAGAGAAAACTGGCACTTCCAGAGGAAAAATCCCGACAGGGTTTCTTGGGAATGAAACAGAAACAGGAAAGACAGGAAAGACAAAGTGCCACCTAGAATACTGTCTTTTATTAGGAATAAATTTTGCTCATAATTTCTTCTGAAATAATGGGGTTTGTTTGCTAACTTTACTCTTTGCTTTACAGAGACTTTGTGCACTTTTACAGTTTTTTGCTACTTCTGCTGTTCATATAAATTACTATATTATAGATTGTAAATATATAATTCCTTTAAAATATTTGTTCCAGTAGAATAAATTCCATGACCATGGCTCCATTTTATTTCCATTTTTGTGACTTGTCTGTCACAAGGATGTGCTTTGTCTTGGAGCCAATTTCCTTAATACTTTATAAATTATAAACAGCCATACATTGCATACAGCAATGAAGTGCAGTCAGATTATGTGCTGCTTGTGTAAAGATAAAGATTGGGGTTTTTTAAGAGTTAAGTATCTTTTGTGCTGGGTAAAAAAAACCCATGTGGGGCTGAGCCCCTCCTGGGTGGGCAGGTGATAGCCTTTTTTCCTTGGGCAGAGCCTGGGCAAGGGAGGGCAGAACACTACCTGGCAGCCAGGGCTGAGGGATCCGAGTGAGGGAATCTTTAGAGTGGACCAAACTCTACAGTGCCTGCATCTCTGCCTGGCTGCTGCTCTGGGGTGACTTGTTAGGTGAGGTAACAAAATTAAATTTACTTCTTTGCATTTTATCTGTGATCTTGTGGTTGTTCCTGTGCCCTGCTTATGCTGGCTCATGCACATGTGTTCAGGGCGGTTCTGCAGAATCAAAGTCACATCCTGAACTGTCTATTTGTTACCTAAGTTATTTAAGAAATCTTCCTTTCAAGCATAGTTTTTCTTTATGAATGTCAAATTGTTATCTGAAATCTCTAACACAGGCTCTGTATACGCCAGAAAATGCTAGTCTCGCATAATAACAAAGACAGTAATTTCTACATTAAAGACATTTGCAAGGTTGTTTTTTACTTCGGTGAAAAGTAATCAAGCCAAGCCAGAAACAGGTGTCTCTTGTTTCTTGCTTCTGCCCTATATGGCTTATTTATTAACCAGGTGCACAAATCCTCCATTCCCTGTGTCTGCCTCATTTTCCTCTCAGCTTATTTCAGTATGTATTATGCAGAACAAGACAGTGAAATTGCAGTGCATAACTCCTCTAATCAGCACTGCAAGGATGGGACATGAAGGCCCATTAGAAATAAATCCACTTGAGCATATTAGCAAAGCAGCACCACGTAAGCCAGCAGCTTCATACTGTCTCTTGTGTCTAGATGCCTCTGCCTGCTCTGCTACTCTCTTTGGCAGCACAGAGGAGTAAGGATGCTCGCTTTGGAGGGCGTTTGCCTCAGATAATCCTCAGTGGTAGAGATAGTTCTGTTGTAATTGTGACTCAGCTTTCAAGATGAACCATCAACCTGAGCATTTTGATATAAACAGTAAAACTATCACACATTTGTGTGCAGAATGAAATGGAGCTTTAAACCAGATGTGCTGAGCACACTCCGTCTTCCCTGTGCATCATCAGCTCTGCACCCCAGCCACTCTGTGGATTCCCAGCTTACCACTGTGGAACAAAATGAGCTTTTCCAAGAAGAATGAATGGGGATGAGTCAGATGGCAGAGGGCTACTGTGTTCTCTGTTACCATTTCTTACCCTCCTTGAGACCTCTGTCTCAGTGTCTGTGGCAGCTCTGTCCCTTCCCGTCTGCTGGTAATGATGCTGTGAGTCAGTTACCCTAGACTTGGTCAGAGCTGGACTGTGGGGGCTGAAGAGTCAACTCCATAAATGTTTTCTTTCTTCTGCTACTGAGGAAGAAGATAATTCTCCAACAAGATCAATCTTGGGGGAAGAGACTCTTCCCTGCGTATGTGCTACTTACAGCTATGATTTAGTGGTGAACTTGGCAGTGCTGGCTTAGTGATTTGACTCAATGATCTTAGAGGTATTTTCCAACCTAGACAGTTCTATAACTATTTCTAGGAGACCCAGAATATGGGTCCTTTCTCCTTATGCATCCAAGGAACTGAAAGGTCCCCTCCTGTCCTGTTTGATGGCCCCTGTTGTACCCATCAGTGCCACAAACTCTTTGCATGTCCCAGCCACTCTCAGGAGGAAGAATGAAAGACATCAGTTTTCTGCCTTCAGCTCTCAGTGTCTCTTGCAAGTGGAAATCCTCTGTCAGCACAGCAGACAGCTCCCACACCCTAGTGTAGATATCAAGTTAGGGACCCAGCAAACCCTCCTGCTTCAGCACAAATTCATTCACTGTCATCAGGTTCAGCCACAGACCAGTTCTGGGAGAGAGACAGTCTGGCTTAGGTCTACAGTAACCCCAAAGGAGAATTATATCAGCCCCCAAAGGTATTTTAATTCCTTACTTGTCTTCGAGGCTGTGGACTACTGTCTGCCCTGCTTCTCTGTCACAAGCATAGCTCTGGAAGGTGCTGGGTTCCTTCGCTGATGCTCACGTCCCCGCAGACTTAAAGGGACTCCCACCTCCCTCCTCTCTCCTTATCCTGAGATAAGGAAGCTCCCATCTGCAAAGGAAAGCTTTACTCACCACAGTCCCAAGCATTCAAGAAGTGGCTCTGGTCTGAATTTTTGTCTGATTTTGTGTAGTGGTGGGGTATTATTTTTACAGTTTTATTGCAATTTCCTTTGAGCATAAATAATTTCAAACAGGGATACTTACTCTCTCAAGGAAGGAGCCATCTCACTGGAGAGAGACAAATCATTCCAGCTTTCCCTTGCTAATGCTAGTTATGTATTTTCAGCAGCTTCCATGTATGCCCTGATGGTTTTGCATATCTTCTACCACAGGGGATTGTACTGTCTGCTGGTCTGCATTCTTATGGATTTCATGCCTTTAGCAGAATTGTTAGCATACAATTTTACTCAATGTCCTTGGCAAAACAAATACATACTGATTTGTGTTTGTCTTTCACTGCTTTACAGAATTAGGTCCATTATTGCAAACTTAAGGCTAGGTCTCCCAATACAGGTCTAAAATATGTCCATCCTTTGCCTGCCCTAGGCAGTGCTAGGTCTTAGATTCATTCAAAGTACAATGTCACAGTGTACACTCCAGAAATATCTCCCAGCAGAGTTAAAAATATGGAGCTGAATATTATACTGAATATCACTGTACTATATTCTTTTCTAGTGTTTATGTCCTTTGTACTCTACTTGCCACCCAGCATCTCTTCCAGCCTTTATTGTAATTGCTTCTAAATATGTTTTGGACAACACAAATTTAATAAGACTCTAAGGTGCACAAAAGCCTTCTGGAACACAGTGCCCTGCACCAGGTGGTTCTTCCCCACTGCTTGATTTAGCTCAGCTCCGAATACTAATGGCCAAGCTAACTCAAATGCCTGACTTTAATGTATCAAAGCCTGCCTTGAGACTTTCTTCTTATTACTTCAACTTCATCTTCTCACTTTAAGTACAAGTCACCAGCTACCCAACTCCCACTAACACTGAACTTCTGATATCATTTGTGTAATTCCAATTGCCCAGACTTAGATGCCCCCTTGTTTCAGAAAGATCACTAGCTTCTTTGACTTACTCCCTATCTTGGCTTTAGGCCAGTCATTAAACTGAGACCTGGCTGACCCTCCTCAGTAAATCCTGATTTAATTTTTTTTTGTAAGTGGCATTTTAGAAATGTCTGTAACTGAAGTCAGAATATGGATGCATTAGTGACTTCCATTTCCCAGATAGTCCAAAAGTGTCAATGCAGGTAACAATATCATGTCAGAAGAAATACTTCACTGATAAGACTTTTAGTTTCCTTGTTTATAAGTTGCAATAATAGAAATACATTTGTAAAATGCATATGGTACTCTGGTTTTTGTAGGAAATTTGACAGAATAAAATTTGCAGATTAAAAGTTCTGCTTTTGATGAGATTATGGATGCTGCTTCTTTTCTAACAAGTCACTCCATGTATCATTAGACAGTGCAGAAGTATAGAAGTAGTTCTCTTTTTTCTCTGTTTCTCAGATTTCAAGGAGGCTAGAAATCCTAGTAGAAAAATCTATTCCCTCCCCTCCCACCTACTTATTCTTGGATTTTATTAAATCCACTTCCTTGCCTTGATTCTCTCCTTTTTTCCTTCTAAGCCCATAATTCTTTTGATATTTTCTCCCTCTAGACAGCAGATCAATACTAAGCTTTAAAAACACATAAGGCACAAAACACCTCTAAGCCCTTAATGTTGTGGTATTAAACATTCTACTTTAGCCACCTCTAATGTCAGTGTTGCATATCATTCTTCAAATCAAAACCTTGTGCACAGTGCAGAGCAAGTGACACTAAAATCATCAAATAAGAAGTCATACTGAGGAACTATTTATAAAGCTGTGCTGCTTCAGCCTGTTGCCAGAATGTCCTCATAAATAGGTCCAACAGCTGAAAAGAAGGATCATTCAGTGAACAAAATACCTGGCACTGGCCTCGTGGAGAAGAAACACTTTTAAAGCACTGAATGCTGTTGGGAATGAATTCCCACTAGTATGTTTGTTTTCCCTGCTGCCTGTGATTTATCAGGTTTCTGAGGAAATCCTGGTAAATGCCTGGCACAGGTCAATAAATGTTTGAAAATTGATTGGAAACAAAAGAGAGTCTGCTTACTTAAAGATATTATAGGAGAAAATTCCAAATATAAATGTGATTCATAATCCCTTTCTTTCCCCAACCTGCCAAAGATACTTCCTCAAATTTTCATTTCTCCCTTTTGTATTTTGATGTCTAATTTTTGATGCTTAATTTTATAATTAAAAATTGATAATTATTGTTTAGGTAATTAAAAACATTCACCTCTTCTTTGATTCACTGCCAGGAATGAAACTTTTGCAGTTTTATCTGTAATTATATTAATCTGTAAAAGTTTTGCATACTGGGTTGATCAACATTGTTTATGTTTTTAATGTATTTGCTTCAATGTGGAGTCTAATTTTTTGTATGATTAAAGAAATGTATGACTATAAGTAATTTAATCTGAAAAAATAGGTATATTAATTGAAATAGAATCAAAATGTTCCAACTTGCATACTTCAGAAGAAAAATACATTCAAAAAAATAATGATTCCAAACAGTAGCTAAGAACAAGAGTATGACTGGGACAGCTGACCTGAAATGGCCAAAGGGCTATTCCATAACATAGAATGTCATGCCTAGGATAAAAACTGGAGGAGTTACACAGAAAAGAGTCTGATTGATGCTCAGGGATAGGCTGGGTATCAGCAAGCAGGTGCTGAGCGATTGGATTGTCTGTAATTTTTGTTTCTGTTGAATTTTATCTCTCTCTCTTCCTCTCATTTAGTATTATTGTTGTTGTCATGATCGTTATTGTTATTGTCATAATTATATTTTCCTTTGTTATAATTATGAAACTGTTTCTATCTCAACATAGGACTTTTAATTTTTTTTCCAGATTCTCCTTCCCATCCTGTCATAGGCAAATGGCAGCACTTTTTATGCCTAGGTATACAAAGAAAGTGATCATTGTATTATATGGCACATTACAAATCAATTAAGACAAGCAAATATACACTTTAACTTGTAAAAATAGGGCAGGCATGACAAAAAAATAGGGCAGGTATGTCATAAATGTCTTTAGAGATTTGCCCATAGAAAGCATTATAAAGAGTTATCAACAGCTTAATGGTTTCTGGTCCTAGAAGAACCTTTAGCTAAATTCCATAGCTGGAATCTGTACACTGCAATCCCTGATGTGTACATCAGTGAACTGTAACTGTACTCACAATCTGTAATGATACAATGCACAGCCATGCATCTTTTATTAAGACTAATTTTAGACATACATCAATCTTCATCAGCCTGTACTTCATTGGACCTTCACAATCACAGTGAGCGTTCCACTGAGTAAAGGAGAAAAGGAAGAGGGAAATGTAATTCCATTATTTGTCATATTTGTTACTGCAAGATTTTTGTGGCAGTGGTTCTTTATGTATTTGTGATTTAGCAGTGAAAACACAGGATATAGTAAGTTGTTTATAAAAGATGATTGCTAAGTACCTTTGACATTTTCTCAAATTTGTTTATTCTTTTGGAGTTCTCCCCATGGCCAGTAGGACTAATGCTGTGGCTATGCTTTGATGGTACAATTTTGATTTTCAGAATTATGTATTTCCTGAGGCTGGAATAACATTAGATGTGATCAGTCTGCTGGTAAAGGTCAAATTGTATATATATTTCTTTCCAAAAAATGATAGCTATAGAGAGGGAAAACATATTTCCTTTCTTTAGATGACAAGAATGTAAAATGAAACACAAAAGGAAAACAATGTGTCGTCTACATTTGGCACCTTGGGAAAAATTATTTTCCAGTTGTAAAGCATAAGCCTGAGAAGAAATTTCTGGACAAAATAATTTTCTACTTTTTCCCAGGAGCAAGAATTCTATGTAGTCACACACACAGGTCACATTGGTATTTGATGGGGCAGAATCCCCAGTCTGGAAGCCTATGTAATAAACCATCATGCAAAAAGATGTGAATACACACTTTAAACCCTGTTCATCCATAGATGGAAGACAAACAATTTGGCCTGGAGCAGAGCTAGAGAAGTTATCAAAAATGTGTAGCTTTCTAAAGAAATGAGACCATTTATCATCATCATATGATGGGATTGATTGTTACTATTGTTCTCCATCTTCCCTTTCCCCAGATGAGTGCTGGCCAGCTCTGTTGATCTGTTTCTAGTAAATTCTGGGGTGGATTAGCAGAGGCAAAAGAGAAATTCATGCATCAGCAAACCAGAGGATTTTGGAACCAAAGACAGCTCCAGAACGTCTCCAGCAGGAAAACAAAGTTAAGATCAAGATCAGCAACAACATGGGTACATGTTGCACAGCTGTTCTCTGAAATAGTTTGTCCAAGATAAGACAATTCCATGCAACACTGAGCCTGTGAGAAAGACATGCTTTGATGGCACTTATCTGTGAATAAACTTTTACTAGGTTTGGAGGTCTTCCTAACAACTGAATAGTGAGATGCTAGAAAAAAATGAGGGCTCTTACACAGTGTTTTCCAGGTAATCTGAAATTGATGAGTTTCATGTTGCTGGAGATTGAGAATAAATGGTCTGACAGCCTGAGGAAAATCAAGACAGTATGCATCTTGGGCATCTTAGCTACAGCACCAGCAAAGGCAAAGCCATCTGAATCAGCCCTTTACTGCAGACAAGTTATTTTCTATGGGTTAAATGAAGGTCATAACCAGCATGATCCTTTTGAAATTGAAGCCATTTTGATACTTTAGAAGGCTTTTTTATTGGAAAATAAAACAGCTGCTAAAGGTTGTCTCCAAATTTGTCTTGCAAAGTGAAACCTGGGACTTCAAGAAATTTAAAAGGACTGGACATTACCTCCCACAAAATTAAGTAATCAGTAATATGTACGTACAGCAAATTTCATTTCCACTAGTTTTTAATTGCATGCTGAGACCCAAAATTTGGGAAGAGATTACAAAAATTATATAAACTTTTTTTTTCATTCTCCTGGAATATTAAATTGTTGTGCTACTTTATGTCAGGCTTTCCTTTTTCGATCATTTAGGACCTTCTAGATCTGTAAATAAAATTACTTTCTTTGGTCTTATACAATCATATACCTCTTTGCTGACTTGAGAAAATGAAAAGCTTTTCAATGGCTAGCTTAATGCTTCATTTACTTTCACTTGCAGTGCCCAGCGTGCCATCCAGGGATGTCTAGCTACTAAGTAATTGCAGTCATTAAAGCACCTGCTGTAAGAGCAACAGCTGCTTCACCCAGGGGGTATGATTATTTTTTTCTGTTTCCCAGTTCAGTGTAACTAGTTATAGCTCTCTTTTTAGTCTTTTTACACTTCATTAAATGTGTACGTACTTTAACATTTCTGATAGAAAGGAGATGGCATATTAAGAATGGTGACAAACCTTTCAAAGGGAGATGCTCCAAGCTCTAAATCATATAATTGAGGGTCCAAGGAGTTCAGCAGGTGAATTGGGAGTGACATGAGGCAGAAGTGATGTTTAGTGGCTGTAAAAAGTGGTAGCTGAGGAGGAGGAGGTGTGACACAGTGAGAAGGGAAAAGCAGAAGAGGGTGAGGAAGCTGTGGTGTGGGTCTCAGGAGCTGCTTGAAAGTCAGCCTCCTTTCTGGTTGAGTGGAGTGAGGGGCAGAAAAGCCCCTGACACTGTGTAAATAATGATTAGGTGTCCCCTACCTGGAAATGTTCCAGGCCAGACTGGATATGGCTCTGAGCAACCTGAACAATTTGAAGGTGTCCTGGTCTTTCCAGGGATGTTGAACTGGAAGACCTTTAAAGGTTCCTCCTAAACCAAAGTATTTTATTGTTCTGTTCCATGAGGGGAATTAACATGAGATTGTTTCACAAAAGGTTTTTCATGTATTTTATAATTAAGACACTTGATGTCATCTACCACTAAATTCCTGATAGAAAGGAGAAATGAGCTATTGTTTGCAAAATGTGTGTATTGTGCCCTTGTCACTGAGATCTCTCTCATATTAATTATATTTAAGTGAAGCTTTATTTCCTGTACTACTTCATAATTTCTGATCATAAATTGCTCTGCCTGCTTTTCATGCCCTTGAACAATGGCATATACTCTTCACTTCAACTGCTCACTATTAATTAGGGGATTGGCCAGTATTTCTGAAGTTAGAGAACTTCAACCATGCAGAGATTTTGCATATGAAATCTTCTAATTCCTGATGAGGTTAAATGGTACTTAATGTCTGTCTTCTCAGGCAGAAGCACTTCAGTGTCACAAGTTACAGCAGGGTAAGGCAGCCTGGAAGCCCAGTCTGACTCCAGACTCTCACTACAGCAGGTTTCAGGAACAAAGACATCCCAAACACCAAACAGAAGGAATCAAGTTGTTTCACTGACCTCTAAAGAAATTGAGGGAGAACTTGTTAGGTCCTCTAACCCGAAGTTTCTTGGAGAATTAGCCTACTACTAACAAGAGTTGGTTCAACTGGTCCAAGTGCAAGGTCCTACACATGGGTTGGGGCAATGGCAAGAAAAGCTGTAGGCTGGGTGGAGAGTGGATTGCAGCCAGGAGGGAAAGGAATAGGGGCTGTTTGTGGGCTAAAAGTTCAAGGGAACATCCCATGTAAGTTCTAATCTTACTTCCCTCTGCCTACAGATGTCCAGGAGGTGCTCCTAAGCTATGAATTGAAGTGCCAATGAAATTATAAGGGTGAGGGTAAGAATACCCATTTCAGATCCAACACAAACCTTCACAGATTTGCAAAAATATATTGTGCTCTGGGGTCTTTACTTACTAGGTCTTACAAAATTTTCTAGTGGACCTGGAATTTCTTTTATTTCTTGAAAATTATGATTCCTACCTTGAGAAAATACATATTCATCCTGTTTCCTCTCATTGATCATTTCCCTCCAGATGTAAGTGTCAATGAAATACATTCAAGGGAGGTTATTCTGAGTGAAATTTCAGGATGTTTTTAGGAAGCATTTTCTCTCCCTAAGTATACTAAAATTCTTTGGAAAATCCCAGGAGATGCCTCATTTTCCAAAGAAATTTTGTCTTGTATTAATCCATCCTGGTCCATCTGTTAAAAATTGTGAAACTGAGAGTTTTAAGCCCAGCAAAACAGACAAGAAAACTCACCAGGAAATATGGTAGCTTTTTTATTATTTAAAGTATGTGTTAAGTACTGGTACAGACTGTGTTCAGTTGAAATGGCTCAAGAATTGGGAAAGAACTGTCATGATGTAAAACCATTTTGCTAGGAAACATCTCTCGTGGTACCCACTTACTGAGGCAATTGTCCCCCCAGGAAGTAATGTCTTCAGACACAATTTTAGCATTCCGGATTAAACAGTTCTTGTTATCTTTGCTCACTGTTCAAGATGTTCTCATCTAAATGCTTATGAGAATAAAATTATACTAGAATAACAGCAGCAAATTACATTCAAATAAGAATGTTAAGAGTGTAGAGTAGCTTGAGATTGCACACAAAAAGTGAATTGCTCTTTAACATTCATTTAATTTTCATTGTTATTTTGAAATCCATCTGTACTGAATCTCTCCTGTGGACACAGGTTGAATGAAGCTGGCATTTCTCAATTCTACAGTTACTGTACGAACTTGCTCTCCTCTCTGAGATAAATTATTCTTCAGGATAAAGAGAAAACTGCCTTTAATCTTACCAATTTTTGCTCAGTTTCAAGTTAAAGCAATTTAAAACTACTCTTACATTCTGAAACAGAACGAGTATGAAAATGTTACTGGAATCTATAAACTTGCCAGAGTAGTATTAGATTTTCACAAGAGAAAAAGAAATTCAGATCTGTGTTGCTTGTTTGAAGAGATATAACATCAGCAAGAGGCTATAGCAATTAAATATAAGAATAAAAATAGAGGTAGGCTTTCTTTCCAGCAATATATGGAAGGAATAACATTTTTAGGATGTGCTTTTGTAGAAGTAGGGAGAGATGAGTACTGCAGAGAAAAACAAAAAATGGGCTATTTTCACTCTTCTTTTTGTAAAAGCTGCTGTTGAACATGAATTGTCTATTTAATTGGCACTAAATTCAACAGTGAATTTTGATTTCTCCAAGGTATAAATTATCATAGTTCTTGCCCTGGACAAAACAGCCTTATGGATTTTGTTCTCTCTACAGCTGTGTGTACATGCTGTCTCAAAATGTGATGTGCTTTATGAGTTTTGGAGCAGGGCAGCAAGTAGGAGCAAAATCAGAATTCGCTGCCATGTGGATAGAAGTTGACTCTGGGCATAGTGTCACTAACTCCAAAGGAAAAGCAGTCAAACATCCTGGAGCTGAAGGCTATTTCCCAGGCTAGAGGCAGTTCCCAAGTGCCATGCTGCAGTGTTAAACTCTCAGGGTGGTCCTGATCTCTATCGTTGCAAATTCAGTTGAGGTTAACCATTTCTGACCTGGTGATTCTTACTTCATGAAACAAACAAATGAAGGAAGGTTAAACCAAAATCTTTTGAAGTTGTTTTTGTCTTACTATGTCTGGGGAAAAGCTGTTCAAAAAAATCCCTGTTCAGGCTCAGATCTCCCAGTATCCAGCCTGTCAGGAGGGCTATGATAACTAGCTGCAGTTATCTTTGGTGAACAGGGTTTTCTTCATTCCTTTCTGCTTAAAAAGTTCTTCTTCAAAATAAATCTGTCTGCTGTTGCATTTCCATGAAACATGTGCGATAAACATTATCTTGCTTTAACAATTAAGCAGTATCTGTTGCTCCTGAAGATAACATGGTTATATATCTGTAATCTCAACATTTCTGTGCACGCCCTCTCATTATTTATGTAAATATCTTCCTCTTTCAAATCTACAAAGTTTCCCTCTTCAATTAATACTACTTCTTCATTTCAGGAGTTGGAATTGATTATCCTCTTGGGTCCCTTCCAACTCAGGATGTTCTATGGTTTTCTCACAAGTAAGCAGAAATTACAGAGTTCAGAAAACTGTCTCTACAAACTCTGAGTCTGGCTGTGCAGATCTCTAGCCTACAGTCACAGATACAGCATCACATTTCTTCATCTAATTTTGTTCTCTCTGAACAAGGAGCTACTCTCCATGCTACCTTTCTGTTTAAAAGCATCTTTGCAAATTATCATCTCCTTACTCTTGCTTCTGGGAATTTTTTTTTTATTTCTGAGTAAATTTTAGAAAAAAATTCAGCCATTTCTGATTCTATTCCTTACACAAAAGCATATGGTTCAGCAGAGTAAAAATCATTCTGCACTTCAAGCTTCATCTCAACCTGCATTTCTGATCCCTAGGTGAATTTTTTAAGCTGAGTACTCTGTGCATGTTAAGATGTCTGCCAATTGCCATGTGCAGGTCTGAAAGCAGTAAGTGATGGATAAAAGTGGTAAAATGGTGAATTTGCTTATATGAAAGTGAAAGGAAATATTCATGCTGCATAATAATTTTTTTGGTTATTGCACAGAACTTAAATCTCAGTGTCAGTGGTGCAGGCAGTAGGTGTACTGAACTTAGGAATATGTGGCATTAGCAGTGGTCTATAAGTGCCCTCATTAAAAAAATTAATAGGTATGAAATGGATTGTTCTTTCTCAGGTACAATATTCAAATATACCTAGGATACTGTATGTGATATTAACATTCTCTTTGGAGGACAACACATGACTCAAAAGATAATTGACTGCTTAGTAGCCTGTTGCATTTGAAGATCTGAAATAAATTTTCCCTCACACTTTATCAGCTAGAGCTGTTTTAATTGGAAAAATATTTGTTAGTTCGCTAGCTGTTAATATTATAAATGCCTAGGGCCTCCTGTGGTTTAATTTATTATGCTCTCATTTAAGGTTCACCAGAATGCATTTTAAATAGTGACATCTGAATCAGAGGGGAATATATCACCTCTTGCAGGAGATTCTTCGAAGACTGAACAAAACTAAGCTCCAAGCCCTGACAAAACTATAGAGCAGAGACTAAGAGCAGACTATTGCCTATGGAGGGGGCCAGGTCTCATGTAAGAGGAAAACACCCCAGTCTGAAAAAAGTTATTTATTCTCTACAGAATCCATCTGAATAGAGGTCTTCTTGCAACAGAAAACATATCTCTGGGATGCTGACATGTCCCTGCTTCTCTTTCTCTTGTAAAATAAAAATGTCTGCAAAGTTACTTTTTTCATTATCTTAACTTTGCAAATGTTCAGTTGGGGTTTAAATCTGAAGGTAGCTAAAATATATGTGAAATGCTGTAGAAACAAATTGATTTTTGCCACTTATCATCCAGTTCTTTCCACACATCATTATTTATTACAAAAATAATTATTTATAAGCAAACCTCAAAATTCCTCTTGACTAGGACAGACACCTATGATTGAAACTTATTTCACATTTTTGGCTCTTGATAAAAAATGGTGGCATTTCTAGAGAAATATCAAGGTTGTCAGAACTCTAATTCATCTACATTTGTGAATTGCGCTTCAATTGAACGTGCTTGAACTACAAACTTCAGGGCAGACTTTCTCAATATCATCAGGGCATTTACTTGATCACAGAGAGCATAAAAATGCATGGCTTTGTTTAAATACTAACGTTGTGGTTCAACCTGTGTGCTTACAGCAGAAACATCTGAATCTTTAAGTTTCTGTATCTTTTTTTATGCCTACATGTTCTTTTAAAGTAAAGTGTTAGTCACAGCGTACATTAAGAAGTGACTTTGTTACTCTCTCGAGTAGAATCCCCAAGTCAAATAAGCCTAGAAATAGACTGTCCAAAAAAAGGCATAAGAACACATTGAGTAAAAGCACACCTCACGCATTTGCTGTTTCTGTTGACAAGACAGTAACCCTGTGTCCATGGCCCTGATAACGTCATAACCTTCCTAAATCAGTTGATCCATGCAGTGATTTTTGCTGCATTATCTTCCCTAATACGGAGACCTTTGAGCAGCAAACGTGGATGTGATTTTGATGGGCTGGAGTATGGGTTCTTCAGCACACAATAAAATGCAGAAGATTAGATATACAATCATATTCAATAAACAAGATCATGAAATTACAGGGCATATGTTTTGCAAGATATGCATTCCCTTACTGTGCTTTCTGATGTTTTGCTTTTAGCTTTTCAGTTGTGGATTTAGCATCATTAGTTGCTTTGGAGGGCGTAGAACTCTTGCCTGAAGTTAATTTAATCAAGTGTCACTTCAGGCTTCTCAGCAGAAGAAGTGACACCATTTTGTAGCCAGCACAGTCCCTTGAAATGTACAGGTCATCCTTCAATTGTCAATTGTGCAGTCATTTGATTTACAGCAGAATCACATATACTCATGAGAAACAAAATTAACAGTAATCCTCAAAGGCAGTTGAGTATGAAATTGTTTTTGTTTTTGTGGTTTTTGTTGTTTATTTGGTTTTTGGTTTTTTTGTTGGGTTTTTTTTTTTTTTTTTAGAGGCATGGGGTAAAGAGGCCATTTCTAGAAAATAATAAATTGAAATTATTCATATTTATACCTAACGGAACATAATTTTTCGCCCATCATCCTTGACAGAAAAAACTGCATTGTCTTTACTGGGTCAGATGTCAGAAGCCTGAAGCAAGAGTTTCTAATCTACTTGGCACAATTTATTTATTCAGAAGTTAGGCTACACTGTAGTACTTCAGTGTGAACAGACTGAGACAGGCCATGCCGTTGATTTGTTTTTCTAAAGGAGAAGTAATAACTGTAGGTCAATATACTTCAGCAATGGATGAGCTGACTTCTTACTGAAAGAAACTACTCAGAAATGAGAACCTGAGGCTTGTTGAGTAGATGAGTCTGAAACCTATTTATTATTTCTGCAGGAAAATACAGGCCTCTAGCAGTTGTATTTGATGTTCTGCTATGTGGTGATTTGTCAATGCCATGACAATTGCTTAACACTTTTGAGATCATCAGATGTAATATATGTATTTCAACATTGCACACAGTCTGCATTGAAAAGGAAATTGTGTTATTACAATGCATTGAGCATGTCCAATTTCAGGCAAAACAAATTACTCTAAACATACTTGCAACCTCTTGTAATCTAATTTCACAGCTACCTCTGGGTATGTACTGAAAAGTGTCATTAAAAGTAAAGGGAAATAAAGTGTTCAGTTCTCACCAAGTTCTCACATTTCAAATGGTCTTTTTCAGGGACACAAAGAGGGTTTGTAATATGTCGCCGAACTTAAAAAAAAATACTCATCTTTCCAAGATTGCTTAAATAAATAATAAATTGTAGATATATTTAAACATAATACTGCTTGGTATAAAAGCACAGGAAACTGCAGCATGAAAAAGATACAAACCAAAATTATGATCAGAGGTAAAACATAGCAGAAGTCATAAATGTTATCTAAAATGCAGATTGACAGATATAATGGATATATTAGAGCTTCTTTTCCATGTCCTGTGGCACTTGGAATTAACAGTATCCCTAGCTGGTCACTGAGAATTTAAAATATTAATGAAATGTGTGCTAAATGTCATGTGACAATAGTGTAAATTCTGAGAATCTCATGATATATTGACTGGAAGATATAACCTCAAGAAATTATCATGATTGTCCAAATGTCACAAAACAGCTTAAAATTTATCATCAAAAAGTGCAGGTTTATCTGACCTTGAAAAGTTAAAGTATATTTGGACTGAGAACTTAACAGATCAGTTAACTAAAATTTTCAACATAAAAATGTTTTTGCAGTTTTTTCTAAGTGTATTCACATGGCATGTTGTGGCAAGGAAAGGAAAAAGGCTCACCTCAAAAGTCTATTTGTCAAGTATCTCAAATGAACTGAGACAGGGTATCGTAATTTTCGTTTCTAACTTCCTGTCTGAACTCTTGAGGTATGTGTCAGTCGAGTAAAGCAAACTCTGCAGTTTGGTGCATGTTGTCACCGCAACATCCAAAAACACTAGGAATTTCTAAAGCTTCTTGGAAAAGAGAAAAATCCTGTGTTGCTGTCTCCTTACCAAACACCTTAGATCTAGGTATCCTTTTGCCTGAGCTGAACCTCCCTACCCAGGCAGGAAAAGATCATGACTGAGAATTGACCCTATCATTCGTTAAACACGGAAAGTTCCATCATCCTGCTCTTTGTATTCTCAGGTTTCTGAGCAGAGGTTGTAGAAAAGAAGCCATATCAACAACTTCAAAATAAAGTCTTTAAGAACCAGTATTGACATTTTAAAAGTGAATTTTACTGCTGCTGTCTTTGTTAAGAAGTTCTTCTCTTAAACTCTACTTGTCCGTACCATACTTCTGAAGGTTCAGGGTCAAAACCTGATTGCAATGGGGCTTTGAAGTCAGGGAGGAGGTTTTATAACTGCATTAGAAGAGGTAACCTTTGAAGAGATGAAAGTAGAATATAGTTGCTTCTCATATACCCTGACATTGCTTCACAAGTGGTATCAAGTCCATTTTTTGTAAGGCTGTGAAAGAAGGACATGTACCTCCCACCACAAGAAGAAAGCAGTGCTGTGAGTGTGTTCATAGTTCTGTATTTTGGAAGTCTGGGATTTTTCCCAGCAGAAACTTCGGATAAATCAAGGCTAAATAGTGATGTAAAAGCCTAGTGACTAGACTTCTGTCAAACTGTTATCTGAAGAAAAGCATGTGATATGATTAAACTATCTAAGGCATGAATTGCTGTAAAAGGCAGCCTTTGGTGAGTCATCAAAACTGGTCCTCTTTTTCTTTGCATTTCTGGGGATGTAGCTATAATGATGAGGAATTGAGATTCTGAAGGATCACTTTCCTTCTGCATATTCTTCTTGCAGCTCTGAAAACTGGCAGTAAAATGCTGTCTGTTAGTATCTCTCTCAATTCCACTAATGAACAGACTCCCTACTTCCCAATAATGGTTGCTTAGGAATCAATTGATTTGGCTTCATAGTGATGCATTGTGCTACCCCAAGTTCTACCAGCCAAGAGGTTTTTGGCAGCTCTAGTCTGAAAATCTAGATATCTTTGTAGGTCTTTCTTGACAGTTCAGAGTGCCTCAGTGAAGTGTAACAAGCTCTCAAGAATTTTTTAAATGTCACACCTCTATAGAAGTCCAGTGGAGCTGGATATAGAGCTGTCAGTTTACCACAACTTAACTTCTGTTAAGATTCATCTTTGCTGTTAAGACCCAGCTCAGCTAGAGAGTACAATATTACTTAAACCACAAATTAGCACCATGGGTTCAAATTCAGCTAAACCTGTGTGCTTATACATTTGAATACACTTTCTGACCAGCTGAAAGAATCTGTGTTCTGAGTTTTAGTAGAATTAGTCAGGTTGTCATGTTTAACTTTTCTGTACAGTGTTATCCTTGTATATATGTGATATGTAGTTTTTAAAAAGCTCTCCCAAAATTACTTTACTGACAATAAGTGAATTCATAATGATCTAAAAAAATCAGTAAATGCTATACAATTAATGTCCTACAATTATAAATTCTTATTACTTCAGTTCAAAAAGAGAGTGTTTTAATTCATCAAAATAACCTATATTGACAAGACTATGTAGAACAGTCATATTAGTGACCTAGCAAACCTAATAACATGTTAATTGTAGCACAAACATGATTTTTAATACTGTAGGACATGATAACAAATGTGACAAACCCTCTAGTTTAATACTAACTACCACTTTGGTTAAATGCTCAAGTGGGGGTAATAACACAGAAGACAAGACCTGGCAAAAGGTGATGAGCAATGGTGTACAGTGCAAACTAGGTTCAACTGTGCTGGAGATTTATGACTTCCATTAAATACTATTTCTCAAGGATAGAAGCACTCAGACACATGGTAACAGTGGAACCAGTGACTTTCAGGACTTTGCTATGGGCTGTGTTTGTGTCAACAGTGTTATGGTTCAGCCCCAGCCAGGAACTTAGCACCATGCAGTTGCTTTCTCAGTGTCCCACCAGTGGGATGGGAGAGAGAACCAGTGAGATAAAAGTGAGAAAACTTGTAGGTTGAGATAAAGACAGTTTAATAGGCAAAGCAAAATCCACATACGCAAACAAAGCAAAACAATGAATTCATTCAAGAGTTCCCTTGGACAGGCAGGTGTTCAGCCATCTTCAGGAAAGGAGGAATTCATCACTGGTACAGTGACTTAAGAAGACAAACACCATAACCCCAAATATCCCCTCATTTCCTCTTTCCCCTGCTTTGTATTTTGAGCATGACAACATATGGTCTAGAATAACCCTTTGATCATTAGGGTCAGCTGTCCCAGCTGTGTCCCCTTCCACCCCTTTTGCACCCTCGGCCTCCTCACTGGTGAGGTGGAGTGAAAAGCAGAAAAGGCCTTGACTCTGACTCAGCCCTGCTCAGCAAGAACAAAAACATCCCTAGATTATCAACACTGCTCTTAGCTCAAATCCAAAACACAGCTTCATACCATCTACTGTGGAGAAAATGAACTCTATCCCAGCCAAACCCATCACAAACACCCACTGTGTAAATGCTTACTCTGAGTTATTTCACTGGATGTACATCTCTCAGATTAATCCAGGCAACCTGTATTATAAACACACAGATACTAATAAACCAGAAAGCTGTGGTGTGCTCTGTCATTATTAGCTTCTATCTGTCTGTCTGCTCAGCTTCCAAAGCCACAGACGTACAGATCACAAAAATATACTGTAGCAAAGCTACAGTTTCATAGCAGAAAATCACTTGAAATAAAATAACTTAAAGTCTTCAAATCATAGTTTGACCCTGTGAATCACATAGTCATAGCCAACAGGTAACATTTCAGCTACTTTATAACTTCACAAAGATGTGATTTTACTCGGCTTTCCTATACATACTTGCCCCTGGCCACTGTTGCTTTGTTGATCTAAAACTTCGATATATATAAATAACTGTAACCTTATACCAGACTGATACAGCTAGAAATGCCAGGCAGTTGGTCTTTTGTTGTTTGTGCCAAGTCTGTTTTTTTAAAAATTTATCCTAATTTCAAAAGACCTTACATTGTTCAAGAAAAGCTTTATATCAAATCTTCAGAAAACAGAATTTTCATTATTATTCCTCCCTGTCTGTTGTTACTTGTAGAGCTTGATGAAAAGTGACACAGGGTTGAGAAAAACACTTTATACTCAAACTTCAAACACCACTCTGAAGGCAAAACTATGAGAATTTTCTTCAAACATCTACAAAATTTGGGCTAGTCATTTATCTAATAGATTCAAAAAAATAGCCTAGCTGTGGCTTAAACATGCTCAGCTGAGATACCAAGTAAACCATTATTCTCAGAATAGATAAGGAGTACTTGGTAATTCTTCAAGCCTGTGAAGAAGATTTTGACATATCAGGCAAGCACAAAGCTTCTTTCACAATGAGCAAAAATGAAAATCAGTTGTCACAGAGCAGTTCTGGAAGTCCAGCGGGTCTGGGAAAGTATAAAATCAGGGAGGCTGTATTTCAGGGGAGATAAATTATGTGCAAGTAAGATGGACTTAACTTTAAAGTCTGGTAAATTCAAAGGTAAAACATGGTGTTGGTTCTCCAAGCTGGTTCTACATATGTACCTTGCATACATGTTCTACGTGAACCTTAGAAATTCACAGTATAGATTAGTCTAAACAGAGAAATGGAGACCCCACCTATAGTTCACCTTTCAGTCTCTGCAAAAGGAGTTATTTCTTGTGCACATCGTCGTGACCCTTCAGTAAATATGAAGGTCTAGGAACAAAAGCTGCCTTGGTTATGAAAGCTTTGTTACTGTGCATCTTCATTGCATTGCAGCATGGGTGATTCCAACTACTTCTTTTACTTCTGGCAGTCAAAGTTTATCTGATACTGACCAACTCTGGTGGTGGTGGTGAACTCTCACTGAGACCAACATTTTCTAGAGTTTAGTACTACCAGCTAAATTCTCTGGCCTGCATTATGCTTAGAATCTCTATTCCTGTTCACATGGCAACACAGGTCAGTTCACAAAAGCTAATTATTTCAGGTTCTGTAGCTGTGTCAATAGTCATGCAGAGCCATGGGTGATTTACTCCTTGTTACATAGGCCAAAAAGCAGGAGGAGAGATTAAAATGAATACATCAGCAACTGGATTGGTATGTGCTTCTGAACTGCCACTCAGAAGCTGCAACTAAATCTATGAAAAGTTAATATTGTTGTGAGACTTTGCATGTTCTTCCTACCCCAAAGGCACTACTGGAGTTTTGACATTTTTCACACAAGTCTCTTCCTGAGTTGTTGCTGAGGCTTAGTGCAGGCTACACAAATCTCCAGTGGATTTTGTGGCACCAAGCTGGTCAACAAGTTTAGAAGCTGAAGTGCACACCTTTCCTACATTGTTTACCTTAAAATTATCAGTTATCTAAGCAAACAGAGAGATACAGAGATACTGCAGGGTGGGTGGGTGTGTTTTAAATTGATATTTTGGCATGTGGTTCATTTGTTTGTTTTTTAGTTTAGTTCTGTTTTGGTGTGGGGTTTTTGTTGTGGTTTTTTGGCTGGTTAGTTTTGTTTTGGGTTTGTTTTTATTTGTTTTTTGTTGTTTGTTGTTTGTTTTCGGTTTTTTGTGGCAACTAAAATTAACAAGCCTTGTTTTGAAAGGAATACAAGCTCTGTGTTTTATGTTGAGATGCCACAGCCCTACCCGAGCATTGTGAGTTCACAGCTGATGCACACAGGTGTTTCCAGGTGGTGCTTCTCCCCGCTGCTACAGCACATCCCAGGAGATGGCAAGATATCCGCAGCAGGAGGGGACCCATTTGCCTCCCTCTGGCACCGTTCTGGAAGTGCACCCTTGCCTTGTGCCTGTTGCAGGTGGGTGAGTGCAGATCTGGTTGACACACTGCAAACTGCAGTGCCCAGTGACTGCTGCAAAACAGCGTTTCCAAGTCTGCTTTCTTTAGGTTCCTAGTTGAGTTGAAAACTGTTCTTCCTCTGTCTCAGCCGCCTGGAGCAGTTGTTGTTTAATGCTGTAGCTCTAGCTAGACACAAAGCATGGCTTTATGAATTACACAGTACAATCACATTTATTTTCCCTTTCTGAGCTGCACACTGGGAGCTCCTGCAGGCACTCATCCTGCAGCAGCAAGACACAAGTGATTGCACCATTGGCTGGACTTCCTGAGGCAGGGAAGGCACTTCATGCTTGGCAGATGCCTTGGAGCCCCAAGCCCTGGTCCTGTCCCAGCCACTGGGCTCCCTGATTGCCAACCTGGCCTGCACCCACCATGCCATCATCTCACCAGGACATTCCTGCATACAGGAAAGGCCAATGTGATAGCTGTATGGGAAAAGGTGCTGAACTGCATCCCACTGAAAAGGATTTTCAGGAGAAAGAACATATCCTTTTTCTCTGACACTTTCCACTCTCAGCAGATAGGAGTCTTGTTAAATCTTCCCAAGCAAGTCAGCTGTCCTAGCTCACCATCTTTTCCTTTCTCCTGCCTATATAATACACAGATCATAATATGCAACTCATCATTCCATTGGAAAATACACTCAGATGGCTGTGGTTGTCTGCTTTGCTTCCCTGCTTTCTCAGAGTTGGAATGAGGGTCCTTTCTCCTTATAATTCAGAGAGAAAACAGCCAGAATCAGGGGCAAAATGCCATCCTAACACATCCATGCCAGCTTGGGAGCGGGAGGATCTTGGCTTCAGCACATCTGGGCTGCTGCCCTAAGCTCCCACGTGGGACACTCATGGGTTGTTTGATCCACAAGAGAAGCCTGATACACAAAGTTATGGCTCTGATTTTAAAATCAGGATGAGGGAACTGGTTGCTGTTGTATTTCCTTATCAATGATTTCAATGACTACATGTGGGTTGCCTTTTCAAATAAATTGCAGTACTGAAAACACACGCACACACAAGTTTACAACTGAAAAATAACTTATTTTCAACTACTGGTCAAAGGATTATTATATTAGACAATAATCCTTGATTATCCTGAGATTAAATACTGTGCTTGGTGCATGCTCATGCAAGCTGAACAAAACAGAATGTTTTACTGCAGTGGAGGAAGAAGACCAGTAATTACACTTCCTAAATGAAGTGCTGTCAGCCCAAGCTACAGCTTTGCAGCTCTTCTGAAATTCTCAGACTCAAATTTCTAGGTATGATTGACCCTTTGATATTCTGAGCCTGCATTCCAGAATGCCCAGACTGCTGAAAAGTAATTGCTCTGCTTTTGAACTGTCAGTCCTGAATGGCTGTGAATAAAACCACTCTACTAAAATCTCCATTTACTTCTAGTATTTAGAATCATCAGGCAGCTCAACTAAGAAAACAACCAGAGGATGGATGTTAAATAGCCACTACTTTGCAGGGAGATATTGAGAAATACTCTGAGATCAGATTCTATCAATTTTATGTTCCATTATGAGAAAAATTTGCCTGATTGACCATCTTCCTTGTTGCGTTCCTCCAAAAAGTTCTTAGGCTCTCTAATAACACTGAATTTTCAAGCCTAGTGATTGGAAAGTCAAGCATCAATTCTCATAGCAAAGAAGTAGAAAACTGATGGATTGCCATCTCTCATGTTCCAGTAAGTATTCTTCCAGAAAGTGAACTTCATGGACTTTTTTCCAATTCTCCTAAAATTTTTGTGAAAGAGCCACTTGGAGAGATGTGTTGGAGCTGTTCCTTAAAGGAGTAGAGCACATTAAAAGTTGACTTGATAAATAGCATTAATGTATGCTTGTAATACTTCCGTCTGGCTGAACAAAATGAACCACTGCAAAATGATTACAAGTTCACAAAAGTTGTCTTTTTTTTTTCATTTATGGACTCAATTTTATTGGTACATTCCTTCTGCTTTGAAAACTTTGGACATGATTAAGATCACTGTATTACCTCAATGCTATTGTCTATGAGACAACTATAGAATATCCAGCTCCCATTGCTGATAAGCCTCCAAGCTTCATCTGTGACAACTTGCTGGTCAGAAATGTGTTAAATTGCATGTTTCTCTTCTCATTTAATCCGCTTTGGTGTATTACATCAAATAGTTCCAAAAACTATGGTGTTGACTCTTGGGCCTGAAATTTATTTTTTAATTCTTCTGCTAGAGCAAAGGTTGAGAAGGAGAAAAGAAGGAAGTGAAAGGGGAGAAATTAAATGTATTATATATATGTAAAATATATTTTTGTCCTTACTGGAATTCATAATGGCTTTACAAGGATAATTTTGCTTTCATTTATTATACAGTTTTATGTAGTTGACACAGATTTACCTACAGTAAATGGATGTATCTTTTTTTTACCATAAGCACACAATTTTACGTGACAAATGGATGGAAGGACAGGGACAAGAATTAATCAAAGTTGTAAAAATGAAAAGAGCATGTATGTGATGCATATTTGTTCATTTTTAGATAGTTATTGTTTGATACGGTTATTATAATTCTAAATTGCACTGGGAAATTCAATTGCTTCACCAAAGATCATGAAAATCCACTAATATTATCATGTACCAAGAGACAAATATTTTTTTTTTCTGCTCAGCCATTAAGTATGTTTGAAATTAGTTGCCTTTGTAATTGTAAAGCTTGATCTCAAACTATCAAGAAGGCAATATATGGTGAATTTTAGGAATATATGGTGTGGAGATTGATTCTTTGAATAATTGGACTTCAGCCTTTACAAGTAGTTTTTAAGGCTGCATGTAGAAAATACTGTATAGCCTCAGTTAAGATTACACAGTTACTACTGTTCCTAGAAAAAGTTGGAATTGTGTATACAGCTAACAGTGTAGTTATTCTACAGCCTTTTTCAGTGTTGCTGAAACATGAAAATCAAGAGAAAGATCACTTGCTGATAAAAACACAGGTCTCATTTACTGAAACTGCGAAAGCAACGTCCCATATCCTTTATTACCATCATTTGATCTTTACTTGATTGGATATAACAGAGTTTTTAAAAATAAAGTTGCTTCTGTCAGCCACCCTGAAGTGTCTCATAATCTTCTTCCCTACCAGTCCTTTTTCAGCTGTATTTTGAAAATAAAGGAATAAGCTACCATATTGATTTTAAAGGATTGCATATATCCCTTTCTAACAGTTTCAAACTGAACTTAGGTCAGAGCAAACCCTCATTTGTTTCTATATGTTAGATAAGGAATATTTTCTTTTTAATGTCATTCTTCTACTATCTAAAACTAAACTGACCCTACATAAGTCTTAGCCTTCATTATGATTCCTTTCATTGTTTTCACTCAACAAAATGTATTTTTAATGCATTTCTGTATCATACAGCAGGCAGTCACACCAGTTTAAATCCTTTACAAAGCATCTTAGTAGCAAACATAATGGCAAAGAATGACTTTAGGCTGAATATGTCAGGGTTTTACTACAAGCAAAACTCCCCAAGAAACTCCCCAAAAACTCCACAATTCCACTTCCCTAACCACAGAAGAAGAGAGTCTGATTCCCCTAAGGTGCTGGCAGAGAAAAAAGCACATGAGCAACAGTATGAATGGCAATGACTTAATTCACAGCTGATTCCATTCACTGCCAATGAATGGAAAGATGGACAGGATAAAGCATTAGTTATTTTAATCTCTTAGTATATCTAGTGTTTTATTCAGAATTTCTCTCTGGGGAGGGAAAATGTGCTGGAAATTTTCTATCATTTGCTCACTTGCCTTGCTACACATGCAACTGCCTGATTGACACTCAGCTTGGCTGCAAATAGGAACGATCATTTATGTGTATGTCTCATCTGTTTGCAAATGTGACCATTAGCTATGACTCTATTTGCAGGTTAATGTCATGCAGATGTAATGGAAAATGTTCTTACAGCCCAAAGCTCAGCTTTTCAGGTAAGGACAAAATAGCAGCTGTTCATGTTTGGAAGGCAGTCTTTTGCAGCCAAAACAGACAAGCAGTTTTCTCTCTCATATTTACTTATTATGGAAGGACATGATCTATAAAACATGACGCAGTTTTAAACTGAGAGTAACAAAAATCAGATTATTAATGCAATTCCAATTAATCTTTATTTATGATTCTTACATAAACTGATCATATCCTACTTGCAGTGGGATCACAGGCTTGTGGGCTTGTTGTGGCTCTTGTTTAGAATATGAAAGAGAGATGCAGTAAAAAAATCTGTTGGACAAAGTTCCTATTTGATGTTTGTTTTGGAATCCATCTACAGTAAGACAAGAAGGAAAAAGTTCTTTTGGTTAAAGAGGCTACTAAATGCCCCTCTGAAAATTCTCATTCTGTGGCAGAGGTCCTATAAGGTGTTTGGAAATTTCTTCAGGTATAAGTATTTTTGTGAATGTTCACTAATAGCATGCTCCCTGTATTCTGTGACTAAAATGATCCAGTTACATTAATGCTAACCTGAGATTCTCTAGAATTAAGAAGGTTTTGAGTAAAAACAAAACATATTTTGCATAATACAAGTGTTCATAACAGTATCAGAAACATAGTTTCTTAGTTGGAAGACAGTTGCAATCGGCTCACAGACTTCATCTTGAAGTCCTGTTAAGTAAATAAAATTTGTAAATAGTGTAAGAAATTAGATTTTGCACTGACAGGAATAAAAGATGTACAATACTTTTAATACGTATTATTCTAGCCAGTTATTTCTGGATGTTCTGTATCAATACTGATGGGTGCTTGAGGACATACCACCCAGAAAACTATTCTCAATAGTAAAATCATATAGCTCACTTATTATCAAATCTATTCAACAAAGAGCTTGTGGCTGTCCTCCCAGTAAAAAGGAGCAACCCTGGTGTAAACAACATATGTTGGCTGATATTTTCCACAAGCGTTATCAGAAGGTACTTTAGAATTTGTGCCCAGCACCAAGGATACCAAATCTTATTTATACAATACATTATCCACCTACCCAACTGCCACCCCTCCCCAAAATACTTATTAAATTTCTATGGTGCATCAGCTATAAAGTATGAATTATCCTAATTTCCCTTAGAGTATTTACCTTTAATTTTATATTAATTATAATTTTTTTTAATACTAGTCTTTTGTACAGCAGTGCTTTTTAAATACTACCTGAAATAGAAGATAATTGGAAACAGATCAGGAAGCAAAAATAACATGAAGATTGCCAGATATTATTTCTACTATGTGCTACTAGGATTTCAATTAAGATTCAGTGCAGAATATTAGCAACTGGGAACGCCAAACTTCTGAGATTAACTTCACCATTGCAGCAGCTCTGTGTATGTTACCATGGAAGCATATTTGAGAGGGAAAGCTCAGCTGGAAAGAGGGAAATAACTATCTCAATATAGCTGAAAATAATTGTTACAATGCTGATCTCCTTCCTCTGTAAAGCTCTTTGCAAGATGGCAAATCCAGACCAATAACCACTTCATGATTAGCCCCAGTCATGAGGGCAATAATCAACCAGCTGTCTATAGAATTGAGCTCATTCTGTAAAATGGACCTCAGACAAAAGGCTCACATTTGGGCCAAACAGGAAAAACCACTCTAGCAGAAAAGTGCAAGGCCAAATTACAGCGAGAAAACAACATGAAATGACAATTTAATTGGTAAGGTTTTCTGGACAGGGGTGGGGGGACAACATATGTGCAAGAGAGGAGTAAAAGGTGCTTTTGTCATTTGATTCTGTCTCCTCATGGTTTCAGTTAGCTTTGGACTTGGAAAATTTCATCTATATATACATATACACATATATATATAATATATATGTCTAGTTATTCATGGGTTTAGGTCTTTAAAGAGACAAGAGCAGTTGTTGGCTGCTGTAAAGTTGCTTATTACAGAAGCACATCAGTCTCAAAGGCAGAGTCCAGAATATTAAATTCCATGTTAAAGCTTTCTGGCATAAAGTCATGAGCAGATGCAGATGTAGTAGCTCTCTGTTCTTTTGTTCTTTTGTTCTTTTCCTTCTTCCATGTGTGGTGGTAGTGATGATGATGATGGTGGAGGATGCCCTTGCCAGCCCAATACAGGGCTTTTTTTATTCATAAATCATCCAATGAGCCAAATCATCCAAACATTCCTTCTAAACCTACTAGAATTCTAGTTCAATAGTACAAAAGTAGTGTTAATTCTTGAACAAAACTCACACATATAACTCTATCTATTCACATAAATGGTTCTATCTGTTCTATCTAAAAAATGTAAGCAATATTCTTACTATGTTTTCATTATGTCTGGGGCTAAGTTCTTGAACTTTCAACGAGGCCTAAACTTCACACTAGATTCTAGGGCTTTTTAGGCTCTTGAGGCACTTAAAGCATATTCTTAATTATTTAAAACTTAGACTTATACTTCCATTTCATATCTATGTGGCTTAATATACTTTAATTTCTCTAAATGTTTTAATTCAATCCCTGCATTCTGATCTCTCTCTGAAGGACTCAGATAGGCTTCTGTTTTACACACTCCAACATATATATATATATATATCTCAGTAGTGTCTTAATGTTCTGGGGACCTCATACTTGTGATAAATTAAATTTAACCTGACAATTAAGTGGCTATTATATAGCTAAAGGTGCAGAAGTATGCTTGGCATATTTTCTTCAAAAATACAGTAACAGTTAGGCTTCTATATGCTTTAAGATTACTCCACTGCCAGTCCAATGGAACTTTGAAAATGAAACACACTTGAATTGCTGCACCATAAAAATGCTGCT
>JAOTQP010001286.1:69671918-69685231 GCA_026413545.1 Cichladusa arquata | reverse complement strand
GGAGGTGCTGAGTATATTTTCTTTAGCAAGAGTATCTTAGCTGGTAAACCTTACCACTGCTAATCTCTCATTATATAATCTATTATCTGAGCATTTAGTCAACGGGTTTGAAAATGACCCTTACTTGTTGAAAACCATTAACTCTCAAAAAGCCTTTTCCAATACAGTCCTGTTGTTTGGAAGTTGCAAAATAAGTCAATTTTTGATTCACTGTGTATGTTATCAGTGAGACGAAAATGACAACTCTGTCACGGTTGAAATCTCACTAAAAGCTGAAGAATTTATGGGAAAGGACAGAATGTAGATCTTAATTGCCATCAATTAATCCAGAGTGTATGTAGCATCAGCCTGTGCTAGCAGAGACTGATCTATGTTCCCCAGTAAATCTAATCACACATCCTAATTAATTTTTTTTTTCCTCCTATCTATATCTTTTATTACAACGTGTTTGCTTGTCTGGACTGAAAACAAGACAGAGCTTAAATAACTACAAAGAATAACTTAATCACCCTTATAGCTTCATCAAGAGGAACCAACCTAGGCAGTCCATTAGCAAAGGCAAACGAATAACAAGCCAAAGCTTAAAAGAACTGAAATACAGAATGATGAAAAAAAGTGCCTTTCTCTCCCTACCTATAATAAACATAAGAGTGAATAGCTGATGAAGTTTTGAGATGTTTGGTAACTTAGAATATCTTTCTACCTTAATTTTTCATTCCATTTGTTCTGAGTCTACCACTAAAGCTGAGTTAGGGGTCCTTGTGGCTCACAGAATTATCTGCTCCCTAGGAATTGAAAATGAACTTTCTAGCTGGTGACTGCTGCTGGCATAGCTGAATCAAATCTCAGATCACAGGAGGTCATCTAGATCAACCTCCTGCTCGAAGCCAGGACTGCTGCAGAGTCTGGGTCAGCTGTGGCTATGTCTAGCCAGGTGTTCCAAAGCTTGAATAAAGGAAATGCCACAGTGTCTGCATAACCTCTTTTTGTGTTGCACTACTCTGTCAGTGAAAAGGTTTTTCAGATCTGAGTCTGTGAAGTAGCAGTTTGTGACTGCTGCCTCCTGATGAATCATTTGGTGCTGCCAGGAGGCATTTGGACCCATAATTCTGGTTTGGCACTATAAATAGAACAACGTGTCCCTTAATTCCCTCTCAACAAATTTGACCAATTCAGCTCTCTCCACCTGTCCTCCACCAGGGGATACCTGCCCACAGCCTCTGTCCATCATTCTTGTTCCCTGCAGGACCTTTTCCTATTTCTCGACATCCCCTTTGAGGAGGGATTCATGTGACTGGTTTGCAGTGTGCCAGGGCAGTCTCACCAGCTGAGCAGAGTGGGGATAAAAGCTTTCCTAAGCCTGTTGATCATCTTTTTCCTAATAGAGCCCGGCGTTGGAGTTACATAGTTTGCACTGAGCTTAGTGCAATACATAATAAACTGAATGGATTCAGAAGAAATTCAGTAGGGATGACAAGAAAGGAACTCTAACTAGCTGTGTGAACAATAACTGGGATAGCAGTTCAAGGATAAGAGATGGGTTTGGCAGGAGTTTCAGCTACATGGAGTAACAGTAGCATCTGTGCTCAGAAGGTGACAGGGGAGGTATGAAACAAAAGTGAGGAGACTGAGGAATTCACTGAGATATGTTATTAGAGCTCTTTTGATCAAAATTTGCACAAGGCAGCTATTCAATTTGAGTGATTCCTGTTCAAATAATGAAAGTGTACACAAAAGAAACTAGACTAGTCAAAGCATTCTCAATACAAGAGGTTCACCTTTTTTGAACCTAGAGAGAGACCACTGAAATAAATATCTTTAATACTTTGCCATTATGTAAGGTCACTAACTATATGATTATGTTGATTTTAGGTTGGGCTTCATTTTGATGCCTTCTATTCCTGTATCCTCCTGTGAAGTGGTTGGAACAAGGACAGGGAGGGAAAACTCACCAATTACCATCAGCAACAAAACAGACACCACTTCAGAGAAATTAATTTAACTTATTACCAATAAATTAATCCTACCAGTGTAGGATAGTGAGAAATTAAATCTTAAAACACCTCCTGTCCCATCTTTTCCTTTCTTCCTGAACTCAACCGCATTCAACATTTTCTGTGTCTTCTCCTCCTCTATGGCAGAGGAGTACAGGAGATGGGGCATCTGCTCTCTCTGCTGCTCCTTCCTCCTCAGGGGGAGATTTCCTCACAGTATTTCCCTGCTCAAAGGTGGGATCCTCACTGGGCTGCAGTGGGTATCTGAGCCTCCATGGGCTTCCATGGGCTTCCATGACCCACCATAGACTGGAGGGGCACAGCTGCCTCACAATGGTCTGGCAGCTCCTTACAGAGCCCAGCCCTGTAGCCTCACCATCCCCTCATTATCAAAACCTTGCCATGCATCCCATTGCAATGAAAAATTAACAAAATATATAAAAATTTCTGCTACCTCACTCTTTTTTTTTTTTTTCTTTCCATTTCTACCTAACCAAAGATTAAATGAGCAATAAACAGATTAATATAGGTCTGGAAAAAGAAAGAGAGAAAAGTCTGAACCCTTGAAGTGTGAATGTGGGATAATTTTTTATCCATAGTTCCTGTTTAGCACATGCCTAAGGTTTGTGTTGAGCAGAAATCCACTCAAGACCGTGGGTGACACAGGTGTTGGTAAGATTCATGTTTTCCATTTAACTGCACTGAAAGGTTAAGGGTTCTTCTAGTAGAAAAGTGTAGAAGGTGTTTTCTGGGTCACAGTTCAACATGCATCTCTGCTCTCTTAACAGAGCCATATTTACAGAACTAGTTACCCCACAGGAGAAAAATATTCAAATAAGCAGTCATTGACCTAAGTAGCCTGATCCCACTGAATGCTGGAACCAGAGAGGGAGTTTCTAACACAAAATGTTTGCATTTTTGCTTCGTTATTGTTGCTGTACTAGTTTTTTTCACCCACCTGAAGTCTCTTGAATATTAATAAAATGCTTTTGCTTGACAAATTCAGTGTTGAGCTGGGTATGTAGAGCATGATTAATCTTCCTTCACATCCAGTCAAGAGTTGCAGCTAATTGTGACTATGGCATTGAGATTATTAATGCATGTTCACAAAATGTGACTCAAACAGCTAGATTTTTCTACCAAATCTCATACTTTTGAGATAAGAGTTATTTGATACTGAGGGTAGTTAGGTAGGAATGCTATTATTTTGCTTCTTTTTATCAAGACTCTTTTGCTACTATCTAAGTCTTCTTGCCTCTCTATGCAAAATACCATCTGAATAAAGAAAAAGTAGTTGAAAGTTTATATATAGAGACTAGGATAACAAATAAACACTTTGAAAGAGATTACTCAAGAGAAGTGAGACAACAGCTCCATCCCCACTTGTGTATGGATGGGCCATTGATTCCAATGAGAATTGTGTGACAGGATTTGAGTGAGGCCAGTGAAATGGAATTAGAGCCTTAGAGGGCTCCTTCCACTCCACGGTGCCAGTGCAGAGACAGAAGGTTGAAAATGAAGAAAATTTGGTGATAATAACCCTCCCTGTGGTACAGAAGACTGGGTGATGTTCAGTCTTTTTCTGTATAACATCGTATCCACCTAAGTTAGCCCATGTCTGTACACTGTTATATAAAGTATAACAGTGCTTATCTGAATTAGGTCATAGAAAGTTCAATAGCTCTCTTTCAATAGAGTAAAACACAAGTGGGTAGAAATGTATCATTACAGCAAATGGAGCAAGACTAAAAATGAAGGTCTAAAACAGGAACAGGACATGGGTTTCACGTAAGTGGCACAGTCTGAGAGTATGTTGTAATGAGTTGTAGTTCAGCAGAAGCATTCTGCAAGTGAAACAGCACAGTCCTTTACAGTCTCATCTTCTTTTCCAGTTGCTTATATGGATGGCAGTGTACCAGGACAGAAGCTGATCTGTACTTTCACAAATATTGCATTCTGCATGCAGAGTCATGGAAGTACTTGTCTGAGCACTGCTGATGAACTGCACACCATATCTAATGCTGCAAATGTTGTAAAGAGTCCAAATTGATTTGGTACTTCCAGATTTCAGGAGTTTGTGCCAACTGAATTAGTCTGAAAGGGAAACTCCTGTTTACCTTGATACAGCTTGCTGAAGAGGCACTGGGGATGAGACTTGGGCAAAGAAGCAAAGCCTATTAAAAATCATTAAAATGAGCAGACTTGATGAGGAACAGGTTGCTTCTATGAGCTGATGAGAATTCACTGTGTGGGAAGAAATCTGCGATAAAGCAGAAGATAATGTGTTCTTAAATGGGAGATCAGGAGTCTGCCTAGTGGAACAGGTGATGATCAAAATTTGGCTATTAATCTTTGAAACTCTTCTCACTTTGAAAACAGTTTTACATATGTGAAAATGCTTCTCTGCATGGCCAATTGTGGTAGAAGTTAAACTCTTCACCTCTCAGTATTATAGGGAGCACTGAAAGTTTCTGTCCTCGTTTCAGCTGGGGTAGAGCTAATTTTCCTCTTAGTAGCTGGCACGGTGCTGTAGTCTGGGCTTAGGATGACAGTAGTTGGTAACATATTGATGTTTTGGCTGTTGCTTTGTAGAGCTTACCCTAAGCAAGGATTTTCAGTTTTCCATGACCTGGCAGTGAGGAGCTGCACAAGAATCTAGGAGGGAGCATGGCCAGGACAGCTGAGCCCAGATGGCCAAAGGGATATTCCACACCACAGAATGACATGTACAGTATATAAACTGGGGTAGTTATCCACAGATTGATGCTCAGGGGCAGGCTGGGTGTTGGTCAGCAGGTGGTGAACAATTGTGTTGTGCATCACTTGTTTTTTCTTGAGCTTTATTTCTCTCTCCTTTTCATTAAAATTATTACTATAATTTGTAACAGCAGTAATAGTAGTATTTTATTTTAAAGCATTCTTATGTTAACACTCACAATTGTCCCTTTTCTTTCCTCTTCTTCTCCCCACCATGAGTGTAGTGGGGAGTGTTTGAGTGAGTAAGAGGCTGTGGTGCTTATTGCTGATCGGAGTTAAACCTCAACAGTTTCTCACCTTGCTTCTTAAAAGCGCAGTCTGGGAGAAAATTTACAGGGAAGGAACATAGCTGGGTAAATCAAATACATTCTGTATTGGATCCTACTGCACAGCAGGGTCCTTTTGCCCTCTGCTTATTTATCACACTGCTCTAACAAGAAAAAAGATGTGTCTCCCTCAGGCTGTATCTGTTTGGGAAGGAAGATCAGGTTAGTTCAAGACCTGAGATTTGACCATGATCAGTTCTTACTCTCTCTGCTGCCTATCAACCTCCCCTAACCACATTTTCCTGCAGGAATGCCTGCCTTTGCATTGCTGGCCCTGACTTTGTCTTGCCCTCTTTGTTTCCTGTGTTGAGAACTCATGGCTGCAGTTTCACCTGGCAACTGCTGCACTGAAACCCCGTGCCCCAGCTGTGGTACCAGCCCTCCTTAACCTTGGCTTACTGGGGCAAGGTGGGGCTGTGCCTCCTGGGAGAGGAGAGAGGAAGGTATGGTCCTGCTGCTGTTGGCATCTTCTGTCACAGCTGGCCTGTGCCCCACGGCTTGTGCTTAACTCTGACACCCACCTGCTAGCAGAGCTATTTGTGTGAGCCTCTCTTAACTAAGCGAAAAACAGAGAAATTGTTTCAAATGGAAGTCTCTGGTGGTTTGGTTCTTCCTGACTGGCCCAGTTTAGGGGAACAATGAGCTCATCCTATGGAGAGCAATGTTCCCTTGGATGAGGAAAGCTGGTGAGCAGCTGGTGGTACACTAGAGATGAAGATGTCTTTGCTGGCACATCTGTGCCAAGAAGATGTATCCATGCCTTCTGCTTTCCTGCCAGAAGGTGGCTTCTCAGCTGCTGCCTAACCCACTGAAAGCCAGCTGGGTGAGTGTGTCCCCCAAGTCCCAATGTCCCTGTAAGCATGTCCAGAGCTGCTCTACTGAGAGCTGCTGGATGGTCTCGTATTTAGACCTGGCATGGTGATGCTTTCAGTGTTTAGACCTAGAGCTAAAGGTCCTATTACAGGTCCCAGGTGTTCCTCAGTATCCCTCCTCAGAGTCCCTGTCCGGATATTTTTTTACTATGTCTGAGATATCAACTAGAACACACACCTCATCAAATGGAGCTGTGGCTTATCTTTTTAAAACCACAGGCACCTTTATTGAGCATTACACTAGAGTATTAGGTCACAAGGTTGACCTGTATTCCAGTGAGGATTTCTTATTCCTGACCCTCCAAAAAGTGGTATACAAGGAGTATGCAACAGTGTCACTTTCTGTGAATTACCTTTAAGTTCAAAAACAACGGTGCTTTTTTCCTTTTCTACCTACCATCTTACTGCACGAAATAAGATTTGTTCTGGTAAATCTGAAAGTAGGGTATCTTTCCTGGTATTGTGGAAGAGTTTCAGAGGCTCTCAAAGAGGAATAGGAAGACTGCTTATTCTCAGTGGTGCAAAAATGCTGTGAAGTGTGAGAATTTGGTCTCTATCCCCAAAGGAGTGTGTGTGAAGTGAACTTTTGCACAAACATCTTGAAGCAGAGTTTGTGGTGTATCATCTACTGGTGTACAGTAAAAATATCTACTTTCATTTAAGCTTCTTTTCACAGTAGAGATGTAACAGTCCTCCAGTGTGCATTCTGTAAGAAATATGCTGAGAAATTTTATTTTATTCAGAGCTGAGACTCTTATGCTACTTTATTTTGAATATCTAATAAAAATTGTCTTTTACCACCTTATTCCATTTTAATATCTTCCAGACAATTTTCCCTGTTTCAAATTTTGCCACTTACTTTTTGGCCAAGTTTCATAATAAAATTCAAGTCATAGTGAAATATTTCTCCAGATAAATAGATATTGAAAACAAGTCTGGTCTGTTGCACCAGTACAGCACTCTCTTATAGGTATAACTATTTTGTTTACATGTTCAGTAAGATGAGAATTCTAAAGAGAATGATGTCATTTCCAACTAAGTTCCAACTGTGCAGAACTGTAAGTGGTTTTTCAGCTGTCTCACCAATAACAAAGGAGCTTATCAATAGAGCTACCTCACTGAAGATAAAATAAAACAAAGGTCTACTGAACCAAAGTCAGTCAGGTTTGTAGAAGCTTTGTGCAAACATACTTGGAAGTTTCCACATTATTAGCACCTACTGTCCTTCATTCTTTGGCATATAATTTACATAACTGAAGTACAAACAAATTGTTTATTATCAATATCCATAATGCACTGTTTCCAGCTGTTTTATACAAAAGAACACCTACAAACATATTAGTCTTCTTCAGCTTTTTATAAAGTGACCTTAACTCTTCAGGTAGCAAACAAGATTATTTTGTTTACACTCCAATGGATGAGGTATTGCTGTGTGATAGTTGGCCAATGCACAGGGAATAAAAAAACTGGTTCCCTTTCAGCTCATTGGTGTAAATGTTGAGTATATTGCTATAGCAACAACCCAAAATTAAGAATTCATTAGTTCCTCCCACTGGCATCTCTTAAATTACTCAGTGTTTTGGAGAGGAAGGAGATGGATTTTATTGATTTTGCTCAGCAGCAGGTTATTAGCCCCTTTGATATGATCCAACACAAGCTTGTGCATATTAGTGCTACCAGGCTTCAAACCAAGACTCTGAAAAGCAATCAAGAGCCCTGTGACTGCTGGGCCACTGCTGAACCCCAGAGAAACACAAGGCTTGTTAAAGATTGTATTTGGTAAATACATGAATAGATGAAGGTTTGCAGCCCTGAAGAAAATAATGTGGCTTTCCCATTGGCACTGCCCAGGGTGATGGGGCAGCTCTGGGTCACAGAGTTATTTATACAGCAGTATTGTTGCAAACACACCTTTTGCCCTGGTTGAGTACAGTTTCCTCTCTTGTTTATGAAGAAGCCCCAGAAGCCTTTGTGATGAAATGTTCTGCTGTGCAGAATTCACCACTCCTCTCTAGAGAGCTCATCTGCTTGGTTCACTAGAAAAATTAAATACTTGGTAGTTTGAGCCAGACTCCTCCAGACAATCTTCTGTCTAGCATAGTCCCTTAGTGTGATATTTGGAGATGTCCATCAAAATGAGAAGAAATTAGAAAACACAAGCATCTGCTGATTAATCAATTATATCTTTTTGCTCAATTCTTTTTACTCACCTCTTTTTAAAATGCCCATGAGCAAGATAGTTGCAAGAAAGCACCTAGTTTAGAAAGGAAAAGAGAGGGGTCAAGATTGTTAACCTGGAAAGAAATGAGGCAACAATGACTCAGAATTAATATATATTATCAGTACCTCTGATTGACTTGTGTCATATCTCTGTTCTTTGTCAGGAGCACAGATATCAGGTTCTTGAACAAATCTTGACTTTGCAGGTGCCTTTGTTAGTTGAAGTTATCTTTTTCCACTATCCACAACTTCAAGGTGAAATCTAAATCAATAGAGATAATCACTGGACCAGTAGTTTCCTGTCTTTCCATCCTTGTTGAAGAAAGGAACATTTTGAACTCCATGCAAGAGTTTCTTTAAAAGCACCTGAGCAATTGGATTCAAACCTGGACATCAGGTTTTGAAAGACATATATTCCAGTTTCAATTTAGTATAGAAGCACTGACACCAAAAGCATGGCAGTGGCAAGGAGAGCAGAAATCCATGTCTGACTAACCCTGGAGAGTAGAAAACTGCTGAGTACAAGACTGTTAAGAGTTAAATGAACTGCTGCAAGCATGTTGTAGTGTCTGCAGTTGATTTGCAAGGAGACTGTGACAGTAGGAGAGAGACTTTCAATTTCAAAATATGAGGCTCTGTACTTCAGGGGACACCAGGGCCAGACTATTTCCTGTCCTGTTAGCTGCCTCATGTTTAGATCAAATGAGCTGTGTGATAGATCTGAGCCTTCTGTGCTTTCTCTCACATTCTACTGAAATAATAGCAGTTCTCACACTGGTGGAGAAATTGGTGCTTTAACCTGTGTCAGGGTTCTTCCACCAGGAGAGATAGGAAATATCAGCATTTCAGTGATGCTGTGATAAAGGAAGAGACCAGAAAATGCTTCATTAGATGTACCTTTTTGGGGGAAATGTTGAAAATAAGTTTTTTATTTTAGCAGTTCATAATCTCTAAAACATATCATTCTGGGGCAAAACTGAATAAAGGCATCTCATTTTGAAGTGTTTATTAGCAGTGTATTCTTCATACCTACTCTGCAGCCCAGTCAGTAGGTTCCTACTGAATTCAGTTAAAAGCCTCAGTCTCTAAATCCCTTGTTACTTGATGCCAATGCTCATCACCTGGTGCAAAGCATGTGGAAAATTAACTGCTTCTGGAAAGCTTTGCAGTATGAGCAGCAAGTCAAATGACTTTTAATGCATAATAAAATATCTCCAAATAAACCTATTAAACATATAACTTTTAAAAAACAAACTGAAATAGATACTCAGAAAATAAGGGGTTTTTTCTATCCAGAATGCTTTCACTCATTTTCACAACATGAATACACTAGAAATATTCTTTCCCACTTTCCAGCATGTTCTTCACTAGATACGTCTGTTTGATAACAGATACTTTATCTGTTCACTGAAGCTCCAGTCAATGTTAGTTTAAAGCAAGAATAGAAACACTTTCTTAGGATTAATTAGTAGTTTATGTGATTAAAGTACTGAGTTTAACAAGGGTTGTGAACACAAGTGGGAAAAAGGATGCTTTCTGTTGTCCTCACCAGCCAACTCACTGTACTTAAAAGAGTTGCCTTGTTTGCTCAGTCTTTAATCCATATTAAAAAAAGATCTGAAAATGAACAGGTCTGCATGGAATGATTGACATTAGGTCATGTTTTCTATTTTTTCTAACGTCCTTAACTCATGTTATCCACTTAGCTTTTTTTTAACTCTCCTCCTTTTCACTGAAACACTGCAGATTCATCCCAGATTCAGAAGAACTGTTATGAAATTCTTCTTGAGGAGAAAAAAAGCTGGACTTCAGTATTTTATTTGTATCAGTAAGTCGTTGTAACACAAATGCTATAAACTTTTCTCTTAGCCTAGACAAGACTTTTTGTAGAGAGGAGGGAGAAATTCTGTTTTTAATTTACAACTTCTGAAGAGTGAGTTTTATTAGCTTATCACACAGGTTGAGATAATCTATATATTGTCAGTGTGAGTGTTTGTTTGATCTGCAGAAAAGTGTGAGGAAGAAACTTGATATGCTGTTGTTGTGGTTTATCCTCAGCCAGTAAGTACCATGCAGCTGACTGCTACTATCCCCTCCTGTGGGATGGGTAGGAGAATCAAAGGGTAAAATATATGGGTCAAGATAAGAGCAGTTTAAAGATTGAAATAAAGTAAAATATTTTTTGTTGGTAGTAGTAGTAGTGCTACTACAACTACTACTACTACTATTTAAAGGGAAATAAAGAGACAGAAAGTATTAAAACCTAAGGAAAATGAGTGATGGTCAGTACAATTGCTCATCACACACTGACTGATGCCCAGCCTTCCCCATGTTGTCATCAGTCACTCCTGTACAACTCCCCGCCATCTAAATACTGGCCATGACACTCTATGAGATGGAAAATCTCTGTGCTGCCCAACATTGTTAGCAAGATAATGAAACAAATCTACTGTTTGCATTTCAGCTGTGGTTTAATGGTCACTCTGGTTAGCAGTATGTGTCTATTCAGACAATGACCAGGTTTGGATATAATTACTACACATGGCAGTGTAGTGCTTAAATACCAAACTTTTTCCAGAGAAATAAGTAAATACTGCAACCTTGGACAGGAACAAAAGGACTCCAACTCATTGTATATGGTTAAATGAAGGAAGAGAGAGAGAGGGAGAGAGATATGCAATGTTAATATGTAATGTTCTGAAATACTAGTTTTATACTCAAAGCACATTTCAAGTCATTTATTAAGAGAAACTGATGAGGAGGAAAAGGCATCAAATTTTACTCAGTATCTGAGCTTGGGAGACAAGTCTATTGTTAAGAAACAGATCCACTATGATGGAAAATAAGAATATGTTAGTGGAGAGAGAGGACTAAACAACTGAAGGGTGGCAGAAGACGGAATTCAAGGAGTTGTAGATGAGTTACTCGGTCTTTGATCTTTAGCTCAGTAATTGTGATCTGAGCTAGCTCTGCCTTGATAAGAAAGTAATTACTCTTTGGCACATCAGAGGGGTCAGTGGTGATATGAATTAAAAGCCTGTGCCAAAACCTAAGGAAAAACTCTACATGTTACGAAACTTCAAATACAATCAATTTAAACAAAAGGCTGAAAATACCTACTGAAATGTGCAAAATTGATTTTATGGAGAGAAAATAACAAATCTGGTATATGTCCTATTTTTGTCAGGAACCCAGGCGTTTCTCTCAACATCTGATATAATGAATTCCGTGTTCAAGACTAAATATTTTATTTTCCTCTGCTCCCCTTTAATTCCTGTGACTCCAACCCCTACCAAAAAGGACTTGGTTCAAAATCTCTAAAAGGTAGCAGGGAAGAAAACTTTACAATCATCAGTTTTGTTGGGTGTAATTACTTTCCCAACTAGAACTGCCCATTTGATTCAGCACTTTTAACCACTAACTCACTATGAGCCACAGAAACATGAGGGCTGAATATGTCTTCTGTACCTCCCACTCCTTGGTTTCTTCCTCCTCACAGATTTTCTTCCACCAGAAGATCTTTGACCAGACTGATTAATAGTATAGAGTCTGGAGGGGATTTATATGTCCTATGTGCTTTGCTTAAACATGTCTCTTTCTCCACCTACTTAGAGAGAATGATTGAGGAAAATCTGACAGCAAGATAAACTGGAGTTACAGGAATCATTGAACTGTGAGATAGTTGTCTGCATTTTACAACTGGTGATTTAGACCAGTCAATAAATATTTAATTATGTTTTTAGGTCAAAATTAAATGGGGCAGGAGAAGGAAGGAAAACTTATGCTTTTGATATTTGTTTCCTATTGCATGATTACACCTTTGCATCAAATGGAAAGAAATTTCCCCCAAAACTGTATTTCTTTATGATTTCTCAGCAATAACACTTGGAAATATTGTACAAAGGTAAAAGAAGAATTATAGGGCTGGATGCACTCGTTGCTCTTGAGGTATGGTTCTTCCTCTTTCTCAAAAAAAGAAAATTATAGCTGCTTGCCTAAAATGTGAATGAAAATTGTTATCCTGATTCTGTAATGTAAGTTTGTGTTGAAAGATGTTTATTACACATTGTGATTTGGCAGGAACCTATTCAATCCATTAACAGCTACACTATTGGGGTGTCTCCTCTGGGATGTAAGGAAGCAGGTGGGTTTTTTTGAGGCTGCAAAATTTTGCAGTTTGGCATTAATAGAACTAAATTGTAGCAAGTACTCAATTTCAGTTACCTCTCCAAAAGGCTACCTTCTAGCCAAAGAAAAACTAGTAAAAAAAGTACTGCAGTAGTTGAAGGAAGCAGATGGCAAAGTGGAAAATTACTTTTTAAGCACAACTTCTCAGTTAGAATAGTGACTGAAAGCGCTGTTATACTTAGTGAGTGGCACAAGATTGGAAGCTGTGAAGAGTTTCCTGTCAACTCCATTGTCCTGTGGGCATGTTTGGGAAGTGACTCATTAAAAGCCAGCTCCTTACAATAAGGAATTGCTTTCTTCTCATTCAAAGAGCTATTATTTGCTTTCATAAAAAATGATGTCACTTATTGTTACAAAAGATATGTCACCTATGATCATACTTTGGTCAAAAACAATTGCCTAAAGCCCATATTTAAGTCAGGTGAAATGAAGAATCTTACTGAAAATGGTTACATATATATACAGACCTGTTAAAGTGCCTCAGCTTTTGTGTGGGTTGCTAGGTGAACCCACAGATGGGCCTACAGATACTTCACCTCTTGTTCTCCAGACAGATTCCTCCTTTCTCTTTGAAATCACAGTGTCTGGCAGAACCTAGCACAAAGGGCCCTAGAGTTCTTCAGATATTCATAAACCACAGTGGTAAACATGCTGGTTCACTCAGTCCACTTTTAGACAAACTGAAACATTTCAGAAATGTATTTTTTCTGGAACTGATACCACATTTAGTCAGCCATGCATAGACCACCAGCAGCTGGCACACAAAGAGCCAAAGAAAGCCATTTTTGCAAGAGAAATATTAATTGAAAAAAACCCACCCACATTCCCCTGGAAAGGAGAAAGGAGAAAGGAGGAAGGAGGAAGGAGGAAGGAGGAAGGAGGAAGGAGAGGAGAGGAGAGGAGAGGAGAGGAGAGGAGAGGAGAGGAGAGGAGAGGAGAGGAGAGGAGAGGAGAGG
>JAOTQP010001286.1:69627744-69670498 GCA_026413545.1 Cichladusa arquata | reverse complement strand
CAGCTCCATTGGCATGATAATGGGAAAAATTCTTCAAATTGACACAGTAACAGAAAAAAACACTCAACCCCCAACAAGGTAACATTAGGAAGCACAACTGATTTAACAACATCTGCCTTTTAAGTGTATAGATGACTGACAATGACAAAGAACTGCCTCTTTTCCTTCTGAACAGAAATGAAGATGAAAAGTTTCTTCATGAAGTCCTAAAAGAAAAAGATAACCATGTCCATGGTTATCATTAAGGTAAGCATTAGGATTCAACTACAAGCTTCTTCCACTACACATTTTCTGTACCACTCTCTGTTAGTATTTTTGTAGCAGTGCACACAAGAATCAGTTCTCAAGTGAATTATACCTATTCTTCATTCACACCTTTATTACTTCTTATCCTAAGTACTATTATTAAATCCCTTCTTATTACCTTGCAAAAAGTCTCCCTTTCGAATTTCAGTGATAGAGGAATGCTCTCACCTAACTGTTCTCTCACTCCTCATAAATCGTCTGCATTAAGCCTCAATAATTTCCTTCTTCCTTTTCTAGCATTTCCCTTGTAGTTCTGAAGTTGCTCTGAGAACTTTTCGCACCCTCAATTTGCTTCTGAAATGTCGTCCCACTAACTAACACCCCATGGCACTCCACAGCTGAGGTAAGTGTGAACAGCTGGGAAGAGGGATATTGACTTAAGATGTCAGCAAGGATTCTCTTCAATGCTCTCATTTAATTTGAAATGGGATGGCAGATGTGTATGAATGGCTTAATGGATAAAGGAAAGTAGGTTTTCTCCCTGGACTTTAGTAAAGCCCTGAAAAATATTAGGGCCTATGGATTCACTGGAAATATTGTGCTATATTTGATTGTGCTCAGATTGTGCTTAAGGCATTAGTGTGGGTGCCTTTTTTGGCCTTGGGTTTTCTTTCTTATTTCCTTGCCATTTGGATTGCCGTAAATCAATCCTGGTTTGGGATTTTGTATGTAGTTAAGAAGTAAATAGTTACTGTTTACAAATAGTATTATAAATTCTCAGATTTCTGAGTCACTTTTGCTTGGACGTCTGTTTACTGTGTGTGCAGACTTCAAAACAGAATTGTACCCATGACCTATTAGTATCCAGCAATTTTCTTGGCTAACTCTCTAGTGTGTTGAGAGCAGCATGCCTCAAGGCCAGACATCTGAATGCCTACCTTCTCTCATATCTGCTGTTCAAGCTATGCCCAAGTAGATGAGGATGTGTCAGCCTTTGTTCCTGTGAACAAGATGATCCTTGATCTTCCTGAGTTGTCTGACCTTCCACTTCCTTGTTAGTTTTTTTGTGTCGTTTCATGTGGGTGTTTCACTTCTGAATTCTGGAGTTGCCAGCTTGTTATTAATTCATCACACTCCCTCCTGTGGTCTGTGCCCTTTTTTTCTTTCTCATCTTGCCTGATGTAACATAGTCTGGGCTCCCTACTTACAGACTAGTAGAAATAGTCATAGCTCAACAACAATTGTGTTTTTCAGTAAGGCAGGAGCGATGTAACGAAATTTGGTATCATATAATGTATGCCTGGACATAGGCTACAACATGAGATGACAGATAATAGCATAACCACTTCCAGTGAAGAATCTATGAAAGACTTAAAAGGAGTAGAAAACAGGGTCAGTAGCTACCTCAGATTGATTGCATGGATATTTACCAGATCCTAGTATGCTTGTGGAAATTCATAGCTTCTTCTGAAACTATAAATTCATTTCTATGAATTTTGTAGCCAATCTATTTTCTAAGTAACAGTAATTTCTTTTTCACTGGAATAGTCTGTGATTGTGAATGGTTTTGTTTACTGCTCAGTGCTGCGATACTGTGTGCTTTATGAGCGTAGTAGAAGAGCTAAAACCTGAAAATGTTAAGATCATTGAAAACCCTAAACACATCCAAATTTCCAATTTAAAAAAAATACACTTTATTCAGGGCCTGCTGGAAAACTACTAAGCATTATTCTAACTATTGTTTCTGATGTGTGTTGAATTGTTTCTCATATGAATTTTATGCAAATTTGCTTGTATTAGTTGAATCTTCTTCACTGGAAGAGGTGAAAAACTAGAATTAACAATGCTATAAAAGCATGCATGAATTTCCAAGGCACTTATTAATAAAGCGACTTTTAAAAGCAAAGTGTTTAAGAAAATGAAGTTAACGCAGAAAGATTTTTCTATCAAAACGATAAACACAATGCTTCTGCCAAACAGCATACAATTTCCATGAATTGAGATGTCTTTTGTCATTTCAAGTGTGGTCAAAATATCTGATAATTAAAGTGAACAGAAAACTGAGGAAATAGATAATTTGTAAGGCTTTAAACCAATTAAACTGAAAAAAAAAGAAGAAACGCCAGTGTAGTAGCATAAAGTGAAATAAGTAATTTTTTTCTAATCAAGTCAGAATACTGAATAGTACACAACAGAAAGTACATTTGTGTGGGAATACATAATACTGTTCCATAAAACATGAGGTAGCAAGCATATTATGTGCTACTTTGGCCAAGGTAATGTACCTTGAACACTGTTCAGAGATACTGTTTTGGTATAAATATTGTAATATTCATGCAACCAACTGAAAGTGATAAATATGTCAATATCCACAGCTTGATTTAAGTTGCATAAATAATGTGGGTTTGTTTTCACTGTGACAGTGGTACAGGGCAAAGCTACCAATAAATACAAGGATAGCTATCCCCTTCTAGTAGAGGAGGGCAGTGGTCGGTAGCATACAATTTAGTAGGGCTTTCTGAAACTACTCAGTAGAAAAATCTGCTGAGTGGAGTGCCAAGCTTCTAAAGGATGTCAAAAATATTTTAGATTAGTTCTCATCTTGTTGAATACTGCCAGTTTGGAATTGTTGCATGCACGTGGGTTACATTAAGTGACTCATCTTCACAACTTGATCTGAAAAAAATTTCCTTGAACATCCCTACAACTGCCAGAAGACAAGTAAGAAACAGGTCCTCATATCCAACCCTTGTGGGACTGAAATTAATGATTTAACTTTATCCTAGTTTCTCCAAGCAGCCACTATTACTTTGCTTGGATAATAAAACGACATTTAAGTTCAGAACAGCTTCTTTCTTTGTTTTTTTCCTTTTAATTCACATACAGGTTATTTTCTAGGAGACTCACCATGGTCAGAGATATACAATTAGACCAACTGTCCTCATGTAGTTTTATGGTTTTTGATACCCTTTGGTATGCTTTGGCTCTTAGGGAAGAACAACTGTAAAATATGCTCAACCTGATTTGGAGTGATCCTATTTCACATAATAAAAAAAAAAAATTAATTACCTAGTATTGATATTTGAATTTATTTATTTGCAATACATCATTCAACTGGTTCTTCTTGCATGTTCCATTCATTGTTCATTTATCTAAATACAAGCACTTTAATAGAGAAGATTGGAAATAAACTCTCTCTCTTTCTCACCTAAAAGCAAGACCAAAGTGGTGTATTTGGTGCACAATTTTGTCACGAGAAAGGAATTAACATTCCTTGAACCATTGCAATTCCAGGGGGTATTTTGTCTCAAAGAAGAGATGACTTACTAATAAGAAAAAATATAGCTTGAAAAAGAATATGTTTTGTAGTGCAAGTGAATTTGTCTCTCAGGAACATAGTCTTCAAAGCAGTGAAAACACATACATATAAGATTACCTTTTCAAAAAAAGTGCTCTTGATATCTGATGATTTCAGTGAAATTTTTCCTCAATCTTATATGACATATAAAGGAAACAAGAAAGAGAAAATGGTCTTATACAAATGAAGGAATATGAAGAATATGTTTATTAATTATATTAACAAAATTAAAAGGTATTCACAATTTTACATTATGAAGTTGTCTAATAAAACTGAAGATACTGGAAGGTTTTTTTTATTTTTTTAATGGGCTTCTCTCTTCCACATGAAATCAACACTGTATTTCTCTGTTACTGGAAGGCATCCAACCAAGTTTGCTCCTCTTTATTTTAAATATTTCTTACTGAAGGGAATTGCAAGAGGTTTTCAAAAGCAGACTAATAGTCATGCCTATGGGATTCCTCTGTCTGTTAAATTGGCCTTCTGGAGCTCTGACAGGGAATTGTGTTTATTTTGTTCCAAATTCAAACCCTTGAAATTTAAAAAAGGTTTTTGAATTTCATCTTCAGAGGCAAAAAACATAGCTAATTGTTTTTTTAAAAAAAAAACTGTTTGGTACTATCATATAAAGATCTGATTTTTATAGCTTTGGGACTCAAATTCTTAGCAGAAAGAGGAACTAAGAAGGATGGTGTAGAAAACTGTGAAGAGATGAAATAAACAGACTGGAGAATCACAATTTAGGGGTGGCCAAACAAGGGACCCTATTTTCACATTTACAGACTTACAAGACATTTACATTTGTGCTTAAATAATTTGGTATTAGTCTTTAATACTTTTTTACTTTTACTTTTTACTTTACTTTTAATTTTACTTTAATTAGTCAAACTTTAATTTTGTAGAATATCTCATAGGCCTCTGGCTTTAGGATGTGGTTTTGGTGACATTTTCTGAAAATCCTCTGTAATCTTTGAATGACAGCAGTCATTCAAAATCTCAGGTAAACCAAATTTTTGTTAGTTTTCTGAAAATGCAGCTCAAATGCTCATAGGTGAAAGTTTGATGGGTTGGTTAACTTAAGGTGAGATCATATCCTTAATATGGGTTAGTATACTGGAATAATACTACATTGGTATACTATATCAATATGCTAAGGATTAGCTTCATATAGAACAGTTTGGTCTGGTTTGTCTCTCTTCAGACTATTGAAGTAGAAGCTGACTTTAGAACAAGAAAACTTATTCTGAAAGCCCCACTTACATATTTTTGGGCCCCTATAGGTTACAAAGAGAAATCCTGAATGGTGGAGAATATTTCTTTTTTCTCTTCCTTCTCTGCCATGAAATGTGTTTGACTCCAGCACTCTGAGTTAGGCAATGGCACTGGTCCCAGGGGTACAATGAAAAAGGGATGGGTTTGTTCCCATTGTTGTGGAAAAAGCTCCCAATGTGGTAAGCACTTCGTCTGAATTTACAGTGTTGCAACTTGAGTCCAAATCTGGTCTGAAAGCTCATAAATTAGGAAATCTGGAAAATTCTAGTATAACTATTGTTTCAACTAATAAAATTCACTTCTGTGTAAAGTTTTGACTCTGCAATGCAGATGTGTGCATCTTTATGTAATACCTTCAAAATCCAAAAGTTCATTTTAAGGCTTGTACAGTTCTCATTTCATGTTAATCTTGTCTTAACAGGACACAACCTTGTATGCCTGTGAACAGAACACAGTTCAAACGTGGCTACGGGATCAAATATTGATTTCTGAGGAAACAGACTTTAAGAGTGAAGAATAAGTTAAAAACAACCTTGGTTTAATAATGACTGGAGGATTCACAATGGGAAAAAAATTGTGAGGTAATTAAAATGTCTTTTTCATGAGACTTCAGTCTAAGATGCCTTCTAGCAAAATAAAAGGGAAGAAAATCAATATAGTTAGGATGGGAGATAATGAGTAAACTGAAATAAAACCCTCCACCACCCAATCCAAATGGATTTCAATAATATATAGGAATATGTTGAATGCCCAACAGGAATCACTACTTCAATTTGCACAAAAAGTATGTGGTGTTCTGCCTTCTAGTCTCAGTAGTATAAACAACAGCATAAGAGATGTCTGACACATGAGCTTTGCAGGTCGAGACATTGAGCTGTGCTGAAAACACCCACCTCATAAGCACTGGGCTCCCCCACCTCTCGCTCTCCACCAACAAACCCTCGAGGAGAACTCACTGTGCTCCCAAGAAGACAGATATTTCTGCACAGACAGGGCAAGTCGCCTCTGAGTTTCTCTGCCTGTGCTACAAAGTGGTGTGACATAAACTGGAAATTACAAAACTCTGCAGGTACATTTCTCTGAGCTCAGCTTCAAAGATGAGAGGTTTAGCCTGAGCACAGCATGATGCCAACATTGTTGTGCATACAGCACACAGTTTCCAGCACACAAGTATCTCTCAGTGCTGGGAACACAGATGGAGTGAGTTGTGGGCATTTGATGTATCTTATTTCAGCCACCCAGAAAGAGCATGCTAGGGCAAATTATTGAACAATAACTTGACAAGTAAAGACCCTGTGTTTTCAGAAGAATATTCCTACAAAACTTTTCTTTTTATGAGGTTATTTATGTACTTTTTGTTCAGAAATACTTAACTACAAGTATTGTGTAGTAGATACTTTAAGGTATTTTGCAGCTCAGCACTTGAAGTTCTGCTAGGACTGCACATCATGTGTTTCTCTCTCCTTTGGATCACTTCTTAATGAATTTTCATGGAAACCCATGAGAAGCCCATTTAAAACTTGTCCTCTATGAAAGAAGCAATGTGTTTCTCCAATGCTGGCTTGTGTAAAAAAGGGACAAGTGGAAATAAGCAGCACTGAAGCTAACCAGTTAAAGCAAATTAAACAAATCACCAGTAGTGTCATTTGGGGAACATGGGAGGAAATACATTTGAGGATGGCTTGCTTTCATTTTCTTTCTAAAGACAAATGAAAAAAAACAAAAGTGGGGGCTTGCCTTTACAACCTGATGAAGAGTGTGCCAGTAACACACCTGACTGGAAAATGAGCAGACAGTGTGCTTCCAGCAGTCTCAGGAAAACGTGATAAGCCAGGCTACTGAATTCAGCAGGGTCTGTGCTGAATTCAGCAGAGTCTGGCTGCAAAGCTCAAAGACTCACTCAGGCTGCTCTTTGGCTTAGAGGGGTTACGGTTTCTGTATCTGTTCCGGGCACTGAACTTGATGGAAAGACTTCTGGCTCCAATCCTGAACCTCAAAGCTCATGTCATCAAGGATTCAAAGGAACTATTTGTGCCATGTATATCCACATTCTCTGTTTTTTAAATGGTTGCATTTGTTTGTGTAACTAATTATGACAGATGGATCAAATATGTAGAGTCCATAGCAGAAATCCTGGTGTGTGTTCCAAATCTATGTCCAGCAAAAATGATTGATGGTTCACTCTGTGGAACACACTAACAACTTTTATCCTGTATCCAATTTTTTGTATCCAATTGTATCCAATTGCTGAAAAAGTTGAATTCACTGCTTTCATTTATATACAGCATTATTCAAAGGAATACTTAATTCACTGACAAATGAATACATCTTTGCCAAATTAAATGTGATTCAGAGAAAAACAGCTACAATTTTTTCTAAAAGATGGAAAGCTTTAGCATATTACAGAGCAAAATGGTGTTTCAGAGCATTATATTATCATGACAACTTGTTCCAGTATTTGTAGCTAGTTACTTCCATATGATCTTGAGGTTTCTTCCAACCTTACTGATTCTATGATTTTTTTAAAAAGAGGGACTATTTGGAGCAATTCCAATGTCTTTAGAACAGAAACCATGGATTTTTTTTCCTCAATTAGCTTGGTTTGCTCTAATTTTGGCTTTAAAATTTTAGAACTTATTGGCACAGAAAATATAGTTTGCATGTTCCTCACATGTAAAAGGACATTTAACACTGCATACAGGAAGGTCATGTTTAAACTATCTGCTATTTTGGGCTTTATTTCCGGATTAGTTGTGAGAGCTGGTGTGACACTTTGCAGCTATATTATGTTAAATCTGATGTAATCCTGTTCTAGTGAAAACATGGCAACATTCAAGCTAGTGCTGTTTTGTACAATCTTATCAAAGGATATCTAATAGTGACTATAGGCAGTTCTGTCTACAACATCCATTTCTTTCTTTTATGAAATGCCAGGTCTGCACTTATTCTCAAGTCTACCTTCTTAGACCCCTTGCTACTATAAATGATTGTTGGACTATTCTATAGGGCAAAATGCCATTAATTTATTTCTGGAATGCAGCCCTTAAAATATTTTAGAAGATCACTGAAATGGGAAGGAATTTGCAATTTTGTGTGAAAGCACTTTCCCTCATTTCAAGAAGACTCATGAAGATAAATGCCCTGCTGGATCAGGGTAGCAGCCTGTCTAGCCCAGTAGTCAATAAAAAATCTCTCTTCTTGGTTACAGCCCTCAGTTGTGAATCTTTTCTTCTGAGTGTGGATGGCATTCCCAAGGTGTACGTCCTTACAGTTATCTACACTGATGTGATTGTTATGAGGTTTCTCTTCACTGCTGAACTCAGCAGGTAAGAACTCTGCCATCTCAATGGAGTAACAGTTCCATATTTTAAATTTAACATGCCAGTGTGCATGTTGAGCTGCGGAAAATGTCAGAAACAGCTTCTCACCAGTGCAGTTAGTTCAGGAAAAAATGTTTTCCATGGTCATATAAGAAAAAGTATTTGACAAACCTTGGTTTATTTTGAAATGGAGATCATATTGAAGAAAATACTTGTGCAACTCTGGAAAAATACCAAACAAAATTTTTACATGTGGATCATGCAGAAAACTAGACTGCTGAACTCCACAGACCTTTTGGGGAGTGTTTTGAGTTTTGTATTTAGATTATTGCAGTTGGTCCCCGACTATATGTATTTAACAAACTTAAAATTGAAGCCAGTAAGCAAGCTATTGGGATTCAGCACGTGCATCCATATTATACATTGAAGCTTACAAAAAAAGGAAGGATGAGTCAGGATCTCTGGTTTCACCTCAAGAGCAGGAAAGAGGAGTTGCCAAAGCCAGAACTTCTGAGTCTCCACCTAACCAGTGATGGTTCTGCCATCCTACCTAAAAAGTGATTATCAGCAATGGGCAACTAGTGGATAAGGGTGCAACTGGATGTGCAGACCAGACCTGTATTCTGCTAACTGATCCCTATCTTAGCATATGGGCTCTCATCTTATCCCTCTAGAAACCAAAAGAGTCACATTTAAATTTTCTTCTGGAAGACACATGTGAAGATAATAGGTTTCTAATGCCAAAACTACCTTCTGGACCACCAGAAGTTACCCTCTTCATTTTTCAGTCAAGCAGCAGTATGAAATGCCTCTTTATTCTCTTGTTTACTTGTGCATATTCCTTTGGGGGTCTTGAAGCAGTAGAACAATATATATGCATCACATAGGCAGCACAGCGTGCCATGCTAATGCTGTATTGAAGTGTGTTGCCTCTCTCGAGGGATTTTGTAACCTACAGAATGCAGCCAGAACTTTTGTCAACCTAAATATGTTCCAGCAGTAAACTTAACACACACACACACTCACACACCCCCCAAAAAAACCCCAGATTTTTTCTTCATGGATTAACCCAAACCTTCAAGCAGGATAGAACTCTGCTTTTCCTTTTTCATTGTGAAAACTTCCTGGGAACAATACTTTCCTATACTGAATATGATGAAAATATACTGCTGAAAAGAAACAAAAAGACACAAAGAATTTTGCATGTAGAAGAATGCAAGTGCACACTGATAATGTATGCATTTATGCATAAATATGTTCAAGGCTGCAATTGCAGCAATCAGCTGTGAATTTTAATTTTGATGTACATGTCTAAAATATTTATTGGTGCACCAGTGTGTGTATGGGTGTGAATAAGTCTCAAGAAAGTTTGATTGCATTTTCATTAATTGTGATGTGCAAAGTGTTCTCACTGTGTGAAACAGCATATTCTGGCATTTCAATTTTCAGCAGGACTCCTTCTTCCTGTTTCAGACTTGTTACCTGTCACCAGACAGCCTAGCATGTCTCATCACATGTTTCAGAGTCCCTGTCACCTGAAATACCCAGGAAGCAAACGGCACAAAATGTTTCTAAGTAAGAAAGAGATCAAGCAACTGATGCCTTAAATTTTATCTTTCATATATTCCAGATTCTGTACTGCATTAGTATGTAACTCTGAACTTCATATAAAGTCTTATCAAGTTCTCTTCACAGTTTAGTTAGATAAAACAATCTTTTTCCAGCCTGAGAACCAAGGGCACCATTGCAGCTTCAGCACAAAAAGTGCAAACAACAGGGAATTAAGGAGAGCAATCTGGGAGGATAGGACTTCATAACCTGATGCTCTAATTGGGCAATTAACCCCAATATGTAAATGGACCAAAACTTATAAAAGTGTGAAAACTCGTGACCCAGGGTCCATCTTGGGTGTAACCTCAGCCAGGCTCTTGTACTGCCCAAGATGTATCTTCTGAGGGCCTTTTAATAAATACCTACTTTATTCCTTTAATACTGTCTAGCCTCTATTCCAGGTCAGCCTCTTTAGGCATCACAACAGTAAGCCTTTACTTGTAACAGAATACTCACAATTGGCTCTTTCCACATATGACATTAGATTGTTTCTATGCTAATTTTATGCTAAAGGATAAAGAGGATAACTGAGACTATAAGACAGACTTGTTCAAGGACATGGAGGGAACTAAAAAAGAATTATTCACCTCCTTTATTTAACACATGGGTTAGATATAAAATATAAGATATGCAATGAACATTAGCTATTAAATGATATATAAGTCTGACATGATTTTCGTATGATTCAAAAACAAGTGCTTTTTGTATCTTTTCCCCTTCTTCCCATTCTGTATCAATTAATTTTCTAAGTTAGAGTAATTATGAATCTGGTTCATAAGATTAACTATGTAATATAAAGTAAAGTTACATTATTCTATTCTGCACCTTTTTTTATATTCTTTTTTGTAAATATCCAGTAAGAAGCAAATGGGCAATGATATTTTGCTACAACATTTTTCATGAAGATCATCACTTCATTCAATTCAATAGATTAATTCTGTTTATAGGTCTCTAACAGCTGCACCCAATGCAATGAGCAGACCTCTGTTTCAAGAGAGGCGCTTGGGAAAGAGTTCAAGGATCTGAGACACTTCTTTTACATCCCCATAGCAGGAAATTAGAAACAAACTGTCAAGACCTTCCAGTAGGAAGGACTGAATGTTGTAGAGTTTGGCAGCAGAGGTGTCCTCTCTTTGTGCCATGGGCCTCCTCTTCTGAGCTTAGCCACAGAAACCCAAAGCCATAGTAAAGAAGGGATACTGCAGAGCCAGGCACAAGGTTTAAACAGGCTGTTTGGGGGGCCATTGAAAATCTCTGCTCTGTCCTTTCACTTGCCTTTGAAGGGGAGGATGGGAAGGAAAGCTGGGTGAATTTAGTTGCTGGTAGCAGAGCAGGACCTGCTGCTCCTGAATTAGCATTGTGAGTGTAAGAGCCTTCATGTCAGGTGTACAGACCTGTTGCATCTCATAAATACTTACTCTTGTTTGAGGACTGAAAGCAGTAAACAAACCTCTTCAAATGACACCTCTGTGTTGGTTATCAGAGTTATGTGATGCATCTGTGAAGATGAAATCAGTCCTTTTCTGTTGTAGACTTAAAAACATACCACAGCTCCCTTCTGGCAAAAGTGATGTTATAAATGGCTTTGAACTTCTTGCCCACAGGCTAAGGAGGCTTTGTGAACTAACTGCTTTGTTCAGCAGTGACATCCTGAATTTCTGTCAAGCCTTACAGCATGCTATGAAGCCATCCCAAGAGGACGATGTTATAGCTGGTAATATTTATTTTTCAGTTTTGGATAGAGAGTTTTTTTCATTTTTTAATTTTAATGCAGAGATAAAATGTCATCTTTTTTCCTTTAAAGTGCTCGTCTCCAAATTATTGTCTTGCTTTTTATATAAGAGAAAAAAAGACAAGGGATGAACCCCTGAGCAGCTGATCTTCCTGTCTGTTTTCAAAGTGAAGGCAGAAGAATGTACAAAGCCAAAACAGCTAGTTATCTGTTTGTATTTTGTTTGAGTGCCCGTGTCTTTTGCTGCTGCTGGTGGTGGAGTAGGAGCAGGCAGGGCCCTTTTAAAATTGCTATTGACAGTATGATCCAGGCGTGATCCAGTAGAGAGAATGACTCAGAAAGCACCATCCTCATTTCCTGATGCTGAAACCCCCACAAAGTAGTTATTGTATAAGGTTCAGACTTTAGATAGAATAGATAAGTTCAAAGAGGCAAGTTGAACCTATTACCTTTATCTGGGAGAGAAGGGATTGCAGACTCCACATTTACCTTAATGATACCTGTGTAGAAACAAATCTTCTCCTTCCTATGTTGGATAATACCAGAGGCCATTGTTATTTTTTCAGGAACTACCATATCCTCTGTTTTCTCTGTTTCCTACACAATATTTTATGGATCTGGGTTTTATGGCTTTGTAGAAGATGGTGCTTCTTTGCACAAGCATTAGTATCTTTTGTGGTTTATAAATTTTTTTACAGTGTTTGAGCATCCTACAAAAACCTAAAACATTTATGATCTTTTCTTACAATCCCCGAACTGGATACAATGGCAGAGACTGTAAACTACAGGCAATAAACTGTCAATAAAACTGTTAATAAAACTGCTACAATTAATACAAGTGTGGTTTTATTAAGTTCAGGGAGGGTGACAGCCTGCAAAGTCACACCCTTATTTGTGCAGTAGGCACAAAGAAATGTTAGCCTTCCTTCAACTTATCTTTCTGCACCCTTGATTTCGTCAGTCCAAACACTGGATGAGCCTGCAGAAGAGAGGTGAAGAGACAGAAGCTTTGTTAGCTCAGTGCAAAGAACAAAAAAACCCCGCCCCATATTATTTAAAGTGCTTTGCTCACTCAAGAAGCAGTTGTTCTAGGATCTATGAAAAAAATCAGTAATTGATGGTATTTACTTCATAAAGGCTATACAATCAAAATAGGGAGAATTAGCAAAACATCAGAGGCAAGTGAAGATTGAATTATTTGCTTAAGAAATTTGTCTAGTCAGGTGCTTTAAGTAGAGTTTGAAACCCAGAAATCCTAGTCCCACCCTTATAATATAAGAAAATTGAGGTTCTGGTCTTGCTGTTTAATGTAATATGTGGCCCTGGACTCAATTTGAATGTGAATCATAGGCAAATCCAACAGTCACTTAAAATTAAGATTTAGATTTTAATTTTCTAAAGATTTGCTACTTTATGCTTGTGCTTATTTACTCTGAAACTTGGGATTTCCATTAGATTATTCTCTTTTGTGCATCCTCATGATCAATGAGAGCATGTATTATTTATAATTTTAAATAAATAGAAAGCAGTAATCTACAGAGCAAGAAAGGAGATATTTTGCACTTGAAGACAAAAAGGAACAAAGCAAAACTATGCAGGATTCTTTTGATATTGTTTTTTACATCATTCTCAATTAAAATAGTAAATATTAAAGCATATCAGGAAACCTTGTATTCTTATATAATAAATTTATTTATTTTTCTTTTTTTTTAATCTATCACAATGTAAACTTTATAAAATAAAACAGGCAGCCTTTAAATTCATATTTATTTAAAATTAATTAATCTGTGACCTTTAGGCAAGAGGAGGCTAATTTCTTTTGCTACACTTTGCTAATGTCCAATTTAGTCTGATTCTCTGATAAAAATGAAATTTAATGCAGAGTCATGCAGAAAATAATAAAGCAGTGGGAACATGCACAAACTGAACACTGATATCTTTGTAATACTCTTACTTGTAATGTTTCAGCTGTGTTTTGATATGAACTGGAAATTCCACAGTCTTCATTACTTTTTGTGATTTAATTCAGGAAGATAAACAAAACTAGAAACAATGTTAGAAAATATATGTTTCAGGGTTTCATAGGTGGATAATTTGGATAAGTTTTTAGATTTTTCTAGGTTACCTGATTATGAATTATCATCGCTTACCTTTTTCTAGCATGTCTTGGGAATTCTTTGTATAAAGCATGATAAATTACTCTTCACACAATAAGAAAGGGAAAGAGAGAAAGAGACAAAGATACAAAAGAAACTTATATCTCCCAGTTTATTATCTAAGTTGAAGAAGGGATCTATTTTTTGAAGGCTGTTCCCTTATTCTTTGCATTTTTTGTTGATTCAAAAAATGTTATCTTGGACATAGATCTCCTTTTCTCCACTGATTTGCCAGTCCCAACAGAATGGGTTGTACCTATTTCTCTTTGGACCCTTCAGCAACAATTATCCTGCAAGTAAACAAGCCATTATAATCTCCCTATGTTACCTCAGTAAGTAAGCTAAATTATTTTGTGTCACGAAATTTTCATTTGTTTTAGTTTCTAACAGAACAATTGGAATTCATGAGATTTTCTCTTCCTTTTTCTTTCTAATTTTTTTTTTTTTGGTCAATTTTTAACATTAACTGCTATAAACAGAATTTTATTAAAGATGCCAATCTGCACCTTTATAACCAGCTATTTAAAACCATAACGAGAACTGGAAATGAACAAGACCCAAAGGAATTATGGCTCAATATCTTGCATTAAGTGGTTTTTTCTTACTGATTTCCCTAGAAGCTTTACCATATTCCAATCAATTCAGGTACAAGAAAACTACTCCACACTTTTTTTTCCATGAAAGGAGTGGAGTGTCTGTGATATGGCTTAATAGAGATGGGAAAGTTACCTTGTGCCTGACATGAGTATTCTTAGAGTAAATTCCCATTTTGTGGTTTTGGTTTGCTTTGCCTGTTGAAGTTTCAAGACTCCATTACAGGGAATGATGAGCTCCTAAATGTTCTCTAGCCAATCTCATTGACCTGCACCAAAAGAAAGGTTGATTTTCACCATAAAATTGCAAGTTTCTTTGTTGGCAAAATAAAGAGTGAAGCGGCTTTATTTTAACTGGTACCTATTTTCCTATCTGAAATAAAATTCGCTTAGGGTTCTGAGAAAGGATGACAATTTTTCAAACAAGTGATTACTTGGTAAATGGAAAAAGTTAGAAGATTTGTACAAAAGGACCAAACCAGGGACATGGGTGAAGATGAGCTGTGCTACTTGAAGGGGAAAAATAAATATCCTGTCAATTTCATGAAAAGCAAAGCTTTTCATAGTATCTTCTAGTGAACAGCATTCATTATTCATTCAGATTATGTGATGACTACATTAAGTTATGACACAGATTCAAAAAATAGGTCCAAAAATAGTTCTAGGCAAGACATGATTGGTTTTCTCAATTACTTTTAGAGAGTCATGCTTTCTTTTCTTCTTTTCTTTTTTTTTTTTTTTCAGATGCTGGAGAGTGTGGTATATTTTTTCAAATACATCTAGTCTCTTTTGAGCCTTGAAATGGGAATTAAAAAAAGAAGACTAGAAGAAAAAAGGTTTATGACTAATAACCAAGAAGTAAATGGGCCCACTTTCAAAACACACAGTAGTAATGAAGGAAACATAGTAAGATTAATGCTTAGTAAAAACATACTGAGTCCTATGCAAAAGAGTGCCAGAATTCTTTTATGAGAAACAATGTGATTCAGTTCAATGGCTATTTTGGGAAGGGATATTTATATTATTATTTTAAAACTTAGCACACTTGGAACCTCTATTTGATAGGAATCAAGAGCTATGTCGTGAAAAGAAATATTAAATCAGATGGTTGCCCATTCTATTGCTCTTCTGGTTTAGAAATCCATAGGAACTAAAATGAAAAACAATCCATATGTCACTTGAATTTCAAATGTGATTTTAGTAGGGGCTCTTCCACTAAAGTACAAGTTTTACTAATCAGGAAAATAACTCTCTAAAATGCTGCTTGTTGATCAGAAAACAAAGGCTGTAGACAATGAAACAAAATGAAGCACTACATTTGCAATAGGATGCTCTCAATGTGCTATGTTTCCTATTTGGATTAATTTCCCTCCTTGCACAGTGAAATCTTTACCACGGCCAAAATAACTTGACGCAAACTCCACAGATTTAGAATGCCTAAATTAAGAAATAGAAAATAACCAGGGAAGGGTTCTCTGAGAAAACATTTGTGAATATATAGGCTTTCATGAATTATGACTGCATAAGAAAGAATATTTCTCTCAATTTCAAACTGCTAACCTATGCCCTTTTGTGCTTAAGCTGAGCAAAGTATTTTTCATGAGTGATAAACTAAAAGCTTGTCCTTCTAGTTGACATCTAAAGATAAATTTAGTAGTGAAGATAAATTGCCTGCTCTGTTTCCAGTGTAATAGTTATATTTTGTATTTGAAGCACTCTGCATTATTCAGGAAAATAACACAAAATGCAGTAATCAACTGCATTTAGTATCAGTAATCAGTAATCAACTCCAAATAGTATGCTATTTGTTTGACCAAGCAGTGTTCCTGGATATTATTTTTACTTTAAGTCTGAGTTGCATATTTTGTGTTTTGCATGTAGAAGTCATTCCTGTATATTTTTTTTAAATTGTTGATGTCTGAAATACGGTGGCTTTGCCTATAGTACTTGGATCTTATAATTTAAATTCAACTTATTTGAAGCCAAGGTGACCCACTGAGGTAATTTAGGGCATGTGTCCCTCAATATCCTTGTATTTTGAAAAAAAAATATGAAGTGAAATTTCTGTGAAAAAAAAAAAGTGTGTTGAACAGGATTCTATAAATATGAAACATGAGGAAGGCAAATTCCTAAATTTTTGTATTTGTTAAAGTTACTTAAATGCATCAGAAAGAATAAGTTAACTCACTTCTGCAAAATACAGTTTGCTCTAATTGTCAGATGAAGTGTTCATGAAGACTGGACTCGTGACAGAACCCATGTGTCAGTACCTGAAGATACAAAAGATGCTGGAATATCTCACAAATCAGATTAATTCTTCCAGTTCAAAGCTCCAATCATTTCAAAAGTGCTTATATGGTTTTGTGGGTTCTTCTGTGGATAACATGGTACTCTGTAATGATTTGAGTGCTATAAATGAGCATTCACATAGAAAAAGGCACAGTTTTAGAAAAAAAAAAAAAAGAAAATTTATTTAGTTGATATGGATGATATGTCAACACATATTTTTCACTATCTTTCTGAGTTGGTGAATATTGTTATCTACATTAGGAATTCCAACATACTGTCCAAAATTTGCATGCATAAACAGCTTAGAGTCTTCAGAGCATGTGCTGCTGACAATTCTCCATAAAATTTGTGTTCCTTAATGTTAGTTATTAAACTCTCAGTTGCTGTTCTTGAGACTGGGAAAAACCTTCATTTTGATATACTAATCTATCTCGTCAATATATTTGTGACAGATAGTCCACCAAAAATGTGGACTACTCTTACAGGTAGAAGTTTGAGCTTTTTCAGCTTCAGCATTTGGGTGGGAGGTCCCAGACCCTTGGCAGACCTTGTCAGGTCACCTCCCTCTGTGACTTACAACCTGTCTGCAGTGTTATATAAATGTTCTCTTACATGACAGCAGATATACTCTGTGATTCTGTAACCTCTTAACCTTCCTTATAAACACAATGTTGGGAGCTACTTCAGCAACTCAGTGAAAATAAACCTGTTGTTTTTTCCCAGAGCAGAAACTAATTCTTGCTGCAGTTTACTGAACTCTATTTTTTCAGGGCTTCCAGCGCCCAGGCAGTGTGACTGGAAGCAGTGTGCAGGTAGGTGACTCCCTCCCAAGGAGCACAGCGACAGAACCCTGGCTCAAGGGGCTTGGGGGAGGCTGTGAGTGAGGAAGGGGAGAGGAGCACCCACAGCAATGCTGGCAGTGAGCCTCTGGCAAGTACAGAGTAGCCTTCTAAGCCCTTTAATCAGTTTTTCTGGAAGGCAAATGTAATGCCCCCGAAGACCAAGCTTAAATACAGGCTAAAAAAAATTATGGCACGTTAATATCTACCGGAGATACATGGCTGCAAGTTCTTCTCCCTAGAGCTGACAGATGCTATGAGGATACACATATAGGATTTCTCCTCATATACTTAAATTAGGCAAAGATTAGAAAACAACAAAAAGACTTAAAAGCAGCACCAAAGCTGATTAAAAAGAAGCACAAAGGCATTTTATGAATAATACATCATCTTAATGCTATTAGGCAAACAGATGAGAAATAAAATCTGTCCCCACTCACAGGAAGGTATGAGTGTGTCCTCTAAAACTGCAGTTCTCACAATCCTGACATAGCTGTCACACATTCCTAGAATTGCCTCAGTTTTTAGCCAAAACACAACACAAGCAGCTCAGGACTGTGAACTCTGAGAATTACACATTTCATTGTGAAGGTTTGAAAGGTTGATATTGCAAGGCTCCACACTATTTCTCAATTCTCTTTTTCTTTTTATAGGACCTTAAAGCCAAGCCATGTAACCATGTAACATTGGAGCCTGAGTAATTCCAGGGATGCTGGTGGAACTTGACTGATTTACAGAAGCTGAGGATCTGTTGCAATATGTCAAATAGGCAAATATGTTGGAGTACCCAAAACTGCAACCAGAGAGTTCCTTGTGGAAGCATCAGGAGGTTGTTATACAGTGAGACTAGGAAATATGTAAGTACAGGGCTTCAGACTGCAGCATGGAGAGAAAACTTCTTGCATTGACCTAATAATCTTTATAACCTATTAAGATAGTCAGCAAAACTGCAATGAAAACATTTGTTCAAGTAATCAGGCTTCATTTTAGTTGGGGTGGGCTTTTGGGGGTTTTTATTTGTGTGTGTGTTTGTTTTAGCAAACAAGAGAACTGCGTTAATACAAAGGAGTAAATTTCTTTCACTCCTTGAACTTGCAGCCTAACAGCTCTAACAGGTAGCTGCTTCCCAAAATAAAAATAAACCTATTTTTAGGAGCTTGAGTATTGCAAGGTTATAAGATAAGGTTTTGTTCAGCTCCCTGAATTTTGACTGCAGAAGAAAGACTTGGGCCCACTGGGAGGAGATGCACACATTTTGTAGCAAATGTGCTTGTTATTGGATATGTGTTAATAGCTACCCTTAATTTTCTGTACAAACGTTTCTGTCTGCACCATGGTGATACATAATATTAGTCTTTCCATTTACACTGAAGGAAAATCCTCCTATTTGATTGTTTCCCTGTACTTCAATTAAATGCAGAAACAGTCTAAAAGATTTGACAGTTAGAGAAAATGGAGAAAGTTGTTGAACACTGTAGAAACTATATTTTGAAGCTTTTTCTGTATACATTACCTCTGGTGATCCCCTGCATTGTATTAGAAGCCTCAGGTTCTGAAATGGAATATGCAGCAGAATTCCTATTTAAATCACTTGCATTTCCTCATCTCTTGTCTGACATATATGCCCCCTGGAACTGTGGAATAATGTGGAACTGTGCAATTCTGGCTACATTCAGGTGGCCCAAGCTTCATATGCATCCCCAGGTCTAGCATTCTGCATTGGTTTGAATTTACATTTATTGTATTTGGTTTTTTGTATGTCTGGTTTGGTTTTCACCTAGCTAATGGGTAATATTAGACACATGAACACAACCAGAATTTAGGCTCTCTTCTTGAGAGCTTCTCTGTACGTAGAGTTTTGGAGCATGCTATTCAGCAAGTTTTAACAAATACATACTGAATTTGAATGGAGATCAGCAATGGATTAAGCCATTATGTCAAAAAATGAGTGCATGCTCTCTTTTACACTTGTGCTTACCCATTTCAAGTAAAGGAAAACTTCAGCAAGACCACACAATTTGGTTTGACACATTGCAGAGGCTTCAAACCTTGCAAGTATGCAGTACTCAGAAGCCAGTTCCTAGATCTCCCTAAAAATTCTTCCTGTTGCAATTTTCTTCCTTGCACTAAACAACTTTGTAGCACTTAGATAATTTCCCTGACACTTCACTCACAAATAGAAAATATCCTTCTTCAGTTCTGCTTGCTTTTGTTCTCGTGGTATTATGTATTATTGTGGAAGACACTGGGAATAAGTTTCATGCTTCTTGCAAATCACAAAGCTCTTACCATAGAGATGCTCACAGCTGCATTGCAAATTTTCATGATATAGGTTTGCATGGGTGTAGGTAGAAGACCTTTAAGGGAACAAAAATAACAATAAATCAAGATGTGGATTATTGAGTTATTATACAGATTAAAAAAAAAAAATCATGACATAATTTTGTAAAACCACTAGAACGCGTTTTTCCTCTCTTTTAGGTTCCTAAAAACCCATATTGGGTGCTTTACTTGCACATGTGAGCATGAGGAAAGAAAACCTGACTGGGAGCCAGATATTTCTGTGCTGCAGCTTGTGCTGTGGGCTACAGCTTCTATCTCTAGCTACCAAAATGCAACTGGAATGAAAATAACCCTTCGTTAGTGCTCCAGTTGTCTCCAGAGAATACTTATGCATATTTGCAAGCATGGCTTTAATTACTGAGTATGTAGGCACATAACTAATAGCAGCTTGTAATTCGGTGACTCACACGATGCCAAACCAATATGCTTCAGATGGAGACGGGAACACAAGCTGTTCATTTCAGTAGTTAGTAGGTGCTGAATCTGGTAAACATAAAATATTCATGTTCTTCTCCTGCTGGTTTTCTCTTTTATTCACTCATAACAAATATTTGAATGAGCTGTTTTATTGACTCTGTGTTCTAATTTTTCCTTCCCTTTGCCAAGGGCAGTATGAAATAAAGAAAATTTAGTTTCCCAAGGGGTTGATGTGTTCTCCTTCAGTGCCTGTGTCTATTGCCTTAAAGTTATTTCAAGTTTGTATGACCTCTCAGTTTACAAGTACCAGCAGCTATATCTGACTGGGTATTAAAATGGCAAAGGAGTTGCAACAGGATATTAAGCCATAAGAAACACTTTGCCAGTGTTGTGTGTTTGCCAGTATGTGTGTGCCTGTGTTAGGGCATGCTTGCATATTAGTATGAGGTAAGGATGGGGCAGCTAACTTTGCTTACCCCAGATCTTACCCCAGTTTTGAGTTTGAGGTATTATAGATAAAATTCAGACAAATCTTTAATTAACACAGCAAAAGTAAGAAGGAACAAAATCTGTAACATTATACTTGGTAGAACTGAGACAAAGTAAATTCCCTTTATTATGGGAGTGAGCTCAGTATTTCTGTAATTCAAAAGCACCTAGCTCACATTTTACAAGCACTCTGAAAATTCTCAGTGTGAACTAAAGGAAAAAAAATAGCCTGACATCTCTTTATTAATATGCTAAAAAGGAAATGGGAACATAAAAAGTTTTCCCTCTTGAAGGGTGTGAAGATACCTGTCAGTCTCAAAATCTTAGCAGATGTTTAAGATAGTAAATGTTCTCATTAATGAGCATAATTCCTTTTGAAGAATATCTGACTCGCTCTCTGCTTTTTCCTTAGGCCAACATTAAGCCCTCATGATGTGTTATAAGAACTACAAGCACAAAGATAAAGTTAACAATGAATAGTGAAGAAGAGAATCAGTACCTCCATTATTTTCCTGATGACATTTGAGCTGTGCTGCCCTATGAAACTGACTGTGCAAAGAGGATGGGGATATCTAGCTCTCCTTGCAGTATGTCAACCAATAGGAACATAAAAATAGCATCTTTCTATGGTTTACTTAAACTTTCAAAGACATTAAACTGAGAAGTTAGGCCAGCTGGAAATTCTGTGCTCAGCCTTGTGAGGAAAGACGAAGAGAGGAAAGAAACAACTTGTCAGCATGGGAAATCTGTTGTAGAGGACCTATCAACCTGCAGAAAGACCTACTTAATAAAACAAATAAGGCAGCAAGAACTTAACATTTCTCCTGCTAAAATCTTTATCTGAGCCTATATTTGGGAAATGTAGGCATGTGAAGCATAGTAGTATCTAGACTAGGGCTGGGTATGTCAAGAATTTTGAATACTATATCATGATGATAGAGACATTCATTCTTTTGAAGATACAGTAGAGGAGGGGGAGAAGATGTTGCTATGGTTCGGAGGAGCAGACTACCAGGAGCATAACTTTTTCCCTCTTTCTAATGTGCTGCCACTAGCACACTTTATTATTTCTTTCCCTTTACATCATCTCTGGGGGTAAACATCTTTAAAGCCATAATGATGCTGGGGAGCAGCCGGCTGATGTTTGAGTTTGAAGTGGTGCTTATCCATAGCAGGAACAGAGAAGAAAGAAAATCTGTAGCAGAGGGTCTGTATCATCCAGGGGAGACCCAAGTGTACCCTCCTGCTGCTCTGCAGCATCATTTGTGCTGTTCTGTCAGGCAGAGCTCCGTGAGCTGTAGCACTCAGCAGCAGCACCCATGAGCAGTTAGCATGTGTGTTTGGAAAGAAGCACTCCAAAGCAAAGATGATCTCTATTTTAACCATGCCAGCTGACATGGAACTTGGCTTTTTTGCAGGATCATCCCTCTTCTAAAACAGTAATCTTTAAAAGAAAAAACTCTCTGCAATTATTCTTGATTGGGCTTAATCCTTTTTTTAGTTGAGATTCCCATGTCAAGTAGATAGACTTTAGGCAACTGCAAACTATAAAGAATATAAGTAAAAGTAAGAATACACTATTTAAAAACTGTGACAGAGGACCTTTAAGGAAGTCTGGACAAAGTAATGTTTTTTTAAATAATTTCAATTGTGCAAAACAATAATCTGATTTTTTTAAATAGCAGGGAGTAATTCACAAAATGAATCATCTTCTGCTGTTGTCACACATAAAAAAAGAGTCACTGTGCTTTAACAAATTTATAGTTACACAAGGGCTTTTAACTCCTACTTCAAATCAGAAAAAAAAAATTTGCATTTTTAATTCCTTCAAGGAAAACTCTGCAACAGAGAATCTCTGAAACATAGTGATGTTTCCAAAGAAAACAAAGAGCTCTACATTTTCAGTGAGAATCATCCAGACCTGTGGCATATGTGAATCCTATTGTGTAAGGTAAAATTGAGTTTAGAAAATTGGTCTTTTTTTTCTGATATGAGAGCTCTTGACCTATTACAGGTGTGAAACTCAATAGTATGCAAATTACTGCTACCAGGGCCAACAGCTACAGTTTGGCAGAAAAAGATTTACAATTGCCAGCTCTGTGGGACTTGGAAGACACTTGAGGAAATATGTTGAGAATTATTCTGTTTCTGTTGGCACACATGGATGAAAACCACAGAATTTGGGACCATGTTTCTGTTTTCCTGGATTCTGAAACAAAAGTGCATGAAAAGTGATTAATTGGCCATTTCTGCTAACTACAGAATTTGCAGCTGCAAAAATAACCATCCAAATCCTTCCTGATTAATTTTTGATGAATGGCTTGTGATAATTGTAGATAATTTCTAAACATTATGGAGAGGATTTACCATACAAACAAACAAAAATTGAACATAATTAGGCAAATCTTTCATATATTTTTGAATAATGTAGTAAAGTACAGTGTAACAGCATTAGCAAAACAAGCTCAGAGAACTAAGCATCAGTCATGCAATAGTGTAAAACTAAATTCCATTAACCTTACTGACTCATGGTTCAAAAGAGACACAAATCAGCTGGAGAAAGTCCAGAGAAGAGCAGTGAGAATGGCCAGAGGCCCAAAAAACATGACCTGTGAGGAAAAATTGAATTAACTAAAGAAGATTTGATATTGAGGCATATAAAACTGATAGGTAAGTGTAATATGGCAATAAAGATTTAGGAAAACCACTGTGAGAATAAAATCCATGCATAAGAATAGAGAGTCAACCACAGCCAGCTGTCTGAATAGTGGCTGGAGTGTTGTCCATCATGGATGATTTGTGTGCATAGAAAGAACTGAAGGAGCCTAGGGCCCCTTCTTACTACATGGCTCCTCAGGGTTTAAGTATCCAACCTCAAATAAATCAGTGAGAAGGGTATCAATATCTCCTATATAAAGGCACCAAAACATGCACAGAACTTTGAAGGAGTGACTCATTACTTTTGATACTTCTCTCTTCTCCTCTCTCTCAAGAACTGTGCTGTGAACACTTTATGGGTCTTGGAAAGACAGATGGAGTCTGCTCTTATGCTACACTGCTCTTATTGTCAACTACAAAAGAATTTGTCTTCATTTTCACATTTGCTGCACTGTGCTCACATTCCTACAGGTCTTCCCAGGTGGAAAAATGAACAGAGATCATCCATGGGATATACAGAAGTGGCAAGAGCAGCAATAAGCACCACTTTCATTGGTCATCTAAGAAAACTCTCCTTTTTTTTTTTTCTATGTAGTCATCACATATAATCATGACAACTGGCTAATGTAATGAAAAGTTATATATTTGCTGTGTTGAGGTGAAGTTCAGAATCGTCCTGCTTTTTTTGGTGCACTGCACACTGCCAGAGTAAGAGTTATTCACGCTGCAATTATTTATATTTATATAAAAATGAAGTTATTTAGTTGAAAAATATCACAAAGCATGTTCTGTACCCAATTCTATAGCACTGCTCATGTTTGGTCATTGACATCTGTATCAATAACATCTGGTCATGTCTGTGTAAAAAAGCAAAATAATGTTTCATTTTTATTTTAATAAATTATGAATCTAGGTATCATTTTATCAGTTCAGTCGTTTATCTCAGCTACAGTTTATTTCTCTCTGCCACATCCAGAATTCATTAAGATGAGCAGGTTATGTTGAGCTTTTAGAATATCAATAAACTTTCTTCAGCTTACTGAAACAAGTATTTTAATGATCAGCAAACCTTGCAAAGCTTTAATTTTAGAAGCTTCACTGAATTCTAACTCGAAAATTTTCTCATTAAATTCTTCAGTACTTGTCTTGACTTTCAAGAAAATATCTAGAACAGCTATTTGAATACCCAGTATTAAGACACATCCTTTTTCTGATGAGTGGAGCAGAATAAAAAAATTGTGATGACAGGAGAAACTTGATTAGGAAGTGGTCAAATGTAGTTTGACATTACACCCTTTTAGTGAAAATAGGCCAAGAATATTTGCATGTTTCTACTTGCTTTTTATTCCTTTTCTAGCATCTGAGTAGAAGGAGATGTTGATTTTTTTTTAATACAGAAGTGGCAAGAGCTGCAATGAGCACCACTTTAATTGATCATCAAAGAAAACTCTACATTTTTTTCTATGTAGTAATCACCTATAAACATAGCAACTGGCTAATGTAATGAAAAAAAAATATATTTTCTATGTTGAGGTACAGGTACACCTTTGTACTCTCCAGTGCAACCCTGTTGGATCTTTATAGTAATAATGGGACAGGGCTGCAGGTATGGCAGTCTTAGAGCTTTGATTTCAGCACATCAGCTTCATTGCAGGGTGAGACATGGGAGATGGTGAAAGCTCCCACCGTAAAAACAACAGCCAAAATTCTCTTCATTATAAGGTCTTTTAAAAAGATTTTAAAAGTTACATGTACACCTTTCTTTTAACAAAGCTTGCTGGTTGCTGGCTTAAAACCAATGGATAAAGCTTCATTATTAAAATTACATTTTTCTATTATTTTGCTTAACATTTTATCTCGACACAGCTTAAAAACACAGCCTTATTGTTTCTTGTCCTTGCATATCTGTATTCTTGCGTTCTTCTATTCTGAGTTTTGCTTTCACACAGCTTCTGAGAGCTTGCTACCTTTTCTATTTCCCACAACACATGGTCTGACAACAATTGCAATGCTCAGCTATTTGAAGTTGTTCTTGTTGTGGTAGCTGGGGGTTTGTTTGCTCAGTTGGTTGAAGCATGATGCTGTTAACATCAAGGTTGTGGGTGTGATCCCTATATGGGCCATTCACTTAAGAGTTGCACTCAACAATTTTTTGGGCCCTTCAAGTTCAGAGGATCCTGTGATTCTGTAATACCTTCTACTTTTTCCTTTCCTCCCAGCCCCTATACTCTTCATCCATTCCTGGAATAGGTATATGTATTTATCTGTGGTGGCACTTAGCAGAGAAATAACTGAACAAAACCTCACTGCGTGTTTTGTTCAGGAATTAATTTTGAGACAGACCAACTCACTATTTAAACCGTCTTTTCTGAGTCATGACCTCTTATTCTGCCTGTATTCATGTACTTTATTCTGCCTGTAGAATTCATGTACTTTAGAAGAGAAAAAGAGAGCATTCCTTGCATTCAGCATGTGAGTGTACAGCCAGCTAAAAACAATGGTGTCTTTCTATTGCTTAAGGTGCAGCTTTTGCTTTAGTTGCTGTTGCAAGTGGCATTTCCTGGTTGATGGGTCTGCTGCCACTGTCTAGTGAAGCACAAGCACAGTGGATCAGTTTCTCTTCTTTAAGAGGTGGTGCCTGGGTTAGCTGATATGTCTGACTTCAGAAATATCTGCTAATGGCCCCATATATATATTTTGTACAATAAGTTTACACAGTCAGAGATGCAATTTAAAGAAATACTAACATACAGGTATAGTATACTACTTTTCCTGATCAGTTCAAAGTAATACAGTGACTAATTATGAGGATTTGGTGGCTGTTTTGGCTGAACCAGAATTTCAGAGAATTAAAAAAGAGAATTGGGATTTGCCAAATCACTTCAAAGAAGGAGAAGTAACAGGGGTTTGGAGTTTTTAAAATTTAATCTTTTAGAATAAAATTTGCTAAATTTTACTGTGAATATTTTGAAGTGAGAAATGAAAACATATTTAAAAGCATTTTTTGTTACAAAATATTTTTGACTGAACTCCCTAATGGTACTTCTTTAGTTTTATGGATAATTTTCACCAATTTGAGGTGGGATTTTTCAGTGAAAAAAATATTTTATGAAATGATATTAATCCATCCTGAATAATTTAATATACTTTTCTGTATTATCTGCATTTGCAGTAGGATAGTGTAGCAGGACTCTTTTTTGGATAAACAACTGAAATAATGCCCCATTTTGGGAGCTATCAGTGGCAGACTGAGGGGGCTGCAATGTGCTGCTTTTGGTGTTGAATTTTTCTAAAATCAGTCTGTCTCATCAGCCCCAAACTAACATCCTGACAGTGAGGCAGAGGTTTGGCACATAAGCTTCCAAGCTGTCCTGGAGACATGTGACTGACAGTCAGCCACTTTCCACTATCAAAGCCCAGTCCATTTTCATACTGCAGGTTCCTCTAACATATTTCTTCTTGGAGTGTGTGTATGATGTTCCTTCCCTTGAAGTGGGGATGCCTCCCAAGGATGCTCCTCCAGGTCGAGTGAAAGAAATCTGCCCACACGCTTTGGTGTGGTGATTTACATCGACCTCTACTTGAAAATTGTTCCTTTTTGGTAGCTTTAATATAATTGGTTTAATATATTTGTTTTTCTATAGTGCATTATACTGTATATATGCTAGTATATATAGTATACTAGTACACTAGTATATTATATATTATATTATACACTAGTAGTTTTAGCTTTTATACTGAGTAAGAAATAATTCTGATAAAGATATTTTGTCTAATCATTTTTCATAATAAATAATTAATTTTATAAACATATATCTGATTTGCCATCTTTAATACTATGGAACAAAGTTACTTAAGCTATTGACAAAGACTGTGCCTAAGACGTGGTCCAGCTGTCCCCCAGGCTCCTCTCTGAGAAGGACCTTAGAAAGCAAGGAGGTCCTTTCTGCACCTCATGACTCCATGGGAGGGCTCTTCTAATAAACTTTGAAGCTTCATCTGTGACAAAGAGATCATTAAGAATTTATTAAATCAGTTCATGAAAAAGTTAAGAAAATTCTTACCTTGACAAACAGAAGCTGAACTACATACAAACAAAAGCTTCTATTTCATGTGCAGAATTCCAGCTTTATGCTGAGAGAAGGTTTGAAGGGAGTAATCTGCACATTAGTTGAATTTGTGTGTTCTTTCCAAACCATCATCCACACATTTACATAAAGTAGAATAGTTTCTTAGGACACATAATTTCAGTTAATTTATCCTCAGTTGCTTTGAAAATTGCAATGCTATATCTGGCAAAAGTTTGTCTTGTTCACTGCAAATTGATGATTTTATAAAAAAGGGAATAATTATAGACTTTGTCACTAAGGATGGATTACTGGCTTCTCAGTTATTTGGCATATTGAATAGAAACATACACTTTAGAGTTTGCTCTGTCTTTTTTGTTTTGTATGTCCTAGCCTAAAGGAAAGATGGCTGACAAGAACAGATTTGGGATAATTATAACTAAGATAGAGAGGTATTTAATGAATTCGTAAAAATTTGGCAATTGATTTCAAAAGAGCTCCCACAACTGAGGAGTGACAAAAAGTTCATACATTTACAATGCATTTATCACATATTTTTCTGGCAATACATTCAACAGAAGACACTGCATTTCTAAAAATGACGCCATTAAAAAGTTTCCGTTTCATTACTTTTGAGAATTAAAAAAACCACACACAAACAAGTTTTTATGACTTTCTTTTTCCTTTACAATTTTTAGAATAAGCTTCCAAGACCCTGAGAACTTAGGGAACTGAATTGGTATTTCAGAAAAGGATATGATTCAAATGAAGGTTTAAAAGTAGAAGCTCTAACAAGTTCCAAAAAATGTCTCAGCCTGATTGGGAAACTCAGGTAGAATAAGACAAAGCTATGATCCCTGCTATGTATGAAACAAGAGGAGAATGCACAATTCTTGCAGGAATGTAGCAATGCTAGAGTAAGAAATGCTGATGTCTCTATCCAGCCATAAGGTACTAAGTCTGACCACCACTTCTAATTAATTTCAAAATAGCGAATGAATAGAATGCAGACATGAATATTGTCTTAATTCAAAGAAGCAATCTGAACAATAACCCAGGCTGAAGATAAGAAACCCTTGGGCTAGAAAACATAAAAGAAATTAATAAAAAAAAACCCAAGTTAAACTAGAATGTTAATGGGAGTTTGTTAGCATTATAAAAGTATTAGTTTTTTTCAAGAAATTGTTTCAAAGTGTAGCTTATTAATTGCATCTGCCACTGACCTCAGCAGTGTTGGCTTGGAAACTCTGTGTAGGATAGAAAATGTCACACAATGCAGCCAATAAAAAACTGTACAGAACTGAGCCTCTCATGAAGACCTTTTCCTCAAATGTCTTGTCTTTTAAAATTGAAGTTGGTCTCTAGTCCCAAAAAATGCTCTGAATTCATAACTGCACCTCACTGATTATTTTGTGAGACTGAGTGCAGTGTGAATTTGTCATTTAGGTCAAGATTGAGGCGAGGCAAAGATTACTTTTCCATATAATACTCAATTGTTCTTTGAGGAGTAGATTGTATTTTTCCCAGTGTCTATGACAGTGGGATTCCATGCTCATTTGAGTCCTTTAAATAAATATATCAACACTTGAGATGAAATCCTGTGATTAAGAGGGATGGACTGCTAATTCTGCAGATAGTTGATCAGCAGACAGCAACAGATTCTTTAGAAATCACATACCTTTAAACAACTTTCCTTCATGCCACTGGCCTTCTAAAAGCATTAGACAGGTTTCAACTTGCTGTTTTCATTAATTCTATGGCACTATGAATGGAAAATTATCTCTGGGGAGGTAGTGCAAGCCATAAAGAAAATAATATATATATATTATATGAGAGAATTCACCTGAAATGCAATATCACTGGCCTTTAAATTGCTTGCTTGTTTAATGCAAAGTATTTAGGCACTGTCATACACCAAGCAGTGGGAGCACATTGCCATATTTGATAGTTAAAACAGACCTGTAATACTTTATCTTTCGCTTTTCTATCCCGTAAATTAATTGAAACGCGATGATGTCTTCCATAACATTGATACAGAAAACTACTCTCTTCTGTCTCAGAGTGATTTTAATCACTTTAATGCAGAAAATCACTTGCTTGAATTTCAGTGACCTTGCTAACTACCATTTGTGTGGATTTTATACTGGGAGAGGTAGAAAAAAGGTGATAAACCTTGCAAGGAACTTGTTATCCTTCATTGCAGAAAATCCTTTTCATACTGCTAGCTAATCATACAGCGAGATGATTATAAGAGCTATTTTTAAATAAAAATCTTTCAGGACTTAGCAGTGCTTGTGCTTCCCAATAGATGAAAGTCACACATACATCTACACTCAGAAAACTTGATGGGGAAGGTTGTGCTCTTTCCATCAGTAGCTTCTCAGCTGAGGTTAAGTCTGCTTTCCTTCTCTCTCGGCTTCTCATTGCTTCTCAGAACCTTTGTGGTTTCACAGGGGATCTCAGCTGCTCTACCAGATAAAAGAGTGTCTCCTTATAATCTGAAGTAAACAGAGGTGCTTCATTTTGCTGAAGAGCTGTCTTAAGGAAACTATGGCTTTTTTAAAGGCAGAGCTGTAACTTTCTCATCCTTTGTACTTCTGGCCATGATACGGCATAAATCATTTAGATTTAGTAACACAAATAAGCTGGTTCACTCCTCTGTTTTACTATCTTCCTTCTACCTCAACAAGTGTTTTCTAAAATTATAAAGAAAACCTTCTCAAAGGCAGAGGAAAAAGGTTCTTGTTCAAGGTCTTTCAGAGAAGCTCTGAATTTCATTTATTAAAGAAAGGAGGATGAAACAGAATTTTTTAGGAAAATGCACTATATGATTTAATTATCTTTGTCTATCTGAGTTTGAAGACAATCAGAAAAAACACTGTAGGGTTTGCTCTTAAAATAACCTGCTAAATAAGTTCTGTTTAATGCTATCAGCAATAATTGCTGGAAATTGTTGCCTTTCTGTGAAAAAAATCTGAATCAGTCAGTTCTTCTCAGGATGTACTTACCTGCCATGTAAATTTTGAGTGCGCTAATAAAAGCTTCCCAGGGTGATGAAAAATAATTTTGATTGCTTGGGCATTTTTAAAAAGTTTCTTAATTTTTCTGTGGTTTTCTTTACCTGATTAATTTTTTAACATTTTCAGGTTTTTTCTTTAATTTTATTTTTTTTTAAGTTATCTGCAGCAATTCACAGTACCCTAAGGTGTCGCATGCTGGCATATTGATATATGTTTGTCCAGCTTAAGGGTCCTTGGAGGGATTTTAGCTTTGTTTTCTGTTTTTCTTTACTGGAAAGGAAATGTAACATGCATTTAAATTGGCTCTGTTTCCCTTGCATCCCATGTTTACAATTCTCTACCTCATTCTTGCTGATGTGAGGAAGAAATCTCTTCTCTGTTGCTCACACAGTGCCACAGTATGATTTAGTCTGGAGAAGGGGACTGAGTGAGTCTGCCCAAAAGCCTTTTGATATCCTGGTTACACAGCTGCAGAGACTCCCTTCGTCACTGAAAAATCTGACATATGGCATGTGAGGATCCTTTGGTACTTAGTTTTTCCCTGTTTAACTCTCAAAGGTTTCAAACAGCCCTCTAGTCTCTCAATTAAACAATTAGCGCCAACAAAATCTTTTTACTGCACAAAGACATATAAAATATTACTAATACTTAAATAATTAAATAATAATTAAAGAATTTCAGTCCACCTTGAGAACTCTGGGGTTTTTCTTGGTCACTTTTCAAAGGTGATATACCTTCACCCATAGTCCTGTAGACTGCTGCTGAGCCCTTATCAATCTTTAACTCACTTTTGGGGTTTAGAATGCCACCAGTCCCATCTTGTCTGTTGAAGTAAAAGCATCTCCTAGTCCAGGTTGATTTCTCAGCCATAAAGGCGATTCCAGTGTTACTCTTCTACCATAGCTACATTCTCTCCCTTATGTTGGTTTTTTTTTTTTTTTTTTTTTAATAACCATAGAGTGTGGAATTTTGAACACTGTAAAGACACGAGCTACTCTATTTAATTTATTGCACTGCTGTCATATATACATTCAACTTTTCATTTTCATGAAAGTCTGTAATGGCAGAAATACATCAGCTTCTGTCACAGGAAGCCATAAAATCTGTATGCCATGAGTAGAGAAGAAAATTATTTAAAGGGCATACTTTCTCCTGAAAAGTGAAGAAAGGAGACTCTTCCTGAGTTTATGAAAAATAACCCTTCAGTGAGGGCTAGAAGTTCTCAGTAATGACCCAGATCAACTCTGCTATTCAAAAACAGGAATTGGTTCATGCCCCTGAATTTCAGAAGGAGAGTTTTCTACAAGAGCTTTGAAAAGAAAATATTTCTGCCTTCCAGTGGGTCAGCTTCACCATCAATATAATCATGTAACTCAGACTTTTTAAAGTACAGGAGCTCTTCAAAGGAGGAACAGCAGTTGTCACAAGATGAAAGGGGGTATTCTTCTCACCATATGCTGATGATTGTTGTAAAGAGGTTATCAGGAAATCAAATAACTGCAGACACACTGCAACACTTCAGAAGTCTAGACATTTTGTACTTTCCCCTTCTCAGAGAAAACCATGACAATTTTGGATTGTGTCAGTGACGATGCACTCACCTCAGGGAATTACTCTTAGGGCTGTCCTTTCATCTGGTCTTATCCTGACACCACTGCTGACTGACTCACTCATCACATCACTCGGTGCATCTGCTTTATGTCTTATACCAGATTATGACTCCGGGATTTCTAGCTGCTTCAAAGAACTCCTATAGTGGACAACAATTCACAAGTAGCTCAAGCACTCCCTGCAGACTCTGTCCAGGACTGCTTCAATATCTCTGCTAAGAAACAGAGTGCTTAGAGGAGCTACCAAAATGAATGGAAACCATGAAAATCCACTGTGCAGATATAGAATATAAATCTATCTACATACATATATATATGCAAGGATTTGTGCAGAACCTTCAGTAAGGGTTAAAATAATCTGGTTTTTGGCAACAGTATGTACATATGTATGTATGTATGTATGTCCCTTCAGAGATAAATTATGCATCTTGGACAGTGCCCACCAAGTACACAACTCTTCCTTCCTGTAAAGCTACTAAAGAAATGATGACATGGTAATGTCTGACTTTTCCATTGGAACAACAACAGTCACTCTCAGAGGTGAGTGGACTGGAAAACTCAAGCCAGTTAGTAGCTTTCCATTTACACTAACTTTTGGTTATACCCCCACTCAGAGAACTTTTCTGAGAAACTGAAGTGATTTGACACCATCCAAAACAGCTGCTTTTTTCCCACAATGCAAAACTGGGCTTTCTTTAGACAATTATCTGTCAATTTTTCTGCTGTGGCTCTCTACTTCTCATTCAACTATAATGAGACATACCATTTTTCATGGTTAGACAGCTGGACTGACTAGATTGTTTCTCTGCTAGCATAAAGTGTTACTGCATTTCTCACACGGATAAAAACTGAATGTCATTATGACAGAAAAGTGAAGATGATATACCAGAAAAGTGAAGATCTTTTAAAATTTCATAATATAAAATTGTCTCATGATCTAACATAAGAAAAAGAATGGTAGTGCTGAAAACAGCCCTATCAGGTGCATATAGGGAGTGAAAAGGTGTGTGTAGATGTTAGAAGTATTACTTCTGCTATATTTATGTTCAAAAGTCATGAGCAAAGGAAAAGGCCAGTTTAACAGCTTATTTTTAAGAATCATAAATCATGTAAATAATTACTTATTGATTAAAAAAAAAAGCCCCAGTGTTATTGTTTTTTGGTTTGCTGATCTGGATTAATGGCAATATTTATTTCGTACTTAAACCCAGATGTTGCTGCATGTTTTTTAGAGAGAAATTTGGAGAGGGATATTAACACCAAGAAGATTATGGAGCCACTTGGGCAAAGGGCTTCCGATGAGTCTGAACAGAAAGGCACCTAAATCTACAAGCAAGAAAAAGTAAATTGATTATTTGTGAGAGACGGGATGAGGGAGAAAAAACAAGGATAGTCATTGCTGCATTGACTGTAAATTAATAATGTCCACGATCACAATGCTGGTCACCTAAAATAATGAGATCAGATTTAAACAGCTTAGTGTTTAAAGCCTCTCTGCTCCTCAAGTAATTTTAATGAAAAACATTCCACTTCTGCACATTTACAGCATTTTCAAGTAAGTGCAAATGTATCATTTGCCAGAAAAATCACCATTTATGTGCTTTCATCTCCAGACTGACTAAACAGTTCTCCTATTCTTGTAACTAGCAGACATGAAGAAAAGAGGCAAACTACTGAGGCTTCTGCTCTTGACACTGAAGTCCCTTGATTAAAAAATTCCTTTCACTTTAAAAGAGCAAGATTATAAGGCAATCAGTGCCCCAAAATAAAATGCTAGGTGAAAATGCGTTAGACAAATTTCCCACTGATCAGGGTTTTTATTTGCATATGGTCCCAAAAGACAGTGATCAAAATCCTGAACCCTGGGAAACAATGGAGTGTGGGAATAATTTTTTTTTTTTTTTATATCTCCAACACTAACAGGGATGTTAATACAGAATACATCAATCAGAGATTTTCAGATTGTAGTAAGCTGAGGGGGTGAATGATGGACAGACTAAAGAGCAGGGATTTGATCCAGAGGGGTGTTGTGAGACTGAACGAAAAGTACTGGTCCAAAAACATGAACAAACAAGTGTCTCCATATTGCTCAGAGGCTAATTTAGTGAACTAGAAAGAATCAAAGAAATGCTTCTTCCAAAAACATCTGTGGATAGGAGATAGAAGGACATTGTATTATTTTAATCACTTTTTGTGACTATTTTGAGTGTTAGGTGGAATTCGCCATTGCTGTATCATAGAGAAATGATGCAGACTAAAACCTCATAGGAGCTTCCAAAGTTTAATTGCCTGTCTCTCTTTTTTTTCAAAATTTCAAAACCAGCATGCTGAAATATACTACAGTGTTTATGTAGACTTGAGTTTTTGAATGCACAGAAAAACTGGATTGGAGCACATGTAACCAAACTCCTCCACAAATTATGTTTGGGTATGTAAATGCAGCATCTCCCTTTGCACAGTACCAGCGTACTCACACAATGCCAAGGGACTGATTAAATGTTAAAAATCTGCTTCTTTGGTTCCTCCTTCTACCCAGCTTCCCACAGCCACTCCTTTTTTTCTACTTACAGATGCTGAAGTGCTTAATATTATCTCTGTGCTTGAATAATGTGGTCATGGGATTTAAACAGATCTCACACACTGTACATTTGAGCAAGAAAGGGCCTGGGCAAACTCCCTCTGCCTTTCTTTTTCTCCCATAGTGGACGTGTGCAGCCTGCTCAGGTCTTTGCCTGTCTTCTTCTATCACTTATGGGATTGCTCATTGATTTCAGTGAAGGCTTTTTCTAACATTCAAATTCAACTTCCAGAGGATATCACATCTCCCAAAAATATTGTGAGGTGGAGATGACTGTAACCCTGTCTGGAAGGTGGGTGTTGAAGAGTATCTGCAAACAGCACAGAACATGGAGCAGTGATATGAAAAGGGGAGGCTTTGCTCAAGTCTTTCTTGATGGTTTATTTCTCTCAAGAGCTGGAGCTCATATTAGTATATCACTGCTACCAGTTTCTGGTTTTCTGCAACCATGGCTGGTTTTCCATGGGGCTGAAAAGCTTTCAAGCCACGACTTTTAAAAGAAATTTTGTTTCAGCTTTAGTTTTTAAAATTTAAGAAATAATTTAGGCAATATCTGTTATGCAATATTCCTATCATCTTTGAAATAGATAATTGAGAGGCTTTTCAGGCATGAGAGAGCTAGGGGACTTTGAACAATTTTACCATTATATGGCTTATTTCTTATTAAATTAAAGTCTGAGACATGCATCCATCTTTTACCATGGAAGCAATGTACACACATCTCTCATTTTAAAAAAAGTGCTCATGTAGCTTGCTTTACCTTTTAGTTAGAGCAGGCTGAGAAGAGGTACATCACCCCTTCAGTGCTTCAACTAAGTTGCTAAGCTACTTAAGTCTGGTGCTTCCAGTCATGAAACCTCATCCCACAAATGAGTGGTAAGCACCAAAACAAATATGCCCCAAGAATGCAGAGCATAAGCAGAAATTTGGAGGGGAGTGATGGCTGTGGGTGGGAAAAAAGGGAGCTTTTCTTTCCATTGTTATAACCAATATTACAATTTTGTGACATATTCAGAGAAAAATCAAAGATGGAGCATCATCTGGATAGCTTCTGGGTGAAGAGAGCAAATGAAAAGATAAATGGGGATGAGAATGGAGATAATGTGCAGAGAAAGGGAGGAGCCAGGAGGGGAATAGACAGACAGATAATTGGAACAAATGGGGCAGCACTCCTGGAGGAAGCTTCTCTCTATTGTTGCCAGGCTCACCTGATCTAAGTTCACCTCAGTAGGTGAAGGGAGAGATCCCAGTGTCCTGGGCACTTCCAGCATGGAGATGTTCATGAAAGAAGAGCTGTTGAGCAGCTACTCCCCTGGGATAACTTGAAGATTACACATTTCTGGATGCAGGTGTAGAAAAGATAGGTTATGTGGAGAGATGATATCCCACATCAGTCTTTATAGAATTTTTCTGTAGTTCGGTTCTTTTCTGGGTTGGGTATGCACGTCCTGTCTGTGGCAGGAGTTAGTAAATACTGTGTAGTGGCCTGAGGATCAGTAACTAGACAAAAAATCTTTTTGAATTCTGGCTCGCATATGTCTTGACAGGCAAGCAAATCTCACCCTTTCAGCAGCAAACTATTTAATTTCAAGCATGCTGCTGTTAAATGATGTATTCCAAACTGATAAATGTGGGGTTTCCTGTGCCACAAGTAATTTTGTTTGTCTTAGTGGTTTATGTTTCAGCCTTATGAAGCAATCCACCTGAAGAAGGACCCTGAAAAAATTGACTGAGGCTTTTCTTCCAATATAGGTGTTCATGACCGTAGGTCTACAGCAAACTCCTATGTGAAAGTAAAATCACACTTCATCCTGATGCTTAGATGTTAAATACAGATGTGCTTCTATATGCATTTTGTCATCCTGTACTTCTTTATTAACTGGTTCACTTTAAAACCAGCTAATGCACAGAAGATGAAAACATTTTGAAACATATGAAAGAGACTTTTGCATCAGATATAGACCCCTCCAGAGCCTGCCTGGTAGTCAGTTGGAAATATTCTTTCAAACAATTTCCCTGCAAACATTACTCTCAAGTGCAGTGACTGACTTTCCTACGGCCTTTAAAATCCATTTGTGCCTTAGGCTTCATTCAACATACTTGTTTTTCAATCCTCAGTTGCAATGCTTGAAGATGTAACAGCAAAGCTACTTTTGCCCTGTCTCTTCATAATTCTTGGGCACTCTTTTCTTCCTCATTCTCAAGGGCTTTTCCTGACAGACTGCACACAAGGTGACTTTCAGCTCATGCCTAGTAAGCCCAGGGATATCCCTGTGCTTCAACGTCTCATGGGCCATATGGACTTCTGGGATATTTATTGATGCTTTTGTGTCATTACCATTGTATGAGCTCTATTTCTTACAGATTCCAACTTTGTCTCCTGCTGATTTCCTTCATCTGTTCTAAATACTGAGTGTTATTTTTCTGCCCAATGTCTTAATTCTTGATGGTGACAGGGCTTCTGCAATCAACTCCATCATCTTTTCCTTCTCAATAATAAGATTACTAAGAAGTGTTTTACCTGGAAAAATCTACTTTATTTAGGACAGTTTATTAAGCCATTTGTAATTTTGGGTCATGTTAGTTTTGGTCCTTATCCTGCCTCCATATCTCAAAAATTATAAGAATCTTACTAGAGAGCATAATGCAACCTTGCAACACATCTTGGAAATGGACAACTAAGGCACGGAAAAGTAGCAAGACAAAGGGGACCTGGGAGAGAGAACTAAGAAGAAATATACATTCTTTTGCTTCCCTTCCCTGTTATTTTGCCACATATACAAGGCAGAACAGGTTTGTGCCACAGAAGGAGCAACAGTAAATCAAAGTCTGAAAAATAAAATCTATCACTTCAGCTGCAAGAATTCTGTAAGATTGTTAGTACAGTTCCTGAAAGTTTCATTAATGGAAAATCAGTATTGAAATATTATTCTGAGAAGCTAAAGAAGAGAAGCAAATCTCTGGCAGCTTGTCTGCTTTCCTGTAGCCACTGGTAACTCGTGCTGCATCTGAACCCGTGCGATGTTTCACAGAGGCTCAGAACCAGCAGCCCCTCCACTTTCTGCAGCTGCTGAGCCCCATTGGCTGGAAAGAAAAGCAGAGGCGGGGAGTGCCCTGAATATTTCTCTCTTCCACACACGGTAAGAGAGGCAGTCAGCATGCACTGCCTGACAGCGAGACTGGTGCTTGCAGTTTGAAAATAGTTCCTGCTCTGCAGCAGTCACTTGGGCATTTTGTGATCGCATCTCTTTAATGGAAAGCACCAAAAAAGCCTTGCAGCATCCCAGTGAACTAAACAGGAACTGACCATATGGGAGAATCTGATGCCAACATAGAGACTGTTGGGAGTCTATGACATAGATCACCAAGGTAAATGTGATGATCAGAAACTGTGTCTATAAGGGTGTAAACCATTTCTTCTGAGTCTGAAATCTTATTTTTTTTCACAGTAGTGAAAGTGTTCTGAACTGCTGCCTACATCAGTCCTAGCTTATTTTTCTTTTTTTTTTTACAAGCTGAAAAACCAAAGGAGGTTTTCAGAGGAATGCAAAAGGCACAGGAGTTTTAAAAGCAGGAAGCCAGAAGGGATCACCATAAGATGAATTTCACCCAGCATCGTGGGACACTCCAGCCTCTCCATTTCTGGAACCACAGCTACAGACTGCACGGAGGAGCCAGCGAGCCCAATGCAAAGGTCCACTCCTCAGGAGGCTGCTACGAGCAACTCTTTGTATCCCCTGAGGTGTTTGTGACTCTGGGCATCATCAGCTTGCTGGAGAACGTCCTGGTCATTGTGGCCATAGCCAAGAACAAGAACCTCCATTCACCCATGTACTTCTTCATCTGTAGCTTGGCAGTGGCTGACATGCTAGTGAGTGTGTCTAATGGATCTGAAACCATTGTCATCACGCTGCTGAACAATACAGACACAGATGCACAGAGCTTTACCATAAACATTGACAATGTCATCGACTCAGTCATTTGCAGTTCCTTGCTTGCATCAATTTGCAGCCTCCTCTCAATAGCAGTGGACAGGTACTTTACTATCTTTTACGCCCTCCAGTACCATAATATCATGACAGTGAAGCGTGTAGGGGTTATCATCACATGCATCTGGGCTGCTTGCACAGTCTCGGGCATTTTGTTCATCATTTACTCTGACAGCAGTGTTGTCATCATCTGCCTAATCAGCATGTTCTTCACTATGCTCATTCTCATGGCATCCCTCTATGTCCACATGTTTATGATGGCTCGTATGCACATAAAAAAGATTGCTGTTCTTCCAGGGACTGGCCCTGTTCGCCAAGGGGCCAACATGAAAGGGGCTATCACTCTCACCATCCTGATTGGAGTTTTTGTTGTGTGCTGGGCTCCATTTTTCCTACACCTGATTTTCTACATCTCCTGCCCCTACAACCCTTACTGTGTGTGCTTCATGTCCCACTTTAACTTCTACCTCATCCTCATCATGTGCAATTCCATCATTGATCCACTTATCTACGCATTCCGGAGTCAGGAGCTCAGGAAAACATTCAAGGAGATTATATGCTGCTGTAGCCTGAGAGGGCTTTGTGATTTCCCTGGCAAATATTAAATCTAATGGATGGATATGTTACTGTACACACAACAGGCAGCACAGATTTTGAAGCCTTCAGATCCTCTTTCTAAGCAGAGTTTGGTTCAATCTTTAAGAGTGAGCTCCTCTCTCTGTCTCCCCCTCCACCCTCCACCCCCATTCTTGTGTCCCATTCACGTGGAATTAATATTTCTGTATAATGTTTATGATATCTATAGTTTGTAATTTATTTGGCTGGAAGGAGCAGTAGCATTTCATATCAGTTTGTAAGCAAGAAAATAAATGTAATGATGAATGTGAAATAGTAACAAACATGAGAGGCTGTATATTCCAACTGCTGACGAAATAAATATCTTGCCTGACTTACAGTACATATTGGCTGATATTGTTCCTTATTTTGTTGAAGTAATTATATCTATCCATTACATTATATTCAGCTAAGAATAGGGCATATGCTTCTACATTACTAGATTAAAGGTTCTCTGGAATTAGAAAGCAGATTTTTCAGGAAGGCTACTGAAACCAATTGTATTTATTCGTTTTGAACTATTTTTGTTTTGCTTCACAGCATGAATTCTGTTTTTTGTTACAGTTATTGCCCACAAGAAGATTTTTCAAACACTTGCTCCACAGCCAGTTGAATGCTTGGGCTTTGGGCTGGGTTTATTTTCAAGATGATGATTGCTGTATGTCTGAGAGTACCTTTTTGCAAAACTTAAATTGCTCCCTGGAGCATCAGATAGTCCTGGATATATCTGCTAGACTGGCATCCAGGCAGACTAACTCCCTCCATTCGGCCGTGAAACAGATACAATATTAACTTCGACAGTGCCAGCAGCAGTGTAAAAATTCACCAAGAGATTTACCTGGGGAAGATAAAGAGGGAAGTTCAATTGGAACATTCAGTCCTTGTTCTGAGGTGCTGTGGGGAATAAGGACTCTGTGCTCCAGATGAAAATACATCCTTGTTGAAAACAAGCTGCCCTCTCTTCTGAAGTGTGGTGTTAGCAAAAGGGATGCACTGCCAGGATCTTCACACAGGGGTGAAGGCAGGTGCTAATTTGGTCTGAGCACCCATCCCACACTGTGGAGCACATGGGCTTTGGAGGGGCAAAGCTGCCACAGGGAATGAGTGCCTGCTGGTGAGTCTGGGCACCCATGCCCAGCATCTGGCAGCTGCCTGAATTCAATTCACCTTTGCAGGCAGCTACTTGATGTGACCTCAGTTTCACCCTAAAATTCCACTCTCTCCACAGGTTGTTTTAAGGGCCTCGGATTCCTGGTGTTAGTACTTTTGGAGGCGTTGAAAGTATAAATGTGACTACACAGGATTCCATGAAGATGTTCCTTAATATCTTGACAATATCAACTTCTATGTAAGGAAAAAAAACCAAAACATTTATTTATTCCCAAAAAGTATAAAACATAGTAAAACTTGTAGAAGGTCTGGAAAGTTCTGATTTAAAAACTCAAAATTAAAACACCGCTCAGGTTTTAGTCGTGCATGCTTGCTTTTACCAAGATGAACAGTGAATGAATGAAAAACAGGATGACCAATCCTATTTATTTTCTTGGAAACAGGTTGTTCTCTCCAGCTGCTTGTTTCTTCATCAAACAAAGGCCTAAAATGAAAAGCTATTCATAGAGACCAATGTTTACTATCTCAGATTCTCCAGACAGAAGCTAATATTTCAGTTGTGGGTAACTTTACAGGATATCATAAAACTATGACATTTGGTTCTCTGTTAAAGAGCATGAAGGACTTAGGGTGAGCCTTAGTGTTTTAAAATTCAACTATTTATAGGAAGAGCAAGAAAATAATTTGCATTTATTGACTTTGTGCACTGAAGTCCCTTGGTAGAACAACAGCACCAAAATCAGGTGTCCTACAGCCTACTCTTGTGCTTGGGCCAATCCATGGACCATGCTGCTTGCAACACACCACTGCTGCCTTTTCTCAGGTTTAACAAATTGTATTTCCACATCATATCAATTGCAGTGAGAATGGTATTGAAATATATTTACTACATTAACCTCTACTATTTTCTCCTGGAAGAAACTGTAAAGGTTTCAGTAATACCTGGTTCCATTGGGTAGAGAATAAAAAATGCCAAAGGAGGAGAATTAAAGCCCAAACAGAGAAAGAAATTAATGTATTTAAATTAATATTCCATAAAAAAATCCAGTGGGCTTTACTAAAGGCCTTTTCTTCTCCCATAAAACATAATACAAAAATATTCAGGTAGTAATGAAAGAAAATACTGATGCCAATTTAAATAAGGCATAAATCCTACTTGATCTTTGCTTTACCTCACTTGCTATAGCTGTTTTAGGACAGTAAATTATGACACTTAAGACTCCAGCTTTTCCTTTTGTATTTCATGGGTGCAGAGAGGGCCCTGATGAAAGTGAATAAGGGGCAAGGTACTACCTTAGGTGCTCTGAACACCACCTTCAAAGTCTCTATTTCTCCCCTTCAGATGCACAACGAGCAGATACCTCTGAATTCTGAAGAGGCTGTGTTTCAAAAAAACCCAGTGTGTATCTCTTTTAGGCTTATTTGGACTAATTTATTTAGACTTATTTGGACTTGTCAAGACAGTTGTGACCCCATTAGGCTCTAGATTTTGTTTATAAATATAATTTTTAAAACTAGCTTATTCTAGATCTTTAGCAGCTCTGAGCTGCTTAGCAGTACTTCTATCTTTATTTCATAACAATAAATGTATATACATATTTTTTAAAGGAGTTTCTAATTAAAAAGGTCATTTTCATTTCATGGTATCATTTTGGAGTGTGCAATTCATTGAAATTGCTGAAACACCTGCTACATAGATAATTTTCCTTTTCCAAAATTGTCTCTTTCTTCTGAGTAGCTGAATTAGTTTGCCAGAACCATAGAAATTATTGTTGTGAAAGAGAAATAAATTAACCTACCTTGTTGGAGAGTGGGAGGAGTGAAGGATTATTTTCCACAGTCAATTTTCAGGAGCTTTGTTCTTCTATTTAAAAATATTCCGAGAAAATGTCATTTTTTTTTTTCAATGACTATGGCTGTAATTTCTTTAGCAGTTAGCATTTTGGTCATGTTAGGTAACTGTAGTGGGCTGACCCTGGCTGGATGCCAGGCACCCACCAAAACTGCTCTCATTCTCCTCTGCAGCTGGACAGGGGAGAGAAAATATAATGAAGGGTTCATGAGTTGAGATAAGGACCAGGAGAGATTACTCATGAGTGATTTGTTCATGAGCAAAACAGACTCGAATTAGAGACATTAATTGTATTTATTACTAACAAAATCAGAGCAGGATAATGAGAAGTAAAATGAGAAGTAAAAAAGAACTTAAAAACACCTTCCCTCCCAGCTCTACCTTCTTCCCCCAGTGGCACAGGGAGACAGGGAATGTGGCTTATGGTCAGTTCATCACACTTGCTCCTTCCACTGCTCAGGGAGAGGAGTCCTTCCCCTGCAGCACTGTGGGGTCCCTCTCACTGGGGACAGGTCTCCGCAAACTTCTCCAATGTGAGTGCATCCTACAGGCAGGAGTTCTTCCCAAACTGCTCCAGCATGGGTCACTGT
>JAOTQP010001286.1:69597027-69627290 GCA_026413545.1 Cichladusa arquata | reverse complement strand
GCCTGCTCCAGCACAGATTTCCCGCAGGTTCAGAGCCCTCTCTTGGGCACCACCTGCTCTGGTGTGGGTCTCCTCCATGGGCTGCAGGGGAATCTCAGATCCAGTGCTGGAACACCTCCTGCCCCTCCTTCTGCCCTGACCTTGGTGTCTGCAGAGCTGTTCATCGCACACGTTCTCACTTCTGTCCTCTTTGGTCGCAATTAGATCTGCACAGTGAGTTCTTTTCTTCCTCTTAAATATGTTATCACAGTAGAGGTGCCATTGTTTCTCACTAGCTCAGCCTTGGCCAGCAGCAGGTCTGTCCTGGAGCCAGCTGGCATCAGCTCTGCCAGACCTGGAGGAAGCTTCTGGCAGCTTCTACAGAAGCACTCTATGCAAACCCAATACAGTAGCAATGGCATGCTCCTCTGCAGCAAGGGAATGGTTTTGTCTCCACTTTACAGGTGTGAGGATTTACATTTTCACTTCTGCTGAAAAAGAGACAGTCTAATGGATTTATTCAACCTTCCTAGAATGAAGTCTTTTCCAGAGCTAGAAACTGATGGTACTGTTCTCCACATTTTCCCAATAAGTGACTTTAAAGTTAAACACAAAACATTTGAAGGAAATGTCTCACTTCTTCAACAGGACATTTCTTTAGCTTCAAAGTAGTTTTAGAACAAGGCAAAAGACTCTGAAAAGCACTTAGAGGCTGTAGTTGGTCTCAGTACAGCAGATTTTGAATGACCTAAAATCTCTTTTACACCTGAAACATGCTGTTATCTGGAAGCAAGGACAAATGCTCTGTTATATTCACATTATTAAATGTGCAGCATTGCCTTTAAGAGATTTGTGCTGTACATGTTATTAATGTAATCCTAAAATTACTCAATTGCTGTAAAACTGATCCTGTTATGCAGTGTGTTTTTTGGGGCCTCCTTCATCCTCAAACCTAATTCTGGTGAAGAACTTTGATGTTATTTATAATACACTGTTGGTTACAGGCTTACATAAGAATTGCAGTCTCCCACTAGAAGGCACTCTCAGAATATGTACTCTTGGGCATGAAATCTTCCTTGTTCATCCAGAAATTATCTTAGATTTTAAATTAATATTCTGACCCTTTTCATCATATCTCAAGTATCATAAAGTTTTCCCTTTGGATAAAATACCATTCTCATTTATTAAAAATAGACTTCACATGTCATAGGAACCCTCGACTACTACTGGAGATGCTCATTGTCATATAAGCCAGGTTATGAATTGCCCCTTCTTGCCTTCTTGGGTTTTTTTCCCTTTTTTTCCCAATGTCTCTATTTTCCTGGATGTTTTCCATATTTTTGCTCACTTTGTGCATTTACAATGACATTTTCAGACCACCCCTTCAAGTTTTTAATGTACAAGGATTCATCTGTTCTGCTTTTACTGGTTTTGCTCCTTTGCAAATACTGTTAATTTATTTCAGTTATTAGCCTTCATGCTTGGTCTGTTTCTGGATTTGTGTATTTCTACACTGCCATCAATCTGAGTTCTCCAGCTCATGCCCTGCCTGCATGACTTTTCTCACGGGCAAAACCTCACTCAGTTGCTTGCTCATGTCCCATGGGCGGGATGAGGGGAGAAAACAGGAAGAACAGCAATGAGAAATCTCATGGATCTGGATGAAAACAGGATTATCACTCATCTATCACTATCACAGACAAAACAGACTTGATTTGGGAATGATGAACTTAATTTATGAAAAATCAAAATATTTGCTTAGTGATTCATCTAGTGGGAAAAAATACAAACACTAAAATAACACCATTCTTCCTCAGTGCTTTTTCTCAGCTACAACCTCACTCCTTCACTCCCAACTCCTCCCCCTCCTCCCCCTGAGCAGTGCAGGGAGATGGAGAATGGGGGGCTGTGGCCAGCGCACATCAGCTCCTCTATCCATGCTCGGCCATGCCCTGTGCATGGAGCTGCTGGAATTGGCTGTGTCACGCTCAGGGCAGCCCCAGTGCTGCCACCACCACTGGGGCACCTGTGCAGGGCAGGGGATAGCACCATCAGCATGTCAGGTGGAGTCCCATTGCTCTGCACATCTTAGTTACATTTCAGAGAAACCTGTTCGCCTAAGTCATATGCCTCTTTCATGTCCATAGCGTCTCTTTTGTGTTTTGATTTTTTCCCCTGAGATGAACTAATTGGCGCAAAATGCTCTCTTCTTGGGCTCTTTCCTTCTGAAGAGCTCTCACTGTAGAGTTTCAAAATCTCTTATTAGCTTCTCAATTAATGTCTTTGAACATGGCACTGTTGAACCCTATCTTATTCCTATTATCTCAATCCTCAAAGCTGTGCACTTTTCCTAACGGATGCTCGAGTAGTCCTTTATGTGGAAATGGCAGCCAGACTTGTACCTCTGAGTTCTGTGCCTGGCACAACCCTCTGGACCCAGCCCTGCAGGACTGGCAGATGAGGCTGCAGACCCCCTGTAAGCACGGGCTCCATTGTAAATCTTGCTTATGTTGTGCCACGCACTGACGAAATGTCATTCGCATAGAATTCCAGGTGGACAAAAAAAAACTGAAAACCATGTAGGCGTGCAATTTGCTGTACTTCAATGTTTTTGAAACAAACATGCAACAGCTTATTAGAGCTTTATTCTTTGTAAAAGGCAGTGGGTGAGTAAAGAAACAGAAGTCCAAATATATTTGGAGCCACTACCAGAAGAGAATAAATAAAACACTTCATTCCTGAAATAATCTGCAGCAACCATTTTGAATTGCAGAGGAATTAAAACATATTATGAACATAATATTTGCTCTAAAAATATCTTCTCTTGCCACAACATCTCTGTGAAGTTCTGAGATTTCTTCTTATGCAAGCTCAGGTCATGCAGAGTTCAACATACATCCCTCAATTATATCAGAAAAAACACTCAGTGAGTTCTCTAAAGCTGTATTCAGTACAGCCAGAAAGCTGATTTATGAAAAAAAAAAAGTAAAATTTTATTTTCTACTGGAAAGGGAAAACAAAAGAAGATGTCTGAATATAAAAAAAAACAAAAACCAAAACCAAACCAAACCAAACCAAACCAAACAAACAAAAAACCCCCCAAAATAAAATACAAAATACACCAAAACACTAAGTTGCTACCATTGAGGTAATCACTTTAAAAACTCTCCCAGTTTAGCCCTTTCCAAGTGAGTCTGAAAGCTTTCTGGAAAACAGGAACTATGCAGATATCTCTTCAGAGATTTAACTGCCTGTGCACTAACCTGCCGAGTACTGACTGACTCGAGGGTTTTTACATTAAAGCTTTGAAAGACATCTTACAGTGTACACCATACATTGTCACTGATGCTTCAAATTATCTGAATACACAACCACAGTATTATCTGAATAAGCAACCACAGTAAGGCTGGAAAAAAATCCTGGCTGTGCATGAAGACAAATGCAAATAATACAGGTTGTATAAAAACAAATCTTTACTTATTTTCCTGAAGTTTTTGCTGGGAAGATGAGGTGAATGTTATTGCTTTCCTATTATTATTATGTTCAGCTTCACCTAAGGAAATACAGCGCTCAAAATAATATAGACAAACCTAATTACCCCTCTAAGACAAGGATCGTGCTTCTCTGTAAGTATTGTCTCCAGGTGGAATAGAATGTTATTCTATGCAATATTAAAGGTATTGCTTACTGCTTAAGGGTAGAAATCCCCCTTATTTGTGTACAGTGTACCAGGGTACACCAGTGCCACTCAGTTTGGTGATTATTCATCACCAAATAGCTCTCCAAGGCAAAGGACTGAGGTAGTGAATCTTCTGAGACGTCAGCTGAAGCAAGACATGACCCATTTCCTTTTTTTTTTTTCAAACTTCATTCAGACCTGAGAATATCCAATACCCAACATGGAGAATCTATACCTATGAAGCATTCCTTCAGGAAAGCCCATGTTTCCTTAGAGAAACCAGGTGACCCCAGCTGTTCTCTTTCTGGAAAGCAATGGATAGTACTTGTCTGGCTAAGGAGAATGGGGCGTTGGTAAAAACTCAGAGGTAAGAGGTAAGATCTGAGCCAACTATCTGGATTTAAGTTCAGGTTATTCCCTAAAGATGGCTTCATGCTCTTACAGGCCTTTGAAGGGACCATGTCTTGCATATATCTTTGTACCAGCTTCAGAACTACTGTCCCAGTAAGAGGTTTGTCAATAATAAGACCCATACTAAAATAAATGGAGTATGGAACATTATACATGCTGTGCATGTCATAAAATATATGTATTTTTAGCCAGATATTACCTAAGTTTTAAGAAGGCTTTACCTACTTTTGATTACCAGCCATAGAGAACTAAGTATCTCTGATTTTAGATGCCACAAAGTTCAGAGCCTTTGTGCATCCAAATATCCTGAATGCTCAAATATCCTTTGAGTATTCAAATATTGTGGTCACTTTATGAAACCTTTGTCACTTCTGCCACATGCAGTGCCTTAGTTATCAAACATAGAATTACAAACAGGGTAGCATGTGATCTTTTCCCAGCTTTGAAGATTCTTTTGATCTCAAATGTTTTAGTTCTGAAATAAATGTTATGATGGTCTGCATAGAATCAAAATGTTCATGGTGCTTTACACCACATAATTTGGCTGTATGTAGATATTGAAAAATAATTGTGTGGACACTAATGGGATGAAGAGTTCATTTCTCCCTTCAAATAATTGTAATTTTTTTATTTGTCTGTGGTAGAAAAATCAATGAAGTGAATAAGGTGCTGTCTTGTTAAGTGAAATTTAGATAGAAAGAGGCTTTTTGAGGCAGAGTGTAGGATGCTGTTTCACTTTTAATGAGCCAAATGAGGTTTCTGATGAAAAAGCTAATGGAATCCTGAGCTGCATCAAAAGCAGTATGGCCAGCAGGTGATTCTAGCCCTTTACCCCACTCTGGTGAAACCCCATCTGCAGTGCTGAATCCAGCTCTGAGATCCCCAGCACAGGAACGACATGGACCTGTTGGAGCAAGTCCAGAGGAGAAAATAAAGATAATTAGAAGAATGGAAGTTCTCTGCTGTGGGGAAAGGATGGGAGAATTGAGTTTGTTCTGCCTGGAAAGAGAAGGCTTTGAGGTTACATGATTCTGGCCCTCTGGTGCCTGAAGGGAGCCTATAAAAAGGGTGGAGAAGGACTTTTTACAAGGGCATGTAGTGACAGGACTGGCTTTAAACTGAAAGAGAGTGGGTTTAGGGTAGATATTACAAGGAAATGCTTTATTAAGGGAGTTGTGACACACAGGAAGAAGTTGCCCCAAGAAGTTGTGGATACCCCATTTCTGGAAGTGTTCAAGGCCAAACTAGATGGAGCTCTGAGCAACTTTGTCTAGTGGGAGGCTGTCCCACTCCTTGGCAGAGGGATTGGTGCTAGACAGTTTTAAAGGTCCCTTCTGACACAAACCATGATTTTATGACTCTCTGATTCATTTCCTTTCTAACTGGGATAACATACATGTCCTCTCTCAAGCTGACTTCTACTCTAGATGAGCTTTCACTTCAAAGAAATAGTTAATAATTGTGGAAGTGATGCCTTATGTTTGAGCTTTCATATTTTCCTGATTCTGTATGGCATTAGTATATAACTCTGAACTTCATATAAAGTGTTAGCAAGTTCACAGTTTTGTTAGACAAAACAATTCTTTTCCAGCCCAAGAACCAAGGACACCATTGCAGCTTCAGGCCCAGAAAATGTAAACAACAAGGAACTGAGGAGAGCAATCTGGGAGGATGGGACTTCATAACCTGAAGCTCTAATTGGACAATATTGACCAAAACCTATAAAAGTGTGAAAATGTGTGACCCAGGGTCCATCTTGGGTGTAGCCAGACTCTTGTACTGCCCAAGGTGTATCCTTTGAAGGGCTTTTAATAAATGCCTACTTTATTCCTTTAACACTGTCTAGCTTCTGTTCTAGGTAGCCTCTGAAGGCATTAGAAGTAGTAGAAGTTTTCACATGCTAGAAATGTTAAAGCTGTAAGTGTTTGCTAATTTTATCTGTATTATCACTGGGCATTTTAGTTTGCAACCACAGAGATGCTTTGGGAAGAGCTATCACTTCAAATTTCTGTATTTTAACACTTGTCAGCATATACACCTGTCATGTAAATAATTACAATTGTTTTGATGTTTCATCAATCATGGAGCTTGAGCTCAAACATGGAAGGTTCATCTGCCATCTTCATCCATCTTTTGCTTCAATCTTGTGATTGCTATTCAAATACTGGGAGACTCAGGAGATAAAGGCATTGGTGCTTAATAGAAAACTTTAATTTATTCTAAAAAATACAATTTTTAACTGTCATTTAGAAGGACGTTCTGAGCTCAGGAAATTCCAAAGAGAGATGCTCAGGGAGATGAGCAATTCCTTGTGTATTTGGATAAACAAAGAAAAGCAGAATTTTGAATTCGTACAAATTCAAGGTATAACCCTTCTCCCCGCCCCACCCCCATCATATTGTGTATATTTTGACAGCAGGTTAGCCAACCAGTGCCTTATGAGACACTGTGAAAATGTGTCTTCATAAAGCCTTAGTTTTCCTGTAGGATATGGCAAGAAGAGGTAAAATACATTCACAACCTTTCTTACCTTCCTGTGTTGCTTCAAGAAATAACAAAAATTTTTTCTTGTGGAAACATATAATTTACTACAAAATCATTAAGTCCTTATTTAAGTCAGAGGAGCTCTGAGTTCTTCTTGCACTATATTTCTTTCCTTCTGAAATTTAGTTTCTTAACCTGAATATTGTAGTCATCATATTTTCTTATCTTCATCCCCCTAAATAATATCAGTGAAACTTCCTGATTGACTGTATCTGCTGCCTAATGAAGGAACTCAAAATGCAGCCAGAAGTTTCAATGTCTGTTTGGCATCCCTCTTTTCTGTTGCAGTGCCTTCACCGACAACTAGAAAATCTCAGCTGTAAACTTTAATTTCCTAATTATGACAACAGGGGAAAGACAAGACATTTGTATATTTTCTTTCATTAATTTTCTAGCTTAAAGGCATCAAACATCTTCTTGTGATACAGTTGATATAGCCTCTGTTTTAACAAAGGACCAGCCTCAAGAAGATTGGATGCAATTTAGGTAAAAAATAAACTAAACCAAACTCATCAGAATAATATTGCTTCTGTTAATGTGACAGCTATTTAGGCTCACAGTGAGCTGCTAGCTGTACAGTAAGCTCTGACCTGGTGGCTCCAACTTCAGTGTACAGTACTATTTGCTGTAGAGGCCATTTTTAAATTTAATTTCATGAAGGAACATATGAAGGTAATACAGGGAGGCAAAACTTGGCATATCTTTCAAAATACAGACACTTTTTAAATCTTATTAGATGCTAGGACTGCAGAATGAAGAATCTGTTGCTTTGGGTTTTTTTTTTAACAATATTTTCCCTTTTATTAGCTCAAATTCTTAAAAGGCTTTAAATATCCTGGAGACTTCTAAATTAAAAAATATTAAAATAGATCTGAGAGAAACAATTTTGTAGATCAGGTAACTCTACCTTGAGATTCTTGAAATATTGAGTGGAAAGTATTTGTACCTGATTAATCTTACCCTACAACTAATTTATCTATGTTTCACTCTCAGTTTTTGGGTGTTCTGCAGCACTAATGTGGGTAACAGCAGCAGTTCAGGGGTTAGAAGTAGTCTAGAAATGCCAAATGTTTTAATGCTAGGTGTTAACTGCATAAGATGCACCCCCAGGACAGCTGAATGTAAAAATCTCTGGTTACTGAAGAATATCCAGGGAAGAAAGTTCAGTGCCTGACAGACGGGAGCAGAAGCGGCCCTTTGACCTCAGACCTGTAAAGCTTCTTAACTTACAAATCCTTCCATCTAACTCTCCAACCAGAACACCTACTAAGAGAAAAACCAAACCAGACAAACAAAAAAACCAAACTAAATCAATCCTATCTGTCACATGTGTGCATTGATATGGTAAATTTTTGGCATGCAGTTTAAATGTTTTAATTCCCAAGATGTAGCATGCCAGAGGAAAGAAAGGATTCTTATATTCTCTGCTACTCCAGTTGTATTAAACTGCTGCATTTCTAGACAAATTCATTAAAAAGCAGTAAATCTTTTGGCTGACATGCTTAGTTTCTTGGGTGACACCACCAGATTCTTTCATCCTTCCACTTGTGTTGCCCTCTCCAAGTTCTACATCTGCCAGAAAAGGAAAGGTGTAGGTAACACTGCAAAGACTGTGTTCTTTTGCTGTGCATCCTGACTCAAAAGAGAAAATTTCTAAAGCACAGCTCTTGGTGATTGAGACAGCTGGAGACTGTTTTGTATGCCACAGACTCAGTGTTAGTTTAACAATGAGTTTTCAGTTCAGGGCAACAGTCAATTCCTTTTTCAATTACATCTCTGCAATTCAAATGAAATAATGAGATCCAGCAACATTTTTTAACAAAGAAACTGATTTTTAAAAACAGTTTGAGAAAGAAAATGTGTGAAATTGTTTTCTTTTTTTCACAGCCTTTGCATAGCTTGAGGAATAGCCTGGCTTTATAGAAATACCGCAAGAGACCATGCAGTCCCTCTCAAAAACGTGCTCCTTTTGGCAGTCTTAGCTGGGATCTCTAAATGACTGAAAGGAATTGCAGTTTCAGGATCCAGGTGATGAATGATTTTCACAGCTTCATGTCCTATAAAGTATAATACACAGAGCATTTGTCTGTGAAACTGGGGAGGTTTATCAGCTCCTGAAGGACTTTTCAGCTGTGCTTCCAGGCTATTACTGTGCTCCAGAGGTCACATAATGCTTCAACATTACCATTCCAAAGAGCATAAGAAGAGCTTCTGAGCTTCCATTTATTGTTTCTACAACATAGAGAAAATTTAGTTCTGAGGTGAATTTTAAGATTAAATGGCCTGAAATTAATAAGGATTTCAACTTTGGAAAGGGTTGATATCTAAATAAGTTGAACAATTAAGATAGTATGAGGAATATTATGGTAATCTCTTGTGCTAGAAACAGAGATTCAATTTAGAGAAATTTACTTAGAGTTTCCTGTTACGAAAGTACTGATATTTAACAGGTGCTGACTTTGATAGGCACAGACCATAGAACATTAGAAATAAGCAGAAAAGCATCCACTTTTCTATATACAGATAGTTTAATGATTGCTTCTAATGAAAGCCTGGCTTCTAATTACACTAAAAAATGTACTTTGCTGAAATCTGCTCTCAAAGTTAATTTTAAAAGATTGCAATGCAACTTGATTCAGGAACTGGTACCTATTTTTTTTTTTAGGGTTTCCTTTGCACTGCTTTTAGTGGTTAATGCACTTGGCTGTCATTAGCATCCATGTTTTCTTTGCTACTATATCTACAGCATTTCAGGGTAGAGACTTAACGTGCATTTTAGTTACATTCCCAACATACTCCCAGGTGCCAACTACAAGAATCTTAGATGAGCCAGAAGAGAAAAAGTAAGAAATACATTTCAACTGTCAAGCATTTCTTTTTTTCTTAGATTTTTGGCCATAAGATCAGTGCAATTTAGAACTCTTGCTGCAACAGCCAATAGGATTGTGTTGACTAGAACAGGTCTGCAGGAGATTATTTTAAGTATATTGCATGAATCTCTGATTGTCCCAAAAGCACTGTCTGTGCTCATTGGTTTTGGGATGTTGAAGTCTTCTACAATTTTCAAGCATATTGGAAGTTTTCTTCTTTAATACTGAATTTCCATCCCTGCTCAACCCTAAGGAAATGAGTGTTCTGTAAAACTTTCCTAGTGCTCCGTCAGATTGGTTAAATGATCCCACAAAATTATGATGATCTCTTTCCAGTGATTTATCACTCCTTATGTGCTATTTTCTTGTTTGTAAAACAAAATATAAAACAGATTAACTGTTCTGTATGTCTATTGAGAGCTTTATTTAATTTCATTTCACTTAAAAAGGAAATATTTGTTACACTAACTCCTAAATCTTGCAACCATATTGGATCCCAGTGTGCTTTACAGTGCTTTACAAAAGTATGATTGGCAAATGTCATTTCAAAGACTATTTCTAGAGTGAGTAATATCTAGATAATTTGGTGAAAGGGTGTATACACATATATAAAATAGTTGTTATTAGTACTGAAGCAGTGGAAGCTGGATTTCTTTGATATGTCATACGCTGCTGCAATAATTTGCCAGGAAATTAAAGTAATTTCTCTAAAAGATATCTCCCTCTCACCACACCCTCTGTCTTTCAAAAATCTCTGCATCTTTTGGCGTGGGGGTGATTAAAGCATTGGCAGGGAAGCCCCAAGAAGGTTTCTTTTTTTCAATGATAAGAATCAGAATGCTTCATTTTTTCATCCCAATGCATTATGGAAACTGATGAGAATGCAATACTAGTGAAGGAGCAGTGGAAGGAGTAATAACAATATGTATTTAGAGATTATAAAACTCCTTGTGAAAGTCTTTGGTCCAGTTCTGGTCTCTGTTGCAGTTAGGAAACCTGAGCTGACTTTAGTCAAGTATGGATTTCACCTCTGACATTTAAATGTCACTGTTGTTCGCAGTAGTGGGAATACAGAAAGTGCATTATAAAATGAGAATAACCTTTGCACCAAGGTTTTCATCCCAATTGCAATACTCTCTGATGACATCTCATCATTTTTTTCTATCCCTGTTAATGTCAGAGTGACCACTTGAAAGACCCCAAAGGTCAAGGCGCTATTTGCATAATTTCCTACATAATCATAAAAATCAGATTCTAAACACTCCTCAGAAACCTCTGCCTTAACCTTCCTTTATCTCTTTTTCTCCATGATTGAGTCTTCCCCAATAAGCTGGACTGCATATTGACTGCATACTATTCTTTCCTCAGCTATTCTTCCTCTAGTTCTTTTCCCATCTTTCTGTTCATCCACCAGAGGATTCCTTCCCTGGGAGGAGCTGAGCATGCTTAGCTGGAAGGCAAGTTGGGTGGGCAGAAGAGCAGCACTGCAGCTAGGGAACACATTTTACAGCCCTGATGTGATGGAAAGAGGGGAGGGGTTTTGGCTGGGGGAAAGGAGGTTCACACATTTTCTCAGAGGTGCAGAGGGAATAACGCAAACTGTGCTGCGCTCAGGAAGGTACAGAAAAGTGGTGGTGAGAGCGAGTCTGGGAAGAAGTAGGAGGTACTTTGTCACGAATTTTTTCACTTTCTTTAATGCATCTTATGCAGCAGAGCTGTGCCAAAAGGTCGTTGTTGTGACAAAGCACACTTTGAAGGTGTGACGAAGAATATAATCTTTAGAGACTGAAAGCTTTTTGCAGGAGTTTCACATAAAGAAAGGTGCAGATAGCATCACTTCAAAGCTCTGGCTAGCTCTTCACACAATGCTGCCCACCACAGTCTGTTTTCAGCTACACAAAGCCAAGTGTGAGGAAAAATTTTTCTCTTATGATTAACTTTTTTTATGGGTTCTTGAGGTTTAGTTGAAAAAGAAATGTTTTCTATCAAAGTCTGTAAGCACATTAATGTTGTTCTGCTTTTACTGCCTCATCTGAGGTTTATCTAGTTTCTAGTGAAAGGATTTTCAGCGTTTGCCAGAAAAAATGAAAAAAGGCATATTTTCCCTGTGAGATTAGAAAACAAAACATTGTACATTGATTCAAAATTCAAAGCTGAATCCTTCGGCAGCACCAACGGATATGACTTATCACAAATGCAGCTTTTCTTTGGTCAGCTGGAATGTATTTTAACATAACATCATTCATATTCTTATTTCAATTATATGAATTGCTACATTCTGAATGTGTTTTCTATTAAGGGAATCCTGTGTTACATGAACTTTGCTATATAATTCAGAACCATTTCTAGAAAAGACTAGTTTTCTTATGAATGGGTTAAATTCCTGCTCTATTTGAATATGCTGACTTTACCAGGTTTAATTTGTATCAGTATCACTGTACTGAAAAGAAAGTTGGTTTTTTTCACTTGTAATATATCTTAGATAACAGAAAATCAATACTAAAGGAAAATAAATGCAATCCCTCACATCTCCTATAATAGCTTTATTTATTGCTATGATAACATGTAAATATAGGAAATACTTAGAAGTTTTTTAGACTGGGCAAAAGCCTCACAGTGAAAATGTAGCAGTCGTTTAAGGCACTTTTCATTGTGCTTTTAACGCACAACAAATTCATTGGAAATACGTCATTTTGGAGTATGTACAAGAATTAATAATGTGTAAGGAGTCAGTGAAATGTACTGCAAAAGAAAGCCTTCTTTGCTTTTTCTTATGCTGCCATTGAGTGAACTCTCCTGGCTTTGCTGCCTGATTAATGATGTTTCTAAATGTAGCTTCTTAGGCTTGGCCATGGCAGAGGTGGAAACATCTGCCTATGCAGAGAGGACATGGCCTGGCTTGAGTGTTGCAAAATGGACTTCCAGATCTCCAGTTTTCAAAAGAAGGGTCTGCAGTACCACTGAACTGCAGATAAATGTGAACCAGAATGACCCTTTGGCAGCAATACTAGGGAACTTAATATGCAACTTATATTCTAGACAATTGTCTCTTAGAAGGAAATTTTTTGCTTATTGCAAACTGAATAATATGAGATCTTTAAACCAAAGTGATAATGAGGATTCAAAATCTTTAAATTGTACCCTGAAAGTGGATATAGCTCTAGGTAGGTGAAATACAGCCCCAAATACTATTTCATTGTAATGACAGCAATAACTTTTTTTAATGTTGCTCAGATGGGAAAGCTCAGGTGTGTTACTAGAGCTCAGGACTAGATACAAAAGTCTGTCTACACGCAATTGTGATTTTTGAGACCTGTTTGTTTGGGTGCTAATTAATTTTTTAAAATTTTGCTACAGGTACACTAGCGTACTTCAGATATTTGGTATTTGCTTTATATTTGCAACAAAATTTACAAATAGAACTGGATATTGTTCATACTACTTGCACAAGGGAAAATCAAGATGGAGTAATGACATTTGAAATGCTCTTGAAGGATTTTAAATTGAAGAAGATTTAGTCTTCCTAATCCAAATTCAGAATTTCATTGAAGCTCTTTTAGTGTTTTTTTTCCTCTCTTTTTGCTTTTTGCTTGGCAATCTCATCAGATCCTTCTACCCAGAGTTCATCCCACTTGTTATTATCTTGAGCCTCCTCTCTGATCAAAGTTTCCCTGTCTATGACTTCCAAAAGTCTTTGTAAGTTATCTTTTGAGTGAGTCTCGCTGCTGGTTCTCAAATCTGCAGACTGTCCAGGCAGCTGCTCTAAGTTTCATGCATGCTTTCTGAAGCTTCCCTGCATATGAAAAAGTTCTTATTTCCAGTCTAAGGAGACTTATTATTTCATTTATGTTTGAAAAAAGGACAGCATGTAACAAAGTGACTGACAATTGAAGACTGGGCTGTTAAGCAGAGGTCTGGTGGGAGGGGTTGGGAGAGGAAGAGATGTTTGAAGAGAAAACTCTGAATCATCTCCTGAATAAATTCGAGAAACATTTTAAAGATCAAAAAACTACAAGAAATGCATTTATACTGTGATTATTTGACCCTGAATGAATACCAGGTGCCCACCAGAGCCACACTACCACTTCCCTTCTCAGCCAAACAAGGGAGAGAAAATATAAAGCAAGTCTCCTGAGCAAAGTACAGGGAGAGATTACCCACCAATTGCCATCATGTGCTAAACAGACTCCACTCAGGGAAACCAGTTTAATTTCTTGCCAATCAAATATCTTAAAAACATCTTCTCCACACCTCTGTTTCCTTCCCAGGCTTAACTTTACTCACAATTTCTCTATATCCTGCCCCACAGGGGTGCAGGGGATGAGGGAACGAGGTTTGTGGTCAGTTCCTCATACACTGTCTCTACTGCTCCTTCCTCCTTAGGGGGAGGACTCCTCACACCATTTCCCTGCTCCAAGGTGGGGTTCTCCAGTGGATATCTGATCCACCATGGACCTCCACAGGCTGGAGGGGCACAGCTGCCTCAAATTCCTAGGTAAAATCTGAGATCAAGGCAAATCTTTTAATAAACTTTCACTATCATAATAATTATCTGTCTTAAAGGTTTTGAACAGTACTTTGCATTGAAAGAAGCAGATTGGTCTACTGATTTTTTGGGTATCTGCTCTGGCTATTTTTAACAATCTTTTAACATGAAAAGTAAACCAGAGGGCAGCTGCACAGTGTGCAATGTTGATGACTATCTATGGAGATTCAGTTGTCATTACCCAAGCCTTTTAAAAGTTAGGTCTGTAGATTGTATTACTCATCTGCTATTCCCTCTTTGAGCAGATAGGATAAAAGGTCTCTGGAGTGTAATTGGTCCCATTTTCAGACAAATCATTGCAGATGTTATCTAGAAATGCCAGTGACTTCATTACCTTGTCTCAGGCTCCCTCTATAGTCAATTCCCCTGAAAGTTCCTGACAGGTGTCACTGGCGTGTGCTGCAATGCCCACTGTTAGTCTGAATTCAAAACTGATCTTCTGAAATGCAGCCGTGTTCTAAAAAACCAGTCAGCCAGAGCCCCAGCCTCTGGCTGTACAACAATACAGAAATTATAAATTCTGTCAGAGGGTTTGGTGAAGGAGTAAGAATTCAGATAACTTGTCTGTATAATAGTAATAGTTTGTCTGTATGGAAGTCTACATTCTTCTCTGCTAAACCTGAAGGACATTTGGGATGCTTTTTTACATGTCCTTTGTTTCCCAGTAAGCTGTGTATGGAGTCAAAGAATGTGACCTTTGCAATTGGTATTTTGCATTAGAGGCCAGATACCTTAAAGAAAACAGGATATACTCCTCTACAGTGCTCACATGCTAAGCGTCTGCTGAAGTTTGAGAGCCAAGAAAGGTAAGTATCTGCTGAGCACAGCCTGAGCTTCCTCAGCTGTCAAATGAGCAACATTTAATTGAGACTATTCCATATTCAGTAAAGGAGCAGAAGAATCAGAATGCAAACTCTGTACACAGTAAAACTTCCTAGAAGTGATGAATGGGAGTGAAATGACTCTGGGTTTTCTGTTGTTTTTTCATCTGAACCAGAAAGTAAGTCTTTTCTGATTGTGTGTATGGCCACCAGGGCAGTGACCATCCCCCTGTGCTCAGCACTGGTGAGGCCATCCCTCGAATACTTTGTTCAGTTTTGAGCCCCTCACAATAAGAGGGACATTAAGGGGCTGGAGTGAGTCCAGAGAAGGGCAACAGAGTTGATGAAGGGTCTGGAGCACAAGTCTGATGAGGAGCAGCTGAGGGAGCTGGAATTGACCAGTCTGCTCTCTACAGCTACTTAAAAGGAGGGGACAGCAAGGTGGAGATCAGCCTTTTCTCCCAAGTAGCAAGATAGAGCAGGAGAGGAAATGTCCTCTTGTTGCACCAGGGGAGGTTTAGATTGAATATTAGGAATAATTCCTTTGTGGAAAGGATCGTCAATTATTAAAACAGGCTGCCCAGGGAAATGGTGGAGTCACCACCTCTGCTGGAGATATTTCAAAGAGGGGCAGATGTGGCCCTTGGGGACATGGTTTAGTGGTAGATTTGGCAGTGTTAGGCTAACAGATGGACTTGATAATCGTACAGGTCTTTTCCAACCCAAATGAATCTATAATTCCATGCTGTCTTTCTGAACGTCACTCCCACTTGGCAAGCATGTCTGTGTCACCAAAAACTGTATTTCTGTTCTGCTGAATGTGCTGATGTCCACCCCAAAGATGTGTGCTAAATGGCAAACCAGAGTATTTGTACCATTTCTCACCATTGACCTGGCTTTATATAGAATTTGTCTGAGCACTAAACAGGGAGGTGGGATTAGTTATTTACTGGTAGAAAAGTAATAGCACTTTTTTCTAGACAGATATTGTATAGTTCATACTCATGCTTTAGACCAGAGGGAAAAAGAATCAAAAGAGAGGCAGCAAAGCATAATAGTCAAAAAGTAGAGCATCTCTGCATTCTGTGAATGGAACAATGTTGCTTGAAAATGTCAGCCACAACACAAGCACAGAGGTGGGTTTAAGGCTACTTTATATGGGGTTGAAACAGCATACATTGGCAAAGCTCCATCTGGAAAAAAACCACCGCAGCTGGTTGGTCCCATGGGAAAGTTTTGCACTGGTATCTCCCTGGACACAGAGGTGTTTGCTCTGAGACTCCCTGTGACATGTATGAACTTCTTCAGAAATCTGTCCTCCAGCTCTGAGTGACCAGGATTTTGGAGGCAGCAAGTGTTGGTTCCCACAGCCTGAAGTAAGGATATATTCCCTATAGGATACAGCAGTTTCAGAGGAAGTTTATCTAGACACCAGAACATCTTTCAGTGAAAAATTAAGACTAATATTTAGACTAAGTACTTATACACTTATATGGAAAAGTGAAGGTAATTTAATTTTCCTGTTTGCCTCTAACTCAGAAAAAGGGATCAGTACATTAATCAAGTTTCATTTCCCACTGATTAGATGGCAAGAAAAACACACAGAAACTATGGCAAGGGAGGGGTTTTTATGAACATTAGTATGTCTGAAATGCTAGTAATGCAGACCATAAGAGAGTAGCAACAGGACCAGCAAGCAACTATGGAGAAGCTCTGAGGACAAAGGTTGAGTGGACTTTGTGGAAACAGATGGGAATCATGAGTACCCTTTACAAATACCTCTTTCTATCTGGATTTCTGGTGGAGTTTTTTAGCCCTCGTTTACTTGAAATCATTACATTGAACTCTTCATATAGCCTCTGGACTTCCAGAGTATCATATTTCTTTGAGACTGGGGACAGAAGAGGGGCTAATTGGAGCTTTGACTTCAGTTTCCATATTGATGCTTTGTGTATGCTTGTGCTTCCTGCTTTTTTGTAGTGCCACAATTTCTCATTTTAGGCTCATTGATGGCACTTCTGGCACCACTGTGCATGTCTCTCTTCAATTTGTGGGAGAAGTGAATATTATGTTAAAACATTTGACAGCTCCACTCATGCATCTGCTAAAGCAATCACTGCCTCTTCTGCATCATCTCTCTCAGACAGATGCTTTCTGGGAAGTGGGGTTGGTGTGATGAGACCGTTTTTCTTGTCACAGGACTTGCTAGGTTCTTTTTCTGTCAGTAGTGCTCCTGGCTTTTGTTTATCTACTGGAATGCTCCTTCCTTGTATCAGAGCAAACTGATGCACTGGTGCTCCTCTCTATCTGTGAGTAGATGGTCTTCATTACTGGAGCAGCTACTGCTGTGCAAATGGTCTTTATTCTAATACAGCACTTACTGTTTGTTTCAGAATTTTTTCCTATAAAACCTGTCCAGTTGCATGATTGTGGGTAAGAATATGTAAGAGTCCAAGAGTAAAATTTAAAAAAAAAAAAAAAAGAAAAGCCAAAAAGAGGTATGGCATGGTGGCTCCCAGTAGTATTTTGTATATTCAGTAACTGAATGTTCCAACTCTCACACTTGACCTGAGATGCAAAATTGGCATGGGAGAGTGAAACATCTTGGCAGAGGTTCAGAGTGCTTCTCTCATCTAGATGAGAAGCAGGCATGAGATTGAGTCTGACAAGTTAAGTCTTTATCATAGAATCATAGAATCATTAAGATTGGAAAAGACCTTCAAGATCATTGAGTCCAACCTTTATGATTAATGGTGAGTAACCCTCGTCTTGCAGTAAACAGTTTTGTGGCTGTAGATTCAATAATCTGTTTGGGAGTAATTTTTGTCTCTAATTTATCAATAGATCAAGGCTTTTATTCTGCCCTGTGCTCTTTTATATTCCTGCTGGTAAAAGGGTGGATAATAATCAACCCAGACTACTTTCTTGAGTATTTCCAAAAGGCAGTAGTGTCCTTGGGGGCCTGATAAAGTGGCTTTATAGCCAGATTTCCAACATACCTACCAGCACTGCACTGAGCAGTGAGGAGATGTGGTCAGGATGGTCATGGTTGGTTTGGTCCATTGAGATCGACTGCTTGGTAGAACTTCTGCATATTAGAGCCAAATCAGCAAGAATATTAGGAACCACAGATTTTTCTTGCAGCATCTCAGTGATGGATATCTAAGGTATTCTTTCTAATGCAGGCACTCTTGACGAAAATAGTCAATTTTGTTCCTCCCTCTTTCAACCCAGTCTAGCATCAGAAACATGTCTAAGATGGAAATTATGAAAACTAAACCCAGAAATAATCAAGGTGAGGAGATGACACATCACATCCAAGGCAAAACTGAAAATCCCACACAATGGATTAAACTTGGAGTAAATATCTGCTATAACATTAATACCTCCAGCCACTGCCTCTCACTAACCTGCTAATGTTTCTGAGTTGAGAGCAGGAATTATTAAAGTACAAGTGGATCTGCTATGATCCACTGTGGAAGAACCATCAGCAAAAGTAAATGTGACACAGAATGGCAATTGGCCTGGATTGCTTGGTGTAAATGAAAGCTGATGTATTTCAAAGTGCATGGCACCCTGACTTAGTTTGTAATGGAAAAACAGAGAGATTATTATTGAATTGTTTTCTGTGAATGTTTTCTGCCTTTCTCTGAATGAGACCTTTTTTTGGTTGGTCATGGATGCAACAAAAAGGAAGACAAAAATCCTTCCTCCCTCCAGAGTTTCCACTTTTTCTTGTAGATGAAACTGCAGAGCTGCTGCTTTAAAATCTCCCTTTCCAGCCAATCTCTCTCTTACCTGTCACAATGTCCTGTCCCAGTGCACTGCTGCTCTGACCTTCCATCCTGACTCCAAGGGCAGCTGTGTGCCTGCTGACTGCAAATCTCTTCTCTGGACTCTGCAAGCCCAGGGCTCTGCCTGTCTCAGCCCTGCCTGACTGCAGAGATGTACCATGTAGTTTTCTTTTTCCAGACCTTTTGGAGTGTGAAGTGTGATTTCTGCCACAGATGTTCCTAAAATGCAAAGTGGGAACCAGCAATGCAGCAGCACGTTGCGGTGACTGTGACCTCTGGCTGTCCTTGAATTTGCTAAACTGACTCTCAAGAGTTGTGAGTCTTCCCTCACGGCTCTTGGCCCACTGTAGCCTCCGTGTGTAAATCCAAGCTTTTTAACCACACACAATTGGTTAAAAAGAAGTACAGATTGCCTGCCTGCCTTTCCAGCAGCTAATCATCTTGATGTGCTAAGGGTCTGGAAGCGGCACATTTGCTGATGTGCATGGCTTATCCTCCAGCCTTGGTAAACCCCAACCTTTCTTTTGTCTTCATCTTTGCACAGTAGCTAAAACCACAGTCAGGCTTTTGCAGATACCTTAAGGCTGGTCTTGCCCTATTATTAATGTCTTTTCAGGCATCTATTGTCTGTTTATTCTCTTAAATAGGATGGAAAGGCTCTCTGCCAGGAGCATGATGGATTACTGGAAGAATAAAAATGATGGCTATAGAGACATTACATAGCTTCTTAAATATAAATAAGAAACTGGTGTCTCCATGAAAGTACATTTGAGATATTAATCAGCCTTTCTGTCTTATGAAAAACATCATTTCATGCTAATATCTTGCTGTAACATAATTTCAAACAATGTGGCCTAATTCTATCATATCATTAGGTTTCACTGCGTGCAAAGAAAGGTGAATTAAAACAAAAAAATCCTGGAATAATTTTTTCTGTCTGTCAGTTTAAATCATAGCAATTTGTCATTTACACATTAAAACACCTGTTTTTCCATAAAAATACATATTTAGATTCATGAAGTCTGCTGTTGGGAATTATGTAGGAAGGATCATTAGAGTTGATAAGAATGTATGGACTCTAGCCAGAGACAACAAAATTCTGCAATTACTCTTGTGTGAAAGAATGATAGAATTTGACAGATAAATTATTCAAATTACCAACAGTTTTAATATGTTATTTAAAAAACTAAGTTCTTAACATGTAAAAATGAGATGCATGTGTTTCATGAGGAGATAGAACCCTAACCAGTTAACTGCATGCTTTAACTAAATATGCACTACTTGTAAATTCACAGAACTGCTTGTCAGCTTATCATGGGCTTCAGTGGTTTGAATTTTTGGTTCTTTACTCTGGTTCATCCTGCTGCTGCCTTCTCTGAGTAAGCTCTGCATTCAAAAGCTCAGCTTGGCCTGCCAAATTAAAAAAACAGTACAGAAATCTTCTTTTGGTTTTACATAAAGAATGACTTGTCTTTTTCATTGTAGTGAGAACTCAAAACAAAGGATATTTACAAAGCATTTCCTTTTAGAGGTCTTCTTTTTTAATTTAGAGAAGGTAAATTTTGTAACAGATTAGAAATCAATAAAGTCCACAAAATCATCCCCTTCTTGCAGACCAGAGCAGGTATGTAACTAAGGTTTGGGGGTTCCTTCCATAGAGTGCTCTGCTTGAAGCCCTGCAAGAGCTGGCTGGTCAGGCTGGCTGCCCATGAGCACCACCAGGCACCTTCTGCATGCAGCTAGAGAGGCTATTGCATGTGGGTGGAATATGAGGAAAGGCTGAGGGAACAGAGTTTATTCAGCCAGGAGAAGAGAAGGCTTCATAGTGACCTAATTTAAAACCAAATTTTATATTGATTATTGTCACATTTTTCAATAATTTACTTTGAAGTAAACAGCTAAGTAGTTGTTCTCTTCGTACACATTAGCAAACTTTTAGAATTAAATACAAACAAAATCCTTTTAACAGTATTTTTTATTTTCTATCTTGCTCATTTTATAGGCTTATGATATATCATCTTGTCATTAGTAAATAGGATGAATCCAGATGCTTAATATCCAAAGTAATGCAACAGTCCTTTTCCCTGCGCAGCACACACAAAATGCAAACAAATTTTTTCTATTGTGGGTAGTGTTTTTTAAATTTCCTTCTAGGGGACTTCGTGAAGTGGAATTTCACCAATGGACAAGGGGAGAGGAAAACAGGACAGGAACTAGATAGTAAGGTGCCAAATCAGCTTGTTGTTTGCTGTGCAAACTTCTCAGTAATTTTGTTGGTCCAGTGGCCTTTAGGACATATAGGTCATCTTAGAGCGAGGAGAGGTGCTGTTGGGAGACACGTGTGACAAAGAGCAAAATGGTAGTAAATATTTTCTTCTTTCTGGTTAAGCCACTTTGAACTTTTTATTTTGGGACAAGAAAGGCAGAAGTAATCTGTATGTCCGACAAGGTTGTGGAAGCTTTGAAAACTTTTGGAAGAAATTTATTGTTGCAAAGTCAAGCTGTCATTGACTTAAGTGGGAGAAGTGATTGAAGGACCATGGAATTAAAGGATAAGAAATAGAATAGTTAAGAAGTTTCCTAGTTATGCAAATTTGTGTTTTAACATATGAAATTGAAACACAAAGCCAGCAGTAATGCTACAAACCAAGTAGCACCGATGAAATGTTCTCCATGTCTGCTGCCGCTGCTGAGGCAGAGTCCAGCCCTGGTGGGAGCTGTGCTGCACCAAGGAGCAGCTCTGCAGCCACCCAGCCTGGGCTGCTCCCTGCCCTGGCTGTGCTGGCTGCCCAGGGGAACTCTGAGCCTCTGCACAATGCACCACTGCGGCTTGAAGGTGTAGGGACCTCCAGATTTCTTCCAGGAACAGCTAATAGCAAAAAACAGAGTTTCATAAAGCATCTAAACCCAGAATAATGATCAGCAGGTCATTTCTTGCCCTTGGGCTTTCCTTTCCCAGAACATTCTGATTGCGTTGTTAGTCTGAAACCTTGATGGGCAAAGTGGTTGACTCAGTCCTTATTTTCTTCACCTTTTCTTGACCTTTGGAAGGTGATGTCTTATCCTTCTGTAACAAATTTCTGCTTGGCTTAAAAATACTACCTGCAGTACAAAAAAACCTGATTTTATGTGTATTTTGGACCCTTTTGAACCATTTGTATATTTTTATTTTTATTTTATTGCTCAGTTCAGGATCTCCCCCACGATCTCCCCACTCCACACAGACATATCAACATTAGTGGTTAGAAAATACTCAAATTACATTCTTTTTTGATTGCTTTTGGTTTTCAGATTTCAACTCCTTAAATTTTGTGTCTTACTTTATTTGAATGTTCCCAAAGAGTTTCTGTTGCAATGCACAGTTTTATGATGGCCATCTTGTTTGACTGAACTTAATCCCAACTCCTAACACATTTTGTCATACTGGAACTCTGCAATGAAGCAGTGAATAAGAGCTCTGATATTCTTTCAGCCCTCATGTGTGTTGCTGGAACTGCCAGGAGAGCTCCTGTCACTTGATAAAACTTGATGCGATGATTTTATGCCACTCTCAGTACTTCAGTGAATGCTTCTTTCAGAGGTGAGGTTCATGTAAAATCAACAGGTCTCATCACTTTCAGCTGCCTCGTTTCCTTCAGACAGGCACACGCCTTTCTCTGCAGCCTTAACATCTCTCAAGAATTTGTGATTCAACTTGTGACACTACACGTGTTACAATCATTGCAGCTTGATTAGTTTTTACTTCTGACTGAACCAATTGGGTTCATGTTAATTGAAACTCCACACAGAGTCTGCACTTTCTAACAGCATTTCCATCTTTAGCCTAGGTGCCTATTCAGGCATCATTGCCAAGCAGGTTTCTTTTCTTCATTTTTCAGCCGACCCTGGTAAGAACTAAGCAAAATACTAGATTGTATATTCAACCCTCTATGTTCAGATATTTTTATTGAGGAAACTTTGTTGTTTAATTAATATCTGTACAATTGATCTCCTGTCAAAGGCACCTCACTCTATATCACTCAGATATGGTTTTGGTGTGAGATAGCAGGGTCATAACAGATGTGTCTATGGGAGTTGCTACAGAATGCCATAAATTGAAGGGTATTTTTCAGAGGAGTCAAACTCCATGGTTTTTTAAAACCAAAGTCCAGTAGCCTCTCAGCTTGCACAGGCATCAAAGTTTCAGATATTGTATGTTCCTCTGGTGAGCCTTTAAGTGGCAGCTACACCATGTGACAATAAAATACATTTCCCTTTGCAATCAGCTTCTGTGAGAGGCTGAAAACAAATCCAGGTTTATTCACTCTTGAAGTAGTTCTGCTTTTGAAACCACTATCATCCTGTATTTCTTCTCTGAAGAGTACATTCTTGTTTCCATTTGTTCTGAATTTGTTTTGCTGATCTCAAGTATTAGTTTTTTCTAAAATGTATTTCCAACAAAACTCATCTTCCATGTTCTCTGACACTTGGTTACTTTTTGAAGCACTGGTTGATGGATGCAGCAGTACTTTTCCATGAGTTTCAACATTTTACTTAATGTTAAATCTTTGCAGAAGTCTTCCAGGCCATTTATAGAGTGACAGATCCTATCTCTGCAATATCTCAGCAGTGTTACTTTGCAATGTGATCTACAACAGCTAGAACACTCATGGACTCCAGCTTGTATTAGTTTGCTTGGATAAAGATTCTCAAGATTATGAGCATTTTTTGATTAATACTGCAGTTTTTTCCACTACTATCCCTGTACAAAACTTCAGCTCATTCTGGAGTGTCTCACTGGAAAGGCCTGTTCATCCTGGTACCCTGGGCTGATTGAAACATTTCTACAGAAGTAAAAGGAAGGTTTTATCCATGTCAGGTTTGAGGAACTTCTTTGCAGACTAATATTGTTTTGTCACGAAGAGTTTATTACAGCCTCTGTACTGTAATATCTGCAATAGAAATATCATTTTATAAATAGACCCAAAGGTTATTGAACAATGCAGTTGAACATACCCAGAATCAAATCAAGTGTGATTACATTGTATGAGCTGGCACTTGGAAGTCTGTGATGGAATTCGAAAAGGATAATCTTGAACCACTATCAACCTACCTGAATTTAATTTACATTCTGTGCCAGAGTGACTGGGAAAGTGAATTGGCTGTGTGCTGAGCAGGAATCTAGAAAATGTCTTGCATCCAAACATCTTCTATACTAGGAATGGACAAACTAGGGAATTATTTATAAATTAGTACACCTTCTCTCACTTCCCTCCAACAGGTAAAGTAGCTTTTAAAATACAGAGCATTTTAAAAAAATCTCCACCCCTTTTTTTTGACTACACAAGTTCAGTTAAAGCTAAGCAGATAAGAAAAAATAAGTTTCCAGCATTTTCAGGATCAGGAAGGGGACAGGAGAGAAAATTGATTTACCTTGCCAAGATTCACCTTTCTGATTGTCTTCAGGGTGACAAACCTTAAGTTTCTACTTTTTCTTTTCTCCTTCTCTTTCCCCTACAGTATAAAATAGGGCAGATTCCTTGTGGATACTGAGAACTCAAAGCAGGTTTTGTTGACCGTCCTTCAGATCCACCAGTTTCCAGTGACTCCTTCATTCATTAGCCCTACATGCATTTTAATTTGGGGGATTTGGTTAAACAAATGGCAGAAAGTGACAGCTATTTTCCATTGGGCTGTGAAACCAATAACAGTGTTTGTTCTTCTCATGTGTATGGTGATATGGGCTGGTCTGTTGATTTGACTTTTTTTATCAGAGATGACAAATCTGTGACTCATGCCCACAAAACTGTGACTGATGGGTGCATGGCTGCAGTGTTGGCCCTTTTTTACATTTTTATATATTTAGAATGCATTTGATGTGGAGGGACCCAGACCAGCAGAAATCATGAAGAAGACAAGAAAAATTGCTGATATTTCTGATTAGTGGCTGAATGTAAAATTAAATATGTTGCTGAACATGCACTGACACTTGAAGTCCAGAGAGATCACATGTTCTTGACATCTCTACCTTGAACCTCCTGAAATTCACTTCTGCCCTCCTGCCATTGTTTTTGTTGGTACATTTTCCCCGTTTCATTCTCTCTGCAGAGTTGATGTCCCTGTCCTCTACAGCTCTTCTCAGAAAATTTCTAACTGTCTCTGGCAAAGCACCTGTTAGTAGAGTTGTTCTATCAAGGACTGACCAGCCCAGGACTTTGCTGAAGGTGTCTGCATGTCTAGACCTGCCCTTTAAGGGTAAACTATGATTCAGTTTTCAGTAGATGAATAGAAACCTGATTTAATCACCATGAATTTATTTTCACAGGTAGATTATGAGAGGTCCATTTTAAAGTAGGAAAGATCTTGAATAAAGTAGAAGAGGGTAGAAAAGAGCAACAAAACTTCTTTTTGGTGTTAGTATACAGAAGGCTTAAAATTATGCAAAAGAAGATGCAAGCATAGTTTTGCCAGACTTTTTTTTTTTTTTTTAACTGACAGTGCTAGTGGTAGTTGCACATCTGATTAGGATATAGATGTGATCAGGGAGATAGAATTCCAAATCAATTTTTGACAGAAACCAAGGGAAGAGACAAAAAAGGTAGGAATCTGGATTACTGAGCAAGAGTTCATGTCAGTTTTATAGAGATAATATGAATCAGTTGTCTCTCAAGCACACGACATGAAGGGTGCATATTGTTCTGGTCCAAAGTGGTGACCAAGGCATGTGCTGATGCCAGAGAAGTATGGTCTATATGTGAGAGTACTGAGGAATTGAATAGGAAGGAGTGTATTGGGCTGAAAATTGGCTCAGACCAGAGGTACACAAACAGGAGGTTAAATGTTTTTGAATTAAATGTCTTTATAAACTGTAAAGAACTCAGCTATAAGCACCTGCATTGGAAAATATCTGTGTATGGCCTTCATGACATATTGGCCAAGTAGCACAGACATGGTAAATGACAGTATAATCCTCAAATACATGAAAAGAAGTATTTCTGGTAGAAGAGGAGTAATTGACACCAATATAAACAGCTCTGCTGTTGCCTCATTTGTAAATAAGCTTTTTATTCAACTGTGAGAAGGATTTTGAGAAAGAATGAGCCCATTTTTTAGGGTAAGCTAGAGTTCTTTGGCTTAGATAGTATCTTGAGAGCTAAAAGGGGATATGATTGTGAAAATAAATGAGATTAAACATCAAGTTATAACTAAACTGAAGGACAATGTCACCATAGGAACAAATGCTATAAGAAGTCCACCAATAGGTTAAGACTAGGAAACAGAAGCATCATGGTTTTAAACAATCTGTTTGGGACAGAAAAAACCCCAAACTCACAAAACCCCTCTATTAAATCCACAATGTACCTTGCTTAGCTGATGAAAAGGTGTACATAAAGCAGTGCAAAGATGTTGCAGGGTATCATTCAGTGACTCAGGACTCTTTCAGTTCCTCTGCTTCTAAGCATAACAAAAGACATTTTTACCTGATGATAATGAGGGCTAGACTGAGTTCATATAGATGAAAGCTATCAGATTTTGAGGACTTGAGGTGCTGCTCCCAGCACAAAGGTAGAGTGGCTAAAAGCTAACTTTGCAGGTGTCGATCACAGTTCACCCGCCAGCTCTGGGAAGGTCTCAGATCCTTCTGGGAAGGTGGGATCTCTATGGCTGTAGCAAGGCTGGCTTACAGGACCCTGCTGTGTATTCAGAGGCTGAGGCAGAGGCACAGGGGCTGCACTGTCTGTTCCTGTGCTCTCAGCCCTGTGTGCAGTGAGGAGCGAGTGAGCAGCACGTGGTTTGGAGAGTCTCAGTGGGACCACCAAACTGGAGAGTGCTGTTTCTAAACTATGACAACTTTTCAGTAAACAACATGAGTAATGTCTCATTTCTGTTTTCTGTCTCATCCTTGTTGCTCTGGAAAAGCAATTTACTTATACAAGTGGATTGGGGGGGATTTGTTTTTCATCTGAGAGATTTTTCTCATTTTGGGGAAAGATTTATTTTCTGCGTGTCTCCCCTTGACTCTGCCATTCTTAAGTTGCAAACAGAGAATTTGTTCTTTCACCCTCTTTTGTATGTAAGTGGTGGAGAAGGGATGTTGATTTCCTTATTCCTCATCTACTTTGGATGTCTGGGCCAGCCTAAAATATCATCAATTATCGTGAGTCTGCAATTAGACTTGGCAGCCCCATTGCTTTTCAATACGTACCGTTCCCTGTCTAATGCTTAACTTCAGCAATAACGGCAGGAACTCCACTTCATGGCTTTGTTCTGCCTGCAGAGACTAATTGCAGGAGACATAGTCTGTAACTAACCACCTCTTCTATATACTTCTGCACTAATATCATGCCATCTTTTCCGTAGAAGGAATGTTCCCAGTTTTATCAACTTTGATCTCATTGGAATAAATTTTCTGCTTTCATTTATGTGCAAATGACACTCAAAATAAATACCCTTTTGAACATGATGTTGGACCATGGAGTACATGGCAAAATAATTCCAGTTACAAGAGCTGTTTAAGTATCTAGAATTTCCAGCCCAAAATTGTTTTCAGAGTCTTCAAAGATTCCTATTTTCCCCAAACTGAGATGGAAAAAAATAAAAATACTGGATTGGTGGAAGGAATGGAAACATCTAGAAATCATAATGAGCCTGCAATGTCTGATTTGGATTTACTGAGTTAAAAGGAGATTCTCTTTTGCGTCTGGGTTTTGAAATTGGTTCTACATGCCCACATTAATAAAATCAGTAATTCAGGGACTTCAGGCCAATTCCCCACTTCTACCAGCCAGACTACAGCACTTGTACTGCCTAAAAACTCTTGGTAAGCTTTAATAACACAATAATATTGGAAAAGACACAGATATTGCCAGAAAAGAATGTATAGCTGTCTTAGCTTCACCGCAGGCAGGATCAGCAGTGAAAAATATGTCCTGCTGAGCACTGAACCTTGCTATCCCAGCTTCCACACCCAGAGAAAATAACAAACATATTTGGGCTGACCCTCATCATTAAGGAAAATTATTCACACAATAGATATGGGGGGGTGAAACCAGCCAGAAACAGTAATGGGGGTTGAGATTGTTCCCCATAATTGATCTTTAACTACAGTGGGGAGTGTGGCTGTCTCCTCACTGCTTTCTTTTTCTCATTAGAGCTGTAACTGAGTATCTGTGAAAGTCTTAGTGTGATGCATTCAATATTTTGAGGAGAAACTCAGCTATCTGCCTAGAGAAGGTAGTTTCTGACAACTAGGATATCCTCATTTTTGTAATTCATAAGAATTCATGTGACTTCATAAGGATTGACATGAATTGGTGATTATAACAAATAAAAAAGTGTGTAAATATAAAGATAATTTATTTATTGAGTTTTCATCATCTTGCTGAAATCAATATAGCCATGAATGCAAAAAATCATAGAAAGCATAGCTACATATGACCATACAGTGTCACATAACCTAAACTAATGGAGACCCTTCTCTAATTTTCAGGAAAATTCTTTTGAAAATATTTTTATTTTGCTTTTCTTCACAGAGAAAAAAACCCTCTTTGTCATAGGAATTTTTAATCCATAGTAATTTTATAATAAATTTTACAGGATACTTCTGTGCTTCTCCAACCTATGTTACATCTCCAGTGGTAAAAGCCCAGAGTAAGACAAGCAATAAAACTTTCTAGGGGCCACCAGCTGGAAGATACATTTGATTTCTTCTAAATAAAGAAGGTACTGTTGCCGGGTTCATATAATTCTGAGTATTAATTTAAACTTGAAAGGGATTACTAGCTCAAAGTTAACGTTAGTGTGGAACCCAGAAGTTTGGACTCAGGAAAGACTAATTGCCATCTTGCTCCTTTGTTCTGCATGAATGGATGGTACGTTTATATTTAAATACTTACTTGATTACCTGGCCTGTCCCTTTGGCTCCACAGATAGGGAGTTACTCTCAAAGAACAGGCTGGAGCTTGCTGTAGTTGGAAAAATCCCAGCATGTTTATGACAGACACAAACGCTGCCTTACGTAAGAGAGAAAGTTTTATCTCTGAGCTGTTTGTGAGGAGCCAGGACACAGGAACCTGCTTAGTTCAGTGTGTACCCTCATAGCTGGGTCACACAAGAAGAAAAAAGATCAGTAGGGTCTGAGCTGTCTGGTTTGTGGGCTTATTTAATGCAAAAACAGACAATAGGTACTGCTCTCCTGGGCATTTTGGGTCCTAACTGTAATTTACCAAGCAAAACAACTTGTTTAGCTAAATGGCTTCCAAAAAAGTCATATCATCTGATGTGGATATACCAAGAGATGACAATTCTGCCGCTCTTGTTATTACGCTGTTTATTAGTCCTTAAGAAAATTAGTCATCAGCTTCACTGAAAATTCATTTCAGTAAGTGTTATCAAAATCTATTTATTCCTTGTACTTCTTCTACACTACACTGGAGAACTTGCAATTTCTAGTATTCTAAACTCTTTCGCATTTTCTTACTGTAGAATTAGGTAATGGATACTTAAAATTGCTTTTTGGTTTCTCTTTCACAAACTTTAGGAGAGCAATTTATTAAGCTTTGTCTGTAAGAACTCTTTGCCAGCAGTCAGATCACTTTATCCATAATATCTTCACCTTTCTCTGTTGCCTAGAGAAAATGACAGTGAGAAAATACATACGGAAATTGCATTTCCACCAAATTTTAAAAGACTTTTGAAGAGAAATACAGTTAAAACACCAAAAGCGTGTTTGTTTTACACTCTGTGGTGATGTGAATGGTCTAGTACAAAGCAGGTAAATCTCAGGCTTTATGCAGTTTTTATATTGATGCATCTCTTTGTTTTTGCATTATATTGACGCATTTCTTAGTTTTTGCAAGCAATTATTCTTACTTTCTATTATGTCAGTTTAGAGGTAAGTGGCAAAAATTCACTACTGTGAATTCTTATCTCAATCAAAATGAGCTCTTCATATACTTAGGAAAAATGGTGTGATGATGCCTTTGTTTTAACAGTGTAGAATCCAATGAAAATTGTTTAAAAGTCTGAACTATTCTACCCACTATATGAAAGTAATAGAGGCTTTTGTAACATTTCTAAAGAAAATAAACTGGCACCCGTTTCCATTCATATGATGACTGTAGTGTCTGTTTCATGTCAGATACAAAACAAAAGTTATAATTTGTCACCTAATGCTCTAACGAAATATACTGGATAGCACAGCTATAAAGACTGGGAGAATGACAGCCAGAAAGCGAGGCTGACACATTTTATGCTCTCCTTCTCCACTTGGTTCCACTTGAAAGAGGCCAGACCTGCAGCAATGGGGACCTGGGGTGTGGGACCCTCTGCTGATGAAGAAATACCCTTTCAGACAGAAACTGTGGGTACAGCTGGCTTCCCACCAGTCTGCAGCTCCTGCAGCAAACAGAAAACCAGCAGGACACATCCCGAGTCATAGTGCACCTCAGCACAGCATCCTGCACCCTGGCAGTGGCCTGGGGGGCAGCCCTGGTGTGAATCAGGTCTGCAGGGAGGAATGAGGCAGTCCTGATGGATGGTGACTAAGGAAAGGCTGTTCCCCCTTGTCCTGGTTTGAAGGACAGGTGTCTGCCAGTAGAGGCAGAAGTTTCCTCTGAAATAGAGGCTTTAATTCTACTC
>JAOTQP010001286.1:69585824-69596927 GCA_026413545.1 Cichladusa arquata | reverse complement strand
GCTCCATTGGCATGATAATGGGAAAAATTCTTCAAATTGACACAGTAACAGAAAAAAACACTCAACCCCCAACACCCCTGCCTCTCCTTTGAAATTGCAGAGAATGCTTGCCAGTGCTTAGTGGCAGATTTCATTTCACAAAAACCATTTGAGTTAATTCTGTAAATATTTCTCCACCCCACTGGAAAGATGTCATGCAATTTGATAATATACATGAACTGCATCTCCATCCCCTGCTCCTACCTGATCATTAAAAACAGAGTTTTGCACTTCACACCCTACTGGGTGCTGACATTGTTACAACCTGATGCTCTTTCTGCTTGAGGAGCATGGTAGCTTGAGATCTAACTAACCTGTGCCACTGAAAATCTAATTATACTTATGCTTTCTCCTGCCAGGGCTGACAGCAAGCTGAAATCTTTGGCAGGTGTTTCATTTCCATAACTATTTGTGCACTGTGCTGTGCCTCCTGCAGTGAGCCCACACAGTACCTGCTTGTCTGATGACTGTGATGAGAGAGACTCACTGAGGTGCCTTCCCTGCTTCTGTGATCCCTGCTGGTGAAATAAACAGCCTCCTACATGGCAAGCTCACTTCCTGCTTGTTTGGGGATTTAAGCATAGTAAGAGTTCTCTTGCAGACAGGAAGTAAAGTTTGTACTGCTAGAAGGTAACTTCTCTAGTATCAGAGCTGATAGAGCAGAAAAAAAGAGAATGCTTTTAGATGCACAGATATACTTTAAAGTGTAATTGGATTGAATTAGATGGGATTTCTCAGCATTATTTATAAAGGAAGGGTCAGACTTACATGGAGGATGATATGAAGAGCACTTGTCTAGGAAGACTCATTCTAGCACACATGACAGTAGTGTAAGTGGGAAAGTGAACTGTTTACAGCAGAAAAACTGCAACATGACATTTGAAATTTCTGGGTTTCCTTGACCATTGCTTGGCGGGGGAAAAGGGTACAAGGATGACAGCACAGGGTGCTGAATTTTCTCAAAACAATCTGTTTGCATTAAAAGGCCAGACAGTCCCAAAGACTGTGTGACTTAATAAGTGTTGTGTGTTCTCTCATCAACCATAGTTGTAGAGTTTAGCTTTTATTTGCTCAGATTCTTTCTGGGAGAAGAAAGAGCAACCCAAGAATAAAGCAGGCAAGCAGGCAAGCCAGGTAAATCTCCTAAAAACTCGAGTGGTTACAGCTCACTCTGCAAGTGTGGTGCCATGACAGCCTATTTACACATTTAACAGATTCAGCCAATTTACCAATTACCAGGCAGTGCCAAGAGCAGTGCTTTGGGCGGCTTGGTAGCTGCTGTTTCAGCTCTAAATTGAAAAATAGTAGTAAGTGCTACCCTGGTACAGATGTGTGCAGAAAGACCAGCTAAAAGCACCATGGGGTTTGACAGTCTTCTAGGGCCCTTCTCTTCCTCCTCAGCAGAATCTGCCTCTGGGCTGAGACTCTGGTGGTGTGGTGACCATGACTGCAGAAGCTCCCACCAAGTTGGTTCTTCCCTCAGGCAGGGACCCCACCTGGGTTACTGCCACCAGCTGTGTGTTCATCCAGGCTCACAGGGAGCTGGCTGTTCAGTAAGGTTGCATCAGGACACCACTAGCACAGTAACCTTCCTGATATCCCCACTCCCTAGCAAAAAACCCCTCCCCACACTGAATTGCTAGGAAGAGAGATGTGGAGTTCTGAGTGAAAGAGCCACCTTTGCATCAGCTGGTGTGTGTTGCTGGTGATATCAACTTGTTTGTATCAGTTTTGAAGCTGGACTGTCTTTTTTCTTTTTCTTCTGTGTATGGATTGCAGGTTCTCCTCTCCTCTTATCCTTGCTTTCCTGTTCTTTTTTTCCTTTGATACTTCTCCTCTCTTCCTTTTATCCAAACGAGCTTCTGCAGCCAGAATAAAAATTGCTGGAGGGTTTAACCTGGGGAATTATGTCTACTTTGCTTGCTGGTTCAGATAAGGCTTATACAGTTAAAGAATACATACAGCTGCTGGAAGGCATTTAACACAGGGGATTATTTCCAGGTACCTTTGCTGAACTGCCCTTCAAGGATGGGAAACAAAAGTATCTCATTTTACAGCTGCTAAAATCCTGTGCTAAGTCAAACATGCTATGCTAAGTCAAGGAACGCTGCTGGGTTTGCTGGTGTATGAAGTGTGTACGCCCTGGCAAGTGAACTGCAGTCCTTGGGAGAAGCAGTAGCAGTCATAGCCCTCTGTACTGGGAAGCAATCTATTTCTGTGTGATCTGATGTGCTCTCTCAAGCTCGTGGAGATGCTATCTCACAGAAAAATAGACCCTCTCTATGCTTTTTTCCCGCAAACAAGTAGGAAGTTTTTAACTTTTTTTTTTTAATAACATGCTCTCTTGCATTTTGTTAGAACACTGATCTCAAACTCTTCTATTCCTGCAGCGGGTGAGGGCTGAGGAAACAGCCTACTATTTCTAAACAGGCATAGTGAGTTCTTTCCTGTTATAGTTGGTAATTTTTATAAAATATTTCAGAAAGTTTGACAACTAATAATAAACATTAAAAATGTCCTATCCTAGAGCCAGTATAAAATTTCCCTCAGTTTTGGGCTGAGTACCTTGTCACTATGCTATGTACAGCCTACATCTCACAAAGCCACTGTCTTCGAATAAAAGGATTTCAAGTAATGCTAAAGGTCATGCCTCAATGTGTTCTCATGTTTATCCACCCTAATTTTTGGAAATACTTATATTTTACAGTAGTAAATATTCTAGTTTCAACAATGTGGCAATTGTTTTGTGTATGAGCGTGTACCTCTGAAATGCAGCATGTCTCCTTCTGTGTTTAAGTCATTAGTTCACATTTTTCTTTATTCTTGAAATCTAGTGATTAAATGTGACCTCCCATTTCAATTTACAAAACTACTATTGAAATGGTTTTTTGAGTTACTGGAATTATTTGGTCAGAAGCACTATATAATACATTTCAAAGAGCTGGGAAGACAAGTAGGAGAAGGGAATATGTGCTTTAAATTAGGCCTGTTTTTGTTACCATAGCAATGTAATAACACAGCAAACTCTCCACAGATATTATTCCAAATATCCTACCTTTGCAGTTTCTCATGGACATAGAAAGACCAGCTACAATTCTTTTCCTTGTCAAATCCCAGTATGTGGCAATCAGGGAGTAGGGAAAATCCTCTTTTGGTGTTCCTTCTTTGTTGATTTCTATTAGTAATTTGAAATACTTTATCACAGGTGATAGTTGTATTCATGTGTTGATTCCATTCCACAGTTATAGCTGGCATAAACAATCAAAATTGTATTGAAATAAAGTAAAAAAACAATAGAGCCATGAAAGGAAACTGATCATATCTCAGATACAAATGACAGGGAACTGGGATATGATTGCAGGCTGTGTGCAATGCAGGTAGATCAGTCAGAAGGCACTAAAGAAATTTCACGGAATGTTGAAGTGCTGGCAAGGTCTACCACTTAAAACAGGACATCAGACACATCAGTGAAAACCTGATTATTCACCAAAGCCAGGGTCAAAAGGCAATGGTCAGACAAAAGGTTAGGGAGAGACTGACAGTCTGGGCAACTTCTTAAAATGGGAACAGAATGTCAAGCAAGGCTTGCTGTTGTCCCAGCTCTGATGGAAAAAGCAGACCTGTCTTGCCATAGAGTAGGAGACTAGCTGATGATGGGGTTCAGCTCACTGGCTCTCCAGCACAGGTCAGACTGGGCTCCAAAAGAGTATTCCACTTAGACTTGCTCTCAGACAATTGTCTGTAGTAAAGTTATGTGTTGGTGAAAAGAGATGGTTAGAAACGGAGCTACCTGGAGCCTACAGCTCTGTCACAGGAATACCTGCAGGATAACAGCTTTGCCATGATCCAAAGCCTTTGGCTGAACTTCAGAGCACCTTTTATTAGCCTGGCCTTTGTTTTCTGATTTGCTTTAGATGAGAATGCATTGGTGCTAGTGAGTCAGCTTATTGCAAATAAAGTGCCTGTAAGCTTGTAAATGCTCGTCTCAGCGTGTTGAACTGCTGTTCTCCAGTTACAAATGATTACTGAGTTGTCATCTGTACAGCCATTTGGGTTCTTTTATTATGCTTAAAATTGGTCCTTTGCCTTGATGGACAAACCTCAGTTTTGAGATCTTACAGCTCATGACTTCAGCTGACCCCTTATAAACTAATAATCAACTAGTTCTCTGGAGCTGAGTCATCTTTAACTTTCCCTTATTCCCAGCAACCAGACATCAAAATTCATACTTCAAAATCTCATAATAGAAATTGCTGCCTGTCTGACTCCAGTGGTGAAGTTGGATTTGCCATACATTTCCTTTGCTTTTTCTTTCACCACACTGATCATGCTGGTCCAATTAAAAAATCAAAGTTCTTATGCTTTCAAAATTTAATTTTGGGTTCTGACATTATATTTGTGCCAATTTAGGCATTGTATGTGTATTGTAACTGTGATGGTCCTGAATCCACTGAACTGAATGTCTTGCATTAACTCATTTTTTACAGTGTGGTTTGAAAAGGATTTCTGTCATCATTGAGATATGTGATGCAAGGGGATGGACACTCAAACAGGTGAAGTTCATGTCCCACAGAGCTTGTGATCTAAATTTGTGGTAGGCAAGCTCTGTTCCTGTTTCCTTTCAGAAAAAGTGACAACAATGGTTCCCCAGTGACTGCTTTAGCTGATGTACTTATATCAATTTTTCTTGCCATCAGTCAGTCAGGGCTCTCTGTTGCTCCTTTATATCAGTACAGAAAAGAACATGAAACTGCCAGTTAAAAAAGTGATTTTGTTCTGTTTTTCATACAGCATTTATTTAACTTTAAAAAAAAAAACAATCAACCAACTAAACCCAAGCAGCAATAACAACAAAACGAAACAATCAACCAAACAAACCAATGAAACCAAACTGCAATGTGCACAACCAGTGCACAAATGTGTATCTTCCTGGCAAAATCTCTACCAAGGAGACAAATCAACATAGCCCAGCAGGGTGACAATTTATCCAGTCATAATGTTCTCAGTGCTCTCATCATACCACTATGAGCTCCTGAGAGAAGAGCTGTGAGCATTATAATGCAGAGTCTTTACTTTTCTCTTTTGAACTCATGTATGTGCTGCAAATCTGCAACACCAAACTAGAATCAGATAAAATTTGTAGAACATCATAAAGACATCACAAGCTTTCATTACTCAAGGGATGTCAACTTTTTTTTTTTTCCTTTGGGGAAATAAAAAAAAAGAATGTTTGTATGTGCGACAGAATCTTTTGTTCTTTAAGAAAAAGAAATTAAATCCATTAATAATATGAAGCTTGGATTTTCAGTCCTGCCAGTCTAGTGTTCAGACAGCACCTGCTCCTACCTGACTGTCGTAAAGCCACCCCAAAATAATTAAGAGTGGGAGTAGCAAAGGATGTGTTTTCAAATGAGTTTTTGATTCTCTACCCAGTTTTTAGCCTTTAAGATATAACAGCTGCATATTTCAAATTCTTCTTCACAACCATGATACTTGAGCAGGAGATAGAGAAGCAAGGGGAACTTACTACTTCCCTCTTCTCCCCGACTTGAAGAAAAAAGTTTCCAAAATTCAAGGCTTCTAAATACTGCACAGGTGCTCAGGCTTTTTAAGCCATCTTCAACCTACAATGTACAGAAAGAGAGAAGTCTCCTGCTCACAGAGGCTGATTAACTCAATTTTTATCTCTTTGCTCAGAACTGATAGTGAACAAATATATCAGAAACCTGAGCAAGACAGCCCGAAAGTAATAATGTGCCTGTTGAAATCCTCAAGTAAAAATTAGACTCTCTACATAAAAAAATATATTTAAAATATAAACTGAAAAATACTTTAAAAGTGTTTCCTTCCTTCAAGTCACCCATCTATTAACCTGAAAATTTTCCCTGCTTCGAGTGAAATATTAATAGCCCTGACTTCTGCAAGAGAAACGGAAAATGACAAATTTTTTGTTAATGTTTCGTGGTTAAAAAAGAGTCCAGTGAAAAGTCTCTGTGTTAGCCTGTTACAACATGAGTTGATCTTATAATTCTTACTGTGCTTAAAACTTACAGCTGGTATCAGACGCTGTTTTCCTTGCAGGCTTGTAAACTAGAAAATGGATTACTACTAAAACCATGAAGATGCCTTCTTCCCATCTTCACATTAAAAGAATAAAAGTGAAGTTTTTAAAAAACGAAGTGATTTTTAGGGTGGTTTTTTTTTTGTTTGTTTGGTTTTTTTCTTTTTTTGTTTTGTTTTTTTGTTTTTGTGGGTTTTTTAAATTTAGTAAATGATTATAAATATCCTGAGTTTTAGCTATAAGTCCCGTAAAAAGACAATGCGTGGTTTCAGAGCTGCACAACTATCACTGCTGGATGTTCAGTGCAACAGCACCCTCTATGTCTGATAACTTCTAAATGCATCCCCTGCTCCAAGGTGCACTGTGCCAGGTGACAATGCCATTGCTCATTATCTACGGGCCTCTTAATCTGACCTCAATTGCTCACAAAGATTAAAAGCAAATTATAAACTTAAGAGTATTTAAATACATAAAGAACAGAGTAAAAAAGAGCAGGAGTTCAGTGCAACTCTTTGCCCGTTATCTTTCTTTTGTTTAGTAAAAAAACCCTTATTTTCCTGGCAAAGAAATTGCATGATGCAATTTATGCTGCTTTTAGTAAAGGATTTGGTGTTACATGTTATGTAAACTTTTAAATTTACATAAAATAGAAATTAGTGCAGCACAAGAGTCAAAGGAGACACAAGAGTGGGTTTTACTGAAATAAAAATAAAATGCTGGAAGACAGTTACTTGAGTTATCCGTGAACTGCAATTTGAAAAATAGAGCCACAGGAGTCAAGGCAAATGCAGTTCTAGGCTGTGGGAGACATATTATTTCTGCAAAGATAAGGAGTATTGAAATACATTGTCCTTTTACAAAACATTGCTAAAATCTTCCCTGACATGTAATGTGCAATTATGGTCACTTATCTTTTTTAAAGCAACAGTGCAAAATCAGACAGGAACACTGACAAAATAATGTATAAAGGAAAAAAGATTAAAAATGGCAGACTTTTTTTTAAAAAGGGAAACATAGATATCCTTGTTGTTGCAGGTTTTTGGTTTTGTTTTTATTTTTTCCTTAATAAAAATCTTAAGAAGAAGAAGTTTGCCATCACATTAATGGGGGGAAATCAAATTAATTTTTGTTCCCTGTTAGTGAAGCTAGTGTTTCACTTACTCTGTCATGATTTTTGGTGAGAAGAGTAAAGAGCAAAGCCTCCTGGCTATAAAGAGGTCAGAGAAAGTATGGAAGTTTCCAATTCATATTTTTGGCCCACTGATTTTCTTATAGGTTATAGACGAACCCTTCAAATAGAACAGCTGGAGCTGCTGGCAGTGTTTTCTTCTCTGGTGATACCTTTACCATAAGTGGAGTTTTGATTGAAGAGTGAAGGCTCCCTCTTGTGTAAATGTGTAAAAACATTTTGGTTATGGTGCTCTCTGTTTGTGTGTGAGGGCTGTACATTTGATTTGTTATGGTCTCCAAAACAGATGTATTTGCTCTTGGATTGAAGTAGCAAAAGCTGTCAGAAAGGTTTTGTCATTTCATTCAGAGCTAGTTGTTGATGCTGTCAGTGGCTTTACTGTAGGGCTGCCCCATTCCCTGGAGGGCAGAAATACAGAAGTTTCAAAGATCTGGCTGTTATTTAGAACTACTGGCGTATGGTGAAGGGATTTGGTAACACTCACAGTATTAGTTTGCCTATTCAAAATACCTACAGGTAACTTTTCCAAGGTTCATTAATTCCTGCATTATTTCTGTACTACTTGAATATTATTTTTACTTTTTTTAAAAATATGCTTTCATCTGGAATATGCATTTGAATCAAACCATCAAAGCCTTCACTCATTTTCCTAGTCATGCTCTAAGTCTGTGCTGCCAACTGTATCAGTCACTGTACCAGCCCCTTTAAGAGTGTTTTTAGGGGAAGTTCACAAGGTTGTGCTGTATGATTTTCCACGTCAGAGTCTGGATAACTACTCCATGACACTTTAAATTTCAGACCAGCTTCTGCCTCCAAGGCTGTTTGCTGCCTGCGTGGGTTTCCTGTTATTAGGTGTTTTAAAAATTTTATTCTTAGAAAGTTATTCTTAGAAAATGTGAAGAATTGTTTGTTAGTACTGATCTACAAGGAAAGGGGTCAACTCTTTGTTACCTTCTGAAGTGGTGTATAAGAAAAATTAAATCAGATGGTGTTTGAGATATACCTGGAAAACTGTATTGTTTTCTCCTTTCTAGGAATGCTTCCAAAAACAAACTTAGTAATTGTTTATAGGTGATACTTTGAAGAAAACAAGCATTGTATTGAGTAACTGCTTAATAGAAAGCCACAAACCAGCCTTGCACATTTTCATGGCTTTAGGGTTGAAATTTTACAATGGAATTTGGAAGATTTGACTACTTGGGTCACAGAGAAAACAAGAGCAAAAGATTTCATTCTCTGCCACACATTCATATTTTGATAGATATTTCCCTTTTTCTTTAGTTAACTTTTTACTGTTTCATTCCATGGATTTCTTTCCAGTTAATTTCAGTCCACCTTAGTTATTTTTAGAATTTTCTCGCAACTGCCTCTGTGACCTCTAGCTCATGTGATTTGCTGTGTCTTGATATCTGCTTCAAAAGAAGGTAATTTTACTGTTAGGAGTCAAGTAGTCTTCTGCTCACTATGAAAGGGAAGAGGCCATACCAGCTTTCATATGCAGATGACATTAAAATATATTTATAATGATTTATAATTATTACTGTATTAATATAAATATAGTAATTTTGCATCTTATGTCATATTTTACACTTACATTTTATGAGGCTATAGTTACAATAGCCGAAAAATGGGATAGTGAATTTTAAAACTCCTCATAAAAGGAAGCAGTTTCTAAATATTCAAATAAGAGGAAGCAGACAAAGATGTTGAGTGTCCAGTGTTTACTAAAGCAGCAGTGTGTCCTTTCAGCCTTGACATGCACACTCCTGGAGAGGTGCAAACAGAACTTGTCCTTGAGAGTTCTGCTTTCCAACCATGTCAACAAAACAGCTTGGTTTCAATTGCATCTTCTTTTCAAACATCTGTGTACAAAAACTGTTGATGTCCTGACCCAGCTATGCAGAACTTTGTATTTGGTCTTGTTAAACATCCTAAGACTCCCATGGGCCCACTTCCCAAGTTTGTCCAGGTCCCTCTGGATGTCATCCTGTCCCTCAGGTGTGCCTGAGGGAGGCACGACTCATGACAATCTGCAAAATTGCTGAGGGTGCATTCCATCTCTTTGTCCATTGAGGAAGATATTAAACTGCACTGATCTCCGTATGGACCCCTGAGGGGCACCACTTGTCACTGCCGTGCACCAGAACTCTGAGCATTGACCACTGCCCTCCTACCAATTTCTCATTCATCCAGCAGTCCCCATCAAATCCAATGTCTCTCCAATTTAAGGGAAGGCTGTTGTGAGGGACTGTATCAAAGGCTTTACAGAATGCACAAAAATTACTTCTGGGGTCTTTCTCTTGTCCACTGATGTGATCACTCCATCACAGGAGGCCATGGACATGTGCCTGCATTACTTCTGTATTTCTAACTGGTTCCCCAGCATTGTTGCACTCACCTTGACCTGTGGCTCTTGTGCTACTGTCTCTTATCATGAGGACAATGCAAGCATAGCCTGGGAAACCTTCCCAGCAAGCTTCAGTTCCAAGAACTCTTTTTCCAAGAATTGGCATCCTCCAAAAATGGAGGGCAGAAAAAACCCTTTAGGCTTTCAAAGATTTTTTTTATTATTATTCTTATAATGGTTTTAAATGCATCTCAAAGACTGTGATGGCGATTAAAGAGGAGTTAGAAAATAGCAAGTCATTATGGCATTGATTTCAGTTTTCTTTCTTCACTGCCTTTTTTTTATTTTTAACCTTGTATATTATTTCTTGATAAGGCTTTCTGGGAGATTCTCCAAGGCATTTGTTCCCTCAGTCTATCCCGGAGATACAGCTCAGCAAGGAAAACAAGGAGGGGAATAAAGCAGAGGCAAGACCATGGTAAATCAGCTTGAAGTCTCTTCTGGAGGCATTGCAATTCTGTGCCAATCCCTTTTTGGACTGGTACCCAAATACTTCACGTTGGTTTGAATTACAGAAAATAAGCCATCTTTGCTTTGGGCTACAATAAATAAATGTTAATCTAATTTTGTTGCTAAACAAAATTAAAAGTCCCCAAAGGAATCTTTGGAGCTCAATAAAAGTTCAGAATATCATTTTAAAAATGAATACTGTCTGAGGAAACTACAGGTTATACTTGCCAAATGAAATCTGGAGTGCTTTTTTGGAGTTAATATTATGGAGTAGCCACAGCCTAAAACCACTATATAAACCACTTTTTAAGCAGCAAACATCATAATATCAACTAAATATGTTTTCTTTAAACAACCATGCAAAGATATCTTTGGGAATATTTTGGTGAGAAGAATCAAGGTAAACACCAGAATTTTTGATCAAAATTAAGACACATGAGAAATTGGTACAGTCTTTTTTTTTTTTTTTTCTTTCTTTCTTTTTTAATGTGAGGAAACTAAAATTAAATGAAGCTTTTAGAAAGGCTAAAATATAAATTTCTTTTAAAGTTACTTTGCCTTTAGAAATTGAACACAACTGTGAGAAAATGTATTTGAACCATGACATGACTGAAATTAATTGTTGTAACTAAGAATTAATGAAAAAAAATCATTTTTTATTCTGATTCTGGTATAATTTTTCAGCCATATTTGTCCTATAATTCCCAGAATAGGAAAAAAATGCTTACACTCAAAGTGCAGTCTTCTGAATTTCAATCACAGTCTTTTAGATTAGAAATTGTCTCGTTAAAAAAAAAAAAAGCTGGGGGAAATTAATTTGTTTCCAACTTTTCTATGAAATTTGAATGTCAACCAAACAATAAATCCCACTATTAAAAAGCCCAGCTTAAAATAACTTAAATACTTTTAATTTTAGAATTTAGAAAAAATACTTACCAAATATCTGCATATTTTTTT
>JAOTQP010001286.1:69549152-69562384 GCA_026413545.1 Cichladusa arquata | reverse complement strand
AATAAATTTCTTCTTGTACCTTTTTAAGTTTTGAGCCTGCCTTGTCTCTACTCCTGGGTCCTGTCTCTAAAAGAAATAAAATATATTAAAATTGGCAAACCCAAGTCACACCGTGACATAACTGAACATGGTATTAATTATTCTAAGAGTAGAAATAAGCTGTTATCATTGGTATGCACTAGGAGAAGTATAGATGTTTTCACAGCACTCAGTTTCTATATATTTTTGCTTTTTCTTTTTACTTCATCACAAAGCCTGAAATTTGTTGTGGGATGCTTCCTTGACTGAAGGGTTCTTTTTTACTGTATTAAGAGGGTATCTGAACAAACAAACTTTAATTCTTATGAAGTGGTGTGAATCTTACTCTCTCTGTGAGGCTATTTTCTTTCTGCCTTGGTTTGGGTCTTGCAGCAGGAACTGAGTGCTACAAAAACAGCATTCTCTCTTCCATCAGCAAAATGAGTAGAATAGAAAGTCACAGCTTGACAGACCTTGAATTGCAGCTGCCTTCCAGTCAGGCTGAGATTTTGAAGCTGTGTTTGGCTGTCTCATTGTTTTAGAATGCTCTTGGTTGCTTTCTGCTGCACTGCATCACTTCTTCACAGGAGATGTTCCATCTAAGTTTGAATGTGTCAGTTCTACTGTGCACTGTGATGTACTCAGCCTTTGTTTTGCTCTCATCTGCAATTTACATCTGCAACGCTGGCTGAATCTTGTAACTTGTCTTGTGTGTCTGTGTTGCAGCATAAGAACATTTAAAACTTCCCTCCATAATAATTCAAATTATAATTTTTTGCTCCAGTTGTTGCTCCCTACTCTACCTACTGTGTAATTGAGAAAAAGTATGCCAGTTTAAAGCTACTAAGGGGCAAGAAAGGGCTGCATAGGCATAAAAGAGATTACCTTTCTCTTTAGATAGCATTGGAAATGCCTCAGAGCTTCATGTTAAGTAATATGTCCCCTGCTGGACCTTTCCTTTCAAGAAAAATGTGGGCAACCTGGAGGGAAAACAGTGAGGGTCTGAGAATAGTTAGAAATCTTGAATATATGGCATACCAGAAAACACTGAAGTAATTTAAGTTATTTAGGGAAAAGAAAATTGGAGGATGATCTTGGAATAACTAAAAAGCTTCTGCAAAAAATGAAGTAGAGTATATTCCCTTCATATGAATAGTGGATAGGATTAAAAAAAAAAAAGAGAGAGAGAACACAGGCACCTTCCTGATGGTAGGGACCACCAAGTACTAGAATAGGTTAATTTATAAAAAGAAAGCATAATCATTTGCCATTTGAGGTTTTTAAAACTAGATTAACTAATATTTTCCAGTAATTATGTAGATATAATTGATCTTGCCCAGGGCTGAGAAAGATGACCAGAGGTTGTCTTGAGGTTTCTCTGGTCTTATGTTGCATATGAAGTCACCAGCATCAAGTAATGAAAAGAAAGGAGTGACCAGGTTGCTGGAACTGGAGGGGAGTTTTCCTGAGTGGACCATGGCCACCACCAAAGGTCTGGATTTCTGTCTGAGCTGCAAGACATGCACAAGTCAGAGCGTAGCACTGTGCAAACCTTGAAGTAAGTTGGGATTTGTATGTAAAAACAAAAACACCCTCACCCACTGGAAATATAAAGTGGTGATTAGATCAGTTCTGCTCAGTGCGTGCATCCTTTGGCAATTATTAGAGTAATTGCTGTAAAATATACTATAGAAGGATATCTTGCATTTTTTCAATATGCAGACTAATTGACCCAAAAATGAGTGTTATATTTTATAATTTTTATTAAGATGCAACACTGGAAGTAAATTGAGTCTAATACATTGTACAAGGCAATAAGATTGAATTAGATATTTTTAAGTGTTTTTTTCCCCTCCTATTTAAGTACTTCCTTATTCTAATGCTTTAATGTCCGTAAGGTTTGTAGAACACCTACATAAATTTGATTATACTAAATTACTCTATTTTCTCTGAGCCTGGAGCATTTCATGTACACATAGACAACAAAGGAATCTAATGATAAAACACATCAGAAAAACCACATCTATATCCAAAATCTTTGTTTATCCCAGTTTCACACTTTAGCTCTTTAAACGAAATAATGCAAAGACAATGTGCCATGGCAGGGTGTTCTATGGCATGAGCTATGGGCTGCAAATGTGCTGTGGCAAAATGGAAAATGGAGCAGAAAAACTGTCAGTGTGCGTGCTGAAAGAGACTGCTGCAACAAATGGTGACAATTAGCTTCTCATTTTCCCAGCATCACTGAAGAAGAGATTAATCCTTTTTCTGGTAAATTCAGAAACTGTAGCAGTTGTGAGAGTTAATATCTTTCAACTCAAGGACCACCACCAGGAATGGGAGTGCTGAATGATTTACTCCTCTTTACAGGAGGCAGCTTTCAGTTCCACCTCTGTTCCTGTATCTTCTTCACAATCTGCTGGATGTGAGACCTTAATATGTCAGTGTGACTGACACCTCAGAAATGAGGCAGTTCCAAAGATTGCTATGTTTCAATTAGTTCAATTAGCACAAATTTTCAAAATAACCTTATGGATTAGTGCTAAACATGTTACTTGTTCAGTAATTGCCTGATAGTTTTTGGCAGACATACAGGTCTCCGCTTCTCCTACTTGAGAAAACTTTGTATGCTGTTCTGTTTCAGGAACAAAAATCTGAAGAAATAAAAACATTATGGTGTTTTTAAAAATTACTAATCAAGTGTCAAATTAATATCCAAGGAAGAGAAATATCAGAATGAGAGTAGTGGAATTTATGTCTGTGCTTACTGGTGCCTTAGGGGGCTTTGAGTTATGACTAGACATCTAGCAATAAACTCCATTTCTTACTGGTTTTTTATTATGTTTCTCTTGCCATGTTTTTGGTCTTAAATGGATGTCAATAGGCTTTGTGGTGATTTGCTGGTGACTGATTTGCTCACAGCAAATGTGGGGAAAAAAGTTATTTTTCCTACAGAAATTTCAGTCCAAGAAGAACTACCCTCCTCCTTTTCCCTGAATCCCAGAGAGATCTGAGATCTGAGACTAGAGTAGCTCTCTCTGGGGAGAATGTGGCAGGAGAAGACTGGGAGGTATTCTGACCCTTAAAGTGAGTCAAAATCTAAAGAGAGTGTGAAAAGATTGTAGGTACCTATTTCCTTTTGGTCTTCTTGGCTTCCATCCTGTTCAATAGTGGGTACCACAAACATATTTCTAGACAATGCATTTACAGGGCTGCCATGTTAACTCAGAACTAGCCCAAGGCTTCCTAGCAATATGGTCAAAATCAGACTTTGATGATTCAAGACTGAAAACAAAATAGTGGAGATTTTGGAGGATGAGGGGGTGCTTTTCCTTTCTATTTTTAACAGGGCAAAAGTAATTATGGTGACAGGAGCAGTAGCAGCTGAAGGAAGGGAAACAGGAACAAGGAAATTGTTGCTAAATTTAGTAGTACAGAGTAGAACCCTATGCAGCTGATATATAGCTGCAATTTCTTTCTTGGTTTTCTAATTATTTTCCAGGATAACTGTGATGTCAGTGCTTTGCTGCCCTACAGAGTCCAATCTCCTTCAGGGGCATTCCACCTTCATTTCTAACCTCTCTTCAAAATACTTTCTGCAACACAAAGTTAACTACCAGGGAAAAAAAATATATCCTCTCTCTTTAAAGACAGAGGATCTAAATATTTCTTCTCCAGTCCACATTTCACTGCTATACATTCACCTGAGGAGAATGCAAGAGCAGCCCTGTAGTGTAGCGTGTGTATTTCCAATACTGCCCCACTGAAGAGTTGCACAGCATTGTCATTTCCCAGGACATTTGGCAGAAGAGTATTGGAGTACAGCTCTCTTTATTGTAGAATGATATGGCTGTTGGACTGCTTCATTAAACCTCCTTGTAATTATTGAAGTTACTACTGCTGCCATTTTTTCTTTATGGATTGTTACTTTTCATGCATGTCATTCAAGTTGAGGTACATGCATGATATGCAGCATACAGGCACAGTTTAAGTTACAAAAATTGTGTTGTAAGCAGAAAATAGTAGAATAAAATTATAGAAAATAACTCTGATAGAATTATGACCTGGAATGACCTACTTAATGTCCTAAGCACTGTTGTATCTATACTCTTCAAGTAAACTTTCAAGGCTCTTTTTAATTTATTTCATCAGTACATTTTCAATTACATCCTTTGGACATGACACCAACATGTTATGGTTTTCATCCCTTAGGTGCTTTAATCCTGATCTTCCTGTGATTGGTACAACTTCTAGTACTGTCTCTACCTTCTTCTGACTAACCTAGTTACTTGTGCTTTAACAGCAAAAGAGCGAATTCAATTTACAGGAATAGACATAGAAAACAAACCGTGTGTTTTAGCAGCTAATTTAATCTAGGCTCTTAATAGAGGATGCCTGAAAGATCAAGGGGAGAGATCACCCAGGGCCTGGAAAAACTTGCCACATCTCTTACAGACCTACAAACACTAAATCATTTTAAAAGTGGTTTCTAAGTAAAGGTTTGGATTTTTTTTTCTATGCAGTTAAGTCCACAATTCTCTTAACTTGGACAGATTTCCCAGCAAAATGCTGTTTTTTGTTAAACTGGAAAAGGTCTTTGAGGGGCTATTTCAATTTCTACAGGACCACTTGCTGGGTAATATGTGCATTTAGAATACATTGGAAAATCCCGTTTGTATGATGTGAGTTATCGGCAGTGATGAAAGACCAGTGGGGTTCTTTTAAAACTGCTGACTCTTTTCTAAAAATGTGTAATGATTTATGAAAATTGTATCATGGGGTACTATTGAGCAAAGTCTTTCCAGGAGACTCTCATTTGTCATTCTTAGGCACTGGTGTAAACCTTGCTTAGTGTCCTGCTTTCAATTGGAATGCCCACCTGCCTTTTTAAGGAAATTGATGTAGATGGTTCTGGTCCTGCTCTGAAGCCTGCAGGCTATGCCTCCCTCTCACAGTGAAGTTGTTCAAACTGAAGTAGTGAGCAGCAGAAGGGAAAGAAGAGAGGCTTTACAGCCCTGTGACAATTTAAATACAGCTTGATTGGAGAATTGTATGGGCTGTAAGTGTCAATTGTATCTTGGCCTTGCTTCATCTCTATCAATTTTCCTTCTCTTTCAGAAGTTTGCATTTCCCCCTCAGCACCATTGTTTCCAGCTCTCTGTCTCCAGTTTTTGCCCTTTCTTTCCCACCTTTCCCGTCTAATGCTTGTGTCCCTGTTTCAGTCAAACCCCTAGACCCCCTTCTTTGCCTCAAAAGAAGGCAAACCCAAGCTACCCTGTAACATGTTCAAGCGAAGGAAAAAACCTTTCATTTCACTTGTGGCTTTGACAAGGTGCCTTCATTATCCTTGAGGGGATTGCCATACTGAAGGCTTGGGGTTTTTTTGTTGTGGTTTTGTGCAGCAATGCAAGAGGGATATAGTGAGAGCCACCCAAAACTCAGTAGGCAAAGAGGTGCATGGGCAAGGCAGGAGACACCACTCCTGGAGCAGTAGCTGTAGGAGCTTGAACCTTATCTGCTTCTCCTGTGTATTCACCCTATTCCCCAGATACCACAGATGTTGGACACCACCACTTGTGGGGCAGATGTGCATAGCACATAAATAGTGTGGTCAGCAGGACCAGGGCAGTGATCCTGCCCTGTTCTCAGCACTGGTGAGGACACTCCTCAAATACTGTGCCTGGTTTCGGGCCCCTTCAAGAAAGATGCTGAGGTGCTGGAGTGTCCTTCCAGAGAAGGGCAACAGAGCTGGTGAAGGGTCTAGACACTAAGTCATATGAGGAGAAGCTGAGGGAGCTGGAGGTGTTTTTCCTGGAGAAAAGGTGGTTCAGGGGACATTTTACTGCTATTTAAAACTGCCAAAGGAGGTTGAAGCCAGGTGGGGTACGGTCTCTTCTCCCAGGCAACAAGTGAGAGGAAATGGCCTAAGCTGCAGAAGGGGAGGTTCATGTTGGATTTCAGGAAAAAATTTTTACACTGAAAGTTTGGTCAAGAACAGACTGCCTAGGGAAGTGATGGAGTCACCATCACTGGAAGTGTTCAAGAAAAGACTGGACATGTCACTTTGTGCTGTGCATGATTGACATGGTGCTGTTTGGACAAAGGTTGGACTCAACGACCTTGGAAGTCTTTGCCAACCTTAGTGGATCTGTGATCCTGAGTGGGGCCATGTGCCTTATGTGAGCATGCTCAACATGCAATTTGTAAAATCACTGTGGAGTTCATGGAAAGCAAAGGTGCTAAGAATGTCTGTAAATTCCAGAAAGTTCTTCTGGATGCTTGATTTCTGGCTTAGAAAATAATTTCTTATTTAGAACTTGTTTATTAGTCAATCTTTTTGTAGTCACTTCACATTAGGCTGACTACTAACTTTTCTGATCAGTCTTTTCTGATATGCAATGGATTGAATTGTTCAAGAGGGGTTTCTTTTCTGATTCTACTTTTCCTTTTGTTTGGTTTTGTTGGCTTTTTTATCTAATATTTTTTCTTTGCGTTCAGTGCTCATTTGTATTCTGTCTTAGAAAAGCTTTTCTGTGCTGTTAAGCCCTTCATAAATTCTAGGACTGGGGCTTTTCTGAGCAATTTTAGTCACCAGTGTTTTGTACCCTGGAACACACAAGACAAAATTAGCCATTCAAAAAACTACCCAATGAACCCTGTCATCATCAGAGTGGATTTTATAAGAGTACATCATTAAGATGTGAGAAAAGCAGGCAAGCCATTATATTATTGCTTAAATTAGATTTCATTTGCTCCCAAATGCCAATTTTAAAACATGTGGATTCCTTCTTCTCTCTGCCTGTAACCAGGCTCATTAATCTCAGTAGGGTGGGACTAAGGAAGGGACTGTTCAAAGGAATGATACGTGTTATTAAAAGCATGCAAAACATGGTTTGCTCTACCCTCTAGGAGACTTAAATTAATGAGACTTTTAATTATTTTTTGGGCTATTTAGGAGAAAGGTTACAGTGCTACTTTTGAGCAAACTATCTCAGCTTTTCTGTGATTCAGAGCAATAAATCCAAAGAGTGGTTTGTTTGGTTGTATTTTTTGTTTTCGAAAGCCTGCATTTTCTGTAGTATCATACATTTACAATATGATTTTCCCCTCATTTAAATTATTCCAGCAACAACATTCTGAACATCTGACTTAAAATGCGCATTTCAATTTAAATAAAATGCCCAATGAATTGAGCTATTAGCAGAGTGCATGCTATGACTGAGATGAGATACTTTTGTATTCAAACACAAAAAGTGCACACAAAATTAGATTTCAGCTCAGATTTCAAAAGTGAGTGATAGCTTTTGGAAGTATTGGAAGCTTGGGCCCTTACTATCAATGAGGTGTAAGACTCTTACTTGCAAAATAATTCTGAAAATACTATCTATTGTCACTGGTCAAAAAAACTAAACAACCAACCAAACAGAAAGCCATATTAAAGAAATAGACAGTGAGCATTACTTAGAATTTTAATCTAGAAAAACAATTCCCACTGGTATTGCAAAAGTATTTAAAGAACAATTTCCAGTGAGTGGCTTAATTTTTCTGGCTTGTTCATGAATAACAGAGCTCAATGCTTTCACACTGTTTGTCTAACCATCAGATAGTAATTAAACTGCTCTACATAGCAATCTCCAAGATGTTATGATGCTATTCTCAGAGGCTGAAACAAGGCAGTTCTGTAATAAAATTATAACTCTGACATAAAGCATTAATGGAGGCAGAGAGCTTTTCTCTTGTGTTTCTCATACATCTCCAGAAAGACTTTGAATTACCAAATGAAAATTAAGTTGTTAGTGAGCTTGTTTAACTTTCATTGAGTGAATTTTAGTAGATATGTTGTTTAAATAATAATAAAAAAGCAATGTGATTAGATTCCTGAGCATTAAACCTCTTCTATGTAATTTCATTCTCACTAGAATTATCTTAGAAAGATAATACATAGGGCTCTGAAATCCCAAGTCTATTTCAGTATGTGCAGATGTCATTTTACTGCCCTTATTTAGCAATTTCTACTTCTGCCAGAGTCCTACCCTAATCAGGCCGTTTCTGGACCAGTGGTGTTTGTGTCAACCTTCAATTCTTCCAAAAGCCTCATATTTGAGAGATCACATGCGATACCTTACATCTTGTCTCCTCCTGCACTGCAGGACAATGCAGGAGAGAGGAAAAATCTCTCCTGTTCTGTATCTCTAGTCCCCTTGGTGCACAAGGGAATCAAAAACCAGTGTCCAGTCCCAGAAAATTCCAGTGCAATGCTGGGATAAAACTGACCACCAGCAGATGATGTGGTGCACTGTGTGCTTGCAGGTTTGCCATGACATTGCCACTCTTCTGTCCCCTCGTGACTCTCCTGCAGGGGCTGGCCAGGTGAGGCACACATTTATTACCCCAAATGCAATACCCTTGCATTTGGGGTAAGCAAGGAGTTGGATATTCCTGGCTTGGTGCACGTGCTCCACCCTGGGATGTGGGGAAGGCTGTGCCTAAAGCAGAGATGGTCTCGGAAGCTTTGCCAAGAGAGGGAGGCAGGGGGAAGCCCTTTAGGCTCTTTCCCTGCCCCAGGCCAGGCTCTCACTACTGAGACTGAGTACTCTTAGATCCCAATAGTGTCAGCATGGCAAAGCAGGGCCTGGAAAAATGTACAGCCGGGAGATAGGGAGGAGCCTGTGTCCTGAATAGCACGGGCAGAAGCAGACCCAGTCTCAACAGGGACAAAGCAGTAGCAACACTTTGCATGGAGTGGAATCCAGGGCCACAGCAGCAAAGCTTCACATGGAGAGAGCCTAAGGACCCTTCTGCCCTCTGCTGTAGAAAAAAAAGGATGAAAAAGATGGCAGATGCCTATCATGCTATGGGCAAATCACTTCTAAGTGCTTTGCATAAGCATATTGAGGCATGGCACTGAGCCTGACTTGGTTTACTCCATATATGTCCAGGCTGGATGATATCTTGGCTCTGTGTGGTTTAAAATAAAATAGTTAATACAAAATCAGCATCAGTATTTGGCTGAACAAGGAATAAAACTGGGTCTTCCCGGGTGCTAATCCAGTGTACTAGACATCAGATCTCATTCTGCCTCAAAGGACACATAATGCTGAAGGACCTGTGGCTCAACTTCCCAGGGCACTGACTGACTTGGGCAACCTAAGTTCATACTGAAGAATGTGTAGGATCTCATAATTCAAGAAGTTCTGTTTTCTCTGTGAGGTGCTTGCAGCCATCAACCCCCACAGCTGACTTTTTCTCTATATCATGGGAAGAACAGGAAAGTTTAATGTCAGTTTTCCAGTTTTATTTTTAATTATGGTCTCTATGTCTGTATGTATCTCATCAGATATCCTCAAATGCTACACAGAAGAAGCTAAGCCAGGACATAAAATTTAGCCAGATAAAGATGGAATACTGCACAAGAAATCAGACTTAGAGGAAGGTTAAGGCTGTTATTTAAATGTCATTCAAGTTAAGTAAGATATAATGGTAGACACATGTAGTGATATTTGTGTGCCTCTCAACTTTTGTAAAATACACGTAATACAAGGAGAGGGAGCTTACAATTTCAGTGATAATCAGATTAAAATTCACAGGGCCTCATTTGTCCTAGGTCTGGATACAAGTGGATCAAAATATCTGCCCTCAGATGATGCTGGAAAACTTCAGGATGGCAACAATATCCCTGATTCCACCCTCCATTTTCTTGTGTAGGACCAGGCTGGGCACTGAAGACTTCATCTGCATCAGATAAAACTGTCTATAGTCTTTAACCCTTGGCCTTCCCAGGTACAGCTAGCTGTTCTACTAGTAGCTATTACAATGACAGTTCTTTCTACAGGGAACTAAGAAGATCTTAGAATCCAGTTTCCCTTTCCCACGAGTATAAAGAGTAGTATATGTAAATATGTAGTCATTTACACATGAACACATTTGTATATAAACATAGATGAATTTAAAGATCCAGGAGCAATAATTAACACTACTACTTCTATTACCTAATTTTAGGTAATTGCATTAGTCTTCATTAAGGCCTTGAGATCTTCTTTGTTTTGTTGTAAGGAATAAAAACATTCTGCATTTTGAATGACCTAGAAGAGGAAAAAGAGAGAGGAACAGAATCATCAATGGTAATACTAATGTGCACACTTGTCCCCTCTATTGCCACTTCTTTTCCAACTAGCTCCACTACTGAGTATGTGTGATGTGCAGAAATTTTTCTGATAGCTTTGCCAAACGCATGGAGATAAAATATTTTTGAATGCTGTTTATCTCAAAATCTTTCTTTTTTAATTTTGTGTCAGCCTCACTTGGGTAAGTTGGATGTCTACAATGATGCCTACAATAGAGGTGGCTGAAAGGGTTCACAGAATACTCAATGCCACAATTATATTTCCCTTTTTTTTTTTCATGAATATTCTAATCTATACAAAATAATCTGGGTTCTTTACTGTCTGCATTTTATTTCTGTAACTCTTACTACATTTAGTCTTAAAGTGGTTTAAAAACATATGCTCATGGTCCTGGGATTGCCTGCAACTGCCTGTATCAAAACACAGATCAAAACACAATTTCCAAGGAGCTAAACAGCTTTTAACCAATGCATTTGAGCAGTGTCTGCTGACAGTTCTGCCTCTGCCATTTAAGATTATGTGTATTTTATTAGAAAAATATCCTCCTTGCTGTGCATCAGTCCAGTGATTTATGAAGGATGAGGATCTCTGTTGACAAATATACAGCTTCAGATTACAAAATTTGTGCATGCTCAAATTCAGGAGTTTTGGGAGTTCGGCAGTGCTGTGCTTTTTTTTTTTTTTTTTTTTTTTTTTTTTTTTTTTTTTTTTTTTTTTTTTGTACTCAAATCTATTGACAAGCGAAACAGAAAAGATTAATCTTCCTTGGCGGTGTGTCGCGTGGGTTGATTCCATACAGGCAGCCGGGCTGGCAGAGGATTGCAGCACCGGGCGGTGTCTGTAATGGAAAGGAGAGGCAGGGTGTGGTGGGTTGCTTGTTCCGAGACCTTCCCGCACTTCCCACAAACTCCCACAGGGTGGCAGAGACAGTTCACGGTAACAAACTATTTAGTCCGGCTGCAGGTGGAGGAAATTCTGGTAATCTTACATCAGAAACGTCCTGCTAACAAGCTGTGGGACTGTGGAAAGCCTGCAGGGAGCTGCCTTTGAACACCCTCCTCTCTGTCCCCTCTGGACACTCCAACTTCTCCTTCCAGTACATAACACCCACGTCACCCCAGCTATCTTGGGGTAAATTTGGTGTCCAAAATGAAATATTAACATTATTTTCTATATATCATCAAATATTTCTTTCTCCTTGTTAAAGGTTTTTAACTTAACTGTTTCCTTTTAGTTTGCTTTGTTGCTCTGTGAAAAAAACGTCTGCAAGTGACTTGGAAAAGTGGTGATAAAGGAAACTTCTGTGAGTTTCTAGCAGAGGAAAAGAAAACCTAAAACATATGGTCTAGAGGTAAGGATGTAAGGAATGCATCAAGGCATTGAATATAGTCTCAAAAGATCTCATATCAACAGGAGTTATTATTGCTGTGTAGTGTTGCTGTGTAGTGATATTACAGCACAAAGGAAATTTTGCACGTTGTGAATCTGTACTGATTTTTTTTGTGTACACTCCTCAAAAAGTGTATCATGCTACTCTGCACTCATTTCTCAATGAAGAAGATCTTAAGGCTTGAGAGTATATAAATTCATTTTCTGTATGTTTTCTAACAGCAGGAAAAGAAGACTTTGCATACAGAAAGAGAAGAGGAAATTAACTTAGAAGTGAAATTGGAGCTCCTGAAAGACTGTCTTTAAGACTTCATCATCTTGATCCACAGGCCTGGCTACCACCCAGTGCCTATGAGGACAGTTTGAGAATAGTGAAATTTATTACATTATCATGTGTTAGTAAAAACAGACTGATAATTTCTGCATTTCTCCTCTGTCTGGGAAATACCTCATCTTTTTTCAGCATCTCCTCTTCTCTGCAGTCCTTATTCTAAAGAAATAAGCAATGATCTGTATTGTGCCCAGGAGGGTCTTCTTTGCCTCTGCTACTTTGGAGGGGTCTGATCTTCCTGTTGGGTTCTTCTCTACACCTGTGAAGTCATGAAGAACAGAATCTGGACCTGGCCTTGATTTTTTAACAGCTTTGCTCTGTTTTCTTCCACTTCATCTCCCTCTCAGCAGAAAGATATGTTCATGCTCCTGCCACTTGGCCCTCCATCAGGAAAGTGAGGACAAGTTTTCCTCTATCCTACTGAGCCCACTGCCCTTGGAAGATTCATCCTTGTTCCATGTGGTGGCAATGACAGAGGGAACAGACTGAAGAGAACAGATATAGTGCAAGGGGAAAGGAAAAAGATCAAATAATTGAGCAAAAATGAGTACAAACCAGCAGAGTACAAAAAAAACAAAACAAAACAAAACAAACCATCAAAATTATAGAGACACAACAGAGAGGCTAAGGAGAATTTTTGTTCTTGCTAGATTTGCATACTTCATGTGGTTCCCTTTCACATGAAATATTCATATGCCTAATAATGTGACTTACTGGAAGTTTAAAAGTTATTTTTCTTTCCATAAGCACATTTTAAGAGTTAGGAACTTGAAAATATTTCTACTTTAGTAGTAACAAAACAAAAAATGTTGAATCAATCACAGAATAAGAGTATGCTGAGTTGGAAGGGGCCCACAAGAATCATTGGGTCCAATTCTTAGCCCTGCACAGACCATGCCCAAGAATCACACCATGTGCTTGAGAGCATTGTCCAAATGCTTTTTGAACTCTGTCAGGCTTGGTGCTGTGGCCACTGCCCTGAGAGCCTGTTTCAATGCTCAACCACCCTCTGGGTGAAGAACATTTTTATAATATCCAACTAAACCTCCCCTTACAATTTCAGATCATTCCCTCTGGTCCTGTACCTGGTCACCAGAGATGAGATCAGTGTCTGCTACTCCTCTTCCCCTCACGAGGAAGCTACAACTGCAATGAGGTCTCCTCTTGGTCTCCTCTTCTCCAGTCTGAACAGATCAAGTGACCTCAGCTCCTCCTTATATGACTTCTACTCAGGGCCCTTCAATATCTTCTTGGCCCTTCTTTGGATGTTCTCTTATACTTTAATGTCTTTCCTATATTGTGGCACCCAAAGCTGCCCCCAGCACTGGAGGTGAGGCTGCCCCAGCTCAGAGCAGAGCAGGACAATCCCC
>JAOTQP010001286.1:69529521-69548805 GCA_026413545.1 Cichladusa arquata | reverse complement strand
CCATCCCATCCCCTCCCATCCCATCCCATCCCATCCCAGCACTTTCCCTTATTGAACTTCATACAATTGTTGATTGCCCAGTCCTTTCTTTTATCAAGGTCTCCCTGCAGGCCCTCCCTGCCTTCAAGGGAGTCAGCATCTCCTTCCACTTTTGTATCATCTGCAGACTTACTTAATATCCTTTCCAGTCCTGCATCCAAGTAATTTCTGAAGATGTTGAAGAGCACAAGGCCAAGGATGGAGCCCTGTGGAGCCCCACCAGTGACAGATCATCAGTTTGATTTCATGCCATTCACTATAGCCCTTTGTACCTGATCCATCACCTATCCATGATGTGTTTATACAACTGTGTTCTGGACATTTTGTCCAGAAGGATCTTGTAAGAGACATTATCAAAAGCTTTACTGAAATCCAAAATGATTACATCAACTGGATTCCCTTGATCGACTAGGTGGGTTACCTTGTAATAAAAGGAAATCAGATTTGATAAGCAGAACTCTCCTTTCATGAAGCCATGCTGGCTGTGACCAAGGAGTCTGTTGTCTTTTGGGTGTTTTTCAATTCCTCACAGAATAATCTTCTCCATAACTCTGCCAGGCACTGAAGTGAGGCCTTTAGTTTCTGGGGAATTCCTTCTTTCCCTTCTTGAAAATTGGGACAATGTTTTCCAGTTTCTGCTCAGCTGGGACCCCTTCAGATTCCCAAGATCATTCAAAAATCATCAAGAAATATTTTGCAATAACATTAGCTAGATCTGAGGATTCTTAGATGAATCCCACCAGGCCTCATAGATTTGTAGGGATCCAGCTGAAGCACCAGATCCTGCACAATTTCAGGGTCAACTGGGAGCTGATCATTTTCACAGTCATGATTGTCCAGCTCAGAGTGCTGAGACCTCCTTGATGTGTCATCTGTGTTGAAGACAGAGGTAAAGAACGCATTTAGCAGCTCTGCATTGTTCTGTCCTTGCTTGTGAGGTAACCATTCTCATCCTGTAATGGGACAATGTTATTATTACACTGCCTATTGCCATTAATATATTTGAAAAAACTATTTTTTCATCCCCCACAGTTTTGGATAGCTTCCACTCCAGTTGAGCTTTGGGTGCATGCATTTTCTCCTGCATATCTCATTATTCCCATGTCACCTGATCTTGCATCTACTGAACATACACCTCTCTTTTTTTGCCTTATTTCCAAGGGAAGATTCCTGTTCATCCAAGCCAACTTTCTGCCTTGCCTGCTTGACTTCCAGCATTTGGGGATTCTCCTCTCCTATGTCCTTAGGAGGTGGTATGTAAAAAGTATCTAGCACTGATGCAAAAAACTTTTTCGCAGAGGACCTGAGCAGCCTGAAGTCTGCTCCTCTTATGTCCAGAGTTGAAGCTGTGCTGGTGTTTTTCCTCCCATCAACAGAGATTTTAAACTCCATCACTTTACAGTCACTGGCCAAGATGGCCACCAACCACCACCTTGGTCATGAAATCCACTCTGTTGATTAACAGTAGATCAAGAACAGAGTATTTCAAACAGCTCCGTTAGGACCTGTTCCATGAAGTTGTTGTCCAGGTTTTTAGGAATCTTCCAGCCCACATTGTCCAAATCAATTAATGTTATTTTGAAGTATTTTTCATTGCATTTTTTTTTCCAGTATTAATATGCTGAAATGTCTAGAAAAGAAGCAAGAAGTCCCAGGAAAACAAAATACTTCCATCTGAAACTGGAGTACCAGGATATATAAACTAGGGAGTTTATGTCTGGATTTTTTTTTTTAAATCCCTCTACAATCTAGAGGCTTATGAAAAGCCACCTTTTTCCACCACCAGTTCTGATAAATCTATTAAAAATATTTTGAAAGCAAATACTACTTCATTAACTCCATGAAACAGTTTATGATTCCCTTGTATTCCTGATGGCCATGATACTTCAAACTGCACAGTTATTTCTGGCACCTCTCTGAGTGGGACGTGTGGCATCTCCAGAGTACCCTCTTCTGCTGAACATCTTTCTGCAAAGAAAGAATCACAACTCACTTGGACTTGTATGCCAGATTTATTTTTTTTTTGCTTGGCTGACAGGCTGATGGGTGATACCTCTTCACCTACAGCATGTTTGCTTTATAGAGACATATTAGTACTTGATAAATGTGGAAGCCCCTGTACTCAGATACAGAGAGCAGCTGACAAGAGGGGAAGTGTGTTTTAACTGCTGTGATTTAATGGATATTGGGCAATTGAGCAGCTACTAGATGGGATCAGGTAAATATTATATATTAGTAGTTACTCTGAACTTCTTGCATTCAGCTAAGAATATGCAGCTGATCATTATATCCTCTTTTTAGGTTCAAATTTTATCTTCCCAGAGAATGTCTTTGAAAATAACCAAGATAACATGGTGTCTTTGTGTGGAGTTGAGGTATCCAGGATTCAAGGGGGGGATTGAGGCACTCCCCCACTTTGCTCAATCTAAAGCTCAATAAAGATCTTACACTTTGGACTCTCATTGGGGGCAGGTTTGCCTCAAAAACAGGAGTGAGGCAACAACCTTGTGAATTTTGACACTGGACAGAATGCTCTAAGATTAAAACTATACATAAATCTCTGAACCTTTTAAGACTTGATTTATGAAGAATACACAAAGGCAACTTTCTTCTAAACTGAGGTACCCAGGACTCTGGCTATGTGCCCTAAGAGGGATCTGATGCCACAGCAGAATGAGAGCTGAGTGATCTCCAAAATGCTGCTCCCGTGGGAAGGAAGGCTAGGTATGTGGGCCAGGACAGGTGCAGAGTGATTTACACCCAGGTGCCTGACCTAAACGACTGGCAGATCAATAGCCAGTTTTTATACTGCAATTTACCTTGGTATATCACTGAGACACCTAAATATTATCACTGAGATAAGTCAGTAGAAGTTTTCTTTAATCCGAAGTTATACTGTTTGATACTGATTTTATACATTTGATACTGATTTGAGGCTGCAGATATATTTATTTCAATGAAGTGTACCTACCAACTTAGTGATGTCCAGTAAGCCAGTGCAACACACAGACTAGCATTACAAAGGTGGTTTTGGCTATTACAAGAGGAAAATACTTGAAAGGTCTTTTTGTCGTATTTAAAATGAATTTGGGAAATATATGTGAAAAGGAAGAAGAGGGGAAGGAAGGGAAAACATAGGACAGCTAAACCCTTTTATTTACAGTGAAATGCAATGGTTCATTTGATTTGAACTCTTTCCCATTCAGCACATGGATGGGAAGGTGAAGATATATGTTGTTTAGCTGATAAGAAATCTTTTCATGCATGAGTGGCTGGTAATGCTGGTCAGAGAACTAAGGATTCTCTTGTGCTTCTTCATCTTTAGCTATTGTGAATGATGGAAATGATGAAGTACAAGGGGCTTTGTATGTGTACAGGCTTTCACATGCATTTTACAATATATACAGTCACTTAACTGAAGCAAGAAACAGAAAATATTAAGCAGCAGCTACATAAACTTTAATTTTTTAATTCAGGTAACTGCAAAGATACACAGTCGAGATTTTATTTACATCTCTAAGCACAGACTTATATATAACCTAACATCTAAGAACCTGAAGGGTTTACATCTCATATGCAATATAGGTGTTTGCAAAATCTGCCATATGATTGCTTTAGGGGAAATATTTACAAAGTGTCAAGGATTAAAATGTTAATTTGAAAGCAGAAATTACTGCTTGTGCAGGAAAAAGTTTTTTGAGACTGCTATGTTCCTTTCAGAAACAAAGTAAACTAGTAATAAAATCAGTTCAAATTTGACTTCTAGTTCCATTGGAAAAAGAAGTGAAAAATATTTGAAAAATCTGAATTTTTGATTTTAAAGGAAGCTGAATGGCCAAATTCAGCTAAATTTAACACAGAAAATACTACAGCAGAAAACATTTTGTCCTGTTATATTAAATTTAAGTGATAGTACCCAGCTTTATGGTTTAGTAAAAATTCAGTCAATTTGAAAGGAAAGGGTGAACTAGTTACTAGAAATCGTCTCTTGCTTTTAAGACACTGAAATAAAACTCGTTTACTGATAGGGCCACTAGAAGGACAATTGGTGCAGGGGCTCAATTCAGAGGGGAAAGAAAAGAAGCTAAAAGCTTTCAAATAGAGATATGAGGGGAGAATAAAAGGATTAAAGAGAAATACATAACAGAACATAATGCATTCTTATTTTTCACATTCACCAGGATTTTACATGTCTCCAATTGCCCCTTTTGCAGATATTTTCTTATTACATGGAATTTTTCTATGCCTTAGAAAGAGATACCAACTTTTTGTACAGTGAAAGAAAAAGTGGCTAAAACCAGGAGGAAATATAATGCAAGTGTAAAGGGCTTGTTCAGCATAAGAAATAGCAGTTTGGGCACATTAACTGCTGGGTTATTGTCAAGTAGTATGTGGATACCACTTAGATGCAGGTTTATCTGAGTTCATGCACATTTTAAGTGGCTGGTTTGAAAAGAGATGAAGATTTACTAGCACCTGCCATTATCTGTGTGCTTTCATGTGTAGGTGTAGAACTGAGATTACAACTCTGAAAGACTAGTTTATCTGGATCATCTAGGAATCTGTGGTTTGAGAGATAGATAGATAGATAGATAGATAGATAGATAGATAGATAGATATAGATATATATACATAATTGAACTGCTTATTCTATATTAAAGTTATTTTTAAATATTAAAAAAAATAAAATAACAGTCTTACTGGTCTGATATAAAGCTAATCACCTGAGCAGTTTGAAAACTGGCAGAAGGTTTTATTCATAACAGAAAAATTCAGAAAATGATAGGTAGATAACCAGGTGAAATACCTGGTTTCTGATTGTTTGGAATTGCTAACTCAAAAAGAGAAGCAAAACTACATCTATTATACGTATTTATAGCACTGTGCAGCCTTTTATGCTCACCATTGGAGCCATACAGTTCTATGTATGATTCCATAAAATTAACACTTATTACTACAATGCACCTATTCTCTAAATGAATGGGAATGTTAGTCATTCCACTCAATAACTGGTTTCATGGTATGGCTGAAATATTAATGTCAGGTATTTAATGAAATGCCTGAATAATTTAGGCTTTTCTTGAAATGACCATGTAGAGCAGTGAAATGGCAAAATAAAATACTTGTGCCAGTCGTTGAGGTGAGTGACTGAAACCCAGTTGTTTCACAGAACAGGTTACACATGGTAATATACATATTTAGGCTCACTCCTTTTCAGTTTGCATCTCAGGATGCATCTACTACAGCTAATTATTGCTTTAGGGCATGCTGCTGAGCCCTGCTTCAGTTTCCTGATCCTATTCCCAGCCTCCCAACACTTTAAGGACCACACTGGGAGCAGAGAGTTGCTCCATTTGCATCCTACTCCTTCCTTCCTTACTCTTTAAGTGGTTGTTTTCAGCTGGATTAACTCCCTCATCCAGCTCAGCTGTACAAGTCTACATGCCAGGCAGAGTGGTGGAGTATGGAAATAAGTGGAAAGGGATGGCAGCATTCAGATAGTGTCAGGCTGCCAGGATTCTGCACTTTTGCTTCTTTCCAAAAGGAAATTTCAAATGTCTTACAACACAATGCTGTCTGGATGAAACACCCAGGCATCAGTGGACTTTTAGAGCTTGGTTACCTGCCTAAAACAAAACAACAGCCCAGAGCTTCTGGGCTCTAATACAAATGGTCCAAACCACTTGTCCATGTTTGTTTGCAGTGTAAAGTGCTGAATTTGTTCTTGCAACAAGAATATAGTAGGAATAATATCTAGGACAGGAGAGGGTGCTTGAGAAAAAGAGATGTTGCTTTTTTAATGGCTTAGGTGGGTTTTTTCACTTATTTCAACATCAAATAACCAACAAAAGTCACCAACTACTTTATTATTTTCCTCCATATCTTAAATATATAAAAACATCAGCACTTTATTTAGTCTTTAGTTAACATAATCCAAGTACAAAGTTCAGCCCCGACAAGGACACAAGGATATTGATTATCTGTCCTTTCCAACAGACTCAAAAATCCCTTCTGTGCTGTGTTTATTAATATATGTTCATAGCCACGGCATTGGAACCTATCAGTGTGATCGACCTTTATTTTCAGTCAGTCAATAGCCATTGACCCATGCAGATAAATTACCATAGTGAATGTTGCTGCTGCTTGCTCAGACTCTTATATCAATAATTGACCTAATGAATGCTTATTCTTTTTTTCCCCTTCATTTTACCTATCAAACATATAAAAAGAATTCACACAGATTCAAACAATAAATAAGAAACAGGTTGCAAATCACTTCACTGTTCTCTGTGCTTGCATGGGGACACACGGTACCTTTCTTATTTCTACCTTTTGGTGTCAGCAAAACACCCATTTTGCTGAGGAAAAGGGAAGAGCAGGAATAGTATTTCAAATAGATGATACTTCATATAAAGAATATGTTGTCCTGTGGCTACAAAAGATGTCTCACAGGTTTTGTTGATCCCAGCAAAATCTTTCTGAATGGTCATTATACAGACTGCAACATTTTTGGTCTTGATTTGTACCTAAACATGGCAATATTTAGATATGATAACATTAGACCATTTCATGTGTCTTCTAAGAGACCTAGAAACCTCTTCAAAATATGAGAGCTTAATCTGGCCTTTCTCATAGATTTTGAGAGTTCAGAAACAAAATCTTACTTTGATGAAGTTCTAATAATTTAAATAAATTCTGATTTAAAAAATAAAATACTTTCTTAGACTAACTTCCCATTTTCTTTCTTATTACATAAAAACTGTTAAATTGCCAAGGAAGAAATTAAGGGCAAAAAATGATATGTCAGTTTGTTTATGTCCTTTGTGTATTTGATTTGAAAAGGGCATGATTTTTAGGCAGCTCCAAAACTGCGTCCTGTTGTTTCAGGAAACAAAGAAGGAGTATTAGCAACCAGGTGGCCTGTTTCTTACTGTGAGGAGCAACATGTAAGTTCAGGGATGCAATTTCAATGCATGTCTTGTGCCATTGAGCTGGAAAATCTCTGACATTCAGTTCTACCCTGTTTCCCCTAAAGTTACTGTTTGGAGGCAGAACGTGAGTTTGATAGAAAAATATTGTGTGTTTTGTGTCCAGTGCGATTATTGTTAAATGACATGATTCTACAGAGGGGGCTTGGAGTTATTCACATCTTTCCTCCTTTTTTCTTTTTTTTTTCAGTCCCATATAAATGTAATTGATTAAGTCCAGGAGACTTTGTATGTGTGTATATATACATCCATAGTGGCTGTATTTACATTAGAGAGTTTTTTAAAAAGCAGTATTATGGTTTTGAAGCTGAGCCTCTGTTGGTCAGAGCCCTGAGGATATTAATTGACTTCAGGGGTCCTGATCATCCTCTCCTGAGACCTCCCCCCACCTCCACACCTGAGCCCTACTTCATTTCATCCAGGGGCCAGCAGTCCTGACTAAGATACAGTGTAGGTGTGCCTGTCTTTGCTTCCTGAATCTAACTTGGACTTGTATTGTGGCCTTGCTGTCAGTCCTGTCTTCAGCCTTTTCTCCTGCAGACACTTTCAAAAGAATTTTGAACAGAGAGTTTCTCCAGAGGCAGAGGACTTGGTGGGGGATCCAGAAGTCTGTTAATCTGTTCATCTTGTGATTGTCCAATGATGAGCAGTGGCAAGAGGTCAAGAAGGTGAAGGTCATGCTTCTGAGAGCTGGAACAACTGCTCTTTGTGTGGGACTCACTGTGTGGGCCCTGGTGTAGAGATCTACAGCAGACCTTGAGAGGGAAATGTGCCACCAAGCCAGCCAGCTTGTACTCCTTGGATCCTAGGACTGCCCTGCTGGAGGAGAGCATGTACAGATGCATTTCTGAGCTCTTCATGCTGGCAACTGGCAAAGGAATCCCGTACACATATAACCAGAGACAATCCTTCAGTCTGTTCCCTTTCCCACCCAACACTGGCAGCTTCCTCTGGAAATGTTCTACACTCTCATCATGGTATGTGCTTTATGCCCTTTAAATGCTTTCACGGGTGAAAGGAAGGATGTGTGCAAGGCTTTTTGTGGCATCAAGGTGCTCATCTCAGAGGAGAGATAAGCACTCTGAAGTTATTCCTCTGGTACTTTGAGAGTGGTCTCCTGCATGGAGACTAGCCAAGACAAAACCTGCCCATTCAATTTCCACCCCTTAGTCCTGCTGCAAAGTCAGCTGCACGTGAAGCCTTGCCCTGGGAGTAGAGACCCCCTAGGCTTTTCTGACACAATTCTGCTGTGCATCCCCTCTCCCTTCTGTGCATGCAGTGGCTGATGAGCTGATAGAGTGATCACCATGTTCCACAAAGCAGTACTGCAGATCCCATTTTGGCCATCGAGCAATGTGAGAGACAAGATAGTGGAGTGCAAGGCAGACTGCGACTGCAAAGGTGATCTGAGTGGTAGGGATCAGGAGATATTTGGCTTCACAGGACAGTAGCCATTCACCTAAATGCAGGAGCTCCTGAAATTTCTTAACAGGGTGTCAAAGACAAGGGCCTGCCACAGCCAACTGTGGGTGCCAAATTTAGGGCACCCCAAGGACCCAGTCCAGGTTTATCTTTTGGGCCCAAAAGCTATATCTGATGCATAGCACCTCAGTAACAAGGACTTCAAGAAGGTCACACTCTTTGTCCTTTTCCTTCAAGGAAAGGAGGCATTGAACAATGATTCATTCAATGTGTCCCGCAGTAGTTGCTGCAGCCATGGGACTAAGGTTATCCTGCTACACCATCCTTCTAATCAACATAGTTTCAACTCAGAGTGAGCAGGTGGGGATGTTTCCATAATGCAGAGAACTTCAGTGGTGTTGTAGCTCTGAAATGGGTTTTCTTTCTTCTAAACAATTAAGAGTAGAGTGGAGGACTCCAAATCCTGTCATCTTTGGTCCTATACAAAAGGCAGAGAAGAAAGAAAGTCTTGATATACAGATATTCTATCTTACCTTTGCTGAGATTATTTCTCAATTTGAAAGCAGGATGTTTAATAGAGTAGCTATCTGGAAATCTGCTCAGTTACTGTACAAAAAGAGTAAAATTAGAAAAGAAGAAAAAAAAATAAAAAAGGTTTCAAGTGAAGTATTGATTCAGTGTGATTTTTAAAAATTTTCCGGTGCAGAGCCAGGAAATGGATTTGATGATCATTGTGGCTCCCTTCCAACTAAAGGTATTCTATGTTTCTATGATTCAAGCAATTCTGCTAAGACAAAGGCTAATACAGTAAAAAGAATAATTCATTAATTGTAGTCGTGTTTGTTATTGCACATTAACATGATATGGTGGTACATTACTAAAGGTGAAAAATAATGGGGTTTTTTTTTGAGATTCGCGCTTGTCAGTGGGACTGTGAAGGAGAAAATTCTACTTACAGTAGCCAAGGCAATGGATAGTAACAAATTGTCTTACTTCATTAAGATTTTTTTTTAATGCTACAACTTATGGTCTTCTAGCACTTTGCAAGAATCAATGGAAACTTGCACAGTGAACTTTAATAGACTCAGTTATGTCTTTGGAGGATAAGGCGCTCTGCTTGTTTTCTTGTTTTCCTTATCTGCGGTCGCCCATGTCTCTGATCTCCCTCAATGATCAGTGTTAGAGGCTGTTATGTAAGCAGCTTAAATCCTTCTCATTTGAAATTAACATGAACTAGCACAGTGGTTTCAGGTGATTGTCAGGCAAAATATCTGAGTAAATTACTCCTGTTGTATGGATTGCCTGTAGATTACACACCTGTGCAAGCCACAGTTGATGATGTACTAATCTATTAAATAAATCATGAAATGCTGTTATTCTATTTTAAGTGGCTCATGGAGTTAAGTAATGCAGCCTTTTAGGAAGTTTGCATAATAGAGGCTTTTCTCTCTTTGTCAAAATACAGGTGAAAATTGTCCTGTTAGTCGGTAGTGGTGGTAGGAAATAACCATGTTTATATGAAGTAAATGTGATATGGTCATGGGCACAGTACAAGTCACAATTTGTTTTATACTTTACTCAAATATTTGTGAAGGAAATAGGTCTGCTATTTGCTTAGCCCAGTAGCTGGGGAAACCTGGTGAGAGGGATATCAGCAAACACTGCTGTCCTTTCAGATGAACCGTGCCATCTCAAGAGATTGCAAGTGATCAAGTCCTCCATTTGTGCTATATCTGAAAGACTGTTTCTAGTAGTTGAGTTCATCTGTGTGCAAGATATTGACTCAAAGGAGGTCTGAAAGGCAGAGCGAAAGAGAATCAATTCAGATAAGAGAGAATTTCTTACAGGTTCACCAATGGGCCAATTGCTTTTGTCTGTACTAGGTTTCCTTTGGAGATTTCTTGTATAAGAAATAAACAAAATTCATTCTCACCACTAACTTAATATAATTCAAGATGTACTTTATACTCTTTGCAGTAGAAACAATTGAGTGTTCTAATCATTGTAAGTACTGTATAATTAGTCTTCGAAATGAATGTTTCCACTCATCAGGATGACTAAATAACCTGTTGAGTAAAATTCTTAATTTACATAACTAAAAGCCAATAACAGTTTCATCTCCCTTTATCTGATTATATTCTGATTTTATACCCACATTTCATTGGCCACCTGCCAGTCTCTAAAGGATAAGAGGTAATTAGAACCAGTGATAGTGCACTATTGTTATACTTTTTACAGCACAGATGCAGTTCAGTGTTATTATCATATCTGGTACAATTTTGTGGATAATATCATTATGTCTCTGCTGACCATAAATTTAATTGGAAATGTGAATCAATTGAAAATGCATTTTAATCTCTGAATCATAATACATTTTGTTTAACATAGCTGTACTTCAAAGTTTTAACAGAATATGTTACTCTGTGTGCAGACAGCAAAATCACTGTTGCCTCTATTCTGTATACACATATATTTGTACAGTATTTTTTCATTCTTTTTATATAATCTACTGCAACACAAAATACCATTTAAAGTATACCAAGGTAGTGAAAATAAATATGAAGTACTAATTATTACTATTCTGACTCCTATACTGCATTTCACAGGTGACCTTACAGCACCATAATAAATAATCAAATATGTCAAGTAATAAAACTGTTTACATGTGACCATTTCTTAAAAATGACTGTTGGACAACCTTATTTAAGTGTTGGGATTCAAAGTAGTACCAAAAGGGTTTGAGGTTTATGCTTTTTAGTTTTTCTTAATTCATCTGCTACAAATAAAACACCTAATAAACTTTGAAATAAAGCAGATTGTTCTGTAGAAAGAAGTGTAAGTGTGCATTAGCAAAGAGATGGAAAAAATAAAGAACTTTTTTGAATAATAGCAAATCCCAGGCACAATTTCCTTGATATATTCAACACAGATAATCTCCAAAGTAGCAGAGTCAAAAGTTCCATCGCTTCCCCTGCTCATGAATCTGATCTGTATCCTGGATTCTAAAGTAGTAAAAGCATTTTGTACAAAATTTTTCTACTTCCTAAAATGTCATTTTGGAATCAATTTCTTAAATAAAGTTCTGACAAGTACAAATTGACCAAAATGGCTAATTGTCCCCATCTCTTAACAAATTAATTCTTGTCACAAATATTCTAATATCTTAGTTGTACTGGGTTATTTTTAAGTTAAGCTTTTTATTCTTTTAGTAACTTTGGAGTTGGTTTGTCCTGAAGATCTACTTCTTCTCTGGTTTAAGAGAATCATATCTCCGTTTTTTCCTGATCAGACTAAAATAAAGTCCTAAGTTACATGTGAAATTTCTGTCCTTGATTGCTGCCATCACTTTAAATCAGTCCATAGCTTTGCTCTCTTGAACTGCAGAATACAATATAGCAATAATGGTCAATAAATAGGACTGTCTTCATTTGTTTTCTGGATTTGTATTATTTCTCTTCTCTCTGTATCACTCTCTTTTAAAATTCCGTTCACTATTGCTGCATACCTTCTAGTTTCAGATTTCCTATTCCCTTTCTTCATGTCTTTGAAAGTGTGGAAGGACTGTCCACACTGTGTACCACAGCAGACATTGGTGGTACTCCTGTCTTGCTGAATTCACTGTTTGTGTCTTTTCTCCATTTCTTAAAGAGATGACAAAGAACTTTCTGATAATAAAGATTACAAAGTTGGTGTTAACTGCACTTCAAAAACATTTGCTACTTTCTTTAACCATTTTGGTGTTCCATGGTGGAAGGTAAAAACGCCTTTAAAATTTTCAGCCCCTGGGACAGAAGTAGGTCAGTTGTCAGTTCACATCCATGTTACAAAATAGCATATATTTGATTGTTCTGTGTGGAGTAAAAGCTGAATTGCATGAGCTCTGGCAAAGAACCAAAATCAGGATTATAATTTCATGATCTCACTGCAGTAAACACAGATATTCCTACTGTAAGGTGACAAACTGATGAAAAATGGAGCTATGAACTTTACACTGGGATGAAGAAAAACCATAAAGAGTGGGGTACAAATTTTTTACTTTAAAGCTTTAAAAAAGGAGGAGAGGGTAGAACAGTTGCTTAATCAGTTGTCTGTCACATATTTGGTATGTTATGGGGGAAAAGGTATTTTATGTCACTTAATCAGGTTTGGGCGGTCAAGTCCTAGCACCAGCATTTGATTTAGGTGTAGCACGAATCTTACATAGGATTGACTTTTTAATAATAGAACTAACTTGCAGGAGGAAACTTGAGGAAAATCTATCTGGAGCAAGGCTCAGAAAGACACATTGGCAAGTATGAGAATGGAAGACTGTGGATGTAAAAAGAAGATAGAAATTTACAACATGTAAGAGCTTACATGGAAGTCATGCCACTATGTTAGAACAGAAATACATAAATACTAGCAGCTCCTTGAGGTAGATTAGGAAACAATTATTTGAACTGTGATAAATTGCTGTTGATGACCTGGTAATTCAATTGACCATGGTAATTGGTGCATCAGCTTCTGGGAAAAAAAAAGTACAGGAAAGGGAAAGGAAAAAAAAAAAAGAAGAAAGCACCAAACAAAATCACAATTTGATCTGCATAATCAGAAAGGAGTATTACAGTGTATTAATGAACAATAACCTGTATTACTTCAAAAGACATTTCTGCAAGGTATCCTGCAGAAAAATTTTTTGTAACTAATGGTGTTCAGATGCCAATTTAAATAACAATAAATAAATAAATAACAAAATTTTTTGTGAATTGACAGTTTGTCTTACAAAAAAAAAAAAAAAATCAGACTTTTTTTTTTCTGGTTGATATTTCACAGGGGTGCAATTATCTTTACTTGGCTGTGCATGTGAAATGTTAAAAGAGGCTGGAATGAATTTTCCGTCAGTCTTCCACATTGGAGGGACACTTTCTCGTGTAGTTTGTTCACCTGTTGGTCTGGTTGAACAACTTGTCTAGAGAGATACATAATCAAGGAATTACTCTGCCCCTTTATTATGCAGAGGCTTTGTAGCAGGAGAGACTTCTATATTTTATTCTCCTTTCTTTGCTTACCTTAGATAAATATACCTAACCAATTGCTATACATCCCCTTAAAATCCTTCTGTTAATAACCTGACTTCTCTTTGAAGATGTCTTAGGACTTGTCATTATGGTTAATCATATTGGTAACTGTCTGTTCCTATTTTATGTTGTCATATTCTTTGCCTGACTATGTAATTTCGTTTTTATTTTACTTCACAATTAAATTTGTCTCATTTTATTCTCTTCCTAGATAAGTTTTTTCCTAATATTATCCCTTTGCATTTTTATGTTCCATATCAAAATCAAAATATGTTATAGCCTCTCGTATCAATGTTCACTTACATAACATTCTTTATTGGTGTACGCTCTTCTTTTAGACATTTCAGCTGATATGTTTTGTCTTGGAGAATTCTAGCATGAAGAAACTTTTCTAATCTCTTCCCATGACTGCAGCTGAATTACTCCCCTAACTTTGTATCCCTTCTGTACCCATAGGCTATGACTTAGTATTTGATCTTCATTCTTTTAGCATTTGAACTGTTTTCACTTTAATTTGGGCTTGTTCCAGTTGAACACTTTGGTCCTTTCTTTTTCCTTCATCCAATAATCGTGTGTGATCTGCTATTTATCATTCCCAAGTGTCTAATTAACCTCTCTTTTACATATTTATGCCTCCTGATTGCTGCATTTTCTGCTGCTGCTGCTGTCCATATGTGTCCACATGTGGCTCTCAGATTTTTGAAGTTTAGGTGTGCAGCACATTCCCGATTTGTACCTGCCACCCTTGGTTTTGCACGTGAATGAGCTTATTCAAAACCAATTATGTGCCAGAACATTTTATAGATAACACTTCTCAGTTTTTCTCAGCCAATATGTGTATTCAGGCTAAGGGTAGCAACTGCGTAAGTTTCCCCCCCACTCCCAAAGGTGAAGTGCAAATCTTGGTAACTCATATACCTGGACAGATGAAGGTTTTTGTTTTTTCTTTCTATTATGTATCATGTTGTTCAGGGCTGCTGTAGTGACATAGCCCAAATCTTTTATTCTGCCTTAGGAAAAGAGATTGTTTCAAAGAAAGGGTCTAAATGATGATTTTCTTGGAGAATTTGAAATTTATGTTGGAAATTACTCTTTGGTAACAAACACAGTTTGGGACAGACAAGACTTTGCAATGGCTTGGAAGTTTTGAAATGGTGAGATTATGATAACTGCTTAACAGCATTTCCTCCTCTGAACCTTTGTGTGAGTGTACAAATAATAGATGGGACTTTTAGGTGCCTACAGCTTCTTGTCAGCTCGCAAAGGAGCTTGATCTTCTTGATGGTGAAGACTGTTCTCTTGTCTATAGCAAAATCATGTACCTGACTCTTTCAGCCACTGCCTATTTGTGTATTATGGGTTACTTATCTACTTTTTTGGGGTGAGGTGTTGGTTTGTTTGCTTGTTTGTTTGTTTGTTTTCTTGGAGTCCCCATCCCTGTAGCTCCTAAAGTCTTCTTTCTGTGAATTGTGGTTCAGGTTTGAAGACCTGTGGTGAGTGGTTCATTGTGATAATCTTTTGAATGTCATCTTCAGTTTAGAGGGAGTGATAGCACAGGCAAACTTTTCTCTGCCATTGTGCTGAGGCACAGAGATTTATGAAAGAAATAATTTACTTATGTTGATTGTGTCAGTGTAGCCAAAATTTATAGTGTAAACCTTGTATATTTTACTTAGAAAATATTTAGAGCTCATATGTCTGTTCCTGCCTTCATTTTTGGAACTGTTTTACAAATCCTCATTCTTTCATGGAGAGGCCGGGAAATTGCTATCCAGACACAGTCTTTATTGTACCAGGCTGATCGAGTTTAACTTTCTTCATCCATATTTGTCAACCCACGGTTTAATTTGGCTTTTTAGGCCCTTGTTGTAATCAGTGACATTGCCAGTTTTCTCGGTGGTTTAAATAGACCAAGAGATAAGCTGAAGAAACCTCCTATATTAAGAAATCAGCTAGAGGGTAGAAAGGGGGACAGTGGCTCAAGGGAGACAGCAGAAGGTTTCCTGAAAAAGAAAGCTGCATGCTTGTAATATGTTTCTGTGCTACCTGCTGGTTTTAGGTGAATCTGGTGGCAGAATATTCACTAAATCTTCTTGTGTGGTGGGAGCAGAATTCAAATCTGATGTAGAACCTGCTTAGATACAAGCTTCCTATCAGTCGACTATCATATTGCACAATGGCTTTAACAAACAAATGCAGTATTCTCAGTGATTCTGCTCAAGGTATCCTGCTAAATCAGGGAAAAAAACAAAAAATTGTGGTGATTAACCCTATTGCTGACATGGCTGTCCTCCCAGGATGACTTTAAACGGCACATTTCAAAAGAATACCTAAAAATTGGCTTCATTCTCTAGAGTTATTCAGCTAAATAACAAGTCACCCTCTCCTTCTTACATGGGGTGAATGCTTAAAAGAGGTGCTGAACCTGCTTATGCTTTCTGAAGACAAGCAGCAATATTCCTTGCTGTCTCAAGTGGCAATTTGCTGATGCTTTGAGCTATGGTGTGAAAATATTTTGCTTGCAAACCTGTGTGGCACTAATGAGATCACCTAATTATTAAGTCGCTCTTAACATCGTCATAGCATACTCCTGCTTAAAGGGTTTTGCAACTGAATACAAGCTAGGAAAAGGATTTTTTGAGAAACATTTGCAAATGTAATTCAAGGTTCTTAACTTGAAATTACTGGTATTGTAAAAGAAAAACCTTGCTTGGGGGTTTGAGGGGAGTTTTGTTTACTTGTTTTGGGTTTTTTTAAAAAGTTTTTATTAACAACCTCATGGAAAAAATCTTTGCTCCAGTTTTCACTCAATACTCAGCCCTGCTGAAGACCTTCTCTTATGACACAATAGCAGTTCTGAAACAAATTTTTCTTACTGCCTGTTTGTCACAGATTTCTGATTTATGTTATATCTTCTTGGTGAGAAAAGGCACCAGTTCTAAAACTTCGGCTGAAGTTTCATTGTTCAAGGTAACATTTTTCATGGTTTCACTCCTCTTTATTAAAAACACTTGAATTGTGACATTACCTTTAAACTGAAGAATTTGTAACAGACACCAAGAAGTCATAACTGTTGAGACCTTTGTCCCTAGAGTAAATATATTTTTCATCCTGCTGCAAGTGAGATTTCAAGAAAGCTAAAAATCACATGCTGAAGTGTAATAGATTTCAGGAAGAAAACTATCAGTGTAGTGGATACTTCTCTTTGATGCAAATATTTAATATGTATGAAGAGCCTTGGCCTTCTCCCAGAGCAGTGCACACGAAGAGGAGTGTTCCTCGTTATTTACCCCACAGAGCTTTGGAGAAGCTTGACTGCACTGTCCACGTAACAATTTGTGCACTGCTGTTCTCCCTGGGTGGAACAAGCAAAAATTATCTCTTGTTTATCTTAGGCTGCAAGATTAAAATTAAAGTAAGTGTCAGTGGAAAGGTGATTGATAGTTTTGGTGTGCTCAGGACTGATTAATTTCCTGCAGACCGGGTATAGTTGCCAATATGTCTACTGTGTAGAATGGAACTCTTCATAGCTGCCTAAGGGGCTTTGAGACTTGCATAATGTCAATGGCACCTAGTTCTCCAAATGCTCAATTACAAATGGAAAATGAAAAAAAAAAAAAAATATATAAGAACCTCCAGATTCCTCCACTGGAATCTGCAGAAGATGCTCAGATAATGTAGTGCAGTTGTATAAGGAGAGAATTCACCTCTTGGAGCAATAGCTGAGTGAATTAACTCTTTTGGAGATCCTTTTTTAAATCTTCACATAGCTAATCTTAGAGAGAAGGAACTATCCTATGTGAAGTCTGATGGCATACAAGGCAATAGCAAAACAGTCCTCTGTTATGAGTACGGAGAAGAAAGCAGTTATTTCTCCTGTTTCCTGATGTTGCAAGGTGCTCTCAGGATTTAGGTTAATATTAAGATTGTACCATATAAACAAAAAGAAATTGCAAAGAGAATAAGTGCTTATATTGTATTATTATTAAGCTAGAGATAAAGTGCAGGTTTTTGTAATTCATTCTTTTAATTTATGCCTTCTCTTTGATTATAGAGGCATAATTAAGATGGGTAATTACAAACCCTGTGTTTCCTAGTAATATATTCATGCAGTAGTAGCTATAGTGTTTTACCATATCAAGCTCATATGTAAAGCAAATTATCTATTTAGTTGGAATGATATCATTAGAGCCAAATTAAATTCTCTGATAAGCACAACTGTTCATTAGTTGGCTGCACATTATCTAAAAGCCACTTGCATCTCAGCAACAAAGTTGGAATATTATCCTATCCTACATACATTTGATCTCAGAAGCATAATACACAAGTTTAACTAGATCAGTTGAGACCATTTTCGTTTTCGATTTCCTAATTAACTTGAATTAAATTGCTGCTGACACATCTGTCTTAGAGTTGGTTTCAGTGAGTTTCTGATCTGCTGCAAAGTCTCTTTCTTATGCAAAGGTTTATTTCTGAAATGCAAAAAGGAAAAGGAGTTTTCAATAGGCAGCTGGGTGAGTTCCCCTTGAATCAATTGATTTGTGCAGTTTAATTTTAAAATGCACTTTTAATAGTATATGAGGTGCTGAACATGCTGGAGAGGTGCCTTCAGGTATTTAAATCTAAATAAATAAAATATTGACTAAGCTGAACTCAGTAGCTCACTATATTAAGCTGAAGAGCCACATGCCAATTTCAAACATTGCATTTGTAGGGATTTATTTCAGTTCAAATTAATGTTTAAAATTCTCCCTTTTCAATTGATTTGGTGGGAATTTTTATGTGCAAGGTCGAAAACTGAGAGATGCTGTTACACTAATCTGAAACCTGCAGGATGACTTTTCTTTAGCACTGTGATTTTCTCTGTTATTGGCCAGGTTCTTGGTACTCAATGTAGTTTTTTCATTGCCAGTTTCAGGGGAAAGGTGAGACAGTAAGGTACTGCTTCCCTGGACATAGGACAGTAGAAGATGCTTCTCTCAGTTCTTCTCTTCATAAATTCAAAGTAGGATCCTGCCCACCTGCACCTGTCCAAGATAATGACTTTGGCATGGAAATTTTAAAACAGCTATAAAAAAAATGGAGCAATAATTCCTTTTTATAGTTTCAGTGTTTCGTACCAATGGTCTGTGCCACACCCTGATGCAGAATTCCAGGTCAATAAGACAGTACAGGAGTTAAGGTATCTCCTGTCAATCTGAGAAGGAAGGTTCGTCCAGAAGGTTCCAGTTTCCAGTGATTTATAGTTTCCAGTGATTTAAGAAAAATCAGGGTGGCTGAGCTCAGAGAGTTGTGGTGAATGGAGTTAAACCCAGCTGGCAGCTGGTCCCAAGTGGTGACCCAGGGCTTAGTACTGTTCAGTATCTTTATCAACAATCTGTACACAGATCGAGTGCAGCCTCAGTTTACAGATCACACCAAGCTGGGTGGGAGTGCTGGTTTGCTGGATGGGTAGGAAGGCTCTCCAGAGGGATCTGGAAAGGCTGGATCAATAGACCAGGTGAACCAGGTGAAATGTCAGGTCCTTCAGCTGGGTCACAACAACCCAATGCAGCACTACAAGCTGGGGCAAGAGTGGCTGGAAAGCTGCTGGTGGGAAAAGGACCTGTGGGTGCTGGTTGACAGCAGCTGAACATGAGCCAGTGCATGCCCAGGTGGCCAGAAAGGCCAATGGCATCTTGGCCTGTATCAGCAAGAGTGTGGCCAGCAGGAGCAGGGCAGGGATTGGCCCCCTGTACTGAGCACTGCTGAGGCTGCACCTTGAATCCTGTGTCCAG
>JAOTQP010001286.1:69506145-69519646 GCA_026413545.1 Cichladusa arquata | reverse complement strand
TGGAGCTGGGGAAGGGTCTGGAGCACAAGTCTGATGAGGAGCAGCTGAGAGAGCTCAGGTTGTTTAGGCTGGAAGAAGGTTCCAGGGTGGACCTTATCACTCTACAACTGTCTGAAAGGAGGGTCTAGCCAGGTGGGGGGTGATCTCTTTTTCCGGGCAACAAGTGATAGGATGAGAGGATGCAGCCTCAAGCTGTGACAGGGGAGGTTTAGGTTGGATATCGGGAAAAATTTCTTCACAGAAAGGGTGGCCAGGCATTGGAACCAGCTGCCCAGGCAAGTGGTGGAATCTCCATCCCTGAAGGTATTTTAAAGATGTGTAGATATGGCACCTGGGGACATGGTTTAGTGGAGGGCTTGGTAGTGATGGGTTAATGGTTGGACTCAATGATTGAAAGGTCTTTTTCAATCTAAAAAATTCTATTATTCTGTCATTTTACAATCAAGATAGGTTGGGAGAAAAACAAGATCATACAGAATATATAACAAAATCCTCCTCATGTAGAATTTTGAAAATCATGCAAACAGCACCAAAATCTATGAGCTTACAATATCAGTGTTTCCTGGTTTGGCTCCCTTGTTTTGTAGAGTTTAAATTAGGTTGAGATCTTACACAGGAATTGTCATATGTATGGGATTTAATTTATTAGTAAATGTAATTTATTTACAAATACTTTTTTTTAAATTAAATTAAATTTTCATAATAAATTATGCACTGGAGCTCTATTAAGTTCTTTCTTTTTCTCTTGCTTAAGAATTTTGGGGACCAGAAGTACCAGAAGTTTATTTGCAAGTAGGCACATAAAATGTGGGATTCTTTTTGTAGGCTCTGAACTGAACAGTTATTAGGCAGAGGTTGCACAAAACACCATAGGCCTTAACTGCTGTCTAGACAAGGGCTGATGGCCTGCTGTATTTTTAGGTTTTTTATGGCATTTTTGCTACCAAAACAAACTAGCATATCTTGGTTTTAATTAGAGGCTGAAAGTTCATCATAGTCTCCAAAAGGGCCTGACCTTGCATCAAAGTACATGGCTCCAATTTTCTTTCTATCTTGTTACTTTTGTTAGTGCTTTTGTGTTGAGATGGTGGGTTTTCATTGTGATACAAAACTTCACTTGTAAATGATGCTTCAGAGCCCATGGCTGACCCTACAGCATCAGAGCTTATTAGGACACCATGTGTAGCTTAATTAAAACAGAGGGAGGGAAAAAATTTCTTACCCTGAAGAGTATTGTGCAAGGCTGCTCATATTCCTGGAGATGTGTTAAATTCATCGCTACAGGTATACACAGGGCTGCAAAATACTTTCAGTGACCAATCTGAACAGGTGTCTCTCCTGGTGAGTGCTCTCCCTCAGAGAGACGACAATAGAGAGGAAGCATTCAGGTTTCTACAGACACGGAAAGCTGCACAGCCTCTCAAGGCTCTCAGAATCCAGACCCTTGTGCTCAAGGCTAGCCCTGATGCAGTGTGGCTGTGTTGCTGTGAAGAGCTGTGTGAGGGCAGACTGGGAGGAGCCTTTCCCTGAGCCCCTCTCTTACTCAGGGGTTTTGGTTTTGCTCAGCCTCTTGCCCCTGGTCCTTGGCTTGACTTCGCAGCTGTGCCTGTGGCTGTTCACGGACTTTGCTGATCCTGACCTGATGTGACTTATTGCCTTGGTGGCTTGGTCTCAGGCCTGTTGCATCCCCTTGGGCTGGCTCAGTGATCTGGATTCTTGGCTGAGCCTGCTTAATGTCTCTGGTCAGAGCACCTCTCCTCTCAGTGTTGCAATCCTGCAGCATCCTGCAGTCCTTGTCAATGAGGACGCTGCCCATGCCTGCCTTGTGCCATCCTCAGTCCCTGGCTTGCTCTGTAAAGCGCAGCCCACTTGTGTCTCCCTGAAGGAATTGAAGTGTAATTATGCTGGCTCATTGCTGCTGGTCCATTTGTTAGTGATTCCACATCCAGCCAGAAGAAAGTTTTCTGTTCTGCTTTAGCTCTGGTTTGTTCTTTTTTCAAATTGTTTCTGAGAACAAGAAGACAGAGTGAATATGGATTCTGACCACGTGTCTTCTTACACAGGGACTAAGACATGGCTGTGTGTATTAGACAAGGCTCATCCTATTCCTGATTAAATATTCATAATAGTAATTACTTGTTCACATTACAATACCTCCTGCATCTACCAGCTAACAGTAATGCTTCATTCTGCTAGGTAGTAAACAAATAAAAGCAACCCAGGGGGAATAAATACACATCAGAGAGGACAGGCAGGATACAAGGAAATAAATAGAGCTGATCTAGGAACAAAATTTTCTGCACTAGAAAAAAACAAAGCCAAATCAAGATTTTGTTGAAAACAAAAGCATTCCAGTGTTGTCAGAAAATGTGTTGCAATTTATTAATTTATTTAGTTGTGTAGGAAAATTATTTGAGTGCTCCTGGCTGTAAACCTGCTGCTGAGCCTTTTGGAAGGGCGTTTCTGTCACTGCAATAGTTAGCTGCCTGGTTCTCTGCAGTTCATGGCTGCCCTTATTTCTCAGCTGTTGGGCTGCCTGCCGAGGCAGGATGCTGTGTGACCCAGGGAGATGTACAGCCCCTGTGCTGGTAGCTGGGGAACTCAAGGTGGCAAACTAGCATGTGCTGTTGTAAAACTTACCCATTTCAGTAAGCTGTGGTAAGCCTGTTACGCAAGACTTTAGGGGAAGGTTCTTTCCCAATTGCTGTGTGTATCTGCATCCCACTGCAAATGGATTTAGGGCTCGTGTGAGACACAGGTGCCCACCAGCCTTCAGTGGGTATGACGGATGAGTAGAGTGACCAAAAATTCCCACCACTGCATACAGGAAATGCCACCACCAGTCAGTGGAGCTGGGAGCAACATTAGGATATAGTTGTCCTTGGTGGTGTATGTGGAGCTAAAAAATAGCTGTAATCCTGCTGTTGTTTCCAAATCTATGCTTTTTTATTTCTCCCAGACTAAAAGTGCCTAAGAATGTGAATCATTGCAAATCTAATGTAGTAACTAAAAACAGTTCAGCTTTTACTGAGATTCCTGCTCATGGGGGATACCTAGTTCTGATATTTTGAAGAATAACTTACTCATCACTGATCATGAATAGAGTAACTGATGAGGCTACATTGTGCAGAACTGATGATACATCATGAATGTATTTATAATGATTCATCTTGCTTACCTGTCCCATGAAAATGCGAGGCTTCATAAACCGGATGGAAGTGAAGCCACCTGTAAGGAAGTGCATTAGGGATCCTGAATTTTTCCAGATCCCACTAAGAGGTGCTGAATCCACAGAGGAAACAAGATCCTATTTAAAAACTGCACAATGCTGGAACTTAACTTCTTGAGAAGTTACTCATGCACCAAGCATGAAGAAAGCTGTGACTGTATCTTTCTCACGTGTTTAATCCATTGTAGGCAGTTTAGTTTTCAGGTATGTATATTCAAAGTTTGTTTACTAAAGGTTTTCCATATTTCATGACTGACTTCTTTCTCATTATGTGTGTAGCTGAGAGCTCAAAATCATCTCAAATGATCTTTTGATGTGAATTGCAGGACTCCACTAAAGTCAATGGAGTTCTATTCATTTACACAGGCCAAACATTCTCTGAGTAATTTGTTTCTCTGATATGTGAATACTGAAAAGAATAGTAATGCGAATAATCTGTATCTACCCTAGGTTCCATTTTGTTATAGTCATATTCATACAAAGGTATCATGTTGTTGTATTAGACATTTAGAATGGGAAAGATTATGTCACAAAAATTGCCCCTTAAACTATTTTGGTTCTGTACAGTTTCTCCGCAGGATTAAAAATTAACTGGTTGTGCAATCACACATTTACAAAAATAGATCAGAATTTGTGGCCTGATGATAAAATAAATCTAGCTGAGGGCTAACAGATATCAGTTAAAAATGTCCCAAACATCTCACTCACATGACCCAAAACACTGAATTGGTGTCAATTCAAATTATTAAGTAAAATTAGTTCTTTTTTTTCCTTCTTTAGATGAATATGTAGTATAGATTTGTATCAGGCCAAGGACAGCCTACCTTTCCATAAGTTTCATAAATCTAGACTAAAAATAGAAAGCTGTCGTAAGCTGTGTCATGTTCTCATTATTTCAACAGATTTGCATTCATATTTGATCTAGATCTAATGCCTAGTGTACTTCATCACTAATAACTTATGGTTGAAAACAAGGCAGAAACTTTCTAGTGGCATTTTCCTTCGAATTTTTTTGCTCCAAACCTTAAAGGCAAGGAAGGTTTCACTTGAACTCAGATCTGAACCACAGTTTTTCTTTGAAATGCAGCAAGATCAGATTGATGTGGAAAATCACAACCAACACATTGCTTGCTTGCTTTTTGACTGCTAGCAATGGGAATCTTTAAATGCAGTGATTATAAAAGCTTTTTCAATTGTAGATTGCTGGAGACTGAAAAAGGCAAATTATATTGTGTTGCACTGATTTGGGAGGATTAGTGAAAGAAGTACAAGATCATTTTTAGGTTAGTCCAGATGAAAACAAACAAGCCTTGGGACAGAACCAATACAAATTTGAGTGCTTAATCTCTAGGGTTTTTGTGAGAGCACCTTCAAAATCTTTAATTCTTCAGAAAGGATAGAATTGCCTGCCAGGGACATTTGAATGGATTGGAGCCTTCAGAGAACCAAACTTTACAATAGATTAGAGCTGCCTGCAAACTCAGTTTTTCCTTTCAGTAGAAAAATGTGATATAACAACAGTAAGATTTATTAGAATAATCAGTGGTGGGAGCATTTTGAAGTGTTTCTCTGTCAAACTCTCTAAGTGACTTAGTTTTAATGATACCTAAAGCACACTGACACATGAGAATTACCTACAAAATGCACTTGTGTTTATAACTTGCTTCTAAAATGGATTTTATTGGGAAAGAACAAATGACAGGTCATCCTGTAAAACAGCTTTGTGCTTAGATTGGTGTGGCGTTAATGCATGGATGGCGTTCAGTTTCTCACTGTGAAGTGGTTCAAGCACAGTTTCCTCCAACAATCATGAGAAGTGGGAAAGCCAAGTTTTGGAGTGAGGATACTGTCTAATCCAGGAAACCTGGAGCTATTTTGCTCAGAGATCTTTCATGGAGAAGGAGGAGGAGAAGGAAAGACAATTTTGAGCCTAAAGAGTGGTCAAAACATCCTTTTAGGAAGGAGAATTATGGACCCTAGACCTCTTCAAGCTAATCTAAAACTGAAATCTAAGGTCTCTCCCTAAAAATTCCTTACCAGTCCCTGGCACTGGATCCTTGGTGAGTGTTACTTTGTCTTGTATGTGGGGAAGGGCACTTTCCACCCACAGGAGCCAGAAAGCAATCCCAAAAGTCTTTCATTAAGACTCTCCGAAATATTTGACTGGAGTGGTCCTTCTGCAGCATTTTCCAGGATAATCAGGAAAATCCAGGCAGCAACTTTCTACTCTCTACTTCCCTTGAAATTTGCTTAGTCTCTCACAAATTAAACTTGTATAGAAGGAGAGCACTCTGTCTTTCCTCACCTCTGCATGATCTAATTCCAAATCCCCATCTGCTCAGGCAGAAAAGTTGTCAGAGACCACTGAGATGCATTGTTGTTGGGGTTTTTTCTCCTCCAAACAGCATAAATGAATCTTCTACTGTTTCTTTCACTTATTGACAATTTACACTGTATTTTAAAAACTGTCTCTGTGATGACTGATAACTAAGCATAAAAATGGATTTTCATTGGTATCCCTCTCCCTTTTGCAAGTTTTGTTCATTGGAATCTTAAGGCCTACTCGGTACCATAATTTTCATGCTTGAAAACAATCTACAAAATCAAAAGTGCAATTCAGTACTTAAAAACGACTATGACAGCTGCTGTAACATCACTCAGGTGATAATGCCTGAGCATTTTGGATAGCTGTGGTCTTTGTGGAAGTGCAGGCTGAGTAGATTGCTGTGGAAGGGGCTGACAGCTGCTCTGTGAGCCAAAGGAATGAGCAGACAGAAGAAGAAATTGATAAGATGCATGTTTACCCATGAAAGAAAGAAGAAGACAAGGTCATCCACATGGGAACCGAGAGAAGAGAGATAAACACCGGACATCTGCAGCTGGAAAAACAAAACTATTATCTGGTTGTAGAATTCTTGTAGAAAGTCTGCCCCAAAATGGTGACGCTGACTACTTTGTACCAATGAACAGGATGAGCTGTGTTAGGGTAACCAATGAATGTAGTAGGCACTGTGTTGAAGGATGTATAAAAAGAGAATGTGCAGCCATAATGAAAGGCCATTTTACCTGCTGCTCTGTGTTGCTGTGTGTGGTGTCCGTCCCAACAGAGGCAGATTGATTTTGGTTTTAAGGTCATTGTAGAGATAGATTTTTCCTTCCTCTTTTCTATTATTTTTTCCTGTTTTAAAGACCATTTTTCAGCAATTATAATAGGACATTATCAAGCAGGTAGCATACCAGAAATGGCCATGACTGCAGCTACTTGAGATGTCAATTGCAAACAAACCTTTTAATTAATAATTCTAAAAGCAGCTCATCAGTGTCCTCCAATCTATCTTAACTCATTCATGCTTACCTTTTCTGACTATACTTCTACATGGGAACTGGCCTATTAAATCTTCAGTCTTAATATGTGTTTGGTGCTGGGTTGTTCAAGAAATCTTCCTTCTGCCTGCCATCTGATAAGTACTTTCTGTCTTTGTGTGGAGTTTTACTTGCCTTGTGTTGTTTCTCACACACATGCACAGCCTGTGGCATCTGTCTTTTCCAGTTCCCAACGGAGCTGAATCTCAGAAAAGTCTTGAGTCAGGTACTAAAGTTCTGTTTGTATTAATGAGGATAAAGCACACAGATGGCAGCTGAGCCTACAGGAGTATGTTAGTGCTGCTGCGTATCTGCAAGTCAGGTGGTCTCTCTTCTGTCTCACTCTCTCTGAGGGTGTTTCTTGTGATCTCTTTCAAATGAGTTGCCTTTGTAGTGCTTTGTCTATACAATGAGTGGGAATACATACCTGCCCATTTTAGGAGGTAAGCATGGGAAGGGAAGAGTGGCAATACAAGGTCAAATAAGCTTTGCTATTAGTTTGGTAATATCTGGAAATCCCAGCCAAGCCTGCAGCCTCATGCTGTAAGGCATTATACAAACGTTTAGTAAGAAGAAAGAAGCTTCAACTCAAACTAGGGAAAACAAAAGTGGAGACCATAAAGAGACAGGAAGATTTGAAGATTGTGCTGCTTCATTAGGAGGTGTTACTGAGCTGGAAAAGGTTATTTATCCCTTAAGATTATTAGGACGCAATGGTTTAACACAAGGGATGTTTTTTTCCCAAAATAATTTGGTGTAAAATCTATAAAATAAAAATGACTTTAACTTTTTTGGAGAAAAATCTATACTTTCTCTTTTAATAGTAATATGGTACACCACAAATTCCCCTCCAAGAAAAAAATGCTAAAGCTCTAATCATTGCTTCTTATCATAATTGTAAGAAAATACTTGCAAGTTATTACTGAGTAGCTAGAACAGTAGTTAGAATAGGCTGAGTCTTTTCCGGGTTTTCTGATGAGTTCTGTGGTTTTGTTGTTATAGTAATTATAGGCTGTCTTAATCCAAATTTTGCTATCTGCCAATATGTCCCATTTAATTAAAAATATGCAATTAATGACTAATGAGCTCATGACTGTGTGAGCTTAGAGACATTGAAACAGGAGATTTCTCTATTGAGAAGATATATTCTCAATATATGGACTTATTTTAGGATTTTGTGATACTGAAACAGGCTATCTCAAAGTGTGAATATTAACGTGTTTGTGGCTTATTTCAGATGATGTACTCAATATGATAAGAGGTCTATGTTTTGTCAGTCACCTAAAGCACAGGTGACAATGCCACTACAGATATTTCTCTCCCAGCAGAGCTTTTCATTCATCTTAGCAAATTCAGTAGAACTGCTGAGGAAAATGCATCCTACTTTTACCAAGGCAGGAGTTCAGAAACCACTTCCATAAATTAGTGTCTAAAGGGTCGAGCTGTGGTTTTGCTGCCTGCAGCACACACTTTGGATACTCTAATAGACAGACTAGAAGTAACACATGAAATCATGAGAGGTTTGTTAGTGTGCCTGATGTTGAGAGATAAAAGTTCCTCATTATACTATGGAAAATTCAGCGTTTTAATGTTTCCTGACCTGCTTGGTTATGTAATGCTCTTCAATATGCTGCTGTCTTCCCATGCCACAGACACAGCTTGAGGAGGAAGGGTGTGTTTATCATCCCCTTGTGTTGCAAGGCTTGGACAGGACAGTGCTGTGGTCAGCAGAGCTCAGAATGTGGCCTGTGTCCCACAGATGAGTCAGAGCTGTGGATAGACTAAGCTGACTCGGAGCCTGTGGCTTTGCAGTGAGAGTGGAATCTCAGTGGGGGAAACGATTGCTGCTCCCAGTTTTGCATTTGAAGCCTGTTGGAGGGGGGAGTATTAGAAATTTGTGAGTGGTCATGTTAATAAGGAAACCTTCCAGTTTTTAACTTAAAAAAGCATGACTGTATCATGAAGTGTGCCTTAGCCCTTTCAATAAAGTTTTTTTAAGCAATGCAGACCCTTCTTTATAGGCACCCCGAGCAGTTTATAAATTTCTGCTGCTCCTGGGTAGCAGGATTTAAGAGGTCTGAAATCACAGGCAGAACAAAAGTAAACAGTTTCTGTGAAACACCTCAAACACTCTACACTGCTAAAGTAAGGGGATTTAATATTCTTCACAGAAACATACAGATCATTACAGATTTGATATGGAATATCTCCACATACTTATGAACCCTGTAGGAACTTGCCTGATCCTTCCTGTATTATGGTGACCCTATTAGCATAATGTTTATGCACAAAAGGCTGTAAAAACAGACATACTGATATGTTTTGTCTCATTTCAGACAATGTAACTAATCTAAATGAATGCTTCTGGGTTGTGCTAGCAAGTTTAATTTATAGATAAGAATTTTGAAAATTGATGTACTATTCCTGGAAACAGCATTTGCTTTGTGGCATGATAGAAATATGTCAAAATGAGAAATTTCCTATATATAAAAAAAAATAAATTAGTATCTAGTAGAGAAAAATGTAGTATATGTCTCTGATTTATTTGCCTGCAGGATGATTACTGGAAATGTCAGCCAGGAAAACATGCATCTGCAATAGTCTGTAGTTTGCACCCTCATCACTTTTTCTCCCAGAAGAAACTCTGTCTTTAAAATATTCCTTGTGTGATTAAGTTCTATTTCTGTTTCATGCTAAAGTGATGTACTTGATACCCACTGATAGCAATGTGTTCCTGCACACCTGATGTCTTCATGAGGTGTATCTGCAGGTGTCTGTCTATGCTCCTGAACATGGCCTGATCACAGCTCAGTGTTTTGGAGGCTTAACCTTCAATGTCAGCTCTCTGCTGCCCTGTCTCTGTGGAAGCAATCACAAGATGCCTGCAAAAAATGCTTAATCTAACAGTAGAGATTCAGTAGAGATATTTTTTTACAGTATCAGATTTGTTTGCTACTTCAATCCGCTCATTTCTTCACAGCCAACATTGAAGTATCTTTAAAAAAAAAACAAACAAACAAAAAAAAAAAAACCCAAAAAACAAACAAATAAAAACCCCCAAAACTTAATTACCTTTGAACAAGAAGATAAAATGCACCAAACTTGCTTGAATTCATAGACCCTTAAAAGGCAGAATGGCTTTAAAGCCTCTAGACTGCCAGTCTTCTCAAATTTTTCAGAGTCATTTTGGAAAAAAACAGTTAAAAAACCCCAAAAAATCCCAAACCACAAGCCAACCAACAAACCAGGCAAATAAATCACAAACAAGCAAACAAAACCCCAAATAAAATATACCTGTGCCCTCCCACCATCCTACAACATAAGGAGCAGAGAAGAAACCTTAAATAAAGAAATTTGTTTGATCACAGTTATAGTGGTGTGTAGCTGAGCTAACTTGGCTTTCATTGATCTCTGAGAATAACCAGATTGGTTTTCAGCAAATAGTCCATGGCTAGTTGTTTAGCTTGGGCTTGTGCATGTTGGCAACAGCAAAACACAATTCAGCTCTTTTCTAGGCCTAGTTTTTGACTGTGCTGTGCCTTATGATAAGGCACAAGAGCTGGGATAAGGCTACAAGGCTTGCATTTATAAGTCTGAAACTTCGTACAAAATGGAATCCCTTGAGTGTTCAATCCAATCACTGGAAACAGACACACACACAGAAGTTGCTTGTTTGACTGGAGTTAAATATTTGTTTTCTTTTTGTACTATTTGTGACCTTGTCACTTACACTGACAGGTAGTTTTGACCTTTGCCTGGCTTTGGGACATGCTGCCTTTCCTGTCATTCCCAGGTCTGATGAATATTTGGGAGGGGTCTTAATAAAGATGGCATCTCATATTCTGAGGACAAACTCTGATACGTTTGCCAACAGTGCTCCTTCTAGTTCCTGCAACTCTTTGTGCTTAAACAGAACATCTGTATGGTTATTATTTTAAAGCTGATTTTGAGAATCTTTTTTCCATTCTAAAAGGAGTTTGAGAAGCACTCTCTTGCCCACAGAAGGAATAACAAGAGTGGTGCTCATACCACTTTGTCTATTGAAATGTATCCTTTTCTTCTAGGAATAGGGTCTTAATCCTCCTAGTTTTTTATGTGTTGATCCATGGTTGTGGTTTGCAGGCAGCAAAATGAAGGTGGAAAAAAATTAATAATTTATCATAAATCAGGCTCTTTCAGGAGCATCTGAATTCACAATGAATACATAAAGCCGAGGTCATATAGTTTAGCTTTGATAACAAAAGTCCATTTTTAAATGCTAATTAACCCCCCAAGTGTACATTTTTTTAAAAAATTAAAATGTCTAATCATTTCACTTTGAAGTTGCATTTTCTATTAAAGAAAAAAAAAAAAAGGAAACTATCCAGCCTCTTACATTTGTCTGGAAGGGACCAAACAGCTGATTAAATGAATGAACTCTATGCGTAAAACAAAAATTTAATGACATCTCATGAACAATTAAAAAGACCATTTGCATTCTTCTAAGTCTATTAAAAAAGGGGAGGGGGGGAGTTTCACTATAATCACATGCTGTGAAGGGATAGAAATGAGAACATTAAATGCTTTTCATGATTCCTCGTGAACCTTCTGATAGCACAACAGGAGGCTTATTAGCATGCACATTGCTATGACCTGGTTTACTACAGCTTTGCATTTAGGCAGGTGGTTTAAAACAGGTGTACAAATTTGTATTTTCTTTTTTTCTGTCTCAGAACTCTGATTCAAATCAAAGTTGTGCAGCCTGTATATCTGTTCTTTCCATAGAGATTTTCTGGCCTCTTGGATACAGCAGATGACTTTAGATCTTGCTCAAATGTATAAGCCTTTTGAAAGCTACCAGAAAAGTGAGTTGTCAGTCTCCAAGGAAAATTAATTTCCTTTTTCAGCAGGGAATTTGGTGTGTCCCTCAAACTCCAAAATTTATCAAGCATCAATTGATGCTGTGTTGTATCCCCAGTAACAGCTGTGGCACAACTGAGAGTTCCATACTAATTTCGATCTCTCTGACTTTCTCCATCTGTAACAACAGTGTTGTCTGATGTGAAGAGGGCTTGGAGGGGAAGTAACAGGCCATGAAACTCATGTCACAGCTGTAGAGGCCAATGCACAGCTGGGAACATCTACGAGTATCTGAATGAGATATGAATATGTTATGCCCATAAAACATAAAACTGAGAAAATACCTAATATTCCTACAATAATCTCTTAGGTACCTGTAAATCTAATTGTTCTGATCTAAAACAGGTGGAGAGACATAAAAGAACTCAGAGCCTTGGGAAGTTCTGGGAATCTTGTTTTTCCCTGCATTCTCACACAGTTCACTGCGTAGCTCATTTTTTGGGAACAGTTTGTTCTGAAGAGTCAGACCCTCCCTGTGAGACTCTGACCGTCCACTTTTTAGTCTCTTACCAAATAAGCCAACAGAATCAGCTATGGGAAAAACTACAGAAAGGCCATGTTTGACATTGCATAGAGTACTGCTTCTGATCAGCAGAATGGGGTTTTTTACAATTCAGATTCAGGGTGATTTGGGAAGATAAACTACTTCTTCACTACCTCCAGAACAATTTCTCTATATTGCATAGGGAAATGTTTCTTAGTCTTTCTTTTTTCTTCCTTTCTCTCTGTGGTTTGTTGTTTTTTCCTTTAAATAGGAAAATGATTGTTCAAGCTGAAAAGCAACCTGTAATTCTTATGCAAGCATGCAGGGAAGGCACAGGAGCAGCCTTCAAGGGATTAGAAGTGTCGAACTGTGCAACTCTAAAAAGTGCTCATCTAATTGATGCTTTACTTAGCAGGGAAGGAGAAAACTCCAGCAAATAGTTAGTGGTTATTTTGCTTTCAGAAAGAACACTGTCACAGACATCTTCCTACAAATGCCACATCAGTTGCTAACAAGTTGTTCTGGGAGAGCCTTGCTGATTTATGTGCTGCCACACAATTCTTTCCCAGTCACTGTGAACTTGCAGTATTTCCTTTAATTTATTATGAAAGATTGCCTTGAACGTGGACAAGAGAGCCAGTTAAGCAGCTCACTTTTCGATCCAGGGAGCACAGGAAATTAACTTCATGTCTTGCCTATGAAACAATGGGAAAATAGGTTATTTACTGACTCAGTTGTAGAGTTGCTAATAGCTGCCTATCATGCATGGAGTCAGGAGGGCATGTTGCAGTATCAAACATGTCCCTCTACTTTTACAGAGAAAGAAGGGTGTCTGTAGGCAAGGCACTAAATTGGGAGTCAGGGGACATAGGTTCAGCTCCTGGCTCTCTTGCAGAACATTTTTGATGTTAAGCAAATCCCTTTTCTGCCTCACTGTGGTGCTCTGAAATAAAACAGATACTTGGGAGGGGAGTGGGTAACGTATAGGGAGTGAGAGCTGATGAACAGATAGACAGGTTCTCTATTCCCAGCCTTGTCTTTTTTTTTTTTTTTTTTTTTTTTTTTTTTAACCTGTGGGAAATCTAGAAGTTGTTGAAAATTATGTATTAAGAAAGCTGACATAAGCTGCAGCACTGGGCAAGAATACCTGCCACATGCAGATGGATGTTTTCTTAGAAGACAATATGTGTCTGGGGCTATTTACTGAGAACAGCATCTGAGATGTTTTGAGACATTTTAGAAGAGTAAGAATAATTCATATCTGGTTCCAGGGCAGGCAAAGATGGCCCATAATTGTTAGTGGTGACCCTGCATAACTAGGTAAACCCAGCATGTCCCATTGTACCTCTGATGCTCTACTCACCTGCATCACTGCACTCTTTAATCAAGCACAGATGTGTCCCACAGACTAGCAGTATCAACACTGGACTCGTTAGGAAATGAGGAAGCAGCAAAGCTTGACACTTTTATGGTTTGTAATGACAACATCTAATTTTTTGTCGTTATTTTTCTTTCCACATGCAATT
>JAOTQP010001286.1:69430536-69506091 GCA_026413545.1 Cichladusa arquata | reverse complement strand
ACAGAGGAAAGCTAAGGGAACTCTAGCCAAGATATGTAGTGATATGTAGTACAACACATCATAAATAATAAATAACAAGGAAAGCTGTTCCTTGTTTAACCCATTCAATCCACTGAAATGTTCAAGTGAGTTCTTGTGATATAAAAATTATAGATATTCATGAAGCAAGCAAGCTTTTTTTTTTCCCTCCTCTTACATTGTATGAGCATTTAAATTTATGCTTCTGGTGGCTTTGTTACATGATTTCTTGAAGGAGGATTCCTGCTGCTATGTGGATGTCACCTTCTACAAGTGACAGGAAGATTAAGTAAAATGCTGTACAGGGTAATTATAACAAGGCTATTGGCAGCCTGTAACACAGTGTAAATGACACAACTAATTTTGGTGTTCAGACATAATGTATGTGGCAAGTTTTACCTGTAGCTGTACTTTCTACAAGTTACACTATCTCCAGAGGCATGTTGCATATCACTTTGACCATGAGTCAGGCATAAACTCAGCATAGCCCTTCTACACCATGTCTTTAGAGTGTGAGAAGCTGCCCTGTGACAACCATTTCAATTGCAATTGTGTCACTTCTTGGAGATCTTGTCTCACTGCATAGATTTTTTCTTTTTTTAATTCATATCGGTTGTTTTTTATCTGATCTTCTGTGAATTTTCTCTGCTAAGAAAAATAATGAAATAATATACTATACTTCATGGTCTGGAGAGAATTTTTGACAGTTTTTATGTACTTACCTCTGTGAGGTCAATCAGATTCTGGTTATACATATGTTCACTGGCTCCATCCTGGTATGCCCTTGACTTTCTCATAAGTGATATTGCAGTCATTCTGGTTTGAAAAACAAAACACCAGCAAAGCATAATAATGGAATGAAAATCTCCACTGTGAGTGCTTTGCTTGCCCTGTTCTGTTCTTCCACACACAAACTCTTTCAGAGCAATTAACTGTCATAGAGTCAAAGCAGCTAATGAAGCTTCCTTCACCAGCCTTGGCCCATTGACTAAAGACTCAAGAGCCCACGTGTAGTGTCAAGGAGCCGAGTCACAGAGAACCATGCAGTGTGCATCCTTCATGCAAAGATGAACCTCTTAAACTTGTTTGCTTATATTAATAGCATCTGGAATCAAGGAATTTTGCAGATGGCTTTTAATAACCTACAGAGTTGTTTTTTTTTTTAATTTTGAAAAGCAAATTATTTATTTTAAAATGCAAGCAGATGACACATCTGGAAAAAACAGATATTTTAGAGGTTGCTTTTTTCTCTTTAACTTTGAATTGCATGGGAAAAGAATTTTTTCTCTTCAAGCCCAGACAGCATCACCTTGGAGGCCCAAAATGAATGACTTTTGAACATGGGGTAGCCATTTTAATCTGTGCAAATTGGCTTTAAACTGTTGTTGTTGTAATTGTCCAGTGTTTCATACCTGCTAGAAGGACTGCAACAGGAGAAAGAAGCCAAATGGCTAGTGAAGATGCTTTCAGCTAAATCCAGACTTGCTCTTGAGAGACCAAGATTTGCAGGGGTTGGTATTTCTGGAGGGTTGGGATAGTTCTTGCTTCCATATCAACTCACTAGAGAAGATAATATTTCTATATTCAAAGCTGGAGTGTCTAGAGACTAAGGCTGTTGAAGGCTTGTTGTTGTGTGCTATTTCATTAGCCTAATTGAGGAAAAACTGCCATATTTCTCTTAATAACTATGACCATATTTTGACATTTAATTAGTCTTGGCAGGATAATGAATATTACAGGGATCTTGTCGGGGTCATGCCTGAGACATGTTTTGAGACTGCTGTTTTGTTCCAAAGAGACTCTTAAGATAGGATCCTGATGGATCTTCTCTTGTGGCATGGCCTGTGAGGTGCTTTTAGAAGGGTAATGAAGAGGGATAGCTGTGGTTTTTGGAGTTTTACCCTGTGTATAACAGAGGTGATGGCTTGGATGAAGGACATCTACTGAAATTCAAGCTGATTGATGCTAAGTTTATGAACTGGGAGAAGACACTACAGAAGTGTTCATATCCATTCATTTGAAGAGATATTCCCTACTGTCTATTGTTCAAGCTAATATTGTGTTCCCTGTAGACCAAGACAATTAATACTTGGCATCTCACTTTCTCTTAACCAAAAGCTGAGGTCTTTTATGTCAGGGGTGGAAGTCTCCACTGAGATTTATGACACCTCATTTTAAGAAGTAGATTAGGATCTGTCTAGATCTCTCCTACAACTTTTCAACAAGGTAGTATAGCTATATAACTTATGCCTGAAGTCCTATTTGAAATTATTTGTTTCCCCTTTGTAATTTTGCTTAGAGAGGAAAACTGCCTTCTGCAGCTACCAGAGTACTGTATCATTCCTTTCTCTCAGAGGTACAGAAGTGTTGGTCTGTCTCTTAGCCACTGCCCAGCTCTGTTTCTCTGGCACTGTACACATGTACAATTTGTCCTGTGTTCAAATCTGAGACATTGTACTTGACTTTCATGCATTTCTTCATCACAGCTGTTTGGGTTTCTTTTTATAAATTAAGTAGCTCTGGGCAGGGAAATACTTACCTTTAAATTGCATCTAAATTACTCCGTAAAATGTTCAAGTGACAAACCAGTACAAAAGAACTGAGACCAAGAAAAACAGCAGGTAGCACACTGAAATCCCAGTGCCTTGTAAAAAGTAAGTAAACCAAAACAATCCTTGGAAGGTTCAGGTCCCCCAGACTTGGACATCTTGTCATTTTACTATGTGGGCTGTAGGTTTGTCCAACCGTTAGCAAAGGTCTCATGGAATAGGAATGAACTAGAAGAAAAAGGAAATCAAGGACAGACGGTTGATTTTATGGGAAAACCAACCAGTGGGAGGAGCTCTCAGTGACAGCTCAGAGCTTAAAAATTGCTTGTGAAAACACCAGAAAGAGCTGTTGAGCAGGGCATCCCAGAGAGGACTCAGAGAACATCCACCAAGGGGATTTCTGCTGCTTTAGTGCACTTGTGTGACTGAGCTGAACCTTTGATTTCAGTTCAGAGCAAGCTGGCAGGGGTAGTTTTGTGCTTGTGTTCACTCACAGGACAGGTTCACTTATTTTTATATCCTATATTTCTGATCACCAGTCTTTCAGACTGGTGACACCAGCTGGACACCAGCTACTACATGTCATGATTTCTTGTGAAAGATCATACATATGAATTTCATTTTCATGTGTCAGGACTCATTGGAGGACAGAGTCAATGAATTTCAATTACCTTGCTATGTAAGCACAGTTAATGTTTTCAAAAACCACACCCTATAACAAAACACAAAAAAAAAAAGCCCAGCCAAACAAAAAGTATTCCTCACTACTTGCCTTTTCAGTAGTCAGGCTACTGGACCTCCAGCAAAAGCATATATTGTTTTTATTTCAGATATATCATGATAGATGCAGAGCAGATTACTTATGGAAAAGTAATACCCATTTCCATATGTACCTTTCTACAGAAGTGGGATGAAAGTCTGTCTGGATGTTTGTTTCTAAAAAGAAAATATTTTTTTATATATGGAAAAAATACCATCAACCAAGTCAGTATTTTTGGATCATAAAGGTATTAAGGACAGCAAAGTTAGAAGGACAAACAAATGTAATGAGAAACACAAACCAGAAATCTGAACTACAGCTGTCAAAGCAAATAGCAAGAAAATGAAACTGTCTGATTGAGTTCAGCCTTTGACACTTCAAATAATTTCTTGTCCACCTTTTCTCTGTAAGCAGTGGTAAAAGCTTACTTAAATCATGCCTGCAGTCATCAATCCTGTTTTCAGTTGTGCAGTTGGGAAGATGTACTACCAGTAATCAATTAGAAAACACTACTGCTTTAATAGTGCCATGGCCCATGAAACAATAGTGCCGTGTCAAGATTACCTTCACCTCCTCAGTGCCCTTGATACCAAAGATGACCCCTAAGAGGAACAAAACAGTGAGTAATATTCTCTATGTGCCTCATTTTCTTTTTCTGAGAACCTAATTAACATAGTTCTGAAAATCTAAAGGAAGCAGAAGAAAATGAATGTCTGGCTTTCTCTGTGACTCACCTAAGTGTATGTAACTAACTGGAAAATCTGTTTCAGCCCTTTCCCAGTTGGCTGAAGAGCAGCTTCTAATTAGCAACTTCTCTAGTAAGTTAAATAAAGACAATCCTTGTAGTATACATTCTAGGAAAGGCAGGAGAGAGGGGGAAAAATACTACTAGGGTTTGCTTCAAGGTATTGGTTTTCTATGATTTACCTAATAAGTGCTGATTTTCATTCAGATTATGTTTTGTCACCACTGCTTTTCAGGGTACTCAGTGGAAAGCGGCCTAGCTCCCTCACTGAGGACTCTTAGTACGATGCAACACACATTGCTCAGCTCAAATTTCATGAGAACGCATCCTGGGGGCTGGAGAAAATTGCATAAATTTAGGTTTGATTCATGCTGCTTATTAACTAAATGCTTCAAGTGTTGCCAGTTGAAGTGGCCGTGTTTCAGTCAGCAAGTTTATATATCAGGCTCTAGTGAACTGTAATTGATCTGGGTCATGGATGCACATTCATGGATGTGACAGCCTAAAGTAAGATTATTGCAGATGGCACAGGTGATGAAGTCTGCAGTTGCCCATGGAAAAAAAGCAAACTTTTAACACTACAATTTTATCAAACCCTAAACCCTATTAGGTTGTGAGGGTTTTTTTCACGCTGTCTGAACAGTTCCATTGTTGGGCTTCTGGTTTGTTTTTGACAGCAATATTAGCATAACTCATCATATCCATGATGACATGATGAGCTGTCACACCTACTTCACTGAAAAGCTTGAATACATACATGCATTTCAGAATCAAATTTTGCATGCTTATCAAGGTGTTCATTTGTTCCTGTCATAGTTCACTTAGATGCTGTTGACTTACAGTTGCTGAACAGCTCTTTGCTTAGTAGATTCAGAAAATTTTTCTTTCCATTGCCACCACAGAGCATGCTCCCTCCCCTACCACTTGCTGTAGCCTCATCCTGTGAGGCCTGAGGCCAAGATTTCAAAACAGAACAGAATTTCCCATGCAGGTGGAAGCAGAGCAAACCAGCACTGTGATTTGGCAAGGTTTTCTATAAAATTTATGTTTATACAGTTTGCTTTTACTGCAAGATTTGTATAGTGATGCTATTTAAATGACTGTTAAATACTTCTGCCAGCATATGTTCCTGGATTTTCCATACTTATTTTAGACTATGGCAGTGTTACTGTGCTTGGTTTTAATGAAAACACTTTGATCAACAATAAATCATGAAAGTAGGGAAGTGAGGTTTCCTGTCTTTCACATGAAAGAGAGTAGAAAGGAATAAGGATAGTCACCAGAAAAAAAAATTCAACAGACAGGACCTTGGAGTCTAGACTGCAAAATGAAAGGAAAGTGTAGGTAGGTGTGCAAGGTGCTAAGCTTCAGGAGGAATGTCTGTCAAAGGACTCTTCAGAACAAACACTGAGCTGAAAGATGGTCACAAAGAAAATAAATGTTGTAGCAGAGAGGTCTTGAACCAACACAAATTAACTGGATCCAACTCGAGATGTCTTACTTTTTTGCTGAGGAAACTGAAAGGAGATTTCTATATATAAAATAAATTAAGGGGACTCATTCTGTTTTAATAAATCTGTTTCCTACCTTCATCCATGAATGTCTGACAAGAAGGGGAGGTAATTTTAAGCAATGAGAGTTTACCTAATCATCTACAATATCTAGCTTTATCCTTAGGGTGAAACTGACTGTGCTCAGAAATGGTTACCTCTCTTTATCCCTATATGAATAATTTCCTCTCAGATATTTAGAAAAGTTGAAAATAAACAGCACATATTTGCAGAAGGGAAAAGGACTTTGGTAATGTGCAAAGGAGAGTTTTAAGAAAAATGACTGGACACTGAGGAAAGGAATTGGAAGGAGATTTCATGGACTTGGGAGCAGGTGCTCCAGGAAGCTCACATGAGCAATCCAAATGCAAAATAACCTCTCAGATTAAAAGGCAGTGCTTGTTCTTTGTTTAAATTGCAGGCCTAAACACTGTTGGCTCCACCAAGGGCATCATCTGGATACTCTCTCACTTCCAGCAAAGATCTGAGGGCTGGCAGAGAAGATATATGGCCAAGTCACAATTGGATTCAGTAGGGCAATTTGGTATGCAGGGAATATAGAATGGAAGAAAGAAGGTGACTGGAATGCACACAGGTGAGAAGCACAGGGTGAGGGCAACATTAGGCTCAACAGCTTTGGGAAGGATGGGCAGAGGCGGTGTGGAAAGAACTGGGAAATAAAGCTTAAAAGGGAATGGGAAGGAAAAACCTAGGTCCCTGGCAGTCACCCTATAAAAGTAGGAAGAAACTTACAGCTGCATATTTGACAAAATGGCTCTGAACCAGAAAAGAAAGGCAAAATGACAAAACTGTGTCTATTCCTCCAGAGATTGCTCCAGCTGCAGACACTGAACTTCTCAAAGAGTTGCTCCATTTACACAAGTGACAAGAGATATGTGTGGCAGATGAAAGGGTTTCCAGTCTGCCTTCTGAGTCTTTTACAGATGGATTAGGGAACAGAGGGTGCAGTTTCTGGTTTTTGACATTTGGGTTGCTTTTTAAATTTGTGGATATTCTATCAAAACCTCCTCTATTTAAGAGTAATTTGAGAAAGCAGTCAATTAGCACTTCCTATTAGTAACATAAGTTACATAAGTGTGTGCTTTTAAGAACAACCTGTGAGAAAATGGATAAAGATGTAAGTGGAATATGCTGTATGTTAAACTATGCGTAAGGACTTTAAAATGTTCGGATTAGAATATTTAACTCTTCTGCTTATTCAGTGAAAATCATTTGAGAAAACCTGACTTCATAAGATTAACATGTTTTTTCTCTTACTCTTCTTTCTCTTCTTACTCTTTTCTTCTCTTTTTCTTTCTTTTTTTTTTTTTTTTTTTTTTTTTCCCCCTGGAAGCAATGGAATTGACAGTCTGTAATTTGGAAATAACATATGCACAATTTCAGCTCTCACAAGTCAGTATTTTAATGCTCTTGCAATAGTGAATCTACCTATGGAGTTCAGCCTGAAAGTTTGGCAAAGTGAGTTTTCTCTTCACCTAGTTGTTTAAGGGTTTGTTCCAGTGATTTTAAAATAGATGTACTTGGCTGTGTGAATGATTGTAGTCAGAGTACCTTTTATTTCTTGGGATGTTGTTTCCTCTTAATTATATTGGAGAGTGAAAGGTATAACTCATATTAAATTTAATTTATTACTTTAAAGATGAAATGAAAATTCTGATATAAAACTGTTTTGTGCTTCCACATATGGCCTCTAGAGGGAAGTAGTCTTTTAGAGCTATAGAAAAGGGACATTATTTCACTTCTTTGTCAAAGTGTGCTCCTCATAATAATCATAATTATCCACTGGCAATGCAGAGGGATGCTAGAACTCATTGTGTCATTCAATCAATAAAATGCTGCGCTCAAAATTTTCAAGCCAGTTTGTTCTTAAAAGTGTCACACAAGCATTTCTATTTGTGTTTCATTATGGTATAAACTGTATGACTGGACCATATGTTCAGCTAAAAGTAGGATTTCTTCTGAAATTCTCCCTACTATCCTAGAAATAATCAACAATAGAATAAATATTTTTGTTTCCTTGGCAATTAGGAGATCTTATAGGTCTTAGAACTTTACAAATCTGAGGAGATCTTCAGTCTTTCAAAACACTTGTTTTATTTTACCTGCACGTAGCTCATGAAAGTGTATGTTATGTATATGTGCAATATAAATGCCATTCATATTAATACTGTCTTATTCCTGGCAGCCATGCCTAAAGATATGTAAGACCAGGCAATCTTGGATACCAATGTTTAAACCTTTCAGTCAAGTAGAGAGTTGGCCCACTGGATACAAATTTAGCTTGACTTGATTAACAGTCAAAAGTTTAGAGTTCTAGTTCCAGCAAGATCGGCAAGGAAAAAGAGGGGAAACTCCATTCCAGTCCTATCCATATCTTCCCTATTACTTGACATACTCATTGATTAAATTGCTGTTCTTCAGAGCAGAAATTTCAGCCACAAACCTTCCTTTCCAGATGACCATTCTAATCAATAGTCTACTTTGTCAAGCTCTTCCTTGTACTATGCAGCACAAGACACCGTGAATTCTCTTCTGTTTGTAAGAAAATCCTCAGGAGGATGGATTGTGTGCCATCAACACGTACAGCTACCAGATAGTGCAGCCAAGCAAATGGACCTTGAAAGAAGTATGTGTTTTGCAACCTGAGAAAAATTTATTTCAGGTCCTGCTTCTCCCACAGAAGTTCAAATCACAGGTCTTTTATGTAAAATAACTTTTGTTTTCCCTAAAGTTCTTACTTGCCTGGGTTTTGTTTGTTTTTTTTTTTAAGTGATGGCAACCACTGGGTTATATGCAGAAGTCTGATCCAGAAGGCATGTTTAGAGAATGAGTCTTCCTAAAGAACACCTAGGAATAGGAGCCTAAAATTTCTTCTGTCTAATAAAGGATAAGAGAATGAGATGGATAACAAATGTTGCCATATATTCAAGGCCAGAGCACATCCAGACACAGATGGAAGCATAGATTTAAACACCTGCCTGCAGAATCTGAAAACCAAAATTCAAGACTCCTCTGAAGTCTGGATCAAGAAGTCATAATTTGTAAGAATGATATCTGAATTCTGATTAGTCCTGACCAGAATTTGTTAGTAGATTGAAAACACTTCCAAAATTTTTCTAAATATACTCAGTTAGGTACAGCCAAAATGAAAATCTGGAGTTTGATCTGAAGGAGAGCAATTTAAAACATTTTATTTGTGCAGAATGTGACATTTATTGCTGTTCTGGGAGAAAATAACAAATTAATAGCAAAATAGTATGAGAAATAGGCCTAATTTCTTGCAATTATTATGTTTAAATTTAAAGAGTCTGAAATATTTGGAGCTGAATAAATATTCTTAACTAATGTGCTGTTTTATTGGCCAAAAGCTTTACTATCATCTTTTCCTGTTTTACTATTAAAACTAGACTGAGGCTTTCTTTCATAGCAGCTTGTGTACAAGCTCTTTAAAATACAAACAGATTTGATGATGATGCACTATTATGTGCTACCCACCACAACTGCACTTCCACTTATCAAAATTATCACACGACTTCCATTCCTGCAAGAGGAAGTAGACTCACACAAGTACTGCATACCAGCAGTATGGATGCCTGCCCTATTCATGCGTTACTCACCTACTGAGCCAATGAAGCCACTTCATTTATTCACATGGTAATACAATTGGTCTTGGACAACAGTGGGATTATCTATCTGTGTTCCTGAGATCTTCAGTGCTTTTCCAGATCATGCTGCACAATTCCCATCTGCCTGTCAATGGGGGTGGATGCTACACTGCCCCTGAGGGCTGACAAGCACAACCTGGGGGCTCTGCTACAAGGGCAGCATTGGGAGAGTTAAAGCAAGAGCAGCTGACCCCTTCAAGCCTGCTTGCCAGAGCATCCTGTTTCTGATCTGAAGGGTGGTGAATTCCCAGATGTTTAAGGCTGGAAGCTATAATACCACTAGGAGTTATGTAAAAGGAAGGCAAGGATTTTTTCACTCAGCATAAGAGTAAATAGTAGGAGCAAAATTTGTCTGTAGCTCTTCACCCATGTTGATGAACTGGGTGGATGTGTGTGGGATTTGCTACTTTGCCATCAGGTTAATTGTTCCATTGTAAGCCCAAGAGGAGAGCAGAAGGAGGGATGGAGGGGAGGAGAGATCCCAACAGAGATGGCACTGTGGCCATAGCAGAGACCTGTGGGGCTGGTGGATGTGCCCTGAAGGAACAGCAGGGAGGGTCTATTGTGGACTGAGCAAAAACCCCATTCCTTGTCTCCCTGCGCTGCTCAAGGGAGAAGAGATAGAGAGCTGGGAGTGAAGAAGTGATATTGAGCCTGAGAAAGCAAATGGCTGGAGGGTGGGAAGGTGTTTCATTTATTTTCTTTGTTTCTGACCTCCCAAATCTATTTAACTAAATAAACTAGCTTTCCCCAGGCTGTGTTTGTTTTGGTAAGGGATCTCCCTGTCTTTGTTTTGATCCACAAACTTTTACATCTCATTTTCTCCCCGTCCTCTTGAGGAAGGAAAGCAAGTGAGCAGCTGGGTGGGCACCGGGCGGACAGCTGAGGTCAGCCCGCAGCAGCACGTCTGCATTTGTGCAGCATCAGCGCTGACACCCAATTTTGGATGTTCACTCTCACTAACCACTGAAAATTCTGAGCTTTCAGGCATCACCTTATGGCAATTTCAGGTAATGATACTGTTTATTAGTTTGCTATGTGGCATAATTTAGTACACTCAGTTATGTTAGTGGCATGGCAAAAAGTATGCACAGGTTTTTTATGCATTTCATAGTAACAAATATTGCCCTTATGACTCTCCTCACTCCTCAAAAAACATGTCACAAGGAAAATGTGAAATTTAGCAATCCATTCCAATTTATGAATTGCTAGCAGTAGTTGAGGTTGATGTTTGGAACTATAAATTACCACACATTGATGGTAGCTAGTAATTTTATTTATTTTCCCTGTGAAGCTTCCTGTTGTGTTTAAACTGTTGTAATCTTTAGAAGTAGAAGTGCACACAGTCTGTCTTGCTGTAAAATTGCAAGACACACTGAGCCATCATTGGATGCAGGAATAGCAACTTTCTACTTTTTCTGCTTCAAATAGTAATTAAACTACATATGTGGGGGATATTGTGGGGGGATTTGGTTTATGGTTTTTGTCTAGAAGAAGAACAGCAGTTATCTCTGTCTCCAGCAGTGCAATGTGAGGAGTTCAAGAGAAAAAGGAGAGCTAAGCTGCAACACAATCTCCAAATAGAGATGTACTATAAGGATTGTGAAATGTTCAAATGACATGAAACAGTTTTGTAGGCCCTTAGGAAATGCTAATATGGGAGCAGTCATACAAAAGAAAAAAATCCATAGTTTGTCTGGAGACCAGGGACTAGGCTGAGCACCCTGAAAAAGCAGCTCATATGATTGAAGTTAGCAGATTCTGGGATATTTCCTTCTGTTTTCAATTCGACACAAATGCTTTCTAATTTCTGCATTTAAAGTTGAAAGAGTTACCTGTGGAAGAGCCTGGGCTTTTTCCAGTTATTTCTTTCCTCAAAGTCAGGCTCAGCATGAGCCAGGCTAGCTGGTGTCTGGTCTGGAACTTCTACCCAGATTATAAAGAGAATCAAGCCCAGGCCTTCATGTAATTGGGAAAAGAACAAGCCCAGAGTGTGCATTTCTAAAGGTGATGCAGTGCTGCCTAGAAAACTCAATATCTTTTTTTTTTGTTCAAGACTTCAGTTAAATAAGACCATTCCTTTAGAGTTATTATGTTAATCTGTGTATTTGCACTGTGTGCATACAGTTCTCCTGCTGAAAATTTGAGCTCTTTGTTGTACCTCTGTATATGTACAAGAGAGTCTGTTAGAACAGAGACATCTGCAGGAGCATGGGTTCAACAGCTCTTTATTTAATTAAAGATGTATGTAATAAATAAAATCCTTTTCTCCTGTCCTGTTACTTCTGATTTTTTTTTTTTATATATCTCTAGTAATATCTCTAGAAATTTCTGGAGAGTGCTCTAAGAAAAGGAATGCCTGGATTAAAGGTAATTGAGTATAAATGAGAGTGTTCATCTGCAGGAACTTCTGTAACAGAGATTAGAAATCTGTGTCACATTTGTCAGCTCTACCAGGGCCAGTGGCATGAATTGCCCCTTCCAATGGAACAGTATGTAATCCTTTGGGTTAAACAGTTAAGAGAGGCCTTACTGGTGCTTTATTTATCTACACTTGTCCAGCTTTTTTTTCTTTGTTCTGTTTTAAGGAAGATGAAATTAATAATTTGAATACAAAATGTGAGCAACTTTACCACTCGTGTCCACCTTCTGAATCAATGTTTCTGAATGTATCATCTGAAGTGTAGGTAACAAATTCTTTACTTTTATTTTAATGTAAATCTGAGTTAGTTTTTAGAGCAGGATTTATGGGAATAGAAGATAGATAGATAGATAGATAGATAGATAGATAGATAGATAGATAGATAGATAGATAGATGATACATACATACATAGACAGACAGATAAATAAATAAATCAAATATTTGTTTGATTTTTTAAAAGCAGGATTTTCCTGAGCTATACCATAGCATAGGTTTAATATGAAACACAGGACACTGACACTTTTCCTGTGTGGAGTTCTCTCACCCTATGAAGAAAGGGAACAGGGAAGATAATGACTCCCTGCCATGATGGTATTTTTCCTTTCCTTCTAACCCTCAAAGAGGCATTGGTTGGTGGAGTGGGGCTGTAAACATGTAGGGTGGGTAGCAAAACACAAGATGAGTCATCAGCTTGGAGAGCCACCAGCCACCAGGAGAAAGTGTTTGACAGTAGTCCTGTAGTCCTGTAAAGTGCAGTCCTGACATTGTCTCTGGGAATTTGATTAATTATTTCCTGCAGCCTGACATGAGTGTCAAGGAGATGTATGCAGGGACTGACACAGGTAAATTCTCTTAAAGTGAGTCCTGTAGAACCATATCTCTGTGAGAGTATTAGGGAGAGAATCATTAAATGTGAGCTCACAGCCTTTATGTAGCTTTTCTTAGCTTCCTACAAGTCAATCATCCCCACTGAAGTTCTATTTGTAGCTCCTAATTGTTGACCTTATCCTCACAGCTTAAATGGCTAACAGTTTTTCTAATCCTTCCTCTAAGATATTATTACAAGAAAGTATTTCTAAAGCACCATATGAAACAATTCAAAGCACAAAGCACAATTGCCACCCTGGATGTCCCGCTAATTTCCTTAATGATGCTTCTTGTACTGTTTCAGAATGAGTTTCTTTCTTCAAAAAACAAACCCAAGCATTTGTCTCAGACTTGCATTCCTCTGATCACTGTTCAAGGCATTGCTAGATTTTATCTTCCTGCCTCTGACAAAAAGTGGTGGGTACTTGCTTTTTGTATTGTCAGCTGACCTCAGAACTCAGAACTACAGTAAGCACTCATAAATTTCAAAAATAATTGAAAGAGATGATGCTAGTTTTTGATATTTTTCAGTGTACTCAATCCGGTTCATCCAATTCAAGGCATAGCAGATGCAGCCTTTACTGAAGGAATCTTTGACCTTGAGGAAATAAGCACAGAAAGAATACATAGGTCCCCCAGTTACAGCTGATACAAGATGAAGATCCAAATTATGTAGACTGTGCTGTTATCTTCAGATAACCCATCTTTTATTTTCCTTGAGAATCATCATTTAATTGGCCACACTGCTTTGAGAAGGTGAGTGAAGACAGGCTGGTACAACGAATAATGTTTGTATTGGGAAATGGTGAGATGTGACAGAAGAAATTAATGGATGTAAGAGAAAGGAAGAGGGTGAAACAGAAGGATAAGGGTTTATTTCAGCCTTTTTGCAGGTGTTTTTGGGGTTGGGACACCTGGAATAATAAATCAGACAAATCTGCACATGCTAGCTTCCAAAAAACATGACCAATGTTTGCTGCTTTTTTTTTTTTTCTTCTTCTTTTTCCTTCTTAATACCTGTTATTGTAAAAGGAGCAGATGCAGAAGGATTCTGCAGAATAGGTTGGTATTCCCTGGCCATGGAGCAGTCACGAGTTCACAGAACAAATTCACACACTGTTCTAGATGAGATTTTGTGTTACTCTCTCTCCTATTTTTTTTTCAATTCCTTCTGCTATGATAGCTATTCCCGTCCAATGTGTGACTGATAGCTACTAATAATTAACTGCAGTTTTGGCAAAAAGGGAAAATGGAAATGTGGTGGTTTGTACAAATTTCCTGAAACAGTTCCCTGTCAGGACCTGAGCAGCTTCTTTTGGACCTGGCAAGGACCAATGGGCGTCTGATCTTTAATACTGACACATTGTTACACCAACGAGAGAGTTTGTGCGCCTTGTTGTAAATTGCTAATTTTTTGTTTTTATTATTTTTCACTATAATCATGAATTGTATCCACTTTTATGTATAAGGGAAATGTGAGCTTGTTTGGACATGAGCAGGCTTGTCCCTGCTGTCACCTGCTTGCTAGGAGTGTAACCTGAGGACATGTTTGAGCCTTGTCCAGACCTGGTGGGGGCTTGTGGCCACTGCTGCCTGAGTCCTAGCCAACATGTTTGGGCCTGTTCGGACTTGTACAAGGTGAGACTGACCAGGCTGTAGTTCCCCAGGTCTTCTGCTTTCCCCTTTTTAAAAATGGGAGTTTTATTTCCCCTTTGCCAGTCATCAGGGACTTCAGCTGACTGCCACAGTTTTTCAGAAATGATAAACAATGGCTTAGCAATTTTGTCTGCCAGTTCCCTCAGGACTTGAAGATGAGTCTCACCAGGTCCCATGGACTTGTGCGTATTCAGATTCTTTAGATGGTCTCAAACCTATCCTTCCAACAGTGGTCTTAGGGTCTTCGTTCTCCCAGTTCCTGCATTTGCCTGTCCTAACTGGGCTGGAGTGGCTGGAGCACTTGCTGTGGCTGAGGCATAGAAGTCATTGAGGACCTCTTTCTCTTTGTCTCTTTTGGGACATTTTTGCCCCATTTTCTCCTTGTTGGGATGCATTGCTTCCCAAGACACCCAAATGAGAAAAGAACTGTAGGAGGTTATTAAGGGTAAGAGACAGATTGGCAAGGAGAGTAGCCTGAACAGGCAAGTCTACCCAAATCATAGTTATTCCTTTTTCCTAACAATTTTGATGCAAGTACAATTTACTGTGTGACAATAATTCGCTCAGGTTTTTGTGTCTTATGGTAGCATTCAAGACATTTCTTTTTCCACTCTCTTCTCTCAGCCACAGAAGAAAGGAGAAAAAAACATATTCTACTTTCTGAAGTCCACAAAATACATGGCAGCAGAATGTTTTGTGGTTACATTCTTTAAGGGAGGATTTAGAAAAGCAATTCTTACTAGTATTATATATGCTCATTAGATCTTAGATGGGACTGTGCCTTTTTGAATACTTCTGGCCAGTATTGTGCATCTGTGATACTATACAAGAGTTTTGTCATAAATATCAGAGTTCTGGTATTCTTACTGAAAAGATTTTGTTCTAATCACAGCTAAGTAGCTTTGGAAAGATCCAGAACTTTGTTAGAAAAGTTTCAAAGTGGGGATCTGTGCTTAAAACATACCAGCTCTTTAAACACTGTTGACCCCTTTGTTGGTTGTTCCATCTAATATTTTTTTCCCATTCGACAATGCCAATTCCATGAAATCAGAGATTTTACATAAGGCCAGGAGTGTGGAAGGAGCAAAGGGTTCTGTTCTGAGCTGAGCTGCATCTTCAGAGGCTCTATTATCCTTCTGAACTAAACAAAAAAGTAACTGCACTTAGAAAAATGAAAGATAAACCATGCTAAAGGGAATGTTGTATCTCTAATTCTCCTCATCTTTTCCAAGTGGTACATAAGTTGGGAGAGTTCAGAGTTCCACTCTAGAATGAAAATGATAGATTTCTAGTCATCTGATTGCAAGTCAGTGATGAGTGCTTACAATGAAAGGACAAAATCTCTCTTAAACAAAAGGATGATAGGCTGGTAGTTATGCAAAATGAAGGGTCACAGCAATCTAGTAGTAATTCCTTTTTTAATTTGAAAGCCTAAAATAATTAGACACATCTTGCCCTCATTTGTACCTGTGCAAATCCCGTTATTTCCAGCAAGGCTTTACAAAGACAAAACTTATCCTTTGAAAATTAAGAAATGAACACATAATGAGAAAGAAATTGGTTGCATTCCATTTCCCAGGGTATTTATTTTCGCTGATGAAAATTTTCTGCAGTCTCGTATTTTCTGTCTATGCAGGATTAGAATCTGGACCACAGGCTGTAGCTACGCTGTTGGAGCAAACACATTTGCTTATATTGTCCATTTGGTTATATTTAGGTGTTTGATTTGGTACTAGTTTCTTACTGTCCTCAAAGTGCAGAAGATGTCCAAGTTGATGTTTTGGTTTCCATTCTTTGCTGAAATATGAAGATTATTGCATGTATAGGTATTGTTCCTAGGAGAATCTGGGACAGTATTTGAGTCTGGGACTGAACTGAAACTCAACATCCTAGTTTCAGCTTTGGCATCCAGTTTCAATAGGACGCTGTGAGACTCCTGTTATTTTAAAGTACAGCCAGCTGTGACTAGCTAAAAAATTAGCTGGATCTCATAAGTACACTGAAGCTCTGAATGGACTATTGAACACCTCCCCCAGCTCCAGTGAAGGGAATAGAAATTACAGGTGCACAGTATCTTATGGATAAGACCCTACTGGGCAATTTGTGCACTCACTTATGCTAGTGTGGAATCCCTAAAGAAAATTTAATGCTCTGAATTCACATTACACTGAGCAAAGGGGCTGATTAATAGTGCACAGAAGGGCAGTGCTTCAGATACTGATTTACGGGACCAAAGCATCACATACACACAAAAAAAGCAAGAAAAAAGCCCCAAAAACCAATCAAACAAAACCCCAAACAAACAAACAACAAAAAAACCCCATACCATTCCAGCATTCTAGGTGAGACAGTTGTGCTTTTTTGAAATCATGCAAACACTGAATGTGACTTTGTCCAATTTTTTCAAATTTTAACTTCACCTTCACTCTTGTTACAGCCCTGCAAAAGGAATCACGGTCTTCTACATACAAAAAATATTCTCTCTAAATAACAATTACTTCTTTGCATTTACTCCTTAACATTATATCATATAATGCTGAAAGAGACTGAAAAGTTTTTAACATATTTGTAGGCAAATATAATACAACTGTCTTTTGAAGAAAAATGTATTTCACTAATATTAGTAATTGCATGTTTATTACAGCTTTCTCTGCCAAGATAAGGAGGAAAATTGTACACAGCCTAGTTTTAAATTACCAAATGCTGAACAATCTTTTTTTTTCTGTCTATCATAATTTTGCCTAAAATTAAAGTGCAATTTGCAGTTTAATTCTTCCATCTGCATCATTTTGCTATCAAGTGAAATTCCAAATATTCTATGGTGAAGCTTTTTATTTCTTTTGTTATTTTTTTCTTACTTTTGTATGGTGTTATAGACTTTTTTTAATATAAGCTTACAAAAAGAGTGATGCAAATACTTTACTGTGAAGAGTAGTAGGGCTCATCGCCATGAACCGTAAAGTGAGTCTATTGTAGTCGTGTAAACATTGAGGAAATGTTGACCTTGAGAAAATGTTTTTTTCTCTCTAAATGTAGAGCTTTAAAAGTAAAATATAATGTACCACAGTGTTTATTTTCTCTGCTGCACAAATCCATTATAAGAGACTAGTATAACTAACTTCTGAAGTTTCAGTGCAAATGAAAGTTCTCAGACAGGTTTTCCATAGTGCTTTGGCTGTGTTTTGAAGGTTATTTTCTTCCATACCACAATCGTCAATTATGGGATTTTTTTGCTTTTTCATTCACATATTTTATATTTTTCTTTAATGGAAAATGTGTTATTTGTGGTATTTTAAAATATATTTCATTTGTAGGAAATCAGGAAGTGATGGTGTTTTCTTCTGTAATTGATTTACTTCAGACTTGTTCTTCTGTAAGGGTCAACAGACCTGAAATACTCTTGTTATGAAAAGTTTGTGTATGTACCCATGATTCTGGAGCACAGGCCTTCATTTTATCTAATGCTTCCTAATACAATGAGCCACTGTGGCACTCAAGAATCTGATAAAGTTGAGAAGGAGAGGATTTGAATTGGGAATGTAGCCTCAAAGTCACCTACAACCCATTTCTGTCCGACACATTAATTCTTTCATATTTAGAATAGTATTTATCTAAAGTATATGCAACGAGTACTCTCTTTATCTGCCCAGAGTCCTTTGTGGAGATTATCAAGGAAATGTTTTTTCCTATAAATATTTTGGAAAATAAGGTAAACATTGAGTGGAAAATACCATACTGTTGTATTTCACTATAATTTGGTATTTATAATAATAAATAATGGTGATAAAAAGAATGTAAAACTACCTGAAGACAATATAAAATCCACTAGAACTTTCACTTTCAAATGCCATCACAATGTATATGTTTTTTCAATATTGAACATGAAAGACTATTTTAAGCATGCTATGTTATCAAAACTGCTTAAATAATTTTAGAGTGCATTCATAATAAAGGTTGTACTTAAAGACCATTATTATTATATTACTGAAAGCTTATTTATCTCCAAGTGTTCAAAATATGAGCAGGTATGAGCAACATGTGTCTCAGATGTTGAGCAAGTGCTTTGGTTAGCAGCTGTATATTGATGAATAGTCCCTGAGGTAATTTGATATCCTGGGGGATAAATGCACAGTGAAACAAACTAAATCGTATTAGGGAATCATTTACCTGCCAGCCATTAGAACACAGCAGTTTCTGAAGCTGTGATCTGGAGTTAGCTTGGTGTAAATCAACTTATTAACTGGTACGAATGTTTGGAAACGGTTTTAACGCCATTTCTGGATGTTTTCTCTAAGAGTGGTGAATTCTGATGTCTCATTTTTAAATCTTTTGCTGTATCACTGTAGCTGGGGAAGAATTGATGGGAGCCAGCTAAAGAACCTGCAACTGAGATGATGAGGTATGTGTGTACTGTGTGCTGCAGTTGTGATTTTAGCACAGTGTATTACTTGACCATATGTGCACTGTTATGCAATAGAATGCTTTTTTTTTTAATTTCTGATCACTTCACTAGAGATGTTTGTGGCAGAAAAAGAATGTCACCCTACTAATTTTTCAGCATCTTTTAGCCTTGAATGATTTGTAAAGACACAGAAAAATCTTGGCAAGTGTGAAGGCCAAATTATATGTTCTGAAGATATAAGTTTAAAAATTATGTGAAATTGTGCAGAAATTTATAACTTTGGTATGAAAAAACTTCACAGTTTGTTGATTATTTAAAATAGGAAGATTTCTCATCCGTTTGACTTAGAGTTATCAATATAATTATTACTGCAGATTTTTAGTGTAATTACTTTTTTCTGTAGTTCCTAGATGGTGTCTGTCTTTTCCATGAGAGGATTTCATTTAAATTGTGCAAAATGTAGAATTCAAACAGATTCAACAAGCCATTAACAAAACACTGTGTGGGAGGTACAGAAAAACATTTTTTATTCATTTTGAAAATTTACAGGGCTATTATGTGTCTCTAAACCCTTCAGCTATTTTGTACCTTTCTCTGAAATTATATTTTCCTGCATTTGATGCACTACAATTGTGCCTTTGAAGGGTCCTTGGCTTATTCTTTGAGGAGATGAGAGCATGCCACTCATCTCTCCCATTGTCTGTGCAAAGTCAGAAATTCACAGCAGAGGTACCTTTGCATTTCTTGCAGGACCCAGAACATACTTTACACTCTGATACGAGATCTGCTGTGACAGTGTGGCTGATGCACTGAGGAGGAGATGTGTTCATATTACACATTGGAATTAAATCAAGGTATTGCAATTACCCAGACCCTTCAAAGACTACAGAACTTAGAAATCAGAATATTCATTAAAGCTGACATCTGATCCCATTGTCTTTTCTGATGAGCAGATTTTAAGCTCATTTTTTCTGCTAACCTTCTTTAATCTTAATAATTTAGGTGACCTATGACTCTGTTTTTGATGTCTGAAAAATAAGGCCCATGTCTTTCTTTTTTGCCCCTAAGTATGAAGACTGGAATTCTGAGAGGACCACATTGTATTTTCCTGCCTATAGAAAAGGCTTCAGATTATTGTTAGGAGGAGGGGGGAAAAGGCAAATCCAAGTACAATGAAAAATTGTACTTTCTAAAAATATGGTAGGAAAACAGAATATTAAAATGCAGCTGAGATACACAGCCCTTAACAGCAAAATAATTAGTTACTCACTCAGTGAACAAGCCATGAAACTAACATCTAAGGGCTTCTTTTGTTTTGAGATCAGATTGTTTCTGTCTAAAATAGAAATTTACTTTACTTTAGGAATCTTTGGTCTGGAGGTAACACCATTTTAGTGGTATTTGGTTTTCTTAGTTGTATTTTGTAACTGATCCAATGCTCCATTTCTTCAATTTGAGACCTTTGCAGTAGTTTTTTGGCCAACAAGGGAGGAGGAAGACTTTCTTTTCTTCTATCTTGGTTTCTATCTTGGTTTTTGGTTGATATTCCTTTTTTTTTTTTTTTTTTTTTTTTTTTTTCTTTTTTAATTTATAAATTGGTTTCACACAAAGTAAATTAATAAATGCAAAATAGTTCTGTATCCTGAGTGGTGGCATTTAAGTGATTTGTCGTCATGCAGGAATGAGAGCTGGTCAGCACTCAAAGACAGTCATGGAAAGCACATAGATTCCTTTCAACTAGTAAAGGAGCAACGAGCAGCACTTAAAGCAGTATACAACTGTGTAAATAATGTTTCTAGAGCACAGTATGGTATTCTTGTTACCCCACCTTGCAAAGGAGTTACTAGAATAAAGAAGACAAGATAAGAGCAGCAGAGATGGTCAGAGGTGTGAGACAAATTGAGTAGACTATTTTACTTCACAATAGAAAAGAGGAAGGAGTATGCTGAAAGCAGATACACTGCCACTTAAGGAATGGTTATTCACAGAACTTCCCCAATGCAGGAGGTTTAAGTGTAACAAATGAAACTATCACGCTTGACATTGTATCCCTTAAAAAAAAAAAATACCAAACAGAAGTGAATGTATAAGGTAAGTTGAAAAGAATGATTAGTATGAAAATGAAATGTCTGTATTAAAGGTGATAGAAATAATTGGCTGGAATCAAACATAATGGTCCAGTTAACAGCCTATGACTTCATGAGTCCCTATATTACTGCAGGTTTGGGAGTGACCATTTTTAGACATAGTTTAAAGGAGTTTCTAGTCTGTCTCAATGAGGAGGAAACAGCTTCTGTTCCTACAGATCTTTAGACTTCATCGCTTCAGGAATTGCCACCTTGTGCCCTTAGATCAAACCTCATTTTCTATCAGCTGTTGTCCTTCAGATTGATAATAGGACTGTGATCACAGCCTTCATTACTCTCTGCATTCTTAGCCATAGCTCTGACAATTGTCATTTGTTTTTTACCTGAGATTGGACAGTTGGTGGTTGATGTGTACATGTTTCAGTTTCCTCAGACTGACGTGCATTTAATTTAGTTCTGGACTTTGTTCAGCTGTTTTGTTTTGCCGAAATGCCCTGGAGGGTGAGCCTACAGCCACAAATCTTTCCAGGTTTGCTTTCAATTTGCAAATCCTATATTTGTAGCAGAAAAAAAAGCTCTCTCTTTTCTCAGTGGGAGTGTTTGTCAGACCTTTTTTGGCAACAGCAATAAGTAGTTTATGGGCAATTTCATCTCACACTGGCCTCCCATAAATAAAGATGAGAAACTTTTTACAGTGGTAGGCTTGGGCCAAAGAGGCTTTTTCTTTTTGTACACATCAACACTTGCAGATTTCAGACACTCAAGGAAAAGAATATCGGTCTCTAGTTCTGGCAACGCTGTTAAAAAATTCTTAGAATCTGAGAAACTGACTGAGATCTTAACTCATGATTGTCACTGAAACGGGAGGTTAACACTCACTTCATACTGGTTTATCTAAAAGAGATGCTAAGTTATGCAACTGAATTTACACTCAAAGGAATGTCTTCATTGCTTCCTTATAACTCCTCTTATTTAGGAGTGAATGACTAGCACTGGCTTTCAAATACTGTGCATTTTTGTTGAGTTCTCTTTTCTCCCTGTTATATTGCTTATATTACAGGCAATTAGTTAGTTTTTCCCCTTTTATTTCGTTCTTCTGACCCTTACATTTCTATCTTACTATATTTTTCTCCTTCTTCTCCATTTTCATTTCTCCCTGTTTGAGCTACCAAAAATATTTGATTGTATTCTTTTCTTACTCCTTCAAATTAGAATCTCATTCAAGTAATATCCCTTTATTCTGTCCATAAGGGATTGTTTTCTATAAAAGTGTTACCAAGCACAGAATAAATTACAGTATGAGGAAATTAAGTTTTCCAAGCCACTGGAGTGCTTTTTGGGATTTGGGTGTGTATTTAGGTTTTATCTTTTTTTAATAGTAGGTCTTTCTTTGTAACATCATCAAGGGATGGGAGATAGTTTCTTGGATATTTCTCCTGGATTTTCCCATCTCAGTAGAAAGAAGAAAGTATCTTATGCTCTTTCCCATTTATTTTGGATGCATGTATGAGCCTTATACAGTAAAAAGGGAATGAGCCTTAATTTCTCAGTCTGAGAGCAACTTGAGTAATTTAAGAAGTTTCTCTTGAGGAGGCCAATATGGACATTGCAGATTTATATAATATATACATATATGTAATGTAAATAACATATATATAATATAAGTATTATATATAATATAATTTGGTAGCTACCTTATTTTTCTTAAAGACATCTTTAGAAGTTTCTCATATTTTTTAGTCCTCTGTTCTTCTGTTGAATTTACACTTCATGTGAAACAAGAGACAAGATTCTGTTTTAAACCCTGTATCAGGCATTTTCTACTTAAGTGCAAATTTTCTTCCCCATCTGTTGTCCTATGTATTCTCCCCTAAATTTAATTCCCTGTGTCTGCCCATTCATCCTCAGTAGCACTCAAATAGAGTGAAATTCAAAAGCAACCTTGTGCCTTCTCCAGATTTCTCAAGAACTCCAGTTTTGATGACTGTTCTTTGGGTCTCTTCTTAACTGTTTGATTGTTTGCATCATCAGATGACTGGAAAGGTTAAGTTCACCTTCTTATTCTTATCCTTGCCTGTTTTGCCCTCAAATGTTTCCTAATGATAGAGACTCCATAGTTTCTCCAGGCAGCCTCTTGCATTTTATCATTCTTACCTTAACAAAGCCTTTTCTCTGCGGACTAAAAGGAAACTTCCATGGACCACTTCAAGTTTGTTATTTCCTCTTATAATAATGGTGAGCATGATGAACGTATTGTAAAGATGAAGAGCACAATATTTTTTTTAATATTTTAACAGCACTATTTAACCACTTGTTCAACCTGGCTTTCCCACCCCCCCATGAATAGAATAAAACCAACTCTAGTTTCTTTAACCTTATTCTTACACCTTTGAGTCTCCTTGTTAACATCCTGACCTTTCCAATTGGTTATACCTCTCACTGAAGTATATTTGTAGACAGAATGCCTTGAGGCCACTTCAAGGTTGGGTGAGACTGAAGGGCTATATTCTGTATCTGACAGGCTGCATGACTGTTAATGCCTCCCAGTCCATGAGGTCTTTACCCAGCACTGCAATAGCATGACACTGTCGATGAGTAGGCAGTCTGTAATTTTTATAATTCAGTTGTAATAATCTATATTTATGTCTATAATTCTGTTACGATTGATTTTTGCTTGCTTCTTGCATTTGCCCTAAATCTCGCTTTGCCCTAAAAATCAGATATCTAATTTGCCTCTGAATCCTTTGAATTTGGTATTTTCCCTGTATATTGTGTCCCTCCCATTCTGGTGCCATAAATAGTGTTTAATAAGCATGTGCTATGTTCATTCATCAAATTTTTATTGATTGCATAGATTAATACTATAGCTAAGGAGGAGTTCTGTAATGATGCTCTCAGTTTTAGCATTAAGTTGTTGATAGCTAGTTTGAGAAAGATTTTCTAAACATCTGTGCAGCCTCTCTAGACTTTTTAGTAATTCCTGAGTTGGCCAACAAAAATAGCATTTGAGGTAAATGGACCACTTCATATATCCACAAAACCTATTTCTCTGACAGAGAAGGAAAATAAATTAGTTTGATATAATCTGCTTATGTATGCACAGCATGTCATTCACATCTCTGTTTTTTTTCCCAGGTGTTTTTAAATCATGTGAGTATTTGAATGGAAATTGGAATCAAAACTGAGTCATCCTTTTTTCTTTGCTGCTCTTAAAGGATGTTTACCACAGTTCCCCTCACCTAGCCTTTCTGTACCTTATCCACCCTGCAGAGATGAACAATATATTCCACAGGTCACCATTAATTACATGACCAAAACAAAAAAATCCTGTCTCCTAGGGCAACCAGTTCCAGTAATTACTAGTGTCATGGTGGAATAGTTTTTGCTGTTGTTCAATCTGAACCTTCCAAGTTGCAATTTATGGATGTTGTCCCTTGTTATGTCCCTTGTCTGCCAGTACTGAGTTATTGTTTGTTTATTTAGGGAGTGTTTTTTCTGCTCAGAAGATCTTTATGGATGGAGTTTCTCTGTCTGGCTATGTTTCAGGCTAATAATCAGAATTTTTTTCTTGGCCTTCACTGGAAACCTCATTTTAAGAGGAAAATACCAATAATGCCTTCTAATACAAAAAGCCTTATACCTGTTTGATTTTGTCAATAATACCTATAGCAAGTGTTATTTGCATTACCAGAGGCATAAGGAGTGTGTTTAATAAAAGTTATGAGTTTTTGTGAGTTATTGTATTATGAATTGTGTGTCTGGATTTATGGAGAACTTATTCATAATTTCAGAACACTGGTTACTGTTCCTGCACTGGTTTTTTTCTCTGCCTTGATTTTTTTTAGCCAGGAGATTGATCCATAAACAACTGAGATTTTTAAGTTGATTTGGTACTGATACAGTTTCTTTCACAGAGGCTCCACAAATTCCAATAAACTGAATTCATGTTCTAGTGCTGTAATTCTAAGTACACCCAACAGAACCACCTGATGTGATGTTACCCAGTAGATGAGAAGAAAACAGGAGATGAGAAAAATACCTTCCTCTTTAATCATGACTGTATTGGTGCTGCTTGATTTGATACTGGGATTTTAAAGTATTAAATCCCTGATTTAGTGAAGTCTTTAAAGTCATGTATAGCTTTAATCATTTGAGTAATTGCAATGATGCTCAACACAAGAGGTGAAATTGAATTCTTGTCCTGAGAGGTTTGTCTAATTTATACCACTACAGTTTGTTGTATTCAAACAGAACTATAATAGCAACTCAAGAGAATCAGTGTTTTGCCTGAATTCCAGTTTCCCTCTACCATTAAATGAAAAACAAATGAAAAATTAGTTCATAGATTTGAATTTTTTGAATGTGCAAAGTTTAGTGCCAAAAGTGGCTTTAAAAACTGAGATGCCTGGTTTTAAATTAAAGGGGATATTTTTCACAGCTTCATCTATTACAATATAAGCAAGTCTTATTTCATGCAACACTAACTTAGAGATGCTTTCCTAGGAGAACTGATTACAATATTTGTTTTCTTATAGATAGTCAGTGCCATTAGTAAGTCACATGTAAAATTTATTAAGACCTATTAATTTTCTCTTGCTTTTAGGAGTCACAGATGCATGGATGTACTCTAGATGATTTGCAAAATTTTGTTCTGAAAAGTCTGATATGAAAAGTATGAAGAAATACCTAAATGTCATTAAAGTTTTGACTCTTATGAACTGACTTCATTGATAAATTATAAATAATTATTACAGGGCTCAAACAATTTGTACCTTTTCCAGGCTATTTTAGCAGTGATTGCACAAGTCTCAGAAAACTTGTGGGCAGGAAGGCGGTACAATGGCTGTAGAGAAGCCTATGGCCCATATATGATGATATTTCTGTAGCTCATGAACCTTCTGTTTCTAAACCAATTCTGTGTGCACTATGCAGTGGTGCAAGGCAGAGGAGAAATGGGCATCTTAAGGGCATAATGTTGACCTTACAGATGGTGTAAGTTCAGGTCATTCTGTGTTTAGATAATCTATTTTTTATAACTAAGTCCTGATTTTACTGCAAGTGAAAGCATGAGTGCTGAAGGCCTTAGTGAAAAAGTTGTCTTCTCTCCCTAAATTTTCAGATCCAGCAGTTATGGGAAGTATTTGATGTATTATAAAGACAATTTGTTTGTCAGTCAAAAAACCCCATGTGGCTGAATTGTAACTTTTAATTGCTGTGGTAGTAGTTATAGCATTGAATGAAGGAGTACAGCTGCCGATATTTTCTTTAATGTCTCAGTAGTGAAATTTAAGTGTTCATGATATGACACAGCCAAAACTGGGCCAAAACTCTGCAAAAAGTGGGACTAATACAAATTTGTCTTAAATTTTTTTTTTTTTCTCAGTAACACTGTCCAGAAATGACATTGTCACATCCTAGATACATCAAACAGCAAAATGAAAAACAGTATACCTAAAACCCATGGGAAAACAATAAAACAAACTAATCAAAATCAAGCTCTTCTAAAATGTAACTGAAAAGCAAAGGTTTCTCTTCTGTCTGAAAAATAAAAAGTTTCTATTGAATTTGCATTTAAAAAGCAGCAGTGAAATAGTGAAATAGTAGCAGGGTTTGAATATCTTTCCTTAAGAAATGAAAATATAGGTACAGATCCTGAGGCTTCCATATGGAAATACAATGCACCTTGAAAAGCATTTTCCTTTCTTGTTTTTTTTTGTTGTCATCCTCTGAAGACTCTCTGCTATTTCTGTTTCAGTGGGAAAAGTAGTTCTAATAGGTCTTCAGCAAACAAGACTTCTGTCAAGGACTAGGGGAGAGGAAGGGAAGAAGATTACAGATGAAGATACAGATCTGATCTGTCTACAAAAACTATGACGTCATTTAGATACTTGGTATCTGATAAATGTTTGATAAGGGAAGGCATGCTAAACAATTAGCTCTAATCAGGAGAATTAAAATTCGACATATCCATACATGAATGAATTACAGTCTAAAGAGAATTGGCAAGATCTTCAGCTGTGGCACACCAGATAAGATACTACACTGTATCTAATTTTTTGCAAAACTCTGATTTTGTCAAAGCAGTAAGACACATGTTTAAGTTATTTTCAGAAACTGGGATGATACTTAGCCAAAATTAAAGTGGACTCCACAAGTTATGTGTATTTAGCACATTCAAAAACCTGCATACAGTAATGAGTGGTTTCCTAATAACATAAATGTAGTGTACTCACTACATATGCATAAAAGTGTATTTATTATATATATCTATACTATTATATAAATACTATAGATACTATTTGTATGTATATGTATACATGTATATTACAAAGCCTACTTTTTTACTGCCTGTGGGAAGGGCTAATGTTGGAGATATTTTTAGAGGACTGTCTCTGGGAGGGACCCCAAGGTGGATCAGGGGAACAGGGAGATGAATTCCCTCCTGGAGGAGGAAGAAGCATCAGAAACAACATGTGATGAACATCCCCCTTTTCCTGTCCCCCATCCACTGGTGAGGAGGAGGTAGAGGAAATTGAGGGTGGAGTTGGGCCCAAGCAGGAGTGAGGGATGGGCGTTTTAAGTCTTGTTTTTTTAATTTTTGTTACTCTACACTGATCTGACTGGCAATGAATTAAACAAATTTCCCTGTTTTGTCTACAACAGTAATCAGTGAGTGATCTCTACCTGTCCCTATCTCAGCCCAGGAGCCTTTCATTATATTTTCTCTCCTCTGTTCAGCTGTGGAGGGGAGGGATAGAGAGGCTTCCTTGGGCACTTGATATCCAGCCACAGTCAAATTACCACAACTAATTTTAATATTTTGGCATAATAGCAACACTGTTCACCACAACAAGGCATGTACAAGGTGTCTTTTTTTTTTTTTGTTTTTTCTTTGTCACACAACTTCTGAGCTTTTCTGGGAAAGGGAAAAGGCCTTTTTATCATTTTTATCATTTTTGCAGTTCATTTTATTTTTCAAGTCTTAGAAATGCCTAATATAAATGCTGATAGCTAGAGCTAATAGCAAATATGTTCAAGTATCAAAAAGGTCCTTGTATATTGTTAAGGTTTGTTCTTTGTTTTTTTCTACCCTCTCTATATATCAGGGCCAATGAGGCCCTTTTAATAGGTGTCATTAACCTAATATATGATAGTCTTACTCTGGATCTCCAGTTTCTGAAGGACTGGGAATCGTGATCTCACATTCTCTCTTGCATTGATAACTTTTATCACTGGAAGGCTTAAAAGATCCTGTGGAAGGGCTGTAAACAGGGAAGAGAAGAACAGTGCAGGGTTGTTTCCTCATGTCGTTGCTCATGAGACTCAGAGCTTTTTAGCTAGAGAAAAACAAATTGAAGTTTCTTTTAAAGTACTAAAAGGCTCTCACATTTAAAAACGTGAAATTTAAAAAGATTGGTATGAGCTTAGTAATTTCTGGAGTTCAACTGGAAAGTATGAAATGACTAACTGTTCACTTTAATGTTGGGAATCTGGATTTGAATGATTTGATGATCGTTTACATTTTATTTTATCTTCATTCTAATCAAAGGCCTCTGTTTGAAAACTTTGGAAGTGATTAATTCTTACAAGATTCTGATTTTTTTTTCTTGTAAACGTGTGTGTTTTGTCAGTGTGTGTTTGTGTGCATAAAATCTAAACTAATTCTCTGTAAAGGTGAACTCAGTAACCTTACCTTCAATGTCTCCCCTTCCTCTGACTCATATGCAGCTAGGCATAGATGGAACTTTGAAGGGCTTTATTCACTTGATAAACTTCGCAAAATTATTCATTTTACCTTTTTCAGTATTATTTAGGACCTCCTTCCATCCCTTTAAAGTGTCTATTTTCTCTATGATCTGCCAGCCCTGATGTTCTTCTCTAGGAGTGAGCTGCACAAAATCCTGTACACAGCATACACATAGGTGTTGCTGATTCTCTCTTGACTGGCAGGGTTGAACAGGAAGGTGGGGAAAGGATAAACAAGAAGAGTCTTTAAAATACCTGTTATCTATTTACATATTTACTCAGTGTTGGTATCTGCAAAGAGCTTGGAGAGCTCAGATAGCTGATATTCCTACCAGGAATTAGGAGAAGCAGAAGTCAACAGTAGATTTTTGATGACATAGCAATTTAAGTGCCATTTCTTGCTGCACTTAACCTTGGGTTGTCCACAGAGATGCTGATGAAATTCATTCTAAGTGCTGAATGTTGATGTTATTAAACCCTTTTATTGCAGCCAAAACTACTATACACTGCCTCCACAAATTAGCAGCATCAGCCTTCCTTCTGTAGAGACTGAGGCCAAGAGACTCTCAGACCAAGGGTCTTGGAGCAAGCTGCAGCCCAGTGCTCTGTAAGCCCTTTGCCTTCCCCATCGCTGCCACTGCCTCTGCCACACTGGCACAAAGCCCGGGCTGATGCCCTCAGTGGACTTTGCAGTCTAGTCTTGCTCCCTGCTCTGCTAGTAAGACACGCTTCATTAGCTGAGAGCCAACACACTTTCTACAAGTTTGATCTCCTGAATACTGCCAGCCTTTAAACTTCCAATCACTTAACCCAATATTGACTGTAATAACTACTCGGGATTTAAAACAATTTGCCTGAGTTAAAGCTTGTCTTCTGAAGGAGCATCCCTTTTTGGTATAGAGTTAAGAGATAGAGAATCTAAGTCATCTTTTTCTACTTTTTGCTATAATAATATTTTTCTCTATTCATTTAGTTTTATTTTATTTAAATTTTGTTTTAAATTCCAGCTCTTGACTTTGGTTTTGCCTTTTGCTCCTAGATAAGACAGTTTTGTCCAATTTATTTTCCCCCTGATTTAAAACTTTTGTATATTATAATCAAACTACCTTACAACCTTCTTTCTGGTAAGCTACGGAAACTGAAATCTTTACATTTCTCAATGCAAGGCACTTTCTCCAAACCTAAACTAAACTGTCTGGCTTCGTTACACTAGTCTTGTCAACCACTTCTAAGAAATAAGAATGCCAGAGTGATTTGGAGCATTTTTATGTTGGTTTCACAAAAGTCATATACAAAGGTAGAATTATTTTCTGGGTCCTACCCTCTAGCCCCCCGTTTCCTAAAAGACCAACAACTTAGAACTCATTTCTACAGTTTTATATAATTACACTTAAAATTATTGAATTCTATTTATTTAAAATGTTGTTTCAAAATGATAAAAACTCCACGAGTTCCCATCATATTCCTCAAATACATTCAACCCAAATGAGTAAAATGTTTAGGACAACATCTTTCATTTTAAGTACTTTTTTAAATAAAAATATTTTTGTTTCTTATTAAAAAACTGTCCTGGGTTTTAAAATATGGGAAGAGAGGATTTTGAAATTTTTTTCATGTGATTAATTTTTTTTCTTTTACCGATGCTCACAATATTTTTGGCAAACACAAGCACCAAACCAAAACAATCTGCAGCTGTTCCAGCTTAAATTAAGTAGGTGGTGTGGTTATAGACTGCACACAGAGACCATTAGCAATTTTATTGCTTCATGAAAGGACTAACTAAAAAAATTGAGCTAAATTCTTGTTGGAGCACTTGCAGGTGAAAAATTTAGTATGAATAAATATAATATTCAGGCAAATATTACAAATTTATGCAAAGACTAAACAGCAAAATACACTCAAAGCACCTTTAAATAAAGCATAGCAAAAATATTCCAGAAGCAATCCAACTTTTAGATTTATGGTTATCTATTTCTCTCTCCTGTGGAGATGAGAGGCTAAGAAATGAGCAGGACAAATTCCTACTGGCATTCACTTTAGTAGAAGAAGAGTAGACCGTTTATTCCCACTCTTAGGGGCAGGGAATGCGATAGCAGCATTGTCATTGCAGGCAGTGGAGGAATTAAGATCCTGCATAATGAAGGTTGTATTTCTTTGCTTTGGCAAGTCAGGAGCGATCATTAAGTAGGTGATTAGCAGATCAAATAAGCACTTTGAATATTATTGCAGATCTTTATCTGCCATTCTATCATACTTTTAGTAGAATATTCTAGGCAAAATAGAGGAAGGAAAAGACACCTTCAAAGCCTTAACTTCCCTTCCTACCCCACTCTTTGCCACCTTATTTCAGCTTGCAGGAATTTTTCTTTCTTTTCACTATGGGTCATGTTGGATGGTGGTTAGCATTCAGGACTAGGATGGGCTTGCATTGAGGTAAAATTCTTCTTATATTAAAAAACATTTAGTTAGCTCTGCAAATTTCTTTTTTCCTGCTGCAAATCCTTACACATGTGAACAGACTGCTTTCTTTATTAATGTCAGCCAAACTGAGCCCAACCTGTAAAAGATAGTTTTGCCACCACGTGACTGCACTGAAGACCATGCTCCTTTTGACTGGTGCGAGGCAGGGGAAAATCAGCCATTAATTTTGGGCATGTTAAGATTACCCTTTTCTAATGCAGTTTTTATGTGCCAATAGACATGCAGCTATGGGGATGTCTGTGGCACAATTCACTGGAGCAAGTGATGCTCTGCTTTCTAGCTCTGAGGAGGGAGTGGACTCAGCAGAGTTGAGGAGTCAAGCAACTCTCACAGGTAATGAGGAACTGTCAACAGATGTGCACTTTGCACTGGTACAAGGCTAAGGAGAATTTCTTCTCTTGAGTTTCAATCCCTTTGCTCATGGATGTAATGTTCTTTTGATTTGCTTCACTGTGTCTTTGAACTTGGTGGCAAAACTTGTAGGCCCAGAATCTACAGCTTTCCATTACTTATTTTAAACAAAAACTATTCTATTTATTGAAACAATAAATATATTGAGATATATTTTCTATCTCTATAATCAGTAAAGAATTTCAGAGCATAGATTAAAACCTCCTGAAGACATTTAGCCTCTGACCTCACAAGGCAAGCATTCTGGGAAGATCCTCGCAAATGCTAGAGGAAATGCAAGACTATAGGACATTAAAAGATAAGGTCAACAGTATAGATAAAGGTTACTATTTAAGCTTAACAAGCAAATTCAACACCATGCTAACTGATTAACAGTAGTATAATGATGAATTCAGTAAGATGTGTAGTAATATGCTATTTAAAATGAAAATTATCTGAGTCTATTACAAGCTAATTTATTATATTAATAGGGAAACTGCTGTAAAAATTAATGTTGTGTTGTGCTCTACTATTAACATCAAGGAATATTAGATTTATTGAACAAAGATAATGAAAGAAAGAAAATAAAATAATTAGTTTTGAAATTCATCACTTTTCAGTGTTCTATGAATTAATAAATCAGTGGTCAGGTTGATTACTGCACTGCTGTATGAGCTAAAGTCACAACAAAAATGAAGGCTGAATTAAGAAGTTCTGCAAACTCCTTCTGAAGCCTCAGAGAGTCACATGCTGGAAAAGGCCAATTAGCAGAGCAACCTGCCTCTTCCTGGAGCTCACCCTTCATGAACTAACTGGCAGGTGATATTTGTCCAGAAGGAGGATCTCAACTAAGGCAGCAGCCTGCCTTCACCACCAAAGTGCACTACTCTAAGTTCTTATCAATCAGACGTACACTGGGGTGCAGCCACTCCTCTATGCAGGCACCACTGTCTAATACACAGGCAGTGATCCCGAATCATCTTGCAGAAAAACTGTGAACTGCAGAGGCAGAAGGATCCAGCACACTCCTTTTGACTTCAGGAGGCATCTTTGGGTTTTTCTGGGCTTGAGTGATATTCTAAATATCAGAAAGAAAAACCTGTGGTAGATCAAAGAACAGAGAAATCCAGCTCTACAGATAGACTTCAAAGGTAATTAGTTTTTCTTTTTTTTCCTCAACTAAGAAAAGCACAAAAAGGAACACAGCAAACCATCCCCATTCAATTCCTGTATTAAGGGATAATAAATTGTTCCCTTCCTCACCCCAGCAGAATTTTCTACTGCTAAGCCTGACATCTGGAGTGCTGTATATAGCCGAAAAGAGAACTCAGAGGTAAGACAGTGCTTTCATCTCAAATCAAGGTGTGTGAATGTTGTTAGGCCTAATTATAAACTCTTTTATCTCATGCTCCAATCAATTAACAGTTGTTATTTGGTAGCTGTAAATGCCATGAAGCAGTGCAGTTGTTAGCTACACTCAGCTGCACTTAGTACACCAAGGGCTGATTTCTCTCAAATGATCCTTTTTGGACAGAGATTCCTTTTCTGGATGTGCCATTTTATTTCTTTCCTGAAGGAGAGATTCAGATCCTTTGCTTGATAAAGTAGTACAGCTTCCCTGAAGTTAATGGAGCTATGCAAAGCCACAGCATTTGGATATGTGGCCAGTAGAAAAATTGTTATTTCAGAGCTCAGTAGAAGAGAAGGACAAACTGAAGAAGAAAATTCAGGAAAGGAGTGCTTGAAAAGAATAGTTTTAATAATTTGGTTTTATAATTTGCTCTGTGATACCAATCATCACCCTATTTTAAAAAACATAGGTGTCTCTCAAGTAAATCTTTTCTTTTTCTCCTGTAACCTTATCACTGCCTGATCAAATGTGTCTTAAGTTTCTCTGTGAACAGAAGTTGCACTCTTTGAAACTCACTTCTTAATGCAAATCAGCTTGCTTGTTTTCAGCTTCATAATCTTTTCCACGGCAACAGCCTATCCGGATGTCACAGATAGAAAATGATGACTTTTGATGAGTAATAAGCAGCAGGGGCAAATGAATCCCTCAGGAAGGAGAGTGAAAAAAAAAAATCCTCTTTAGATTAGATCCAGCAAAAAAAAACAGATTCACCAAGCATATAATTTAAACCCAATGATGATATTTGCAAAGTTTATTTTGTCTTAAACTTCCTTTAAGTACTCTCTGTGCATGATGCAGCATATCTTGCTGGTCTGCTGGGCCCCCAGCATCACAGCAGCAGAAAGAGTCATAGAATTTGTCCCAAAAGAACATGAAAGTCTGGCAAAACATTCTTGATGAATGAAACCAATAAAACAAAGGAGAAACATTTGCAGTGGGGGAATTGGGTGGAGTTTAATGTCCATGCACCATGCTGAAGATTTTTACATGGCAGTGCCTATGTATAGCAAGCTTTTGTCTCTTCTGTCAGAACTGTCTGCCACCTACTGCTTGTTCAGAGGGTGTTTTCATAGTTAATAGCAGCATAACTAACAACCAAGGGATATTTCTGGCTGCAGGGATTTTGGGTCGCTGGGAGAATATTTGAGTGACTTAGAGATTTGTTTTGCTCTTGGTTAGGGCTTATATATTTTTAAAAGACTTAATACAGAAATACAGGGGAACTAGAATCTTCAGACCTCCCTGAGGCAATAAGCATCCGTGATTAGGCTGGGCTCCCTCTAGCCAGAGACACTCCAGTGATTTTTAAAATTAATACGTTGCCACTGTTAAAATCCGAGTGTTATTTGCCTTAGGGATGTGCAGAATGTTGCATACTCCCAGAGAGGGAAAGATCTATGTGTTTTTAGCAGGATCCATGCTGGTTTTAGGTCTTCGAAGAACTTTGCATACTTGACTGTGGCATTAGTCACAGCAGCCCATAAGAGGCACTAAATATGCATGCAGCTTCAGAAGAAAGCAGAGAAAACGTAGAACTTAAATTCAGCCTTCCCCTCTTGCGCTCCCTGATTATTTCTCTGCAGCAAGGAGCAGCGTGCATGTTTTCAGTTCAGTGAAACCTCATACAGATTACAGTTGAGCAGACCCTTCTGATGGAAGAAGTATAATTCTTCTTTCTTCCCCTCACTAATTCCGCTTTACATGTTGTCTTTTCCACATCTCTATTAACCTCTATTATTTTCTCAGACAACCTAAAGCAGCCATATTGGTCACAGTCACAATTAGTGCACTTTTGCCTTCAGAAAGCATTATTGCCCCTCTTGGAAAGCTGAATGTTAATTCTTCTGTATTTGTTTGGGCACCTAGTGGTGTGCAGTATATTGCTTCACATACCATTTTAAAGCCTTATCTGCCTTATCTCTTTATTGCTGCAAATGGAGCAGGTCCACAAGTGACCAAGGGCTGATGAAGGTAGACAGGATGAAATTTTGTGTTTGAATTTCAGTATGCAGTTTTTGGCATCCCTTGGCAAAGGCTGTCTGTGCCTTTCAAAGCAGAACTCAGCCTGACTTTGCTCTGGCATCTCTGCTGGAGTAAGCACACCATGCCTGCCATTTTGACATACTTCACTGTTCACAGTTTTTATAACAGTTTTACCTCATGGAGTTTGGGAGAGGGACATTATCCATTTATAAGCTGCTGATTTAAGCAGAGTCAGTGGAATGTGGTGATACTGGATGGCAAAACTAATGCAGTTATGAACAAAACTGCTGGAGAATGAGGTGCCTAAGTTGCAACATATTGTAGAAACAATATGAAATTATGTGTTTTAGTCATAATGGTATTGAATAAGGAAGGCTTCAGTAGACAGACATCAAAAACCGGACACGACTGTATGCATTGCTGGAAAAATAAGTAAAGCAAAAAAAGTAACAATCTCTCCCTGGCTTGCACTTTATACTCAGATGCTCCCTAGGATACCTTTCCAAATAGCTGCACCATCCAAAGCAGCAGCTGGTCTCATCCAGCTTCTGTGACCCTTTGTCTTAGTCCTGTGGGACATCTGTGAGACACTACCAGCACTGCTCATGTACCAACTGAGCTGCCTCCCTCTCACCTTTAAAAGGATTAAAAGTGTCTGAGCTACTAAAACCACTTTTAGACAGTTGGTCATGGCTTTTGCCTACGTTTTAGTAGTTAACCTTTTCAGGGTTATCTGTGGGTCCTGGTAGCCTACCATGAGTCTTGGGGTGGGGAGACAGATGTGGAAGCTCTTTAGCAAGCACAGGTGAAGTCTGGGGAATCGGTTTGTCCATGGCCTCCACGGAAGGGTGTGTTTTAGGTAACTGAGGAGATTTAGTAGAACCTCAAATCCGAGACTTCCTTTTTCTCTCCTCCTTTCTGTGTTCTCCAGTCTTTTCATTTGTAGTTTATGCCAAGATTGTGCCAGTTTCTCCCAGGTGAAGATTTGACTATGAAGCATGGAAACAGTCACAGCACAGGCACTCCTAAGATTCTGTAACATGTTCTGAGTTTCCTAAAGAATGCTTTCCTTATTCAGGAATTCATGTCCATGTTCAGGTGAAACTGAACAGGCATATGCGGACGTCTCTGGGGGTGCCAATTCAAATTCACCTGAATGCAGCACCACTTGTGGAAGTGGGCAGGTAAAATTCAGAATGATTGCTCAGAAATTAACCTGGGTTTAAAACTGGCATAAAAATAAATATAAATAAAAGTGCCTAGTTCACTACTTTATTCATTTTTAGCCATTCTAAGATTTTCACTGACATATCTGTAAGTGCTAGTAAATTCCATATGATATATGAGTGAGAGTGAAGTTTCCTTCATTGGATTCTGTAGTATTCTTCTAGTCAGTTACAAAAATAATTGACCTTAATATGTGGGAGGGGAAAAAAAAAGGCAGGTTATATTTTAGTACACAATTTTAGAAACCAATTCCAAAATACTCACTCCAAATGTCAATTTTAACCAAGGTGATGATACTCAATGCAAGATACAGTTTTCATGTATAATAGCCTGAGGCATATTGGTTCCAGTGTATTTGTGTTAATTCCAAAGATCAGGATTTGGCTTCAGTTTGAAACATTTGATTAATCTACACAATAGAATTTAGGCTTGAGGGAAAGCTTGAAAAATTTTAGAGGCTGCCTCTTCGGGTGGTTGTGCCATTGGTAGTTTAGAAGCAAATATTTGATTTTATTTCTAGCTGCAGAATAATGTAAGGTATCATGTAATTAATGGAATTTAAGGAATCAGTCGATACTTTCCTTTTAATTGCTATTTAAATGTAATTGAAAAGCTTCCTTTAAATGAGTCCAGAAGTGGCCTGGATCCAGCTAGTACTTCCAGCACTAAGACAGAGCTAGTAATATTTTCTTAGACTTTGTAAAAGATATAGTAAGTTTCACATTTCACTAATTCGTACACAGCAAGATGAATCATTCATCAGTGCTAGGAATATTGTTAGTATGCAGTGTATTATTCTTCGTTTATTCAAATAAAAATTACTTGAAATCAGGTAAACAAATTGCCTTTATTTTTTTTTTCCAACTATTGGGAAGTTGAAATACATATTTAGTTAAAAAATTGAAAAATTAGGAACTTTCAGAAGTACTAATAGATGAAATGGTTTATACAGCTGTTTTAAAAAGCTACATACTTCAATTATTTTTTCGTTCTTAACAATATAAAATTCTGTTTAAGGCACATCAGCTCCTGGAATGAATACATTTTCTTTAAATAGATGCTCAGTAAATGTTAATGAAAACAGCAAAACTTGAAATGAGGCTGACACAGGCAAGAGTTAATGCACAGAACTGTATTTTTGGATAAATTTTGTTTAAAGAATGTGTGGTTTGATTCCTTTCTGTTTATTCTAACATTCAAACCAAGCGGAACTCCAGGGAATTATTAGAGAGACAAATTAAAACAACAGATGGACTTGCAGTTACATGCATAAGGACATCCTTTCAAAAAGCCTCCTGACAATTTCAGATATTCCAAGTTATTCTATTTAATTTCAAATGAAGAATGTTTCTTTTTCTTCAGAGCTGTCAATCTCAGCAAGCCCATAAGAAGATGATTTAAAAACATCATGAAATATATTTTTCCACTTGTCTTTTTTGAAGTACATTGACAATCAGCTTATAAAGTAGGTAGAAAAATGCATTCCATTTTTTAACGGATGCAAAACATGAGCACTCAGATCTTTCAAACCCAGCAGACTGCAATGCTTGCTCAGAAATTATTTCTTTGCAGTCAAGTATCTTGACATGGTTTTGAAGCAAAAATATCAAATTTTCCAGTGGTTTGTCTACTCTTAGAACTAGCAAAAGTTTTCTGGAGAGTGGACATTAATCAGATCAAACCTACCTGAATGTCTGTAACCCAGGCAGCTGGCACAGTATTGGATTTGCCTGATTGCAATGTTGAAAGATAATGAAATAATTTGTGAATTGCAGGGCAACAGAACTGTTATTGCTATGCCCTTTGATTGTTGGGCCTTCTGCCACTTTCTTTCAGCTGTCACTATTAATCAAGGGAGAAGAACACAGAGGGAAACAGAATCTTTACCAGCTCGTCCTCGGTAACATGACTTAAAGGGATGTACATGCAAGTTTTGAAGCTTTGAGACAGGGCTGTTTAAATACCACACAGCTTGTACAAAATAGACAAATTAAACCCACAAGTGGCACAGAATAGCTGTCTGCAGCAGGAGAGTATGCTTGGCCACCTCCATGATGGGCACAGTACATGGGTTTAGACAAATAGGGAAGCAGCACTAACGAGTACCTGACACTGACAAAGGGCACGTCAGAGCAGGCACAGACTCTCCCTATGAATGGGCTGTATGGGAGTCAGTTGGTGTCTGGCAAATGTATAGTTGCAAGAATCATTGTCCCTGCTAAATGTCCCTCTTTGTTAACAAGCCTGTGCCACAGCTGGACCAAATCTGGCTTGCACTGCACTGTCACGGACCATGAATGCTTTCAAATTTGTCTGGGTGTCTTCTTACACCTCTGCCCACAGGTAAATACTTGTATTGCACACTGAGGATTTCCTTAATTAGTCCTTTAAACAGAGTTGAACTTCACATGAACTATACCCATTTCTTCAGGTAGGTCTTCCACTTAGGTATGGATAAATATGATCTTTGTGTTCATGAGCAAATACAGCAAATGTAACAGGCTGGCTTTCCTGTGTTTTAGTAAACTCCTGAGACAGAAGCTTGCAGCTTCATAAATGGTATTACAGCAGTGGGATTTCAGATATATTGGGTCTTTATGACCAATAAATGAGTTTCCCTTCTTTGAGCCTCCCCAGTACCTCTCTGAGAAGTTTGTTCGTTAATACCACTGCTTTCCTAAGAGTTTTCTACAAAGGCAGCAAATTCCAGAACTACAGGATCACTGAGGGTGTGGGAAAGGGGGAAGGAAACAATTTTCTTATCTTCTGTTTTATCTTATTTTGCACTAATACCTTGCAACCAGACATGAAGGATGAGTTTGAAAAAGGTGATTCATTAATCAAAATTTTCTTATTAGAATTTATGTAGGTCTTCAAAATGCTGCATTTGGTTACTGAAATTGTACCTGTTACTTCCCAAGTTTGACTGTTTTCTTTTTCAAAACAAGTAAGTTTTTGAGAAACACAATGAAAAAATGAAATTAAAAAATGCAAAGTGTGAACAAAGCTGTATTTTATTACTGATAGTTGCTGCCTCAATTCATGTTTTAAATGCTTTTTCACGAAACAAGAAAACATGCAGATGTCCTTTAAGAAGTCAATCTTAAACAAGGCTTCAAAAATCAGCTGACATATCCAAAAGTTGCTTCCATTTAGAACAACACTTAGTATTTATAGTTACTTTTAATCTAATGGGCTAGAGGTGTTTCATTTTTGTTGTAGATTTTTACAGCCTGATGGTAGCATAGCTAGTAAAGCTTGCAGGCCTAATGCACTGACCCATTCACAAAATGCTTTTCTGGGATTTATAGCCATCACAATTTAAAAAAAAAACTGAAAAAGTTTGCTATCTTTACTTATTCCTTCTCAACACTGAAGTAAAGTAACTGATCAACTTACATGTACCCAGTTAACTTTTAGAGCTTAGGAAAATGTCTGCAAGCAAAAGTGTTTTATTTGCACTTTCTATCACAGAAAACATATACAACATTTTGAGTCTTCTCTTCTTGCATTCCAGTGACTCAAGTGAAATCAACCTTTTAAATTTTAATATTGCATAATGACTTTTTTTTAATGCTTTTGTTATACTTGTACAATTTTCCCCCTGGATTAATACCAGTATTGTAATCAGTTTTCTTTTGATTATGAGTATATAGACAGAGGAAGACTTGGGCTGTCTCAGGTCTCATTCAGATTTTATTTCTTTATAAAATGAAGTTATTCGTCTATCATTTCATGAAGTTTTTCCTAAGTTAAGACCAAAGCCTGCAATGGGTTCACTTCATGCAATTGAAAGTCTCCTGCAGATTTCAGTAAGCTTTTGCATTGGTCCCTTTGTATCAATATCCTTTCAGAATTAGTCTTTGAATTAAATCTGGTTTGAAGTTGATTGCATACCCATTCCATCAATGCTGAAAAAAACAAACAAATCTCACTCTCTCATTAAGCTTCTGGAAGTTTCCTATTAATGGGATCATGATTAGATACTTTGAATGTGAAGAAATTTTTGCAAGCTTTGATTAAGTGTTTTTGGATCACGTTGACAGCTTTTCAAGATTTTTTGAAGTATGCCAAGTAGAAGCTTTTCCTGTCTTGACTCTCCTGTTTGAGAGAAGAACTTAAGCTTTTTGTTCCTGAGAAATTTTCTGTCATACTGAATTAAACTTTACTTGACAAATGGTTGATCATCTCCAGTTCCAGGTCTCCTCTGACACAAATAGGTGGCCAGATCTGTAGATCAGAGTATGAGAGTCCTATCCCACACTTCTACCAAAAAATTCAGTAGATTAGTGGGATGGACTGTGTAAAGACAACAAGCAAAATTAGTAAATCTGGGAAACACCTTGTGCATCAGAATAAATACAACAGAGGACTGCACTTGAGAATGAGGGATGTTGAGACCTTCTTTCAAGGATGGCAGAATAGTAACCAGTGATTACAAAGGCATTCTAGAAAAACCTTATTTTTCTCTGTGCTGAGAGGAGCCAAAGAGAGAGATAAAAGTCTAGTGTGAAATTAATCAGATCACAAGAGCTGAAAAGCTGCCTGTAAACTTTGTTTTGATAGTTGGGTAAACTACCTCAACAACAAAGAGTAGCATTTGAACAGAAAGTCATGGATATATCATTACTAGTAAGGAAGGCATAGGAAGAAATTCTTGAAGGAAAGGAAGCAAGCAGGACTCAACCATTCATCTGCCAGAGTCTGAGATCAGAATTCTTGAAATTAGAGGACTGCAGCTGTGAAGCACCATAAAGAAACATTAGTGAGAGAATCAAAGCTGGATCACATTTTGGATTTTGCAAGGAATATCAAGTTTAGAAGTTTTAGCAACAGAGCATAATTTACCATTTGAGGAAGAAAAGGAGATGAAGTTTCTAGACCTCTAAGCTAGGTCTTTCTTTGCAGTGTTACATCATGATAGGCAGCAGGATGCAGGCTCAAAGTGTAATTTTTTCATAAAGCAAGGGCAATGCATGGCACTCCCACTGTAGTCCGGGATCAGAAGTACATTTAACACAGTACACATTCTCCAATTCTGTCTCCCCATTATAGCATTTCAACAATTTTCTATGGTGTAAAGATGTGCATAATGAATTGCCAATTTATTTTTAAGACTTTAAAGCAGAGTCAACAAAGTGCAAAAGTAACTGGATTCAAGCACAAACACTGATAGCTTAAAAAGATTGGTTTTGTAGTCCACATAGAACGCAGCAGCTGTTTGTAAAAAGGATGTGAGGGAAATGTCTCTTAATGGCATGAGAACATTTGGACTCAGTTTATATTTATTTCTATGAAAAAAATAAAAGTCTGTCAACAAATACACAGCAACAGACTAGTCCATATGCTGCCCTTTTTGTATAAAGCATCTTTTGTGTATAATTTTTCTTGTAAAATATGATGAGTTTTTCACTGCAGAATGATTCTGCCATCGAGATAATAGCTGGAGGTTTTTCCTCCTTTTTCTCCCTGCAGGGTCCAAACCACTCCAGAGAGAGTATCATCTTTGATGTGGGGCCTGAGCATGAACCAAGTCTCATTATCTTACCAAGATATACACAATACAGCTAAAAAGTATATAATAACTTAGGAAACTATTATAAGAAGTTTATGGTAGTCATAGACTTGGACGTTTTTAGGTCAGTGTAAGACTTCTGCTGTCAAGAGTTCCCAAGCCCCTAGATGATGCTGTAAAGAAAGATTCACTCGCTGTACTTGAGCAGAGAGTGAGTGAGAAAGTGAGAGTACTTTAGCCTATTTCTTTGCTAGCTTGGTTTCTTATCTGTTTTCTGAAAGCTGCTGGAAAGCAGCAGAGATTTAGCTGCCAGGTCTAAACTGCAGGGGAGGAATTGGCAGTAGTAAAAGCAAAAAGATTCAGCAAATAAAAGATAATATAGATCGTCTCCTGTTGTGCCTGTTTTCAAATTACTGTGTTTAAATGAACTTCTTGTTCTGCAAGCTGTCTTTAGTCTCTCGCTTGCTGGCCTCCAATGACCTTTCTCTGATTTTCTTTTTCCTTTACAGTCTCCTGACATTCAAACTTTTATCTGCCTCTCTGGTACTTTAAACATGGGCAAATTCAGTGTATACTTTTAATCCTATGGGAAGTCTGATCTCAATTTCTAGCTGTTTAGGCGATGAAATGCAGTGTAAGATACTGCCTTGTGTAGTAGATGACTGTATCAGTTTTTAACTTGTGAATATAAATATTTGTACACTGAAATTCTCACTCTGCCTCTTCTTCCCTGTCTGTGTTACTATTCATGGCAATAAAAATCAAAATCTCTTTGTGTTAGAGGATGGGACCAATGTCAAAATCACATCTCTCATCTTACTCGGTACTTGTATAAGGGTCATGTAAAATGCCTAGTCAGATTTAACAGGACAAATATTTATTCTTCATCTTCTTTTGGTCAATCAACCTGTCCTAGCATAAAGAGACCACGTCTAAATTTTGATTCTCTTCTTTGGGAGGCTTTTCCTAGTTGCTTTGCTGCAAACATTATAAAAGAGTAAAAAAATTGTATAGTAATGTATAACTGAAGAGAAATGCTACACAACTTTGGGTTTTTTTTTTTTCTTTTGAGCTATTCGGGGGTTGTTTTGCACTACTTCATGAGTTTCAAGATAGCTTCTGAAGCTTTTTTTGAAGCCTGTGGAAGCTGTTGAAGATTTGTCAGAGAGGTATGTTTAAGACTCATGTTCATCTTAAACATACTGGGCTAACACAGTGGGTGGGAAAGACAGTGGGGCAGGAGCGCTTCAGAATGGAAACTGTACTAATAGCCTGAAGAGAAGGCTACAACAGGAGCACGGTGATGGTGAAACTCCCTTGCATTGCCTACAGATAACAGCAACGGGGGTGCCAGCATGAGGGCTGTAGTCTTGAGGAATGGTAGTTGGCTATGATAGTGTGAGCCTGGTGACCTAAATTATCCCAGGCTGATCCATCCTTTGGCATGTGGGATTAAATGGAGGTCAGAAGTCTGGAGCAAGTAATTACTGAAAGGTTGCCTCACGTAAAGCAAAGGACTGTGGGCCAAATGCCTTGCATGTTAACTTCTTTGTCACCATGACATCAGTGAGGACTGTTAGAGAGTCCCTACTGTTAAAGTCCCTTTAATTGAGCCTAGATCCCTTGATTTGTAACAGCGTGTAAGGAATCCGTGTTTGATGTAATTATGCTCATAATGATACCAGACTCGTGAGAGCTCTAAGCACAGAGAGTACCTTGACTGAGAAACTTTAACACCTACAGCAAAATAAAAGTCTGAATTTGGTTTTCTCAAGTCTGATGTCTCAACACGAATCAGTGTTTATTCTCTTTTCCATTTCTGGTTGAACTGCTTGTGCCGGGAATTTGAACTGCACCAATGTATGCATGTGTAGTAATGAGTTCTGAGTGAACACTCAATACAAGTGTTTGGAATATGGGTTGTTCAGCTTCTCTTCCTCTTTTTTACTAGAGTGAGATGGACATTCATCTGACTATGAAAAACTGTGAGAACTACATTTTGTGAAGCAACTTGAGGGTGACAGGTGAAAGGCACCTTATTAATATTAAATGCAATTCTTTTATTAGAAATGTATAGTTCTACTAGCAGAGAACTTTTTGCAAAGTTGAAAGAGAAAGTAAAACTAAGTATGAAAACTTAGGAGTGGGTTCCATCTCATTTTTAATACAATCAGACTCCTATGTTTGAGTAGTTTTGAAATCTACCCTGGTTTTCATCTTTATTTCTAACATGATTCTTTCCTTCAGGGACATATATATTATTCCTTTCTCCTCCTCCTTCTTAGTGCTTGTGGGTCTCACAATGCTTTTCATTCATTTCTTTTTCTGCCCCAATGTGAAGTGTGCAGGGAAGTGAAGAAAAGCGCGCTTCTTACAAACTGATAGTTAAATCAAGCCACTCTTAAAAACTAGAAGCAATGCAAATCCTGAAATATCCCAGGAAAAAACTATAAAGGAAGAAATCTCAGTCCTCTTGAGCTGATTATTGCTGGTTTATGGCATCATTGTTATTCAGAAGATAGAGAAGAAAAAGTTAATGTCTAAAAATTGCATGGGCAATAGTATTAAGGGGAAATTATTGCTAAGACTTTGTTTTCTTTTGACACATAAGTTTCCCATCAGCTATTTGTCTTCTTTATGCCCGTTTTTTCATTCTCTCATTGTGCAATCATGCAATTCTTTTAAGTAATAAGAAACCACTGCAATTCCTTCCATTCCTTACACAGTTCTTTCTAAGTATTTTCTGTCAATAGCAAAAGTGGCTGGTTCTACTTCATCAGACAGTCACCGAAAAAACCTGAAAAGTCATAGAATCGTAGAATCATGTAGGTTGGTGAAAACCTCTAAGATTGTTGTGTCCATCATAGTGATGCTGTACTCATCACTAAGCCACATTCCATCTCTTTGGCGTGTCTCAAACAAACCTACACATCTTTTAAACATCTCCAGGGTTGGTGAAACTTTTATGTGGAGAAATGCTTCATAGTGTGAGGGATGCTGCTGACCAGCTTTTAGGAGGTATTGCCTTCTGTTGGGGTTAAGACCTTTTGAAAGCTCCTATCAGCAACCAACTATTTGGAAGACAACTGTGGCTACAGATACCCCAAGAAAGAACAAACAGTAATGGAAGAGGGACACAGAGGTGCACTACTTATCCCTTATTTGGTATACTGTAGTAGAAATCATTTTATAAATCTTATTAAGGGTCCATAGTAGTTATTTCATGCAAACATATAACTCATAGACTTGTGAAAAATATGGTTTCAAAGACTCAAATATCTGAGGACAAAATAAATATTGTCCAACAGACCCAAGAAACACAGAACTCATGGGGATTTTGTTAATTTTTTGGGGGATTTTTGTTACCTGAGGAAATGCAAACTTCACAGGTAAGTTGCATCCCCAGACATTAAAGGTTGCTGATTTTTATCTGCATTTTTGAAAGAAAATTAAATCTTTTTTCTATGACTGTGAGCTGATTTGTAAGCAGATTATTTCCTTCATTGCATCTTGCCCCCTCTCTCTCCCCATGTCCTCTGCCTTGCCATTGTTCTCCCCATTGATGGAATAAGGATGTTGCAGGGCAGGTTTTGTTAGGGTACCTGTACATTTTGTGTCCTTGTTAAGGAAATCCTTGCTCACTAAATGTATCCTGACTCTTTTGTCTCTGGGGAATGCTTGCTGTTTAATCCAGGTATATACAGACTCCCAGATGCAATTTGAATTCTTCCAACTCAGCTGGTGCAGCTGAGAAAATATGCAAGTATACAACAGAATTAGTGGCAGCTTTGAATTAAGCAAGAAAACTGTGGGATGTTTTCTATATTTATGTCTCTTTGAAATGTTTCTTTGCTAATTTATACCACCCACTGGACAGCTTGTCTCTCTGCCATCTTTCCTGTTGCAAACAGGAACTATGTAAGATTGAATGATGGAACATAACAATTTATGTTTTCAAGTGTTCCAAATCCTCTCAGGGAAATTATATACATTTGAGCTATTTTTCTGTGCTTTGCCACAAGCACAACACAGAAGTGTGACTGGAAGGTGAAGTTTTTCATATTTCATAAGATAATTCTTTATTTCTTGGCCATTTCTTACTTTAATACAAGGAACGACCCTGCATGGACCTGACACTCTTCATGTGCCTATGAGTAGCTCTGACAAGAGATTATCAGAGAAAGGTTCACATCAATAAAAGCAACAGGCTGTAATTGTTCCTTTGCCCATCCTCAAGACAACCACAGACATCTTCTGGACTCAGTCCTGCCAGTTGCCAAGACACCTGGCTCCCGTCCACCAAGACACTTAAGCGCATACTTCTCTTGAAACAGTCACCTTTAACTGTGTCTTCAAAGAAAGACTGTGCATATATAAAACCTTTGTTGATTCAGTACCTAAAAAACAGAGCATCTTTCAAGAAGTCCTCTGTGCCCCTATTTCATCTTCTGTCCCTTATCCTTTCCTCTTAGACTGTCAATGCTTGAGGCAGCAATCATTTCTCATCCTCTCTGAGTGTGTGTATAACATATAGTGATGGAGATTTTTATCTGAACTGAAGCTTTTAATTGTCTTCAATAGCTCTGACTACAGTCCTGTGAGGAGAAAAGAGAGGCACTTGCATTTCTTTTTAATAGTCTTCATTATTATTCTTGACTCTTTCTCTTGCTTTCCTTTACTCTTGTTAAGCATTCGATTTTCATCAAGCTTTCATATTTCAGGCTGCAACTCAGAAATCCCCATGTGGTATTTACTATACATATTTTTGTTTTGTTGTTTCCTTTGTTGTTGGGGTTTTTTTAAATTTATTTCAGTTTTGGTAAGGAAATGTTGGCAAGTGGAGAACGGGCATTTTCTCGAAGCCACTACTAGGAACATGAGTAATAACAAAGTCAGGAAAGCAAGAATCAGTAGACCACCTTGTGCCAAGTAAGGTAATAATTTGATTAATTTGGTTGGGTTTTTTCCATCTATTGAGTTAATAACATTAAAGTGAATGGGGAAAACTGTGTGTGTTTACAATAAAGGAGAAGTTTGTTTCCTCTTCCAGTCCTCGTAATGAGTTGGTATTTTTACTCTACAGCACAGTGTTTTACTTTTGGATTTACAGCATCCAATTTTCCCCTCACTGCCTTCTATGCCTGTGTTTCAATTTACTGTGTGAGATATACATTGCTCTCTACATTTTTGTAGTATTTGCTCTTCTTTTAGGCATATAGTCTGTATTTTGGGCCCTTTATATGTTCTCTGTTTCGTCTCATTTGTCCTTGGAACACCTTATTTTCTTACACATTTTCCTAAGGCAACCTGCAAACCTCAGGCCACTAACATTTAGCTGAGGTTGTGAGCAAGCAATGAAGTCAAATTTATGCAGTGATTTTCATCTTGGTTTTGTTGATATTTTTCAATCACTTGACTGAGATTTTTGGCCTTTCTTCTCTTATGTCCGTTCTTACTTCCCTTTAGAGACTACAGCTGCTTGGACAGGGTTTGTTTTTTTTTTAATCAGAGAGTATATATGTAGTACATGCATACAATGGGGTGGGACTATAGCTGTTTGTTTAGTTTCTAACTATAACATTATCTCATTTTACCTGTTTGTACTAATCTTTGCTCTCCTTCTAAGATCCAATGACCATCCACGTCTTCCTGACATCTGGTCTCACATCTTAACAATGCTTCTTGTATCCTCTCTTCCTTCAACATGAATTATCTTCCCTCCCCTCATCTCCATCACCTTCAGAAGAGCCCTTCGGTGTTTGTATTGATTATAGTCAGACTGAGTTTACATAAGACAATCATTATCTAGCCAATGTTCAGCAGTTCTGTTAGTCTGAATTATCTGATTTTTGCTTATCAGTAATAAATAGTTATTCTTTAGAGAAATTTAAGAAGCAAACATGTATCTTTCATTTTTTTAAGAGCACTCAATTATTTAGGAGGTTATTATAAACACAGGAGCTAAAATCCATGTTCTTTTCCCAGAAGTAATCACGGATTGTCCTTTCTTTTCTGCTCTTTCTGTTCCACCTGCATAGAGCAGGTCAGTCTGTCTCCTTGATAGTGGTCCCTTGTAGTTTATTTCCTGCGTGTATCCTGGCTCCTTATAGACACATTCACAGTGCATTTACCAAAACACAGTCTTCCTCCTCACTTAAGGCAAGAAAATAATCATAACTTTCTGCAGACAGAAAGAAATCTCAGAGGCTGATCCAGAGAATCCATGCTGGAGAAGTAATAGCCCTTGGTACTAAGCTAGGGATGTGTGCTCTGTCCCGAAGCACAATGTGGTAGGATGGGTGTAATAGTCCTACTGTGTAATAGTATATTCATTCCCTTATGCAGTTAATTCTCTGCTATAAATGAGCATCTTATTTTTTATGCAAGTGTTAGCTAGGACAGGTGAGCATCTCTGGCTCTTAAAGGCCATTAGATGTGAAACATTAAAAGGTGGCTGTGCTGTCTCTATGATAAAGCACAATGGGATAACGAGACTACCTCACAATGAATAAAACCTTGCTCTCCACTGTATTAAAATGAATGGTTTCATATTTGATAAACCTATCAAATACCCACAGAGAGCTTGATGGATAATTGGCAAATCATGTCACCATTCAAGAGAAGGTCATCTCTTAAACTCTTGTGTCTCAGCTATTTTAACTCCAGCTCTGCTGTCATTTAAATACTTTGATATTCTCTGTCTTGGCAGCCGAATTTGTCTCATTTAATAGTCTTTTCTCTTATAGTGCATCAATGAGATGCAATCCCGTGTGTGACTTCTCATACAGTGACTTCTCCATGGTTGGAGTTCAATTGAAGTAAAGAGAGACTGTAACAAGAGTAATGCTTTTATTTAGAACAGTGATATCAGCTCAGCATTAAAATGTTTGGAGTATTTGGGTGGTTTGTTTGTATTTTGAAAGACTGTAGCATTTATGCCAAGAGTATGCCAAACTATCATATCCTCCCTTTTGTCTTTAGCACTAAATTCATCTTGATTATTTATCTCTTACATAAAAATAGATGCAGACGAAGATTTCTCTCATATTAATTGGAGAAATTGCTGTAAGCCTTTGCAGCTATTGAGGACTAATTTCACAGATATTAGAGAACAAATACGGTTTATACTCCAGTATCTAGATATGTAGATGCCAGATTTATTTTTTTTAAATAACTTTTTTATTATAATCAATACTGAGGACAGTGATAGCAAAAACAGTATTTAGAAAGTCCCAAGTGAGTGAGAGTTGATTGCAAGCATTAGTTCTACAGCACAATGATTACAACCAGCCTTGTAACTAACAGGGGAAATAATTTTTGTTAGTTCAGGTGTATTTTCTTTTAAGAAAAAAGAAAATTGATTACATAGTTTTAGCTTTGATTCTGGAGTGGTTCAGCACTTGACACTTGATTTAAAAATAAAACTATCCAAAACATTGCTCCCAAGTTAGGAGGTAAGACTGAGTGCACTAAAATGTGAACTACCACAGGTAGTATGGAAGGGAGCCTCCCTTGGATGCATCCTCCCTCCTGTTTTAAAATTGGAGGACAAGATATGTGACTACTGGGGAAAAAAAATAACATAAAATGATACACTTTTATTCTTATTTTTAAAAATCCTCCCTATATTTTCTGTTGAACAGTTCCACAGCTGGGATTAAAAATTGAAATTTAGAGAGAAGTAAGTCTTGTTCCAGAGAAAAATTATTTTCGTTTATTAGAATTTCAAGGTCTTGAGAGTTCAGAGCAGACTTTCCCAGCATTGATGGAGGCCCAGTTCTCTATGCTGTAACAAGTCTTTAGTTTCCCTGAAGCAGCCTTTAGTGTACACTTTGGGGTAAACCAGCCATGGTTATGTAATTAGCTGTGTTGTTCTGCACCCTGCGTGATGGAAAAAGGTAGGGAAATCAAATTAAGTCAAACTTTGTTATCAGTTTGTGTACAGTGCTACTTGTACAGAATGGTGGCTTCTTAGGGCAAGGAACTGTTCCCAAAAAAGCCCATGAAAAGCTATCCAATAGATTTAAAATTATCCAATTCTGAAAGTCTCATTTACCTCTTCATTAAGATTAGAGTCATTAAGGGAGGGATGTAGATACTTTACTCAAGAGCAGAACAGCAAAGCTTTCCATTTCCTTTATCTGCCAGAAAGCTGAAGTAACCAGGATCACTTACAAAATAATTTAGGAAGTGGAAGATCATTTGAAAACATCTCCTGGACTCTGCACTTTCTCCCAAGGGCATGAATAAGAAGCAGAGCACTAGAACTTCTTCATGGTGTTTCTGTAAGCTCCAGTGTGAAGGACTATCTGATTTTAATACATACTGTGTGGAAAAAAAATTCTGTGCTAGCTATCAGGCAGTCACATGCCATTAATTTTTTGCTGGAAATGAGTTCAAACTAAGGCACAAGGAAATGGATTTTCTTGCCTGGCATGTTGTCATATGTTTGTGGCAGAACTTTCTGAGAAAACATATTCTTTATGTTTTTTTGGTAATAAAAAATCTATCCATTTTCACAAAGCTTCATTGTATGCTCTGACAAGCACTAAAATCCCTGATTCTATTATCAGTAAAATAAGATGTGAAATCTCATTATCTACCATAATGGAGTGGCACATGAAAATTACTTATAGTCTGTTTCTTTTTAAAATACACAGGTTTTATGGTAAATTCTCGACAAGCTGAAATAATAGGAGATTGGTGGGATCACTGGCATACCCTGTATGTATGGATCTTGAAAGCAGCACACTGTGGAAAGAGCATAGTCTTGCTTGCACTGGGCTGCCTGTGGTTTGTTATGTCGTGCTGGACTGAAGGCAGCTCTGCACTCAGACACCTCACGTGGCTCTGCACCCAGGGCACAGCTCATTTGCAAGGGGATTAACCTCCCTGTGGATCACAGATACACAGCCACATTAAGCAGAGGAACCAAAAGAAAGGAAAGGAAAATCCTGTCTTGTAAAAAGGTGTGAGATATTGCTCCTTGGCCCTGGCCTCTTGTAGGAAGAGTATGCAAATGTAGAAACTCTGGGTAAGGAGATAACAGATCTCCTTTGAGGCAAGACCTGCCAATAGTGACTATTATCTTTACCTCTGAGCAGCAATTTCCTAACCTCTGGTTTTCAGTCACATGCAACTTCTCTGAAATTTGAACTTTCTTGGCTGCGACTTCATTCTTCATCTCTGCCTGAAAATAAATACTTTTCATCTAGTGAGAAGGAAACAGTCATTTCTTCATAAGGTGAAATCTGGAAAGGAAAATACACTCTGTAGTAACAAGAGGGTATTTTAAATAAGAGAAATTACTGTATTTTGAATTATCTTTACTGAAAGGAATAGGGAGGAGATTGATTTTAATTTTGCCAATGTAAAAAAAAAATATTTTTGAGAATGTACAGTAGATACCTCTTTTCTCTCCTATTCTCTTGCCAATTGCACAGACCAGCAAGGGTGATCTACAAATACATCTGAGCATTACAGCGATTGAATTTGCCACTTAACTACCCAAGCAATGGGCTACAGCTGAAACAAGATCCCTTCATCCTTGGAGAAACTTGAAGAAATTAATTCACTTTGAAAACTCATGCACCACTTAATAAGAGGGTATTAGTCTGCATGGAGAAGAATGGACAGCTGTTCTTGTCTTCCCTTTGTATGATTCATGAGGTCTTTCTATTTCTTACGTGCAGAAGCATATGTGATGCCTGAGAGAAGATGGTGTCCCAATAATTGCACCCAAGTGAATGGAAAATGTGTTTTTAGAAATTTAACTTAGTCAAGTCCTTTCTTCTAGAATTAACCCTCTGTGATCTCTTTTTCTCTTTTTTTTCTCTTTTTGTGTATGAATTTTTCAGAACAGACTTAGGATTTCAATACAATTCTTTCTTAAACTTGTGTTTCTGTGCCTTTGAATAATATGACAAACACTGACATTGTTTGTCGACTATCTGATGTTGCATTGCTTCAAGACCATATAATTATCCTCCTTAAGAATACAGGAGCTTGTAATCAAAAAATCCATGAGCAGTTCCTTGGATACAGATGTGATTTCAATCTCACTCCTGTTCCAAGCTGTGTACAAACAGAAAAAAGGCTTTAGAGAATCTCCTCTCATAATTTGATTGCCCCACTGTTTGGTCTTCATATTTGATTACAGACCTTTTATTTGTGTATAATTTTTGTTATTATTTTTGAAACGTTTAGATTAGACCTAGATTTTGAACTGTATTTCCAGTATTAACTCAATTTTCACCCTGCTTCCAAGCCCAAGCTAAATCTGCCTGATTTCTTACCCTTTTTATTCTACTCATAAGGATTTGCTGCAAAGTTCTCCTTCCAATCATGTCACCTGATTAGTGGGAGTCTGATGTTAACACATATGCTTCAGTGAGTAAACTTGTATCAGTTCATCAGAATTTTATCTTTGTTCATAATCTTAGGTAGAGTTTAATCAGGTTACACTAGTACTAGCCCATTTTACAGCCTTTCTGGACATATCACATACAGAGTCTTGTCCCCATAGAGCATCCATTTGGATGGGGAGGAGATGGAATTTGCACCATGATACTTTGATCATCCATCAAGAAATCTAGTCAAACTGGATTGTTCTTGGATATGATCTATTAATATGATCAGTTCTTGTACTGATCTATTCTATGTAAAACAGAATAATTTTCTTTTTTTTTTATTTTTTTTTTTTTAGTAGCATTCCTACACTTCTTGGAGAAATAAAGCAATAATGGTAAATGTTTTTTGTCTCTAAGGATTCTGAGATCGTCTGGGTTTATTTGAATTGGAAGATAATTTTATTTTCATGCTTTGTGCTGCTAGTAGCCTATCAGTTAGCTATCACTAAAACCAGGTTTAACAGACCCCTCAAATCACTGCTGAACAAAATCAGTCTAACTTGAAACCTTCTGCTGTGATATTCCTGCAGTACTTTTGCTTTGCCACCTTTGTTGAAATAATCTTTGAGATAATTAGTGTCTGATTCCAGCATGTGTTTTCCCTCTAACTCAAGGAAGACGGGAGGATTTCTGAAGATAATAGCAGCATTTAAAGTACATAGCTAGAAAGATTGTTTTCCTGATGTCTTGTTCCTGTCTCTGAACAGTTTATTTCTGTAGATACTACTTAAGCCTTGCAGCATAGTTTGAGTGGAACATCCGCCAGTATGTGGTTGGGATTAAAATTCACATGATTTTTATCTTCCAATATTTTCAGTTTTATACTTTTTCTTCGTCTGTTAAATTCTGACTGGATTTGATCAAGCTGATGGATAATCAGCTTAGAATTTATTTGGATACCGTACATGGATTTGGATACAGAGAACCTAGATAGATTTTTTCAAAATTCAACTAAAAATTCTGGACAAGGCTTCCTCAGTGACATCCAGAAGTTACTTTTGGAAATTGTAGCCGTGTAACCTTAGCACTTTTCTCCATGTGGTTGATTCTGTTTGTTTGCCATAAGAGCCCCAAAAGTTCTACATTTGCAAGCACACCAAGATGTCTGCCCAGTAGCAGACATCTAAAAAGGTCCTGGCTAAAAATAATGTACCTTTTACAAAATAGCTACATCAGAAGTGAAAAAATGTTGTTGCTACTACCCACTTTGCAATTAGAATTGATCAGACTTTTCTGATGTCATGCTTTAGGTGAACCTTCCATGTCTCATTTCCGAGTTAACGATCTGTTGGCCAGTGGATCAAGCCTGGAATATTTCACAGCCTGTCTCAGAAAATCTCGGCCATTTGCCCGTAAGCCGCAGAGCTTTTAGGTACAGCAGCTGAGCACAGCATGTCTTATCCATAGCAGGGTGTGCTTTGTGACTCACAGTGTCTTGAGGGATCTGAGTCTCCATGATTTTCCAGGAAGGTTGCAAAAGGCCTTAAAAAGGTGAAGAAAGTCTGCAGCCCCAGAGACTCTTCCTTGCCCAGCAGTGTATCTGTAATGGCATGGTTCAGGGTGTCTGGGAAGGTAACAAGCACAACCTTCTTCAAAAATTCATCTTGATATTCTCACCTGTTCAGCAAAAGACCATATGACAAAACCTGATGCTTTACTGTGGTAAAGCCTCTCTGGGTGATTTCTACATCTCTTCTCTGTTCTGAGCTGTACCCACCCACAGCTGACTTTGCACCACATTAGTCTATAGTTAGAAATGCCATACTCAGAGTGAATTATATAACTGATAGCAGCACTCCCTTCCCTGGAGGATATTAAGCATCTTAAAGCACTTTTAAGGAAGACTAAGTACTAACCATGCTGCTGACACCAAGGGTGCTGCTTTTAAAGAAAATGCCTTGTTAATATTGAGGGTTCTGCATGTTCTGCCACCAGTTTGGTCAGGGAAATTTTCAGCAGGTGGCAGGTGGGGTGGTGATGTGAGGTTAGGGACAGGGGAGAGGGAGACTATTTGTGAGCTGTCTCACCTCTATGTGCACGCATATACATATATATATATACATACATATATACATATATATGTATATATAGCTAAACTGACAAAGGAAACTTGTCTCATTCCACATCTGAGTTTACATGCATTGTCTTTATTTGTGTTGTTGCCTCAGTCCCAACCTATGTAGAGGGTGAAGGACTGAGCAGCACTTGCTATAATTTGTACTTGCTGCATAGGTGCATCATTATCTAATTCTTTTTTCAGAGTACCTCAAATATGTTTGTATCGTGGAGTGAAATCTCAACATATTTTTCATCTCTTTATTTGGTCTTTGACTCCATATTCTCTTGTCAGCATTAAAACCTGGAACACTGTGCTGGGCTTTTGGTATTTTTGGAAGGATTTTTGAAGTGTTTTGTGTCTGTGTGAACAGCTGAGTCTGCCTTTTTACTATGTAACCACCAACATCACATTCCCAAGGGAGACTGGTGAAACATCAAGTCATAGCAGCATTTATTTTAGCTGATATTGTCATGAAAGTATACCATCAGCATCTCACTCTACTAAAATGTTGGTGAGGGAGGTATTAGAAAATGTGCAAGGAAGTTGGAAGTTTTTTGAGTTTTTGTGAGGAACCTAAAAGGAGTGCATCTGCTGCTTTGGTTCAGGTACAGGGCAGACATCCTTTGTCCAGCACAGTGCTTATGTGCTAGCCAGGAGCTTGCCAGGGGAAGAGGTCCTGTTTGTTCATAGCCGACGTTGTCTACTTCTTCCGTGATGAAAGTAATTAATGTGATGAAATAAATGAAAATAAAAATAAAAATAAACATGTCCACAACCATAGAAATCCTGCTCTGCACAAAATCTGTGGTCAATTTGAAAAATTGATTTTAGCAAAGAAATTGTCTCTGGGGAGAATGTATGTTTTGATGAAAATTTCTGCAGGAAACTCTGAACAGGATTTTGCATTCATTTTTAAAATGCATTCATTTTTTAAATGCATTCATTTAAATATCTCCAATGGGTATGTAGGGTGGTTTGATTTTATTTACAAAGTACTTGTTTTTTGGATCAAAAATACACCCAAAACCTTTGCACACAATTGTGTATACCCAGTAATGAGGATGCAGACCCCTCATTTCACAGGGCTCTTGGCCAGACCAAATCAGCAAATAAATGTTGTAACATTCTCAGAGTGACCTTTTCCTGTGAAATTAACCTATTCTGATGAATCAGGAGTGCCCATGTTTGACAGAAGCCAGTAACTGGCAAGAATATCTTTACTTTGAAGATGGGAAGCTGGTCATCTAATGAATGCACTCACCACCCTGTAACAGGAACAGTCTTCTGTTAGCAGGATGTAATTTCTTCTGTCTGCCTGGAGGCTGTGGTGATTTTCCTTAAAAAGAAAAGAAAAAAAAAAAAAAAAAGGGTGTGGGGGTAGAGGAAATATATAAGAATGTATGTACTTTTCAAAAAAAGATTCTTTCACCAGTGAGGCAAGAATAAATCTTTGTTGAGATGCAATACAGCCTGCAATTAGGGTATTGATTTTACATGTGATGTTGAATGTACCATTAAGTGGAGGCTGGTAGTTAAAAAGAATGGTGCTGCCTCTCAGTCCTTCTGAGGCGCTGTTTGCTTGATCTGCCACTGATCCATAGCCCTACACCCTGCTGTCATATTTGGCCCCCTCCTGTGGATACCAGTCCCTTTCTCTCCCTCTCCCTGCCTCACATAACCCTTCATCTGTTTCAGCTCTTGCCTCTGCCCATAAGAGGAGACATAATCTAAAAATCACATGGGGGACAGTGTGAATAGCCACCACCAGAGTCCCTTAAACACATGGATTTGTAAAACTCAATTGTTCTAAGCCTGTCCAAGCCAGGACTACAATTTGAATTAAACATGAGGCAACTCCTTTTACTGAATCAATAAGTGCAAATAACATAGCTTGCAACCATGTTTTCTTTCCCAGGCAAAAATGGCTCTTTACAACCTTTTGAAGGCTATGCTTCAGCCACCTGCTGCTAAAGTTGTTTGCATTTTCCTAGAAAATTTGATCTCCTACACATTAAAACACACAAGTATGCAGTCAGCATGCATGTGCATACTTGGGGCTAGATGTTTGAGTCATATTTTTTGATGAACACTATAACTTTCTACAAACTTTATTTTAGCAAATATAAATGACAGGGATGGAGGGTGGAGAGCCGGAACTGTGGGAATCTTTCTTTCAGGCTCAATTTTAGCTGCATTTTGGTGACAAAGGCAATTCTCACTGTTATTTGAGAAACGTCAGCTTGGTGTTTTGCCACGTACCTCTTATTTACATTTCTAATACTAGCTTTCACTGCAAGACCCCATCCTCTTGGTATTCTTCTCTGGTATGTCTGCTCTGGTATTTGGGCTCCCGCAGGGACCTTAGAACATGTATTTTGCAGTACTTGTTTCCATTTTGCAAATACACTGAGCACACTGTAATGCCAGTTGATTTTTGCAGCTGGCATATGAATGCATTGTACTCCCAACAGGAGAGTGATTGAAATGCCGGAACAGCTGTTTACAGTGAAATCCCAGTTCCCACTTGGTTTTTTCTGAGCAAGAGGAGTTTCCTAGAAAAGCAGATAACCTCTGCTTTTACTTTTCTTCACACTATTCTTCTTCCTAGGGGTATAAATGCTGAATAAAGGTTCCACATTTGCTATTTCACAATTAGTTTCATTAGCAAAGCTAACAACAATGAAAATTTCCTTCCCTAGGAGCTCTTCCCTATTCTGCTATTGCACTTATCCTCTCCAGGCCACCAAGTAGTGTATTACTTCATGCCTTCCCCTTGGTGTTCTACATCAGCAAAAGCATTAGGTACAGGCAGTGAGAAGTGATAACCTACAGCATTAAAGATCATTAGAATTTCATGGGACTTACTTTCTGTACCAATTCTTCCATATATTACAGATCACTACCGTTTTTCAGTCTGTTTCTCTACACACTTAATTGATACTTAAATAGCTAACAGGTAAATGAGGGAGGAATGAAAAATCAGATCCATTATTTTTAAATCCTTTCTGAGTCTAATATGAAGGAGGAAGAAAGAAATTGTACTAATCAGCATTATCTTTGGGTGCTAATTTACACCATATGAGGATCTTGGGTGCTATATACTTTCTAAGTTTCTGTCTTCGAGTACCTCTGCAGCTATGCATTGAAGCATTGTGTGGACAGCAGGCAAACTGCACATAGTAACATGCTGCTGTTAAATCAAAACCATTTTTTTTCTATGGAAGTGCTTAAGGGGAAAGAAAACATCCAAAATCCAGTCCAAATTGTTTCTTTATGACACAACAAAAATGAAAAGTAAAAGCCAGACAAACTGAACATGTTCTTTATTGTTATTAAAGAGAATGTGGATCTGGACTGACAGCTTGTAAACTAAGAACAACTTGATCTCTTTTCAAATGCTGTACTATCCTTGGAACAACCCATGGAAATCACGACGTTCTGTTAAATGATTCAATACTCAGGGATTTGATTTGTCTTCTTAGTAAAAGGAGATAATTTCTCAGAAGAAATTCTTGTATTTTCATGCAGTTACCCTTTGACTTAACTGTGAAAACAAACAGAAAACAAGCTGGATCTGTGCAGAGGCACATGCTCAGGTGATCTAACCCTATACTCCAAACTTCCCCCCACTTGCTTTTCTACCCCCATCTTTCTTTCTCTGCGATCTTTGATGTGGTTAACTGGAGCCTTACTGAGACATTATGGAAGATTATATCAGCAATGCAACTGTATTCTTTTAAGCAACAGCATTTTCACAAATTCCACTTCCCCCCTAGTTATTCATGGTTTAATCACACTAAGGGCAATAAAACTCCTCTTTATTTGCACTAGATTAATGCTTTCTTGAGCATAATGACACAAACTTTGGCAGGTGCAACTTTGCAGGTAATTTGTAAAAGCCCAGTGGACATTTATTACTTCCCTACCATTAATTATATATGTTTGGAAAATGTGTGTTAATAGAGGTGAATACACATAAACACACAATTGTAAAACTAAATGAACGAGACATAAACCAAAACTGACAGAATAATTTGATACGGAAGGAATAACCAAAGGAAAGAGGGCTGATTACTTAAATACAAGAAAAAGCACCACATCAATGCAATATTTGGGTTGCCCTGGCAGTGGAGTGAGTCAGGAGCTGCTGTTCCTTCCCAGCAAATGATACCAGGCATCTCTGCTGGCTGCCAAACCCATGGGCCTGTGCACAGAGATTAAACAGGAGATATTTAAGTAACAAGTACCACCAAGTGAATGAATAACTGTAGAGTATACCAAGTGCTTAACTTCTGAGAGAAAAGCAACATCTCCTTAAACAGCATGTCTGTCATTCCACAAGATATAAACACTATATTGCATAAATACTCTACTTTCGCTCCCTAAATGATGTTTTGCAAGTATTTTTTAGCAGCCCCTAACACAAATTGTTTATAAATCTGGCAGTGGATAAACTGCATCCATTAGCTTTATCTGAAAAATAAAAAAGAACCCTGCTGTTAGGGAACTAAAAAATAGCTGACAGCTGTTTCTTGGCTCTTGGTGGTTTTAGTGAGCTATTCCCTGTGATAGAGGGGACTACACAACCACAACACTACTGAAAATTAAAAATAACTCCATAAATAGGTGATATAAAATTAGCAGTGTTCAACCAGGTGGACATGGATGCATTTAGCTTCAGCTTACATGTAACATTGACTCACTGAGAGAACACCTAGGGGTGAAATTCACAATCCTGTGTACAAAAGGTAGATGCTCATTTAACAGCAACCCAGTTCATTACCTTGGTGCTTGTACCCTCAGGAAATATCAATGTCTTTTAGCTGGGTCCAGGTACAGGAGATGTCTCTAACCTAAATGTAAAAACTGCTAGGTGAAGGTTACAATGTGATGCTGGTCCAATCTTAATGTATTTAAACATATTATAATAATTATAATTAATAGATTCTGGTGCAATGTAACTGAAATTAAAAAACCCAAAATATCTTCATCTGTAATTTGTCTGTAGTGGTTTTTCCCTTCTCTTTATCCTGCTACTCCTTCTGTATATTTTTCTTTTCTTTTAATGGGAGCAGGCTCAGGGTCAAATTTTGCTGCATTTCTAACTGCTTTGCTTGGGGAATTTGCAATATTATTTCAGCGCAATTCTAAGGTGTCACCCCAAGGCTTCAGCTGACATTCTTCCCATGCACACAAATGTGTCACCCTTAGATGGGAATAGAAAGATAAGCAAGAAGAGAAGAACTGTAAAGCTGAAGGAAATAGCAAGAGAGAGCAAACCATATATGGAAATGTAGAAAGCAAGGATGGGGTCAGAACCAATAGCTCATATATGAGCACCCAGGACTGAGATTCAGGTTGGAAGCCAAATGATTCATCTGTATTTGCTGAGGTGAAGGGCAAAACGGGGGTGAAACACCATGTTGTGATTCACATATCATGCAATTTTGTAGAAATATATAGATATATATATTTTATATATATTTAATGAGAAAGAGATACAAAGTAAGAAATTCTTATCCTTTTAGAATGTTTGAAGCTGAATTCAACACATTTGGTAGATAATCATAGCATAGGTCGTGTTAACCAGGTTAACTTTTCTCTGACTTTTAATATTTTCCTGGTTTTGAAGGTGAGAAGATTCAATAGTGAAGACAAGAGAGATTAAAATCTCTAACTTTTATATCTAATTTAGAGTTAGAATTGATATTTTTTGTGTGAAACTTTATTATTGCTTCAAAAGTTCCACAGATACTAATGAAACTTTTAAAACAAAGTACGCAGCCCTAAGTTTAGGACTGATTTTAAAATTAGTTCTACTTTGCAACCTTACATCACATTTTGAACAAGAAAACAAATAATGGGTGTCTTGAGCTACATTCTATTGTAGTTAGCAAAACAGATTTAACTTGCCTCATGTGGGACAGAACAGTGTGTATGAAAGAGTTCCTCTTTGGGGTTCTGCTGCAAAATGCTGAGGTAATGGGCTCCTTGGTCTTTAACAGATAAGCTGCTCTCAGGTTCTGCCATTGCATGAATTCAACTAGATGAATGTCCAGTATTTGTGCTTAAAGCTGTTCAGAGCTTGTAGTTCAAAGGAAGAGTTAAGACAAAACTAGGACAAAAAAGGACAGCTATGCACTGGAACGTCTGTGGGCTATGTGACCAAAGGACACTTTCTGTGAGACACAAAACAGAAAACCAGATCTTCAGCATGAACAAGAGATTTTTAAATTCTGGCAGGATGAAGGATGTCTAACAGGAAAGATCAGAGCAATTAAAAATCAGGAAGGCTGCTGAAAAGAGTGTCACATTCACTACCACTTTCATCACCAAGACCATGAGCAGAAGGAAAAAGGGATATAATGCAGAATGATGCTAACTGTGAACTGATCTTGCCTAGACAAGGTAAATCACTTCTCAGGAGCACTCCCTTTGTTTTTTTTCTTTTGAATGTTTTTTTAGATTCTTTCAGACACAAGTGCCTGAGTGATTTTGCTAAAATTATAGAGATTTGAAATGTTTAAAACAGAATTATAGAATCATTGAGGTTGGAAAAGACCCCTAAGATCCTTGAGTCTAAACATTCACTCGGCACTGCTATCCATCAGGACCCATCTCTGTGATTCAGTGCAGCCAGTTTTAGTTGTGTTCACTCTGACATTAAGTTAATAGCTTCCAGACTTGAGCTGGCTCTCACTTTCCAGTTAGGAGGACAGATGGCACTCATATGACACTCCTTTTGCTGCTGTTGGTGGACATACCCTCCAATCAAAATGATACGATGGATGTCAAAAACATAAAGTAAATTGCATTCATCAGAGCATGTAGGAATGGCAAATAGGCACTATCCCAAAAGCATGTAAATCATGGAGAGGCACTTAATACTGTATGGCTGTACTCCATTTTGGTGAGATCCTCTTACACAAACGAAAAAGACAAGATTTCAAACAACTTGTGCTAGCATTTTGTTTTCACTTCTTTCCTGGCATGTCCCTTTTGTTCTTCTAAGACCCCTCTTTCTGAAAAAAATTAAAGCCCCAGTACAGTTTCACTGCTGTCTGTTGGCTTTCCAGGACACCACTTTTTCTTGGTTATATATATAGCTGAGCCAGTAAAGAAGCAAAAATGACACCACATGGTGGTGATGACTGACAGAGTCACTTCACTAATGACTCTCAAGTGCTCAGGTACGTTTAACTAAACCTTAAATGTTTAGCTGATGAAAAACTGGCCAGCTGAATTGTGTTCTCAACCAAGCATCCTTGGAGCACTGTTTGAATGACAGAACAGTTCATACATATCACATCGTCTCCCCGTGGGCTACCCACAGTCAGAAGAAGGGGCTAATTTCAATGAATAGTCTGCAGTAAATAAATGCTCTACTGTAGAAGCTTTTTTTTTCTCCATCCATTTTTCTCCTAGTTTCTGCTTAGCACTTCTGGGCAGACTGTTTTCCCAGAGAACTCTTGATTGCCATAGGCTGCTGTTGAGGAATAAAGTTCAGTCACAGTCTCCAGTGTAATGTCAAAAGGGAAAACATTAATTAAAAGAAGAAGCAACCTAATACTTATGCCCTGTGAACAGACCCCAGGCAGCACAGAGCTCATTCTTCTGTTTCATTTCTCCATTGTACTTTGGCATTTGTGCTGAGTCAGATAGATGAAACTATGCCTAGAGCAACACTCTTTAACTGCCTTTTTTTTTTAATGTGCTGAACACCTGTCCCCTACTCTTCCAGTGCATTTAAAAGTGTAGAAGTCTCACAATATCATTTCTGTGTCTTTTTCTGGAAAAAAAAATTAATTGACATCTCTATTGATATTTGACAACTGCTCTTGGGTGCGAGATGATAAATGGCTGAAGAGAGATGCCTTTAAATTAGTGCATTTCAATGTGGTTCTGCTTGTGTTTTTTACAGCTTTCAGGCATTGAACTGGCAGAACGTGTTCTGACCCAATATAGTGATCCTCATCATCCACATAAAAGAATGGGACAGCAGATTTTATTCCAAAGGGGAATGCAAGAAAGAGAGTCATGAAAATCTTAGGAACACTTGTTCATTGGGACAGTCTCTCCTAACAGTGAACATTTTAGTTCTTAGGTTATGTCCCATGGTATCAGTGTTTGTATCTCCTCAATAGAGATGTTAATAGAATTGCAAAAGGCTATGAAGTCAAGTACAGCTTAAATTAAGTCTCAAACAGTACTTTGCCTCAATTATTTTTTTCCAGGAATGAGTTCTTCACTGACGACATCAAATTCTGCATTTGATTTAATTTCTGTAAGACATTAGTCATCACATATTACTTTGTTACCTTTCTTTCTATTAAACCTACCATCTTTTTCTCCTCCTCCAAAAGCTTTTTTTGAGCTGTTGGTACCCATGTCCCCAGTTCTGAAGCACTTTTTCCAAAGAATTTTCTTGACATAAGGGTCATGACACTGAACAGAACAGTGGACTTCCTGTGATGCCTAGATCATCATCCAGAATTACCACTGTTTATTTAAAAGTCACAAAGGTACCCCGTTAGGTCAAATGTTTTGTCCCAGTTTGTGTTACCTTGCATTTTATGTGCTGTGCTCTCAGTTCACCCAGCTTTATTGCATGTCACTGGAGTGCCATACAGCCTCTAGTCCTAATTATTCCATGTAACTGTGGCATCTGCAGGTTTTTGCCACCTTGCAAATCATTTTTAGATCTCTCATGGATAATAGGAACTAACCTGCCTCACTGCGGGGCTTTGTGCAGTTGCTGACAATTTTTGACACATTTAAATTTGGCCATTTTTTCTCCTCTTTAATTTCTGTCTCGCAGTCAGTTTCTATCCAATGATGGGACTTTAGCTTTGGTTTTGTGTTTTCCACTGGACCTGTAAGCCATAGAGAGGTATTAATTTCTTGAATGCCTCCCTGTCTGGCAGCTGTCATATTAGCTGTGGATACCAGGCCACCTGCAGCTGCTCCTGACTCCTGCAAGGCAGTAGGCTTGGCCCCTTTCCCAAGGCAAATAATGTCCCAACCCTATTCCTAGTTCCTAGTAACCCAACCAAATTCCTAGTTTCCCCTAGAACGACCAAGAGCTGCAGAGAGTAATATAAACAATACCAAAAGGCTGTCCTTCCCAGTAAGGGAGGAAAATTCCACTCTGGAGCAACCCAAAAGTGAACAAAGCAGCATTATCTGAGACAGTCTCATCACTTAAGGGAGCACAGTAACATTGCAGTAATATTGCCACACAAATTGAGATGTCTCACAGGTCCAGACTCTAAATAAGGGCCATCCATAATCCAGTGCTGGCTGGTCTAGCAGTAGTGGCCATTATAATGAAGCAGTTTGGGTAAAACAGAATAATAGGAAGATGTAGCAACTTGATAAATATTAACAAGTTAGTATCACACAGGGTGTAAATCATCTTAAACTCCTCTATAATCTCTACAACACTGCCTTGCCTGCCCTTGGATGTAGTTGCACAGGTCTGAAAGTTTGCTTCTAATTCAGGCTGGCAAGGGTGATGGAAAGCACTCACCAGAGAGCAGAGTCTGGTTCTTGAGCTGCAGTTATTGCTTAACATATACTTAATTAATCCTTAGTGCTCCTTGAATGAGAATGAGTTTTTAACACTTACAAGCCCCCACTGCTCCAGAGCTCTCTGAATCGAGGTTGTGTTGTCTTACAGCCACAAGATTCTTCTACTTTGTAGAAGCAATTTTTGACCAGTTTTGTTTTCAGACACCATCTCTAGCTGAGCACTGAGGCTGCAGCTCAGAAAAAAAGATCTCCAAGTCCTCTAACTGGAAATATTGCTTCTCCACTGGAATTAAATAAAAAAATGTGACATTCATTTCTACTGATGTAAGTATTTGCAAATACGTATATTTGTAAGACTTTAATCTTAGGCCTAAGTTAACCTGACATGTCTTTTTAAGGAGTTTGCCCAAGGCCACACAGCAGCTCTATGTCAGCCAGGATTAGACCTCAGGAATTGCTGCCTTTCAGCCCACTAGACCAAGCTGCCTCTCATGCTGCTGTCGGAGCTCTCCAGGCCAGATCAGATCAGTCTGATCCCTTTCTACATGTGGTTGATTTTTAAAAACATGTGTATCCTAACTGCCTGAGAAACCAAAAAAATGCTTTTCTGTACCAATAGAGGGCATGACTGGTTTTTCCTCTTTTCATTTTAATTTTTTGTGAGGCAAAATTAGATCATACCTGTGCCCTACTCTTTAGGGAAAAAAAAATAAAAATTAAAAACAAAACCCTGGAGCACTTAAAGCTCCAGTGATGCTGGTCCACTTTGTGTTCTCATCCCTTCATCTTTAGCTTTTAACAGGATTGCCTTTTGCCATTTGGCCAGATCCAGAAGGGATGTGAGCATCACTCACAGTAGCAAGAAATACATACAAACTCAGGATAAAATACTTGAACTCAATTTAAGCAATAACACCTTCTTTATTGTAATTTCAGGTATCCCTGGACCACAAAGCATATTATCCAGAGATTGTATTTTGCCTTATCTCCTTATCTCAAGGGCTGTGCAAAACAGATGGTGCTTGTGTTCCTGGCTGCATCATGCTCCTTAAGGAGCAGTGGAAATGTGTTTCCATCCAAGGTCTGGCTCCAGAATCTGACTGCTTCCTCTTCCTTCCTCGCTGAGTCCTAAACTTGTCCTGAGCTCCAGGACAGGACGCACTGCACGTAGCTTGTCAGACAGCTACAGGACTCTCTGACTGTCTGCCTGATATGCTGGGCATGGGCTACAAAAGAGAGTTCTTGCAGCTGTGCAGCCTTGGGCTGGCAGGAATGCCCAAGCCATGCTCTGCTGGGGCTGTGCATCCATCCCAATCCAAGCACAAGCTTCCCTTGCTGCAACATCCAAGGGATGAGTTTGGGGGTCATGCCTCATGCAGAGATTTGGGGTGCTGATGGCTTGGCAAACAGAAAGATCAGAGGGATTTTTTTCACAGTAGCTGCAAAGTATTTGGAGCATGAGAAGAGGATAGTTAGCAGAACAGAGTTTTTAAACCACTAGCTGAAGGCCTGATGCTAAGGCAATTAACAAATCAAGTTAGATTATGTAGATTTCTCTGGATCTACTGGGAAACTGCTGCTTATTGCAGTTTTTCAAGGCCCTTTAAAACTCTGCCTGTACTAAGCCAGACTAAGTAGAGGACTGTTGCAGCTCATTTTGTGATGTTACAGGAAATTTGCCAGCCTTCAGATTTTCATTATATACACACAGTAGCTGTGGGAGAGCTTCTTACCATCTGCAGGTAATAACAGTAATACCTTGCACTGTTACCATGCCTTTCATCTGTGGATATCAAAAAGCTTTCTAAACAATAACTAGTTAAATGGCATCACTCCAGTGAGATATGTACTTCTAACCTGGGTGGCCTGGGTGACTTTTATTAATCTAAGAGTTCCCATAAGGCTGCCAAGGCTTTGCTTACAAGGCAAAGATAATGATAGGCAAGATGTGTTGGTCCAGGGCCTGAAGGCTAGGACAGTTTAGGGAGGGGGACTACTTTAACTATGCCATTTTTATATATTTTCACTGTGTTCTTAAAAATCCTTTACTGACCTAAAATCTGAGTAGCCATGTAAAAGGAGATAAATATGCATCTAGGGACAGCTGAAAGCAATGTGTTTTGTAGGAGAAGGAATATAAAAAAACTTGATGTTGACTCAAGGTAAAACAAAACCTTACCAAACTACTCCCATAGCAGACACAAACGCTTTGGTGGCCTGTGGTGGTGTTCCATCAAACCCCTGAAAGCTGAGTTTACTTTTGGAGTTTTTATCATCCTTCTAATAGATATACTTTTTAATGGCAAAAGAGAAAAAACTTTTCTGGCAAAACTACTTTTAGATGGGTTAATTTTTTTTTATATATTTCTATCTGAGAAACAGTGAAATCTCTTTGGCCATTTTAAAGGGAATCACTGGCAATATGAATTTTGTTGTTCCTTGTACTCAGACAGCTGAGTTGCATCCATCCTCTCTCAGAGTTGGGGTGAAAAACACTCTCTCATTACAATTCAGCCTTTGTTGAAGGCAGGCTTTTCAGGAGAAGGAAGAAAAACAATCACTTCCCAAGAGAGACTGGCAGAGACCAGCCCAGGTAACTCTGAAGTGTCTGAGCTGTTCAACTGGGACTGCAACCAGGGCTTACACTCCTGTGACATAGCTTTTCCTTTGCTGTGATCTGATGAATCCTTTGGGCAAAGCCCACAGGGCTCCACCATCAGTATTGTGGCACTAACTTGCTGAGGCAGGTATTTGAAATTCTTTGATGCCCTTGTTTTGCAACAAGCTCCACACAGACAAGATCCCAAAGAGAAAATGTAGTCATCTCTTAGGCCAAGTGAGATGAAGCTCACAGTGGGATTGCATCTGCCCTGTGTATTCTTTATGAAGCTGCCACACTGGGAGGTATTGCCCAATTCTGTGCAGCACTTTGTGAGATCAACACTTCCACAGAGAAAGTCTAGAAGAGAAGGCCGCCATCTATTAAAGTGCAACCTTCTGCCAGGCTCCTTGGCATTCTTTGGTCAGAGTTGGTGTTTTTAAGAAACAGACATGTTTTAGGATGCTCTCATTATGCTATCCTGTTTAGGAGACAGTGTTAGACCTAGAGGCAAAGCACGATGAATATGCATAGAGAGCTGTGTTAGAATTCAGTCACGCTCAACACTGAAATATCCTGGTATAAAACCAGGTCACCTTAATTTGAATCAATAGAGTTCCTGTACTTTTAAGCATGCAAAGAATAGTACTGACTTCAGTGGGACAGTTTGAATCCTTAATATTAGGGATGTATTAGAATCCGTGGGAGAAGGAAGACTAAGTATGCATGTGATCATCTCACTCCCATACCAACACTGCTTTAATCTTACAAGAAAACAGTGGATACTACTTGGGCACTGTGTGTCCTTAAGGGACATCCCCTCCTTAAAAAAAAAGGTAAAAAATAATCCACTGCAAATTTACTGTGTGGAGCCAGCATGAGAACGTCTTTAACACTGTAATAAACACCCAACACCACAGCTGAAGTGAACATACATCTTAGCAGAAATGAAATTATCAGTTCAGTGTTTAATTGTGATCATTCCCCAAGGACTTGTACCTATTTCAGAGAAGATACAGGTGGCAGTCAAAGTCAATGCAAAATAAAATGCTTGTGTGTCATGATTTTATTTCTTTAAACATAAAGTTTAAAATCAGTGTTATATGTGTTTTCATGAGTAATGCATGATCTTTTTCCCTCCAAATACTCTCCACAGAATTTGTGTTTCTGACTGATCCTGCTGGGGCTGGAAACTCTCTTGTGCCCTCTGACATGTTCCAATTTAGCATTGACCCACAGACCCCATTTGAGCCCCCAGGCTAATTGAGGACATTCCAGCAAGGGTGGGCTTATGTAGAGTCCCACTGGTGTTAGCAGGAGCAGGGAAAAGGCTTTAAGAAGGGGTTTAAAACTTTTTCTGCACTCAGCTGGAGTTGTGCCAAGCTGCTCACCTTTACTTTGAAAAGCAGAGAGCATAATAGTGTAGCCATCAATCTCAGAAGACCAGAGTCAGGCAGTCCCCCTCAGCTGCTGGTGCCAACTTCAGAAGAATTTCTTGAACTCTTCTTTGTATCTTCTTTCCTCCTTTTTTAATTTTTTTTAATTACATATAGTCCTCAATATCTTACTGATAACAAGAAGATAGGTGTAAGGGGAAGAAATGTTCTACATAGGTGGTTTGTATTCTAATTATTGCTTGAGCATTCAGATGCCTATAACACACATACAGTGCACGTACAGTTCTTGCTGTAACTGCAACATAGCTCACTGCTCATGAAAATTTATGGACTCTTTCAATCTTTAAAGACAATCCCAAAAACAACTTTCAATATAGCAGAAACTTCACACTCTTGAAGGAGGAGGGAGAGTCACTACAAATTTCTTTAGTGCTACATTGTGCTTCATCCCAAGTGTTGGTCAGCTTTTATATTTTTAATTTAAAAATGAAAGGAAATGCTTATCATTTGTTTATCATCTGGTAAACTAATGTACTGGAGGGCAAGTCCTATTTCTGTAAACAGGCACTGAAGCACTTAAAGTATTACAAATGGAGGCTGATGAATATTCAGCTTACCCATTTTCTTCTCCGTGAATTTATTTTGGAATAAAAGGGAAGGCATAACGAGACTAAATCAAGTATATCTCTACTCAAAATCTTTCTGCAGTTCTCTTTTGCCACTCTGGATGCACAAAGAATTTGTGAAAGCATTCTGCATTTTATTTGTGTCCAAGAACGAGCCTCAGGTGTTGTGATGCTCCCCAGCACGTCCTGCGGCTCAGCCCGTGTGAAGTGCTGAGACCAGTGCTCAGAGGCAGGCATTGCAGGCAGGCAGTGCATTGCAGCAGGGTGCTGCTGGGGCAGGCTCTGGGCAGCTGAGCACTGCCCCGGGGAGGAAGCTGCAGAGCTGCAGGGGGATCAGAGTACAGGCTGAAGGAGCTGGGAGGGGGGACTCAGATGCATTTCCACCCCACATGGGTGTGTGGGCTGGAAAACAGGTAGGGCTGGGGGGAAAGGCAAAGCAGGGAGGTTTTAAGCTGTGTGTATGAGGGGTTGGATATATGTGCAGTGGGTCCCAGGGCTGCACTAGATGTTAGAGGTGGTTTGCAGGCCATGGATGTCTGTCAAGTAATTAATTGCTGCTGCTTGAGGGTGGGAGATTTAAATATTTATATTTAGAGGAAGGAGATTTGCAGTCAAATAATGACATGACAGTGACGTCCTAGGAAACCCTAAGCTTTCCACAATGGTGTCTATGCTGAACTCTTTTCCCTATATAACATAAAAAAAAAAGAAAAGCAAGCCTGCAACCAAAAGAAATAAAAAAGAAAAATAAAAACCTTGCCATGTACGTACTCACAAGCCATGATTTTGCTTAATTCGAGCACTATTTGCAGCAGAAACTCACTCAGCCACCCTTCTAAGTGCTGCCATCATTTAATGTAAATGGCTTCATAACAGCTTGGAACAGAAATTGTTAGAAGTCAGAGGTGTCATTCAGAGCAAATCCAGAGAGAAGTCAAGTGACTATGATTCGTGAATCACATTGAATTTGGCTGACTGCAGGATATAATTACCTCCATTTATTGTGTTTATGAACATTTCTTTGTATGAAAAGCTGTTTCTTCAGTTTTTAAAATACCTCGGTGGACACAGATGGAGATAAATTCCAACAGACTGGGAGAAATGCCTCCTTGCACCTGTTTCTCTAGCACCTGTTTCTCCACCATTAATCGTATTAAGTAGCTCAGAACAATTATGCATTGTATCCTTACAGTGAGTTTAAAGAAAAATGCCAAAGACAAGATAAAGAGACATTATTAACACAAATAATTACAGGGAACACCTTTCTCTGAGTGGTTTCAGCATCACATTTTCTGCCTGTGTCATATCTAATTGCTAAACAAGGAGCACAGTTTTAGATTAGTGACCAAATAGCCTTTTAGAGTTTACCTTATAAAAGAGAGGAAAAGGTGACTCTTCCCACTACCTTATTGGTTGGTGGTCCTTCTGCCTTATCATCCTTGATGCCTAAAGTCTGTATTTCCAGATGGAGAAAAAACTTTTAGTTCCTCACTTTTCATCAGAGATGTTATTTCAAAGGTTAGAGGAAGTGAGATAATTTGCATAAAAACAACCCTTAAAGAAGCAATGTAGAAAAGTGACTCACTCCTTTCTCCCAGATTCTCTCTCTATAGTCAAATCTGGGAAGCCCCTATTTGTTTTTCTGGCAGTGCAGAACAATGCTTTGAGGAGAGGGAAACACTTGGTTTGTTGCAGACAAACATTGAGACAATAAAGCACATGAGCATCTGGCTGTTTCATACAGGCAATTTCAGGGAACTCTTTAATCAGGCTTAGGGTCTGCAGCTATATTGCCCAGGGGTTCCCTTAGCTTAATGTTTGAAAACTAGAAATGTTTCCTTTTTCAAAAGGCTGAAGAACTGACTTGGTTTGGGACAGCCTCTGAAGCTCCAGATCTACAAAATAAGCTTTTACTTCTGTGAATACCAAGATGAGCTGCAAAGGGGTGTAGCAGTCAGGGAATTTTTTTCTCCTGAAAGGAAGTCTCTCAGGCTAGGACATGATTCCAGATGCACCAAAGCTGTCTGCAAGGGTCTGCAGCTGCACTGTTCCTAAGTTTTAAGTAAAGCACCTCTTTCCAATGAACTTTGCTCTTGATCCAGGGCAGCAGTTGTGGAAGTCCATGCTTATGTAACCACACAGACAGTCATTAACGTTTTAAACATCTTTTATAACCAGGAACAGCCAGGAAACACTGACTTCCAGATTGCCTTTGGGCAGAAGAGTAGCAAATGTACTGGTGATTGCCATATTTCTGGGTATATTTTTCTCACTTTCCATTTGAGAAAACATGACCAGGAATCTCTTCTGCCAATGTGTGCCTACACCTGCATCTGTTCAGAATATGTCTCACTGCACACACACAGATGACAAATGAACAAACACTGTGAGACCTGGTATCTGTGTACATGGGGGGAAGAGGAGTATTGGCATGCTGTGCCATCCACAGGCTCTGGTTTCCTGGTCCCATTTCCATCAGCCAGTGTGAAGGATATCATCCAGCTCCTGGGGTCTTCATTAATGCCTTCTGCACTGGGCAGCAGGAGGTAGAGAAGAAGTGAAAGACCTAAATGCTGGTTTGTACATTTTTGCTACAGAAGAAGCAGTTTTTCAGACTGACACCAGCTGCTCATAGGCAAACACAGACGAGCACATCCAGCCTATTTTCTCTTTTTTATTTTATTTTTTAAAGTGCCATCCACTCCCCTTGAAAAGCCCTTCCTTAGTGCACTGCGCCTGCCTAGATGTATTCTGCAGACAAACCAGCAGCTCTCTGTGAGAAAACAAAACAGGGCTGTGTTACTGCTACCCCAAAGGTCTGGCTTCACGGATTCATAGCAGTGACAGGGGGAAGGATTCAGGAGAAGGGAGGATTGCAGAGATCCTGCAATCTTTTCAGAGGAGCAGCCTGAAAAGGTTTGGCTGGGATTACCTGGTGCTGAGTCCCTCAAGTTCAGTTGCTGTGCCACTCATACCCACTCATACTCTTTTTGGTCCCCTCAGCAGGGACAGGGCAGCACAGGCATCTCCTTACTCCTGGCACTATTCTGGGTGCCCCCATACTGTGCCCAGATGTCTGAGCTCACATTGAGCTTGTACTCAAGATTTTTGCATTCAATTATCTCTCAAGCAGTGTGATTATCAGTTGGACCTTTTCTAATAAATGGCATTAATTCATGGAAATATGCTAATTAAATTATTTGCATTTTCCCCTGTTGTGGAAGAAAGAGGCCGGATCCATAACTATCACAGCCTGGACACAAATGCCTCTCACATGCTCCTTTCATGAAATACCTCTCATGGAGGATGAAAGTGGACACAGAGCTGCTGCAGGGTCCAGGGGGCTCTCCTGCCCATGAAAATTTCTCCAATCTTTGGTAAGAAAAGGTAGTGGTTATTTCTCTTCTCACTCACCTCTCCTCTGCTATCCATTTTTTTTGTGCTTTTGCATTTATGTTCCTAATTAATTTAATGAGTGAATTGTGCCATTTAATTCAGCACATCATATCTCTTTGTAGTGCACACTCTTCAGTAATAAAGTGGTATTATAAATTATTCAATTTTTCAAGCTTTGAGTCTAAATCAAATAACATATGATATCTTTGAAGACGTTTTTATTGCTGTTCTTAAAACATATGAATATGATAGTAGTTTTCACACAATGAAAACCATCCCCACTTATTTGTTTTGCTTTGCTTTAATTTGATAGGAAGTATATGTATAATTATATTTCTCCCTTTTATCTGTCATTTTTCTTGGACCCCAAATGGAGCATGTTTCCACATAAAGCAGGCAATGAAAGGAATGTCACCCCTTGAAAGAGATTTTGCCTGTTTCCAAACAGAAATATTTTAAGGCAGATTGACTGTTCTGAATAGGTTAGAAGCAGACTTTCATAACCTCAATTATAATACATTGATAACAACATTTGTTAGATTAGAAATGGAACGAGGTAGGTTGAGAGGTATTAGAAAGTAAACACAAAACATACAAATCATTCTGGAAGTGCAATTTCTAAAGCTGTTCTATTCATTAAAAACCTACCTGTTGATGTATGATTTACTGTGTGTTGTGTAAACAAACTGCATTGATATGAGAGGAGAGAGGGAGGGCTGCATGTAACATCTGCAGCAAACTTGAAGCTATTGCAAAGGAGTTGTTCACAGCTTCCACTGCACACAATGTAATATCATATAAAATATAGGTGATTTGAAATCTCTTTTTTCAAGAGACCAGCTGTCTTAGCATTTTAAGTTAGGAGAGTAAAGGAGGAAGATCAGTATATACCGCTTTACAAAGGATGGTGATGGGGTCTTAAGCAAACTATATGTGAAGGGTGTTGTTCAGGTTTTGCTCCTCTCTAGCCTGCAGGATGTGATTAGGAGAGTTACTATTCCATTATCCACAATGTGCCTGGCACTTTTCAAATGGAAGTTTGTTTCTACCACCAGAGGATTTACATTTAGCCATTTAGTGAGCTTGTGTGATTCAGAGTTTGCTGGTGGTAGCTGCAGATACAGCTAGGCTGAAAGTAGGCTGCGCTTGGAAATTTATGAAAGGAGCAGAATTGCAATGCATTAGATGGGAGAAGAGTTTCTAGCACCAGTATCTGATATCAGTTCATGGTCCAAATTGGGACTAGATGGGAGAAAGCACAACTGCACCAATGTCAGTAGTTTCAGCTATGTGGCCAGATGCTTTGCTCATTGGAAAAGCTTACAGCAACTAGGACAGGCTTTTGAATCTGGCCATTACTTTTTAGTGCTTTACTTTACCTAATACTTTTACTTTGCTTGTTCTTTCTGCTTTTTCGTAATTTTGTTTTAATGGTGAACAATTCCTATCTGGCTTGTCAGCTTTCATAGCATGTTTTGGCTTTGCAAAATTTGGCATATACATGAGTGACTGTGAATGTTTTTGTTTGTTTCTAACCATAAATACTGCATGACAGAGCTAACAATTTTTTGTAACTCCATTCTGATCAACAATGCAACTGAATTTCTGAATGGGCTGTCTTTCCGTTTTCTCATTGGAAATAAATGAAAGTTACATTACATTGTTATTCTCATCAGATTTACCCCTAGTGTCTAAGCATCGATTTTGCAGCAAAGAGTAAACCTCAATGCCTTCAGCTGATTAGTGTCCCATTCCAAATTTGCATGCATGGATAGTATCTACCCAAAGGTCAGAACAGAGGAGTGAGGTGAGCTGTGTTAGTACCTCTTCCTCAACCATGAGTTTGACAGCAAAGAGATGGAGAAAGAGAGCATGCAAAGATTCATGCCCACGGGAAGGGATCAAAAAGGTCATTTTCAGCTCCATGATGAATATTTTTCTTGTAATCAAACATGATAATAATCAAACATACATAGTGGAAAAAAAAAAAAAAAAAGGCTTGTCGACTTCTGCTTATTCAGCCTTTACCAAATTTAGCTCCTCTCAGAAGATTTGGGCTTGATTTGTGATAGGGTTTTCTGGTGCTGTTGTTTTCTGAGGCAGAGAAAGCATGCATACAGCAAAGGCAACCACAGGGAGTGATTGCCAAGAAGAATGTTGTGGGGTTAGTAGGAATGAGAAAGAAAGATGGACAAGAAGGTGAAAAAGTCAGGTAAATTGACCATTGGAGTCTGTATTTCCAGTCACTAATTAGTGAAGGAGGTAATTTCATAGTTGAAACTTAGTTTGGTATAATCATATAAGTCCATTTCTTGGAAATTATGAATGCAGAGAGGGCCACCAGTTTTTATTTAAAAGTTTGACTTTAAAAGAATGAACCATTGGCCAATTTCTACAGTAACTATCTGCTCCTGAAAAAAGGAAAAAAAAAAATTCATCAAGAAGAGGATTCACGGACGCAGCCCAATGTGTCCCTCTTGCTGTGCAAGGTTTCCCATGCTGCATGTCTGCTCAATTTCTCAGTGGTGCTGTTTGGGCTTACAAAGAGAGGTGGAGGCCTGGTGACCAGACATCCTTCCCTCTGCTGTGGTGCCTTCAGACCACCTGAGAGCTGGGCACATGTTGGGAGCAGAAATCCTCATGCAAATGGAAGCTTATACCTGAATGTAATAGATGATAACTTTGTATTGCTTTACTTTAGGTCGTGTTTTAAGTGATTGAAAAGTGAGGTCTGAGTCCTGCAAGCACTTGCATGTGGTGGAAATCACACAATCAGATCGTGGGGTCAAGTTTACTGTGGTTTTTGAAATGCCTGAGCAGCATGTTTCCTCTCAGAGGATTTGTAGATAAGAGCTTTGGAGTATAGAGAGGCTTATACAGTGTTTAAACTAATGGGAGGTCTGTCTAAAGACTGAGTATAGAGCTTATGGGTAACAGGGTATTAAGACAGCTGGAGAGGTCACTTACCTGTGTCCTACAAAAGAAAAGCAGAAATCTGGAAAGCAGATTGTGAAACTGTCATTTATTTGTCCTCAAATGCCATACAGGATTCTCCCATCTTTCAAAACACTAAACCCAGTCCATCTGCTACTGGAAATTCTACGTATTGTCTGTGTTTCACTCTGGGGCCAGTCCAAGCCCTGGATTAGTTGGTGTTGTCCCTGTCCTGCCATCTCCTGGGCAGGCTGGACTCAAATGCATCTTGAGATGGTGGCACTGGGGTTCTGAATGCAGCAGGGAGGACATAAGGGGCACACATGGGTGTGGAAGGAGAGCAATTCTCCCAAAATATTAGCTACTGCCTCCACACCACTCATCAAGCAGTGCCTGGCATGGCAGAGCCAGATTTTCACATAGCTGGACATCCCAGGTGCATGCTTTTGTCCTCTGCTCTCCCATTTAGCAGGGGAAGTCTGCTTTCAGTCTGGAACCATCTCCTCTTCATCCTTTTTTTTGGCAGCAAACTGCTTACATTTCTGAGGAGCTTTGAGGTAGCCCTGTCTCATAAACATGTGCTTTGCATATTTACAGTAACTTGTTACTTTCCTTATAAGTAGTGACATCTCCAGGTGTAATGCATTCAGGATCAATAAATGCCATTAAAACCTTTATGCACGTTGTAGCTAAGAGATTGGGAGTGTTTGAATGGGTCTCAAGTTAAGCAAGCATATAAAGTTGACAAGCATTCATTTTAAACTCTGGATCTGAAGGTCAGATCTCAAAGATGGTTTAGTTACTCGTTCATCTGAAACACCTGCACTTTTACTCTCTAACTTGTTTTGATTTATTAAAATAGAAAAGAGAAAATTTTTGAAAGCATAAGGCATATTTTATTTTCTTGCTTTAGACTCTTAAAATTAACCCTTTTGTGTTTGCTTAAAAACCTTGAAGGATTTTTTAATCAGCAAAATTTTTACAATTATTCCCACTTTATTATATTTTGTTTTCTATTTGCCCTGAAACCAACTTCAGCTCTTGATAAATGGTGTTTCAATGCCCATTCAGATAGTGTGCAATTAAAAACCAAGCTTAAGGAAATTCA